>JAVTVJ010000049.1:2400000-3000000 GCA_034509425.1 Eopsaltria australis
AATTTAATTGCCTCTCCAGGCTTCTTTCTATCTGAAGTGGGGTAATAAGCCTATGTTGTTAAAGGAGGTTTACAAGGGAGATAGACACCTGCTCACCTTTGACATTCACCAATAGTTTATACAACTTTTTTCCTGCCTCCTTAAAGGATATTATTTTAAATAGATGTATGTAATTTTAGGTTGGTATTTCTACAATTATACAAGAATTTTTTGCACCAGGCAATCTTATATCACTTTTATTGATTAATTAATATAAATCCAATCCTTGATTCTGAGCCACTGTTGAGCAACTACTCCTATAGAATAATTTTGTTCAGCCTTTTACTATCAATAAAAAAATACATGGTTTCCATAATGAAACCAAATGACTCCATAATAAAACATCCATGAAGCTCTTACATGATATAAGGTGTTTTTTAGGGGAGGGTGAGGTTGGTATTGGTTTGGGTTTGTTTTTGGTTTTTTTTGCACCTTAGAGCAAGGTTATATACAGAAAAAAAAGATGATTAATTTTAAGCAATGAGATATTAATATATTTTGGGAACAATTTTGTTTATATTTTTATTTTACATGCACAAGAGGATTTTTGAAGATGGCTGATTCTATCACATATCCTATCGAGATCCAGCATACTAAAAGCTATAATTTTTGGTGAAATACTGCTCTTACTGAAATCAAATTTTGTTTTCCCTTGATGATTTTTAACTTAAAAAAATTTAAACTTACTTACTTTTAGGAGAGTTTGAAGGCAGTGTTTTGTCCTATATTAAAGATTACGTATAGCAAAACCATATATATTTATGTATCCTGGAAAAGCAGAAATTTCTGAATTCTGCTTTTGATTTGTTTTTTTTTTAAATTATAATGCATCAGTTCTGATATTTGCAATGTCACCTAGCCAAGGAGTAACTTCTGAGGCCTGGGTTGTGCTGCACAGCACTATGCTTGATATTCCCTCATGCCACTCAGCTGCTCTCTAATATTGAGGTGAGGGGAAGGGTCTCTCACATCCCTGACTTCTAATTTTTCTGAGTATATGATCTGTTTATCTCTTTCTGACAGAAGGCACATTTTTTCCAGCTCACTTTCACAGCACCTTTCTGCTTGGGCTCCCACCAGACAGTTTAGTTTGTGTAAAGGGAGACCCTTAGAATCCCAATTCTCATAAAAACAATTTTTTCTTCTGAAAAATGACACCTGTATGCTGTGTGGCTACTGGCTCCAAAATGTCTGTTTTTTTCCAAAATCAGTTAGAATCGTCATCCTGTTATGATCAAAGAAGGTCTGTATAAATATTAAGGGACTTTTTTTTCATTCTAAAATATCAGTAAAGGAATAATGGGTAAGAGGCTCAGGGCTGGTTGATGAGGACTGCCAACACTGGAAGCACACCAGAGGATTTGCAAGACAAATGTTACCCAACATCCTGGGCAGAATAGAGGTAGGAGATACCACTCAGTCTTGTCACTGCTAAAGTCACAATGTGCTGGTGTACCCAGGGTCTGATGGATATGGGCTATGCTGATCAATACAAGCAGAAAAGATGACACCTTTGGTTCTTGGAGACAACCAAAGTTCATGTGCAGAGCAGGCTCTGGTAGTGTGCAATATGTTCTAGGCAAGGCCCAGATTTCAGAGCTGTGATGGAAGCATGAGCTTTCCCTTGGGAGACATACAGTTTCAGAGGGATATAGTTTCAAAGTATTAGTAACAAAATTATATTATATTTCATAATCACTTAAGAATGCACTTTCAAGCACAAAGCACGCTATGCTCCCCTTTACATTGCACTCATTTATGACAGTTTCCAGATTAATTTCAAGATTGACCAGCTGTCTGCTTGCAAGTAGATAATTTTAAATAGATTTTCAAGTAGGGGAATAAATACTTATCTGTATCATTACATCACCCATAAGTTCTTTACC
This sequence comes from Eopsaltria australis, assembly GCA_034509425.1. NCBI lineage: Eukaryota > Metazoa > Chordata > Aves > Passeriformes > Petroicidae > Eopsaltria > Eopsaltria australis. Next base: position 2,401,926 of record JAVTVJ010000049.1, read on the forward strand.
ACTGTTACCCCTAGCTGAACTTTACTGGCAGCATCTTATTCCCAACTGATCAGGAAAACTTCTGGAAAAAGATGCAACTATCATACATATTGAAACATAGGACTTCTAAGTCTCAAACTGAACCCTGATTATCTCTGAGGGGAAGGCTAATTTTCAGACTCAAGGGTATTTTTCCTCTTATCCAAAAAAAAGCCCAAAATGAAGAAATTAAATTAAGTTCAAAATTCTAGCTCAGTGTGAACACAGAAATCAAAGTTGGCTCATGATTAGAGCAATTTATTAGGAAAGTATTGGATTAATCATCCTTTGAAGTCTTGGGCAGCCTTATGGAAATTATGATGCAAAGTGTAATTTACAGAAAGCTGTGTTTCTGTTTAAATATTCATAAGACTTTTGACACTACAGGAAAACAGACGCTGGTTTCTGATACACAACAACAGCCTTGATAATCCAATAGTATCTTCTGACCTGACATTTTAGAAAAATGTGCTAATATTTTCTGTGGAGTTTGTTTAGGATTTGTTCTTGTTAGAGTTGGGCATTTCGTTTTTGTTTTCTTCCAGAATGAAGACAGCAATCCAAGAAAATATTTATTTGCTGCTGGTAAATACGAGTTGATTTTGGCATTACTGTCTTTTCTTTTTCCTTTTAAACAAACCAAACTTATGTTATTGCAACAAAAGCAGTATATTGAAAATAGAACAATAATTTAAGTTATCTGTGCTACAGACTACTAAAATCTTTATTGCTCGTCAGGATGTATTTAGCTCTAGATGGAAAAATTCAAATAATTTTACAAAACTAAAACTGAATTCTAACCAAAACCTGCTATAAATGGCAGCAATGTTATAATACTAACTTCTTATCACACAAGTTTCAGAAAACATGAAATGTGAGGGGGTTTTTCCCTAAACTTTTTCATAAATTTTATACACATAAAATATGCTTCCAAAATGCATTACCAAAAATAAATTAACAAAGTACCTGAAAAAAAGCAAGTTAATGAAACCCCAAACCATCCCATATAGTATGCAGGTTGCTTTGATACACTAATATCAAAGTGAAAATTAAAATCTGGAAGCAAGTAATCCAAAAATCTGCTGCAGAAAGAAAGCAGTCCTAGAGCTGTACTAGCAGTTGGGATTCCTATCGGTGTGCTTGTTCTTATGACTCAAAATCAGAGTTTTATAAAATATGTGCTTAAAAACACATTTTATACTCATTCTAGTCCCCTAGCATCAAGAAATTGTAGCAGCAGAACAGTGTTTGCTATTTCCTCTTTCTTATCCCTGGAAACTTCAAAAGCTGAATCTGTTCATGTTTAGTTTGAAGAGTTTGTTTCAGGGGAGGTTTTTAGTTGGTATTAGCCTGTGTTTAAAATTTGCTCTGATTCTCGTAACGTGATCTCACTTGTTACAATAATTTTTAATACTTGTGGGTGAGTAAGAAAGTAAATGGATGATGTGATGTCCTAATGAGAGTATTTGCTGTCAAGGGGATTAATAGGGAAAACGGATTATACCACCAACTGTTGCTGCATTGGATCTGAAATCTTGGCTCTGTGAATAAAATAATGATTACTGATGATGGAGTGTATGACAAAGAGTGTAAATACATTTTTGGACAGTTCCTAAATAATAAAAATTCTAATTACAAAGTATATTAATTATTTTTAGATGAAGCACTAAAATATCAAAATAGCTAAGTAGTATAGTCATTTACGAGATTATACTTTCGGTAGAAAAAATGGATTAGCCAAATTAATACTATAAATTGTTGCAGAACTTTATAGAGACAGTACAATCACTTTGTTCTGTGACTTCCTTCACAAGATGAACTAAGTATTCTAACTTTAACAGCTGGTATCAGCAACTCTGTGTGCAAAGAAAAGGGAGGATAGATCATACTTTTTCCTTTTGTGCAAGTGCAAGACTTGGCAGTCACCCTTTTGGAAAGCTATTACACTTATTAGTGCAAAGAGGAACACTGGTCTTTAACTGGTTATTTTCTTTCTACTAAACAAACAAGGAGGCCACAAGCAGTAGTACAGAATGGACCTTTAGGACAACAACCATAACACGGATATAGTAGTATGTTATGAAAATATTTTGCAGAAACTTTTTTAAGGGTTTTTTTTTAATATCTGGAGCTTGAGAGAGAGCCTGGAAAAGCTTATAAGTTAAAAAAAATAAGAACTAGACACTGTTTTCTTAGATAAACCTGAAACAGGGCAAATTTTGCACTTTTCCTTTTCTCAGCTGAATGCAAGCTTGCTACCAGCACAGAGTGATTACTCAAGAGCAGTATAAACCATGATCGTGGGATGAAATGATGACGTACAGAAGTTGTACAAGTAGTCACATCAGCCACTTGTCCTAAAGCAGATGAGAATAAATTCCTGTCTCTTGAAAGTGTAGTCTCTCTTATCCTGTATTTTTCTTAATTATATTTATTTCTCTTATTTTTCCTTGGCTGACACATTGAATTTTATAACCATATGCCTTTTGAAAAGCCCATAGAACCTTTTTTGTTTTGCTTCTTCCCCATAGTACAGTCTTATTAAGGAATTAGTTTCAAATAAGCATATTGAAATGAACTTATGGGAAGTTATTGAATTTCTTTTTATGACTGCTGGTTGTTTTTTTCCTAAAAAAAAAATCCATTACACATTTCCAGACATCATAATTAAAGGGATATTAGGAATAAAGTAAGATTGTACTCATAGAAAGACTAAATTGCTAACACTGGTTTTATGTGTAAGATTAAAGCTCTACAGACAACAGTTATTTGCTAGCAGTAAATTATACTACTATATACACAGTATGTATATAAAGTGTGAGGATAATGGCAAAATGACTACTACTCTGTCACATAATGAAGAATAAAATGTGCTCTAAGTTACACAAAGGACCAAATAGTGTGGTGGCTGGTGACAGCCACAGGACATTTTGTTAGCATATTTAAATATAATTAGACATAGTTCTTGTATTATCAAAAGTGAATTAATTCATTAAGAAACAGTCTTTGAAAGACATAATTTATTTCCAGTTGCAGAGACTGTGAAATACCTATTTCTGTGAACACGTGAAAGGATTTCCTTGACACAGATCAGTGTTGTGTTTCTTGCCTATTGAGTCAACTTCTTAACAGCTTTAAATTAATGATTTTACTCAAAAATACATTTCATCATTGATCATAACCTCTCTCTCTAAAGTGTGAAGGGTGTTTAAATGATTACAAAAATTGTTATAGTAAACAAAAGAAAATAAAATGCAAACATTTTTCTTTCAAAAAGAGGCAAGCTTCAGACCAAATACTTCATTATTTGGCATTTATTTGCACTTTGTTTTTTTTTTATAAACCAGGACTTCTCCTCTTAAAACACTGAGTTGAGATAAAATATAAGAGTGATTCACAGACTGCTACTAGTTAAAATTTTGCTTTCTTTGGATATGAGTAAAGATTTCTCTTTATATTTTCCAATAATCATCTGTTTTTTGGGCTTGCTTTTTTCTTTTTTACTGAAGTTTTGAGCACAGTGAAAAATTAAACGTTGGGAATTTATCCCATTGCACATTTTGAAGATTGATGAAACTCTATTCACCTTGAATGACACACTGAATACATGGAACTGTGAAAGTGGGAGCTATGAAGTGAAACAGCAAAGTTATTTGTGATTTATAAGCTCCCAAAGGCTTTACATCAAAACAACAGGAAGGGTTTTCATATGGTCTAGAATGAATTCTGCTTCTTAGAAAAGATGAAAAAAACCCTAAGAATGAAAGTTGATTTAAAGGATCTAATCTTCCTGCAGGTGAAAGCACACCCCTATTGCTACTTATTCTAAATGAGACCCTCAGTTTTATTCCTAGCACCAAGCATTTCCCTGTCTTCTTCAAGATTTATTACTCTCCAACCTGAATCTCCAGCAAACAGTTCTCTTCCACAAAAGATGAGATCAATGGCCTTAAACTTTTAAAGGAGCAATCTTCTACAATTTTGAAATTTTAAGTTATAATATGGAAAGTTACAGTAGATACAGCCTGTCACAAACCAAGCTGTAATTACAAGAGGCTTATGCAGCTCGTCAAAAAGCTCTTCCAGATGTAAAGTAAAAAAATTCACTCATTACTCATCTAGCCATCTATAAGCACTCATGTATCCATCTAACTGTACCTTTCCTTCAATTCAGCATAGATTGTGTGTATTCAACACGGGTGACACTGGAACACAAACACAGCAATATCCCATCGGAGTATAATGAGACAATGACAGCAAAGCGGCACCACCCTCGCTAATACAGAGGCCATCACACAACAAATGGGGCAAAGGCTCCTTCCCTCTCCCTCCCCTGGTGCGTATCCCACAAAGGCCAGTCCCACCCTGACATGCTGCACGTTCCTGCAGTACCCACCAACCCAGAGAATCCAGCTTCTATGGCTGCACTGCCTTCCTGGGAGAGCTTGGGGTCTGCCTTGGGCACCTTGTGGCAGAATCACCTATCCCAGGCTGTTCTTTACCTACACTGACAGATAAGGACCCATTTTGGAAGGAAGAGAGATAAGCACAACAACAAAATGCATCCACATAAGCATATGGAATAAGGCATGTGCAGATGCATCTGTGCAAATAAACACATTCTTTTCCTACAACTTCTTCCAGCTCCCTTTCTGCCTTGTGCTGAAAATTATTTCAAAATAATAGGTTGTAACATTTCATCATCTACCCAGAAAGGGTTATTTCCTTTGAGGTTTTGTTTTCGTTTGGTTGGTTCGGTTTTGGTTTTTCATGGGTTTTTGTTTGTTTTGTTGGAGGTTTGGTTTTGGTTGGTTTTTTTTTTTTTTCATTCTGCAAGCATCTGAACTTTGAGAAAACCATTCACATGGTTCTACTGGAACTTGGGAGAACTCACAGAAAGTTACTTAAGCTGGCAGGTGTCTTGTGCATACTCGGTGTGAAAGCTGATTTGAGAGAGAATTCAGGGAAAGCCTGAGGCTGTGTTACCTCTCCAGGGTGCTGAGAAGCCAAGAGTGCTTGGAACATTTGAGTAGAGTCCTGGCACTCAGAAAGGAGGTCATATCCACAGTTTGAAAGCTGGCAGTATCCAGCTTTCTGTTATGGCATATCCCAGAGCAAATACTGTTTGACATAGGTAAAAGATATCTCTATGTCACTATTTTCATTTTTTCACTGATAGTAATAGTGCATTTTTTTTCCCCTATCTGAAGATTTTGGCCAAGTTCTACATTATGTCTTAATTAAGGGAACTGAACTCTATTTTACAGAAATCTCACTTGCCAGAAACTTAAAACAGCTCATTTAGATACCACAGACCCTAGGGCTGTATCATCTGCTCCAGTGTGATGAGAGCATTTATTTCATGGTTACTGTGTTTCAATTAGATATTGTAATTACTGAAATCTATGAAAATAAAAGGTCAAGAGTTTTTTTTCTCTCTGTTTCTATAAGCAGGATGATTACATAATTTTCTACTGCTCTACTTGAACTGTAGAGATATATGTCGTATGCCACAGATATATAGTAGGCAAAGATGACCAAGAAAATTTAGTTTCATGGAAGACCTCACCTTATCTTTTTTTTTTTTTTTTCTCCCTTTTATCCAGAGATGAGAGGTGAATCTGTACATATACATGGAATGCAACAGAATATTCAAAATACATAATTCTGGAATTTTCTCAAATTTTTCTAGAGGAAACCAAACCTTTATCAGGCAAAAACCCTACTTTCTTAATATAGCTAAAACAGACAAGTATTCTAAACCCACCCTCCAAATTACCATTAAATAGGTACTTCTTCACTCAGGAATGTTTCAGGAGACTGCATGGTGCATAAATAAATGATCCCATTGCTGCTTTTAGTAAGAAACATGCCAATGCAATGGTTTAAATAACTGTCATATAGGGGTTTTCTGACAAAATGGTGGGAAGGGTGAAGTTTGTCGATTACTTCAGCCATGCCCACAGAAATGTGCAACTGAAGCCATTTCAGTGCAGGTGCTCAGAGCAGCACAAAACCCCTTGCAGATCAAACATCTTGAAAACCAGGATTAATAATTTCTGAGATTTTGAAAACATAACCACATCTATACTGTTGCTGAGTGATTGAAATAGACAACTGATGCAAATTCCTTATCGTGATGTTTCACAGACTTCTGACATTACTTTACTGCAATAACAACTGTTAATTAAATTCACTCAACTAGAGCATATTCTAGTAATCACTGACTTAATTTACTGAGAATTTCACATTTTAAATTATTAAAGATGAAAAGTACAAAAGAGAACCATTTATCAAACCTGTTACACTTTTCACAGTATAATTTCTATAGATTTCTTATAAAGAAGCAATCTAAATCAACATATCCACTATGACATGAATATGTTTCTTTTTCAATGTCAGAGCTATTATTCATGCCAAAGATGATCCTAATAACTCTTCTTTTTGGTGTCATAAATAAATGTAGTCATTAGTCAATAGTCTCATCCTCCCAAAGAACCTCTTTTATGTGAAGGCTTTTATTTAGTTTTTCCTTTTCCTACTTGTGAAGATGTCACACTTTCCTGTGGATGTGGTAATTACTTATTCTTCCTATATATGAAAAGTCTTAATATTCAGGATGCTAAGTTACCAGTATTCACATTATATTCCTTTACCTAGATTCAACAGGATTTATAAAGCTCAAATACATCTTATTAACTGTCTATTGCATCATCACTATCAGAGCAGGAAGAAAGTATAATTTTTTCCACTAGTCTTGGGTAAAATCTGAAGGAAACTTTACCCTAGTTTAATGTAGCTGTCAGCACAATGTCCTGTATAGTGACACGGCCACAGAGTGCTAACTGATTATGTCACATCCCCTGCATGTCATGACCCTTTTCTGAAAATAGTTGGAAGATGTTGGACTAAGGTTCACAGAGAAGGAAAAAAAAACCCAGCCCTGATGAAGCAAGAGACGCCTCCAAGCAACTGTCAGCTCCCAGAGGTCTGCCTTGAGAGCAGACACATCACAGCCCAAGGAAAGTAACACAGCCAGTTTCCCAAAACTCTGGTTTATGCACTAAGGGAAAAACAAACTGTGAATCGTTAAATATGACACTGACATCCACCTACAGACTATCAATATGTCAAATTACACAAGCAGTTATGTTGATAACCAGAAGAAAACAGGAGGCTCTGAAAATCTATTCTAGCTATTAGTCTTTGACTTGCTCAACCAATTAGCTAATCTACACTAACTTAATGAATTAAAGAATATTATTAGACCAGTTTTAAAGAATAATAGAATGGTTGCATCTTATTAATGTTACATTGCAACGTGTATTATGGCAAGGAACTGCTCCTGAAACCACATTATGGCAGTGTCATCAGAATCAGGAGCTCAAGCAGTGCAGCACTGCAGCAAAGATAAAATCCAAAGCTTTCTTGGAAATAGTAACTTTTCTATTTCCTTTTTAAGCTATTTTAACTGCATAAAGAGCTGTAGGACAACTCTATTGCTACCTCCTTGCCGCTTCCCAACAGTTATTGTATTGAACAATGTAGATAATGCACATCTAATGAGTATTTCATTCTCTCTGCCTCAGATCAGGCAGAGCACAGTGATTTTCCCTGAGACTGATTAGTGTTCATACAGAACATCATAGAGAGCAAAGTGTAAACAATTACTTCTCTCTATAAAAATGCAACTGCCTTTAACACATATATTCAGTGCACAGGGGAAAAAACAATCCTGGATACTGCTAACACTTTGTGGCTTATGCTTCTGCAGTCATTGTTACAATTATGCTAATATGGGGATTCAATTCTGCAAATGCATTTTGCTGCTTGTCATGGATTTTATCATTCATCAAAAGTAAATTACTATAAAAGGAGCCTTGTATAACTACATTTCAAGTTTTCTGAGTTATTGATTGCCTTCTCTCATTAACTGCTGCTGAAAACTGTTCAATAAATGATAACAAAACAATAAAGGAGATCATTGCTTTTAACAATCAAGTTTCTATGTTGCTTATCTGTGGAAATGAGTAAAGAATATATTAAACCAAAAGAATAGAGTAAAGCCTTTTAGTCACAAACAGGCCATATTGCTATTTTGTCTAAAGATGTCTTTTTCCCCTAGCATTTAAGTGAAGCATTGTGTCCATATGTCACAGGTTCTGTTCCGTGACAGCAATGCTCTGGGGTTCAGGCAAGGAGATTGTTGTGGGGAATATCATCCCTGTGACACTCTGCTAACACACTCATTCTAAACCCTTTCTGGAGAGATCCTTAATATAATTCTTATTGCCAGAATTACTTCCAAATTCAGTAACATTTGATGGTGGTGGGCAGAAAGGAGAGAGAAGGGAAGGGAAGGAGAAGCAAGAGGATGACAAAACGTTAGAAAGGACATAGTATTAATACTACTGAAAGTAAACATGGGATTCTGTTTACTGGGTCTTCAGAATTACAAGAATAATTCTAGTTCAGCAGAAATCCCTAATAAAAGAAGCCCAGGATGGTAACAGAGTTCTCTCAGAGTAAAAGCACAACCCAAGGAGGTTAGTTACTGGTGATTAAAGGAATGTAATGTTCACAGCTGTGTGGAAGTTGATTTTCAGGCTATAAATGAGAACAAGAACATATCTAATAAATTTGAAATGGTCTGATTCAAAGATAATACAAAAATGATAACAAGAAAACATACAAGAGACTCATAGTCCTTATGAGACTAAGAGCCCAGAGAGAACAAAGAGAGAATCATTTCTGCATTGTTCTCTGAAATTAAGGATGCAACATGTGACCAGTGCCAATACTTCAACATCCACATGAAGCCACCACTTCTTCAGTAAAAGAAGAATGCTAATTTTTTATTTCCTTCTTCCTATAATTTATATATGATTTCTGAACTTACAGAATTTCAAAGAGCAACCTCTGCATGTATCACATGTCTAACACAAGGAGGCAGATATCACAGCATCAATTTACAATAAAGGCAAATGCAACAGCGATGGAACAAGGAAAGACCTGGGATGATATCAGGGGAAGAAATTTGTGCACAGTGGTCAACAGGAATTAAATTATGGTTGCAATGCAGGAAAAGTGATCAAGGAGAAAAATGCAACGGGCAACTGAGAGGATAAAATCTTCTGTTTCACTTAAAAAAAAAAAACCCACAATGTCAACAGAGGTACTTGGTTTGAGTTTTCCCTCATTTAAGTGATGCCCTACCTTTCTACATCTGGGACCTGAGTGAGAATATAAGACAGTTCTGGGGAAGGAAAGAATTTCCTGTAGTCGGTGATACAGAATCCAAGTTCTGAGTTCTGCTAAACCAATTACAATGTTACCCAAATAATGTATAAAAAGCAAATATTATATTAATGTACTGTTGAATCAGTAGAATGTCTTAAAACTGCAAATCTTCATTCTTTTTTAATGAAGTGTATTTCTTATTAAACTACACTGCATTTTTGGTGTTTAGGTATTAACATTTCTTAGGCTCTTCACACAAGGAAAAAACCCCACCTTACACACACAAGCAAACAACCCCTATATATCAGCTAAACCCCAGGCAGTCTGATTGTCTCCTGCCTCTAATTTTTCAAAGCCATGTGAGCATCAACATAGCCTCACAAATTAGGTCTGTATCATCAGATTTCCCCTCTCAATTTTAAGTGTTTCACCAAAAAAGAAATGTTCTATTTACGTATAGATTGGCCAAAATCTATGCTACATATATGCAAGCATTATTTTATATTTTCTATTAGATTCTTAAAATTAAATTTTAATTATTTTGACCCAGTGTTGATGGTGAAATTTCTGGGCCATGCTTATTTTTTTATCTGATATAATTTAAAAACATTTTCCCGTCTTCCTGCTATAAGCAAATTTAGTGTTTCCTAATTTCAATGCCTTCTGAATTCATGGTTGGCTTAAAAAAATACTTTGTTTTTTGCTTCCCTAAAGATATGAAACACATAAAAAACAATACAGTATATGAATATGAAGAACTTTTGTTGAAGGAAAAAAGCTTACTTCACAGTTTGCATTCTTTAGCCACCTATTTTTCATTGACTTCTTGTCAAAACTGATAATAAATAACAAAATTAATAGGATACCTATGGACATTGGTGTTATTTCATAATAACCAAACTGACTTCTATAACATGAAAAAATAACTAATAAAGTGTCACTTAAAGCAGACAAATGTAAGCCAAAGGCTAAGCCTAGAAACAGCATACTAGTAATGTAATAATATATTGCTCCCATCAGGCTTCGTTACAGTTCCTGGATTTATTTAATTCTATTCATGCCTAGCACAGCTCTCAGAAGGAGCTATTAGAGTATATCATCTAGCTTGTCACAAAAAGAAATACAAGTCATCCATTTCAATCTGAAAATAAACTGAAAAAAACCCCCTAAATCACCTCTACCTACTATTTCAATGTGTTCAGTCTTTGTTACTGGTAAAGTTCCTGTGACATCCATAAAATGATAATGTATAGCAAAACTGAGGTCTTGGGAATGACCATAATGCCTACTGAGAAATAAACTGTGATTTCTGTCCCAAACACAAGACAGAAGAATGCATGTTCAGGGAAAAAAGTAAAGTTTGAAAAGAGGAAACAATGTCTACATTTTAAACATTTAAAATATATGTCTGCATTGCTTTCTTTTCTCTTTAAAGGTCCCAATACGTGAGAATTTTAAAATGCCACAGCAAAGAAGGACATAAGTTCAAGACACCGTTTCTTCCCTTGATAAGACAGGAGAAGTGGAAGGTCTCAGTGGCTGTCACTATAGGGAATTCCAATTTCATTGGATTTTTTAGTTTGTTGAGTTTTTTTCTGTGCACCCTGCTCCCATATCCCTCAAAAGAAAAGAATAATTCTACCCATTGTTTTAGTGCAAAATACCGTGCAACAAACTCAAGTTAGAACATAATCTCCACAGACAAAATGGACAGGCATTAGTTTCAAGTACCATATTAAAGAACACAATAAAATGTGATGGTACTCTTCTCCCCCTTTTTTAACATACTTTGACCCAATTGGTTAAATGCATCTAGAGTGAAACTGAGTGAAAACAACACATGAATACATCTTTTTTTCTTTTTTATAAAAACGAGAGAAAAAGGAGCCATGTATATGATGTTTTTCCCTTTCTAAACTAAAGAAAAAAATTAAAAATGTAGTGTTGTATAGGTTTATTTTCAACAAATCTAGTATTTAAAGTACCTTTGTCTATGGCAAATCATTATTCTGAGATCATAGCTGTGACACTTCTGCAAATTAGTTTAAAAATGAAAAAATATATTAACATATTCAAATTTGAACATAACACTAATTTAATTTTGTTGATTGCAACTGCCTTCAGTCTTGAAGATGGGTAGCAGAAAACAGATGAATTCCAAAACCAGAATTTTATTGACTACATAGCATACTGAAGACTGATTTGGTCAGCTTACATTGCAGCTAAGAATTTGAGAAATACAGTCAGGCATTTAAGTTACATATCCTATTGCAAGATACAGCACTAAGCATCGAGAACTCTTTCTAATTTACATGTATAAGGAAATCACAACCTAAATTCACTGATCACTGGTGTATTTAGATGTTCTTTAGTTCTTTAGTGTAGTAATCAGAGAAAAAATGGAGGGTTGATTTTTTTTTAATCTACTTACACCCTTCTCATGACATTCCTATTTAAAAAAAAAATAATATTTTATCAATTTTTCAAAGTGACAGATTTTTAATCAATTGTAGTAAAGTTCTTCATTACATATCAATTTTCAACATGCAAGTCTTTGTAAACCTGTCAACATATTTTACAATTCATCAGAAGTAATTTATTCTCTACCACTTCAGAAAAATCAAGTGTAAGAACACTTAAATGAGACCTATCCACAAATACATTATAATCCTCTTAAATAGTCAGCAGTTCAGTGCTGCAGAGTAGTCACTTAGGAGGGATTCAGCTGATTAAAAGATAACTGTAGTAGACTGGAGAAGCCTAAACCTCACTTTCAGAGGAAAATTACTGTCACTGATCTGACTCAGATGGGATGGATTGCTTCTGGCTTGGACCTCACTCTCACAACTGCTTACAGAGATCTGCATGACAAGCCTAATCCAGGTACCTGAATTTCACATGCACAAGCTTAGGTAAAAGGAGACATCTCTCGATTTCATTTATTCATTTCAATCATAGCACATTTAAGATAAAAAAGGTTCAGCTAGGGGTCTCATCTTTTATTAATTGCCTCTAGATTCTCTAGGCAAATCATCCAGAGCCTCTATAAAACTCTTTTCTCTTGATAAGGTGGAATCAAAGCCCTAAGTAATCTGAAACCATTTGCTCGTGGGGCCTTCAGAAATGGAAAACTTTTCGAGTAACCTAATTGGAACTTGCCACTTTTCAAATATACTAAATGATTGCCGGTGTTTTCAACTCTGCAACTTCAAGTCCTTTAAATTTTACTCTTACTATATGAAGTCAAAGATCTTTTTCTCAATTTTGTGTTGTATATTCACTCAGTTTTGGTAGTTAACTGCCATAGCATAGCTGCAATGTTTTTTTTCCTGGATCACATCAGCAAGCAAAGCCCCAGACCCCAGAAGTGCTAAGCAATTGCAGCCATAAGAACACATCCTGAAGGAGTAGTTCCAGTATCTGCCTGGGAGCGACAACCTTTTTGAAGTATGAGGCCTCAGAAATCTCTCCTGTTTCCTGAATATAGTCCATTTTAATATTTGAAGGTATTAGTTATGATGTTTTCATTTATTTCACTTTTTATATTCCCTTTGCCTTGTCCTCTGCAAATAGCAGTTTCCAGTAAAAATAACAGGTGTACAAAAGAGAAAAGCTTTCTGCTGTTGATTATTCTCTGGTTAATTTATATTCTGCTCTGGGAAATGTAGCATTTTTGTTTATTATCTGAGTGAAATGAGGAAGGAGACCATTCAGGTTCCAGCTTGGATTCAACCAAATTCTAGATCTGATTTCCACCAAGTACTTCCAGTATTTCACTTATCCTTTTCTATGTCTCTCTCTCCTTTTTACTCACAGTTGAAATAACATTTCTCTCTACAGAAGACAAGCTTTATTCGGGTGACATCAAAACTTCCTCTTGGCCAAGACTGTTCCACCTCTGTCCACCAGTTTTCATTTGTCTGAGAATGTATTCCACAGACTACTTGAAATGTTTTTCCTTCACCTATGCAGCAAATTGTGATAATTGGGAGTACAGGCTGGATATTCACCCCTTCGCTGCCAAGTCTAAACATGCACCAGCTTTGACAAGGCAAAACCAACACATGCCCTGACAACCAACCAATTTATGTGCTCAGTGTATATCTCAGCTTCACTTGCTAGCACAAATGAAGTTGTAGGAGCTGTCAGTGTATTTGTAAGTAGCTTCCTTTCTTGTCTCCTGAAGCATCAAGTTTTATTTAAACATAGACTGCATGAGAAGAAGAAATTATGATGCCCCACATATTTGTCAAAATTGGGGCCAAGTATCTTTCAGTCACATTCCTTCACATGCATTATTGTGATCTCTAGGCAAAGACAGCTAACAGACTAGTGGATCACCAATGGTTTGGATGGAAATTTTAAGTTCAGAGCTTTTTCTTTACTAACTGTAGCCTGAAGCAATAATGAATTATTTTCAAGCAGTGCAGTGAACAAAAGATAAGTACAAATATCACCAGAATCAATAGCCTGGGGATTTTATCATTCTACTATCATTATGACCATAGCTGAGCTTTAACATTATCTAAAAATGGGTTTAATGACTTAAAAGCACCAGAAAAATCGAACAGAATATATAAACTGAAAAAAAGACCATTTTGGCCCTAAAAAACGGCAAATAATAAAGAGAAAAACCACACCAAAAAAGTTCAGACCTTCAGCTGAAATGTGATAATCATATGAGACACTGAACACTCCAGCTGAAGCAGTGTCTCCAATTGTGAGACATAAACAGGAAAATCCTAGGAAAATTAGTTCCCTACATACTCAATATTTGCTAGAAAACATTCTGCTTTAACTCCCTATTTCTCCATTTAGCTTTATATTTGATGCTGAGACTTCAAGAATTCCACAATAATCCTTTTTTTTCTAATGAAATTCCAGAGACAAAAACCCTTTTATTATTCTGTTAGTAACTCTGCCTTGTGCTGCACCACTGCACTTCAATACTGACCTATAAAAGCAGTCTTGTCTAGAGATAAGAGTAACTGGGTCTGCATCCTCAGCAAAGAAAAACTGATGGTCATTTCAAAATTTTTAATTCTATTATTAGCTAAGCAGATCTCAAGTAGAAATGCTATTTGCTTGAAATATATGTCCTTTTGTAGAAATCATTAAAAGAAAATGCTTAAGTTTTCTCCAGTTAAGATATTTGGAAAGTAAACAGTGGTCAAGGTACACTCTGAACTTAGTAATACAATGGAATTCTTAGTTGGTGATTCAAAGCGACTTGAAGTTGTTGTTGATTGTTTAGAATAACCTTCACAGTGAATTACATCAGTCCTATCCCCACTTGAGTAAACACTTATTTTTGTACAATGCCAACTTCAGAAATCAGACTTAAATAAAACAAAACATTCAAAGCAATAATCGTACAAAGAAAGACTTGCAGTTCTCATGTAAACAGAACTTGGCTATGTTCCTCTGTTCCAGATATGTTTCCTTTTGCCATTTGTGATTTAGATAGCTGTAAGAAGGTAAAGTAAAATTGCTTAATTTAAATGGCAAGGGTGGGAAGCTGTGATAAAACTTACTCTAAGCAGTCTTTTATTTTGTCTCACAATGACTTTCAAAGAGCAAATTAGTTGCCTGTAGATTTTCAGTACCTGGTGATTTACAGCTAATTAGTTTTCCTATTCTTTTCCCATTTTCCTCCTGGATTCCTTTCTGCAATTGGAAGTCAGGCTGATATCTTACAATAATTTGCTTACTTTTCTGTAATAATTGATAGAAGTCCATATTAGAAATTGAACTGGATCCTCAACCACAGTAGTTTTTTTGTTTTTTGACATTATTAGAACAGATTATAAACTCCATTGACATAGAAATGGGAGGAAGAGAGCCTTCAAGATACAGTGGGTAGTAGGTAGGGAGGTGCAAATGTGTTGGAAATGTCATGTTTGGTTCATTCCTAAAGGCTGCAGCAAGGAGGGGATGGCATTTTTGGAGAATAGGGAGGGGAGTCGGTAGCTGCAGTAGCCCCTCCGTGGGTGATAATGGAGAATACAGTGTTCAAGTCTGGCTTAGGGAGAAAGCCAAAGTTCCCGTAGCTACTGAGAACTTCTATGTTTATGATCTCAGAGGCAGATAAATTCAGTTACTTGTTTCACTGCTATAGAAAGCACACCAAATTAATTTATAAAGAGTTTTCAACACAATACATGATTATGTTTTTTCCAAATGCCAAGTGTTTGCAAAATATGTTAAAAAAGATTTCAGATTTTGTCAACCTTCTATACAACCTCCTTTCCAAGAAAGTATTGATGATGAAACAGAAAGCTTAAGAAAAATTAAAAGCAGTTCTATTAGCAATATGAAATACAAAATTCAATTTTTTTATCTTTAAAATTGAAAGCTTAACATTTGTATAGTTGTTTTTTCAGTACTTAAGAATACAATCCCCACAAAACTCAAAAATTAGAGCTATCATCAGTTAGTTAGACAAAGAAATAAGTAATACCAACAAATTCCGTTACCTTCAACTCTCTTCAGAAACCAAAATTTAAAAAATTTAAAATAATCTAGTTCCATAACAATTAAAATCTCTGATGGCAAAACTTTTAAAATATTTTTTTAATGAAACACTTCATATTTAATTGTTTCTGGAAAGATGAATTTAATTAACATGATTTTGAAGTTACTCATGAACATTTCACACATCCCAAATGGCAGTTTCAATTATCACTTGTGTATGTATCTAATTTATCTGAATGGAAACAGTCCATTACGTATAGTAAAAAAGGTAGAGCTCATTAAAAAAAAAAGTGAAGAAAGAGTTCTACACTGTACTGGATCCCAAGAGAGCCTATGGCTTTGAATTTTCCATTTTATTTCACTTACTTACTGGAAAAGATAAACCAATACTTTCCAGAGATGTCAATCTGTTCACACAGGTCCCTCATGAAAAATACTAATTTATTTTATAACTCACGGGTGAAGAGGTGATTGCTGAGGTTGAAAGCTATTGGTATATCACTGAAGTCTGCTAAATGATCTGTATCAGAAGATTTGAAGTTGCCATGTGCTTTGCTTTATGAAGATCTTTCTAGTTTTGAAAATTTCCATTTTTGGATCCTTTCATAGCAGCAACACATCAGCTCACAGTTTGTGGGAGCCCTGTGTCCTTTATACCGCCACCAATACTTTCATCCTAGTTCTTAACAGGCTGCAAGAAGCATCCTGAGGGGGAAAAACCACTGTGACTGCTTGACTTTGCAATTCTTGAACACTAAGAATTAATTACAAGTCTGTGCATCAATTCAGTCCAAGTTGAGACTGCTAAACCACTTAAGATACACAAAATCACTGTGTTAATACATTATTCAGAAAGGATAAATCCTCGTTGTTTCAGAAACCAGGCATCTGGCTCCAGCATAACCCCTCCGCCATTCTGACTTTATTTTGGTTTGATTTTCTTTTTGATCAGTTTATGGTCTTTGCTAGACAGATTTTTTTCTAGCATTCCTTAATCAAAGCATGCCTTCTTTATGGAAGATCTGTCACAAATGCAAAAGCCAAGTTCCCACTCATTTTTACACATTGTCTCTTTCTTAAATACTTATTTGGTCAGGAGAAAAAATTACGCAGAGGGTGTCTAAAGGTCATAATCTCAATTTGAACCCCATATTGATATTTTCTTTCTTAATTCGACTCTGTGAATTTTAAGTTTGTTTTTTACCTTGATTTTTCAAGAAATTATATTAAAAGTATTTCACTACAAAGATAGTTGTGTTTTTGTAGTCGAATCTGAAGAAGTAATTCAGGATCATACATTAGTGATTATATGAAACATCTACATAACAGGCTGGGGAGCAGAGTTATAAGCAGGAATATTCTCCACTCCCATATTGTTCTAAAGGATTGTATCAATAAGTTTTATTGCTAAAATAATATTCTATCATCTTTTTTAGGAAATTTATTTCAGTATTTTTCTTGGTTTTAAGGGAAGTATCACAATACAACAATATAGAAAGCAGTGTAAGAATACCAATATATTTTCCAACAGATAGTAGTACCAGTAATTGTATTGATAAAAAAATATGTTTGTATACTACCACTCTGGAAATTCATGCAGTAAAGCAAGAGATAGTTTTAATTAATTCACCATTTAAAGGCTGCAGAAAATTTGGCTAGGTAGGATTGGGAAACAAAAACTAAGCTGAGAACCAGGGAGAATTAAATTAAGACTTGAATGTTCATCCATTTTCTCTGATTTTGAAACTAAAATAATTTCATGGGATACAAAAATTGCTGACAAGTTCTTTCCAAGAGTACCTTTGGGCAAGTTAACTAAAAACATGTTGAGTGCTTCTATTATATTATCCACCTGTATTCACTAAAGGTCCATTAACACTGTCCATATTTTATTACTTTCATTTGTCTTTCCCCCAGTCCAGAACATTTAAAGGAAAAGTTAACATGAGAAAGATACACTAAATTCTGCATTTTTCGTATTATAAAATATTAGTTTTGTACAGGTTGTTAGCAAATGTGTGGATACAATACTTCCACAAAAAACAAACGAAACAAACCAAAACACCCCCTCCTGCCTCCCCCAAAAAATCCCAAACCAAACCAGAACCAAAAACATCAAACCAGTAACTATACACAACACCCACCACCCCAACAACAGAAAACCCAAACCCAAGTAGATTGTTTTTCCATTGAAATTACAAAATTCACCTCTATGGAATTCATAATGCTTGAAAGGCCTTGTTCTGATACAGCATGCATTTAGATGATATAGCTGATGTACTTCATTCATTAAGCAGATAAGAATAGAGCTACATGACAGACTTCACATTGTTAAATTGAGGCTGATAATTTACCTCAATACCACATAACCTTCATTGAAAATAAAAAGATCTTTTAAAATAAGGATATAGCTTCTACTCTCTTCACCGTATTTTATTATATTTTATTGTTACTCAGTATTATTTTTTCCTACACAAGCAATTGAAAGGTTTTCATCATAAATTTTTATGATTACATGGAGAAGAAAGTAATAGTCCAAGAAGGTAATAATTTTATAAATTGTAGAGAGATGAATGGCAAATAGATTACTGGTGCTGCTGCCTTTTAGATAAACCCTCCAATAACATTAATCATTCTAAAGGACTTTTATTCAAATGCTTATGTTCAGAATTCCTCTTCCCTACAGAGCATTCATTGCTCAATGCCAAATCTTGCAATCTGTTTACTGCTGTTGGACATTTTCCATTTCTTACCTCCATAATTTTTGGGCAGTTGGTCTTAATACTGGAGAAGTTAGAAGAAACATCAATCAACAAACACAGAAGTTTCCATGATACAGATGATTATCTGTAGAAACTTACTAGAAGGTACACTTCTAACATTTGGTCATGAAAAGCCTTCCTTGTGAAAGTTTGCCGCGTCATACATTTATTTTTGTGGGATTTTCTGGATGAAAAAGTTGCAAATCTGTTCTGCCATGATAACATTGAGACACCACTTCTGTGACACCCTGCATGTAGGCATAAATACGTACCACACGTTCAAGTGACCTACAACATTTTCATGATTGAAAGATCAGCCATGGCACGTATTAACATTTCTTCTGAGATATCTTGACACGATATTTTGCTTCCTGATAACAAGGAAGCAGATTTTAAAATCTGTTTGAAAAATTTGTGTCCTCCTCTATTTTATATAGTGGTAAGAATTGCTGTGCCCTTTTAGCCTTATATGATGCTAACCAGACCATAGCACGGTCCTGTGATTTGTATGATAGAGAGATATGGCACCATTAAGAAAGAAAATTGGGCAGCAGTGACTGACAAAGTGTAATTACTTAAATAGGTGGAAAACCAGAGAAAACCACATTTTTTATTCAGTCTTTAAAACTTGATCCAGACATTTAATTATTTTTTTAGTCAAAGAAAATCAGCCTATTTCTTTCATTATCAGACCCGCATACCTACATCAAGAAGTATCAATTTTTCTAACAGAACAATATGGAGAAACAAAGTTATTTCTTCTATATATAAGGTTGCAAGTCCTCACACAGCCTCACTTTTACCAGACCTTTATTCCATTTCCATCCTTTGTCTTTAGAACACTTCTATACCAAGTTCATCTTTTTGCTGTCTAAATTTCATCTGTTTAATCCTCTTTGTTTTCTTATACACCAAAAATTAAAATGTTAGTTTCTTTGTCTCCCTTCTCTTTACTCCATACTCAAATTAGAATACTTTAAATTATGCTTACTTATCCTAAGGTTAAGTTACTCATACTAATGCATTGCATATAAGTTTATAACCCACAGTTATATCCATACACACATTTGAAAAAATGCTTCTTCTCTCTTGCTTTCCTTCATACCTCAATCTTCTCTTTTCTGTTCCTTCTTCGACATTTGTTGCCTTAACTGTCTGCATTATCTCATTATTTAGCAAAACTGGGAAGTGTCTTTCCTATTCTCTTCTGAGATGGAAATAGCAGAGAGCAGTGGTATGTTTATTTGATTACAACCACATCCATTGCAACTTCAAACTAGCACTACTGAGTCTCATGCCTCTACTTCTGCAAACATTATGAAATAGAAGAGAATCTTCATCTGCTGTCTTCCTCCCCATTCCCACCCCCCCAAGAGCTGCAAATGAAATGCCTGAGTAACCCTCCCTGCCAGTGTTCACTTCTTTCTAGTGCCAGGTCAAGTTATGAGGCAATACAGCCATGCAATGTTTTTCAGGTTGTCAAACCTAGTCTAAGCTGTGAGAAAATACACAGACTAGAGCAAAGCTATGTAGGATGGACAAAATTGCTCTCGAAGCTAGGCTCAGACATTAAAGAGGAAAACACAAATATACAAAGGCATACAATTAATCCAGGGATGAATAGAGACTGACCCTTCTGCACATGACCAGTGAAATCTTAGGCAGCAAAGACACTTTTGGTATCACAAGAGTGACAAACATATAAATGCTTAGGTGGTAGCTAGCTTAGTCTCATCAACTGCGCACATTTGCCAAAAACCAAGTGCTTTATAAGTCTGTGCTGTTTAGAAACTGTTTGTATTCTCTGCTTGTACACAGTAAAAAAGTATATCAAGTGATCTGGACCGTGAAGGATGTCAGGACCAAGACTGACCATTATAATCAATCAAAATCCACATCCCTGATGACCTCTGCTCCCTCACAGTTTGCTATGTTTAGTAAAGCTAATAGCAGAGAGAAGCTACCACTACTAAGAAACTTGCAGAAAATTGCTAAGACTTTTGATACGACTTTGTGTTGAAATTCAAAAATATATAATCTTTCCATGTGAATTTTTTGTCCATTCTTCTGACCTTTATTGCATTTCCTGCATCTGGGATACATTGAAATAGCATAAAGACTGCCATGGTGCCACAGAATCATACAATACTCAAGGCTGGAAGAGACTTTCAAGATTATTGAGTCCAACCATTAACCCAGCACTGCCAAGTCCACTATTAACCATGTCCCTAGATGCCATATCCACACATTTTTGACCATTTATATGGTCATTTCACCACTTCCGTGGACAACATTTTCTGAGGCTGGACAACCTTTTCAGTGAGTAATGTCCTTTTCAGTGAGTAAAGTCCAAACCTCCCCCAGTGCACCTTGAGGCCCTTTCCTCTTACTCTGTCGCTGGATACCCTTGGTCCAGCCTGTTCAGATCCTTCTGTAGAGCCCTCCTACCCTCCAGCAGATCATAACAGCATCAAAGGCTTTAATGAAGTCCAGGTAGACAATATCCACTGTTTTTTTCTCATCTACTGAGCAGGTGACCTTGTCACAGAAGGAGATTGGGTTGATCAATCAGGACCTGCCTTTTATAAACCCCTGCTGCCTAAGCCTGATTCCCTGGTTGTGATGGCCCTCAAGATGATCTCTTCCATGATCTTCCCTGGTACAGAGATCAGGCCTGTAGTTCACCAGATCTTCCTTCCAGTTTCTCTTGTAGATGGGAATCACATTTGCTGACTTTCAATCAACTGGGTCCTCCCAGGTTAGCCAGGATGGCTGATAGAAAATGAAGAATCTCCTTACCTCTTCTTTCATTTCTGATGTATTTATAGAAAGATGTTGTCTTTTATGGCAGTAGCCAGACTAAGTTCTAATAAGGCTTAGATTGTTCTAATTTTCTCACCACGTTGCTTCACAATATGCTGCCTGTGGTCAGAGCTAGGAAACAAACAATGTGGCCCTGCCTGTCACTCAGGCCACTTTTCATACTTTAGTTTGCATAAAACTGTTCTCCTGCCAGTGGGTAATGTGCAGGTGTTTAAATACACAAGTGAAACAAAACATGCTGTTCTGATAGAAGACTGCATTTGCTGAAGAAGAAACAGCAATATCAAACAAGAAGTTCAAAATGGTTTTGACTCACTAGTGACTCAAAGATCAGCTTTCAAAAGGGGTGAAGAAAAGGAAGAGTGGTAGGTGTTTTTGTATGTCACAATGTGAACTAGATAGCTGAGGGGCATGACAGGTACTTCACTAACCAGGATAAATGTAGAAAATGAAGAAGCCTCAGATAATCTAATACAGAAATAGTTTTTAGCTCTGGGAATTTGAGAGAAAGTCAGCAAGCTGGAGGATTAAAGAGCTCTGCTAGTGGACACTAGAATGCTCCAGGCAGAGAAAAAGCATTTGCAGTCAAGTAATGATTACAACTATTCACTTCATACAGGACACTTTTTTCATTTTATGAAGCACTGAAATACATGTATGAAGCTCTAGTTGACATTCTGCCCAACCTATGGTCTTTATGGAAAAAGGAAAATTGAGCTCTGTGCTTTAACTGCCTGTTTTTCTGCTGATAAACTAAGGAACAAAAAAAAAAAAAAACCAAAACCAACCAAAAAAAAAAAAAAAAAGACAAAAATACCCCAAAAAAACCCACAAACCAAAACTTAAAAAACCCAACTTCTGTTATCCTACTCCTTGTGTGTAATCTGCAAGCCTGTGCAAAGCCAGGTAAAGCAAAGTAGAAATTTCAAGCACTTTTTTTTATGTCTTACCAAAGTCAATTAAAAATAACTGATTGAAAAATTATTTTTAGTTCAAATATGCTGAAATCTATCTCAATGTCTATAGACATTCATTTGAACTCCTGTGAGGTCAGCAAAGTGATTTCACTGTGCTTTAGACCCAGCTCCTACATGCCTGTGTGAAAGACAGAAGCACACTCATGAATTTCAAGTATTTTCCTGTCACTAGCAAAGCAAATTACTCTATGCAGAATGTAAGCTTAAAATGGAAACCTCCACCTGCAATTACAAAGAATTAAAATGCAATTAGACAGTATCTTAAGGTATAAACTGTCCATGATTTAAAATTTCTAATTAATTTTAATTCATAACATCCCCTACTCTCTTGCTTTGTTTGGAATTTTTTTGGTATTGTTGTTAATGCTGTGTTTGACTGAGTTTTGTAGTCATTTATCTGACTGGCTTTGTGCATGCACAAGTCTGATGCATCATAAGAGAGGAATGGGACAGGAAATCAGCAGAAGTGAAAACAAAGAAATTCAGACCATTTTTTTAAAAAAAGCAGATGGATCTGTTCTTAAATACATTATCTTAGAAGAAATAATTAGTAAACAACAAGTAAAATTGGTCTGTGAAACATGTATTGTGTTTGCATGGTCAAGCTTTGGTAGCTGTGGGAGCTACAGGAGTGGCTCCTGTGAGGAGCTCCCAGAAGCTTCCCCCGTGTCTGGCAGAGCCAATGCCACTGGCAATTAGAAATGGTGATAATACCCCAGTGATAACACATTCAAGAAGAGAAAAATAAGTAATTACACAGATGTGACTGAGGCCACAGAAGAGCACAGTGAGAATACATGAGAGGAACAGCTCTGCAGACATCAAGGTCACAGGTCTTTCCAGCAAACCAGCTCCAGGGTGAGCTCCTCTCTCCATGGGGTCACAGGTCCCTACCAGAAGCCTGCTCCAGCATGGGCCTCCCACAGGGTCACAGCCACCTGGGCGTCTACCTGCTCCAGCAGGAGGTCCTCCGTGAGCTGGAGGTGGATATTTGCTCCACAGTGGTCCTCCCTGGGTTGCAGGGACATATCCTCCTTCACCATGGTCTTCATCACAGTCCACAGGGGAATCGCGGCTCTGGTGCCTGGAGCATCTCCTGCCCTTCCTTCTGCCCTGACCTTTGTGTCTGCAGGGCAGTTTTTCTCACATTCTCTCTATTCCCTCCAGCTGCAGTTCTTCAGTTTTTTTCCCCACTACCATCTCCTCTGGCTGGCTTGGCCTTGGCCAGTGGCAGGTCCATCTTGGGCCAGCTGGCATTGACATTGTTGGACATGGGGAAAGTTTCTGGCAGCTTCTCACAGAAGCCACTTGTGTATCCCTCCTACTACCCAACCTTGACCATGCAAACCCTATACAAGAACAGAGAATTTTCTTAATAGCCAGGTGTAATTTTATGCTTCTTCACCAAGAAAATATCAACTAAAACCATCTACATTTAATTTCAAACAACTATAAACATGAATAGCTAGAGGGTCAACACAAACATGGAGGATTTGATTAGATACAGTTTAATAAAAACAATTTTAAATGTCTAGCTATTATGTTTCATAAATTTCTGCATCACTGTTTTTCCACTAGAGAAGCAAATATTTTTCTTGCCACTGAGGACTCTGTCAAATACACTGATTATTTGGTTTTTAACTCAGGAAATGTTACTTCTAAGGACCTCTGCTTCCCCCCTCAAATCTGTTTGAAATCTTTTATAAACAAAATCAATTCATGAAGAATCAACATCAAGAACTAGCAGACCATCTTAGTAACTCCCTATTCATTACTGTTTAGGGAATTCGTTGAAAGAAGAGGGTTTATGATCACTTTAGAATATACTTCATTCAATTCTTAATGATATATAATATTTGACGGATGTTTTTCAGTTCAATATTTACCTACAGAGATTTCCAGTGTGTCAGAAAATCAGTTCAAATCAGATTTCTCCCTACAATGAAAGAACTTTGAATTTTTTCCTAAATTTAATTGTTTAAACCAAATGTTTCAGATCCTTTCTTTTAATATGGGATATTTCAAATGAAACTGCTAGGTTTTAAATTTACAAAATTTAAACAAAATTGTAGAAGCTTCCAAATCAAACTTGTCCAAAAATTTATCATAACACTCCTGGGTCTTTTTGAGTTATTTACACAGTTTTCAATGCTGAGAATATTTTTAGCTGAAAAATTTTATTTTAATTTAAATATAAGGTGTCCTTTTACCTTGACATAAGTTTACAGACAGAGGAAAGCAAATATTCATTGTATCTCAGAGTTAATACTTGCAATATGCAGAATACTTGTGTACTCTTTCCATAACTTATTCTGTTACTAGGACAGCATTTTAACTGTTGAGGTGACATAGAGTTCATTTTCAGTCACTGAAAATATAAATGTTCAAGGCTTAATAAAATACTCCATAAATATAATACCTTTACAGAACTCTTTCACTTGCTGCCATCCTGAATGTCTGAAAAAGGCACGGAAGACCTTTCAGTAACCAGTTATTGGGAACTACATGCTATATCACTCAATTTTGCAAGCTCTAAGTATTTTTTAGCATTTAGTATTAGTTTATCTCTGCATACCAGCATCAATGTGAATTAATAAGCTAAATTAATCTCAATGATAAAATTGTCAACTTTTACTGTTTCTGAGAAATTATAAAGAAGAAACCATATTATTTAGGTATCCCCTAATGACAAACCTCACAGTAATCTTGCATTATTCTGAAAACTCCTAAAACTTTTTAAAGTATATGCCTTTAAAATATTGCTAGCTATTCAGTAACTCTAAATAATCTCAAATTGCCTAAAATTTTTCAGTAGTCAAGTCCTGTGAAGTCTTGTTCTACTTGCAGTTTTTAGTATTAATCTCCCAGAAGAAAGGAGCTATTTAAACTATTGTCAGAATTCAACATTCAGCAGCTTTTTGGTCCATTTGCATCTCACCAGAGTCTTCTCCAGCATTCAGTGCAATCTGAGATAGATTTTTTTCTTCACAAGAGCAATGAGATATAATCATTAACTCTAGCAGAGAGAAGAAAAATAATTTGTTGCTTTTGCTTAAAAAATTACTTTTTCTTAACATCTTAGATAGTTTTTCCTGTCACATTAATATGCTTAAAAGTCCATTTTCAGAGAAACAAGCTAACTCATTTCATTATCAAAATAAAAACTCTAAAACTAAATAAATTTTAGGAGAGAAATCAAAAAGCCATTACTAAAAATGGTTAGAAAAGAGATCTGGTTAAAATTAAGAATTAATTTTAAAAAATCAAAAGTAATTTTTGATATTCAAAATATCCACCTAGGACCTTATTTGCTCCTTTTTCATCTATTTTTGCTTCTGGTATAATTAAGTGCTGTAAAACTTCCCATGACTGGAATTCTGATTATTTCCTTTTCCAAGAGTACTGCATTTCATGAGCTGAATCATGTGCTGCTGTGGCTATTCCAGAGGACAAACAGGATGAAGGGGCACCAGGCACAGCACCAGTAAAGCTTATAGGGAAAGACCAGAACTAATCTGGTCCTATAGAACCATCAGCTATCCACATCCTTTCTATCAAAGAAGACAGGAAAGTATCTCATACAAGGTTACTGGGGAAAGCAATGCCATGGTCCACTGCAAAATGAAAGTAAAGGAGGTTGTGGCAGTTACTCCTGCAAATTAGCGGTGAAATCTCAGCCACTGCTAATAAAAAGGCATCAATCTTTGCATCAATTCTGCATCTCCTCACAGTGAGAGGGGGCCCACTGTCATTGACTATGTGGAGGATTTGTGCAATTAATATTCTTCATGCATTAATGAGCTGCTCATTAGGAAGATGGAAGGTTTTTGATTCCCAACAGTTTCCTGGCACAGCAAAAAAAAAAAAAAATTATGAACCACCAGAGTTGGAAACAAGTGAACTAACTCATAGAAATATTAGTTAGCATTATTTTCTCTCAGAACTGTGAGCATTGTGTCTGTTTTGTGCCCTCCCTTCTTTTTAAACTATCCTTATATTTTACACCATAAAGCAGTATGGTTTGGAGTATTTTCTTTTTTTTTTCCTTCAAATACAGGATCATACAAGGACCATACAAGTTTTTCTAAAACAAAACACCACAAAAATTTACAACCACTACAAATAATCCCCCACCACACATACCAAATCCAGCACACTTGTTTCCAAATTTTTAACTGCTATCAGAAAAACTTTCTGCTCTCCAAGAAGTCCCGAGAAAATAGATTACCACAAGAAAGTTAAAGAAATTTAGTTAATCCTTAAATATTTGTCACTCACAATATCAAAATACATCATCAATTGTTGTGGTTCCTTTTTTGCTATTTCAACCACAAATGCTGAAAATGTGCATATATAATTAAAAAGTGATAATATGGGAGACCAAAAGAAAGCTATCTATTATGCATTTTTAATGATTTTGAAAAAGGGTTTTGATGGCACAGAGGAAGACATAATCAAAACCTCAAAGTTCTTAACAACAAGATTTGCTATAGATACTTTTTTCTTCCAATCTTTTTTGAGTCTTTGCAATCAAGTCCTTTCTATTGGCACTTTTTATGTAGTTCCATTATGTTACTTCTAAATTATTCCCACTTTTCAAGACTTTAAATGTAGAAAGAAAGGGCTTCTATAATTTTTTTTGTCTTAGGAAAACAAGATCCCTTACCCTTTAAAATTTCACATTCAACTCTTCCATTGTCCTTTGATCAAATTCCTCAAAGAGCAAGAGAAACAACTTAATTTTTCTTGTTTAAAACCAGAGTGCATTTTATCACCAATGCACTAAAGATTCTTTTAATGCATTTAGTAAGTTTTACATCACTAAATGTGTCATATTGAAAATATAAAACCAAACACTAAAACCCACAAACACAGCCTTAAAGGGAAGATTAAGCTTCAATGTCCATGAAATATTATATTACGTTATACTATGGGTTGCACAAGAAGAACTCTTCATGCATCAAGCATGTAAACTGACTTTGACAATTAAATATGCAGGAATGAAGGATACAATATTTTACTCAAAATTGAAACCTTCTGTTCATATAATATAGTCCAAAATGTCAATTCATTTACATACGGTTGAGATTTAAGTTCAAACCAACAGTAATCTAAAAATATTAATTAGATCATGCTGCAACACATAGGTTTTAACTCGGTTGCACCCTCGTCTTGTTACACTACCTTGAAAAGTCAAAGGCACTTCAAAATGTATGTAATAAGAGTAATCAATACCTTTAATTTCCTGTATAATATTAAGGGGGTTACTGAACCTTTAGTTATAATTTTCTCTTACAATTCAA
Organism: Eopsaltria australis; assembly: GCA_034509425.1. Classification (NCBI taxonomy): domain Eukaryota; kingdom Metazoa; phylum Chordata; class Aves; order Passeriformes; family Petroicidae; genus Eopsaltria; species Eopsaltria australis. Next base: position 2,429,523 of record JAVTVJ010000049.1, read on the forward strand.
ACTGAATACCTTTATCACTGGCAAATGGAAATACTAATTTCTTTAGCAGGACAAAATAAAGATCCAGTATGTTTGTCTTTTTATAGAGCTGGTTATATATACCCACAGCTTGGCTGCTAATGTTTGAAAATAATGTAGGAACAAATAAATATTTTATGTGTAAAACCTAGCAAGATTTTATTATTTAGCATCATCTCAGTTTTGTATTGTAAAAGTACTCTTTTCTGATCTCATCTGTGGAATAGCCCTGGATTACCAAAGGTAATATAGTGTGGCAATAAAACTTGCTGTTCATCTCAGATTTTCTGGAGTATTATATATTTTATGGGTCAATTTTTAGTAATATGTCATTTCCACAGTGCTTGCAATTTCGTGGTATTCCAGTGTTAACACCCAGCTGCACAAAGGAGTTCTCCTATCCTGTATTTCTTCCTTTAAATCTGCTATACTGCAACAGAATCAAGTAGATAGAAGCCTGTATTTTTCTATTTGTTATTTAATAGTAGTGATATCCTGTTGAAGCTTCCAGAGGAGTCGTAAATTTTCTTTCCATAGCTGACACATGTTACAGGAACACTGCTTAAGTGCATCCCTCCATTTCTCACCAGAGATACGGGAAGATTTTATTTCAGCATATATTTTCTTTCTGAAAGATATCACAACAGTTTGCTCTCCTTTTAAGGAAAATTGCAGCTTTACTTCCTATAGAAATGCATTCTCACTGAATTCAGAACTCTGTGGAATGTAATGCTAATATCAGTGTTAATGGCAGAATGCCATTGCCTTCTTCTAGCTGCTTTAAAAAACACCCCCACAGAAGAAAAACTCCCCACCAACGCACAGCTGTTTAACATCAGCAGAGAGTTTGGAGTCAATGCTTTTGACCATAGAAAGTCATATCCTTCTACTTCTTATGGATACACATAGGATAACATCTTTGCAACTACAGAAGGGTGCCCGCCCACCCAAAGTAACTCCAGTAAAGAACATGTCAGTGACAAACAGAATCATTTTTTCCAAGTAACACTTCCTGGTTTGCAGAGAAAAACCCACTCAATGCTAACTTTATTCTTTTTTTTAATCAGTGCTTCTAGCAGCAAGTTGCACCGAGCATGATCATTTTTGTTTTTGAATCTTACTAGAAAAAGACAATTACATCTAGATGATTCTAACAGGCCTATTGGGTTCTGAAAGAGATAATAGGGATAGACTAGCATTATACATCACAGGGGGTTAAAGAAGAGTTTTAAGACCTCATTTCTATCAAAATATTCACTTGGCTGAATGCACACTAATAGGTTGTTCGTACACACAGAGCACTAACGATGATATTTAATAATGCACGTTATCACTTCCCTGTCATCCGGGTGTCAACAGCTATTTCTTATTTTATATGTCAGTGGTAATCTCTTTGGAGCAGTAACTGCATGTGGTGTGCCCAGCCAGTGAGACCTGTGCTCATAAATAAAACACCTGTGGTTATGGCCGGGAAGGGAAAGTTACAGAATAGGCAACAACATGAAGATGGGCTGCTCTGAATAGTTGAGGACACTTGGGTAAGAACTTCAAATGTTACTATTTTTTTAATATTGCTCATATTTTATGTGTCTATATGCTATTATGATTGTCTTTTTAAATTTAAATAACTTTTAAAGAAATAATATAAAAAAATCAAACACACATGGAAATTATCTCTGTAGAATAGAGACAGTTCCTGTTCTTAAAGAGAATTACTACATTTTGCTCTTGCCTGTCCAAAATCCTTCATTTCCAACTGATTTCATTGTATTTAAAAGTTTTATTCTGCCCTCCCCACATTCACAATTTTGTTTATCAGATACTGATGGGTAGAGCACTTATATTGAAATTTTAGCAACAACTCAGACAGTGCACTGGCATTAGATGAGATGATGTAGGTGTAAAAAACTGCACTCTGTCTAAGCAAAATTATTTTTTCATTACATGGACAAGATGTAAAGTAATCTGAAAAGTTTGCAATACTGTGTTTATCCAAAGATGCCGACTGACTGCAAGTTACAAAGTTAGCTTCTAAGATTAAATCCAGATAATAATTAAAGGTATAAAAATACATTAGATAACCCAGTCTTTTACAATTCAAAAAGGTGATGGACTAGATTAAAATAATAACAATGATAATACTAAGTCCCTGCTCACGTTGTTTAGCAAGCTCTGCTATGGGTAATTGGGCTGCTTTTTACTTTGCTGTGATATCGGTGAAATGAAACATTACCACTCCTTAAATCTCTCAACTTCTTTCTAATTTCTGAAACACTCTCAGGCATTATGAGTAGTTCTTCACTTCAGTAGTCTGTTCCTTGAAGCACTGACTAAAGTGAATTTCACAGAATTCAGCTGAGCCAGGGATTTACAATTCACTTGTCTGGCACAGAGCTTCAAGAGCAAGTTAACCAACTCTAGGAACACATTCAGCGGCTCAGAAATAAATCATCTGTACCTAACATTGTAAAGGTTATTTTTATTATGGGTATTTTTGGATATCTTTTTGACTTCCAGAAGGTAACCTGAAGATTTTTGCACGCACTTGTGTATTAATTTAAAGGTGGCACACAACTGCATGTTTTATTTAACCTTCTTCACAATCCTGATCTCTTCAGCGACATAAAAGAGTACAACTTCTTGCAAGATGACTTTGAATTCATAACTGAAGCAATGAAAATCAGGTAAATTATCAGCTTTAGCATGAATTGTAATGCAATGCATAAAAATGCAGTGTTTCTTTTATATTTAAAGCAAAAAAAACCCCTGAGTTAATAAAGCTGTTTCATACCTAGCTTCAACAGGTACAGAAAAAAAATCTTTAGTCTGCTTAACTAAGCAATTAAAAACAGAATTGAGCTTTTTAATTTATTTTAAATTTCATACAAGCAGTACCACATCTAGCTTGCTAGTTTGCACATTAAGGCATATTTTCTAGAAATACATTAAGTTGTCATATTGCTAGAATTTATTCCATTTCTATGACTACTTTGTATACAAATTTTAAAAAACTTAGAGATCTTCAGAGATAATCTGGCTTTCTTCTGTAGTTTAAATTTCATATTTATTTTGTCACTAATAAGAGCAGGCACAAACTTAATTTGGCATTACTTTGCAGGGCATTTCTTTTAGTTTCTGTTTATAGTTCCTGTCCCTTTCAGCGTATGTTAATAGTGACCTATATTTTCCATTAAACATTGAAAATAATGTTTTCATTGTAAAGCTATTATTAAATAATCGTCATTCACGGTTAATTGTTAAGTCATTTCCCTACTAGTTCACTTGTTACAGTGATATTACATCAGAAAAATCAAGAAAAAGAATGATTACACAATATTTTGAAGTAAGGATCTAAGGATTAATCTATGCATGAGATTTGCTTACTCAAGAACTAATCACAGGGTTCTGATAACAACTAAAATCTTCACATGTTTATGTATATAGACCTGCAACTGAAAACAGGTGGAAAAATAATCCCATGCACTGAGGTTCAGTTTAAAAAGTAAAAATAAATAAATAAAAGATTCAGACCCAAATCTTCACCAAAAGTCTTCACCAAATGTAAATCACAGGACCCATCTGAAGAAAGCACAGCAATGCATAGTAAAGAACATGATAATATCTCCATGTTTCCTTAATATAAATAAATATAAGTTGCTTCTCTTATAGTTTTAAAAAATTCCACCTAAAATTATTAAACACCAAGCTGATTTGGTCATAGGTCAAGTGATATAAAAGGAAAATGATGGAAAAACATAAAAGTAAGCACACACACTCAAGCTTTAGTTGCAAATAAAATCATCCAAAAACTCGTCTTCCTCTTTACTTGTAAGTTAAGTCCTTCAGTAGAGGAAAAAAAAACAAAAAGCCCTTGAAGTCTTTTATGTGATGCTAGGAAGTATTTGATGACTTTCAATTTTCAGGTTATACAGAGACATTTTTTATAGACAACTGGGATTGTCAGGAGACCCATTGGGTACAAGGTGTTTTTAGTGTTATATCAAGTGACAAGATATAATCTATAGTTCTAGACTCTCATATTGTTAGAAAATTATTTTCCCCATGAAAACACTGTTTCAGGGTGAATTTCTTTTTTTTAAAACACACCATTTTCAAAACTAAGTAGAATAAGATATTTACCCAAAAATTTTCTCAGAAGTTAAAGCCAGGCAGGGCCTTTAAATATCTTTATGCCTAGCCTAAATTACAAGGCAACTGAGGCAAGAGGTTAAATAGAGAAACAGAGGAGGCTGCCAGCTGTGACATGATCTTATGTTTCTAAACCATTTCTGACAGGTTTGTTTATCTAATGTGATTTTTCTCAGTTTCTTTATACTCTACCTTCATTTCTTCATTCTTTATCTCTTCCATTACAGTCCTCAAGATGTTTGATGGACTAATATTTCTTTTCTCAGTTTGAATTTTTGTTTGAGATATAATTTTTAAATTGTTTTTTAAAGTGTTGGAACGCATATAGTATCAGGTTTTGGCTTGATGCTCTTTAAAAATTGATTTTTTTTTCTGTTACTAATATTTGTAAGTAATACAAGTACTTTCCAGCACCAAAATATAGTATGCTTCAAAATTAAAAGGAACCTCATTTTCTGAATTCATCAGGTGAGAGAATTAAGACATTGAAGGACAAAGTGTCTTACTCAAGTTGTCATACTTGAAAGCAATACTTCAGCATATTTTTAGAAAGCAAAATTAAAAAATGGTCTTTTAATCAGTTCAGTTACCTCCCTCACATTTCTTCCCTTTGTTCTCTGTTAACAAAGTGCTTTTCAAATTATAGAGAAAAAGGTAAAGGTTTCCCTCCTCCCCACAACCTGCATATAATTGCTGCTATAATCTTTGTAGCTGAACTCCTCTGGCTGCAAGATGCCTTTTCAAGTGAGATGTTGTTAGTGTTGCCTGTAGCTATTACGATGCAGGCATTTTCTTTGACCTCCAAGCATTTTGCAGAATAGTAGAGCAGCACTACAACCCCCAGAGCACATAAGTAGCCATGCCACAGAACATGTTTCTATGGAAGACTCATTCCACTGAAGCGTGGAAATGCCTTCATATAGAACAACTCTTGGTCTTCATTTGAGTTTTTTAATTAAGTGCAATGCCAAAACTAAAGTTCTATTACAATTCTAGTTTTGGTCTTGAATTTCCCCAGGTGGTTAATGTGATATGATAATGTGTCACAATAGGAGAAAAACCAGGGTTCTCAAAGCATCATTGAGCAGAAATACTCAAGAGTGCACACGCTACTTATCACATAACTTATGCAGGACTGTTTAATTGGAAAGTGTATAATGTGTTTTGATCTGCCAAGCATTCTTCAACGTTTTAGTGATAAAACTCTTTGGAGATACCTTATCCTTAATGGCTTTGTGTTTGCAGCACAGGCTGAACAAAGCAGCATTGCTGAATCCCTGTTTTTGCAGTGAATATCTCCACCTATAAATATGATCACCTATATGATCACCTATAAAAGTTCACAAAGACTCTTCAGAGGATGGAAGTCTGTCAGACACTGAAAGATGATAGAGGTCCAGACTGCTCTTTATCACTACATATAAGAGAAATCTTACTTCACAGAGGGCAAAATTTAGATAAATAAAAGAGATCATGCTTTGTGTCAGTGTGGAATTACATTTAATAATCCAAGAAGGCATTTCAAGTCCTATTTGATGCAGAAAAACAAAAACCTTCACTCCAGATTTTTCCTCATGTTAACATCACTGTCCATGACCATAGTTTAAAACAAACCAACAAACAGTCAAAACCACAGTATTTTGATCAACTAGAGTTGTAAATGCATATAAAAATACAATAAAATTAAGTCAGCTGCCATAGAAATTAAAACACATGTGACCAAAATTCTGGACATGTATATGCTCAAATGGATTGGCTGAGGTCTGTCTACAAGATCATCAAGGGGTCAAATATTTCCATATCTTACAGACAACTTCTAGTATAATTGCCAAATTAACTAATGTTTAAAAAATCTTAAAGAAAAATTATATGAAATTATTGAATTTGAAAAAACTCATTTGCACTTCAGACACCATCTAGTTGATGTTCTGTTTAAGGTTATCAAACATAACTTAAAACACATTTTTTGCCTGGCAACTAATGCAAATATGACGAAGAAAAATCTTGAATGTTTTCACCCAAAACACTCCACTCCAGCTGCTGAAGTATATTACTTTTGGAAGAAGGAGAAAGAGATATATGACTCACTAATGGCACTTCTTTCAAGAAAAAGTATATTCTAATAGAGGATTCTCTACTAGACTAGAAATAATCCTGTTGACAACAAAAACTCCAGTCCATTTATATCTCATTTCCCCACAACATAAGAATTTGCACTAAGTTTTTCAAGGCTCTGCACGAAGAACAGATTCTTAAAGCTGCATACCATACCCTCTACATTTTCCCTCGAGTTGCTTAAATTGTACCAGTATATCTGCAAGAAGTGTGATCATGAGTCTATTTTTACCTCATGCAAAGTATATATAAAAATAGAACAAATAACTATGCTTCACTAAATTGAATTATTGCTTAAATCAAATCTGAATCCCAAAATTCCTGAGTTTAACTTTGATATTTGCTGCTGGACTAGAATTGCTGCCTGAGATCAATGGGTAGTAGAGTAAGTTATAAGATGTAAGGAAGACATATTACAAGTTGAAAATCACTGAAAATCATTGACAAAGAAAGGTACAAGAGTGGAGCTGCAGAAAGCAGTAAAAGGAAATACAATATTAACAACTTCGAGTTAGGAAAAAACACCTAACCATATTGCTAACATTAAAATATTCAGCCTAAGACTTTCACTTTGCCCTGTTAAAACTGCATTTTCTTCCCAGAGACCTGCTCTAAGCACAGAAATATGCTGACTCCATGGCAGCATGACTTTAATCCATCCTAGCACCATTTCTTCCTCAGTACTCTCATTTGAATGAAAAGAAGGAAAGTTGGTTAGGTAAATCTTGTTCTTCTATGAGCTTTGATTTTTAGACCTTTTTTCCACCTTGATGCACTTTCATATCTTTATTCTAAGTGAATAAGCTCTCAGCATGAAAAATTCTTTACTTCTCTGCTATTTCTGTAACACAACAGCTAATACATATTTATAGTTTTTAAGCCAGTTAACTGAAATAAAGATTGCTGTGTCTTTATCTCCTTGGATGCAAGATCAGAGATGATTCACAAAAAGTTTAAAAGTTCCTTAGCTCAAGTGACTATGCAGTCACATAAATATTTTAACTAAAGGACCTATGTTGAATTATATGTTGCTGAGAAGATTCTACTTGCATTGCTTTCTTTGTTTCCTCCTCTTTACAGTTCTCTTTTTTTGTCACTGCCTTAACCTCATAATTAATCTACTTGGAGATCACCTCAGGTCTTGCTTATTCAGAGCAGACTAGTTCTACTGCGTGGAGCTGATAAATCAAAGGCAGCACAGACTTGTTCAAAATAGACATTTGTTTTAGATTCTCCTCAACAGTTGTGAAGGACTGTCACACCACGCATGTACAACTCCAGCCAGACAGGGATGTGATTTTAAGGAAGGTAGTCCTATAATCAGTTCCAGACAGTGATTTTCTAATGGATTCCTGCTGTTTTACAAGTCCTTCTTTGTCTATCCCTACATCTTTATTTCTTATGGTAATTAAAAAAAGAAAAAGAAAGAAAAAGGGAAAAAAAAAATCAATGCAGTAAATCATGGCATAAGAATAAAAGACTGGATCTATATAAAGACATGCAAATTCCAACACAGAGGTACAAGTGCATCATTCAGCAGTTGCCTAATACTGCAGTTAGTTAAGCCCCTGTGCTCAGGATTCTGCTACTGAAGTGTGCCCATGCTTTGTGGTGTTTGTGGTGTGTCACCAATGAGATCATCATCCTACCAGGTACTTGGCACTTAGGGATTTTCAACCAGTCAGCCTGCTCACCAGTTGAATAGTTTTTATATTGGCTCCCAGCATAAAGTGAAATATAAATCTTCTTTTGCGTAGGGAAAAATCAACACAAAATAAAACCCAAAACAAACGGCCCAATTACAGAAGACAGACCATTGATAAACATAAATACTTCACTTCCCCAATGTAGGAGCAAAAAAATGCATTTATTTTAATTTTTTAAATTTATTTACCAGTCTCTTCAGGAAATGTAGGGGCAGTATTAAGTTTAAAATTAGTTTGTGGTTCAAACTTATATTTCCTTTGTGACTCTGCAAGTGACATTAGTGATTCAGCCCTTCTGGCTGCAACAGCAACATTCAGTCTCTTCCCAAAACACTTTTCCTTTTTCTATGGCAGAAGAGCTTCTTATAGAACCATGAACTTCGTAGGTTTGTGGGAGAGGAACTGTAGAGTGGTGACTGAAGGATTTGCAGAGCTGTGGAAGTGGTGGAATACAGAGGGATCTAATACCCTCAACAAAGCACTAAAGATTTCCAGTCTCCTCAAACACCTTAGAGTCATATTAAAGCTTCTTTCCAACTTCCTCTGACTCATCTCAGAACCATATGTATTAGCAGCCCCGAAACCACTCCTGCTGCAGAAATTGTTCTCCCTCAAGGTCCCTGAAATAAATAAGTTATTTTCTCTTTATTCTTAGGCCGGTGAGTTTCAGACATGGCTTACATTATTGAAAAGGCTGAAACAGCTCTTCAGGAAAGATGAGTCTTAAATTTCATTTTGCTCTAGTGCCTAGGCTTCTTAATGTAGATTGTTTAGTTGGGGATTACATTCCTGAATACTTTCCTGGATTTCAGTGCCTTTTCTGGAATTCCATTCTTTCAAAAAGTTTTCTTTTTAAAAAAGCTCCCAGGAAATAAAGAAGTGATACAGGTCTTTCAGCTAATGAATAGAAAGATAATTAAAACCAAGATGCTATTTCATTTTTCTTCTCTACTTGAAAACATTCAAACTATGCAGATATCTCCTCATATTGTAATGCTTTCATTTCAGGTCATAAGTGAAGAGTGAGAGAGATTATGACACTATAACCTCCCAGCTCAGATGCTCACGTGGTGCATTGAACAGCAGGAGGTTTGCTAATGACGCTTGAACTTCACTAACTCTATTTAAAAGTAACAACCAAATCCTGATTGTACAATTTTAGCCAAAGCATTGCAACTTTGTCCTAAAGTAAAACCGTGATTGAATTTCCAGTCCCAAAAGACTTGATGGGTCAAATCCCACAAGTAACATGCATCCCACCTCAGAAAGATCTTTGGTCTGTGCCATAAGCACAAAGCCAAGTTTTGTCCACTTATTTAATAAGATAAAACTTTCCGTGGTGACCATGTTGGTCGTTATACCCTTATTTTTGGATAGCTATTTTCAAGCCTTTGGATGGTAAAAGGTCCAAGTCAACAAAATATGTGTTTTCACTGGGCCAAGATAGCATGATAAAGCAAATTATTACATTATCTCTTAGTGTAAAAAGAAGTGAAGGGGAGAGCTTTACTCACAATCAGCTTATACAAAATTTGACTCTAACATCTTCAGCAAGTTTTTCCTTTCATCTGGAAGCAAATCTAATTGTTTCCCTGGATTTGCTAAGGGCATTCTGTCTCATGAATGAAATATAAAGGTCAATTTCTTCTACACTGACATTCAAAACAGTACATGGGACATTTCACACAAATACATTTTGTTCACTGCTAACCCATGGGATTGTTTAACTTGGACAGTTAACTGAGCACTGCTACATTCACCCTTATACCATGTCTTCTAGTGTCACACACATACTGTTTGAAAACTTCCAAGGATGGTGATTCCACCACTTCTCTGGGCAGCCTGTTCCAAGGCCTGATCACCCTTTCAGTGAAGAATCTTTTCCTAATATCCAAACCAATCCTCCCCTGGTGCAACTTGACGCTGAGTCCTTGTTCTGTCACTTGTGGCCTGGGAGAAGAGACCGACCCCCACCCGGCTACAGGCTCCTTGCAGGGGACTGTAGAGAGCAATAAGTTCCCTCCAGAGCCTCCTCTTCTCCAGGCTAAACACCCCCAATTCCCTCAGCTACTCCTCATCAGACTTGAGCTCCAGATCTTTCATCAGCTTCAATACCCATCTCTAGATATGAATAATGAGCCTTTCTTATTAGCTTTTCCAGATCTCTACTTTGCCATCCAAATGGCAAAAGTATAAATAATTGCCATTGAGGCTACTGAGAAACTAGCTATGACCACCAAACAGGAGGAAAAAATCTAGTGTACCTCATATGAGCACGTTCTTCATTTTGTTTGATAACTAATATCTGAATAATCCTAATTTGGCATCTGTATAACTCCCTTTTATACAGGTAATGGGGATTTTAAGTGTATTTTTATAATACTCTTCAAAGATTAAAAGCATACTCCTGCTTGTAAAGAAGTCCAAGAGTTTAGCCCAAAAACTGTACCATGTAAAGAAACAAACAAAAATATCGACATTTTGAACTGGTGCCTGATACTGAAAGAACAACTCCTTTGTTGCTCTGGTTCCTATTGCATCCCTCAGTAGCTGAAATAGTTCTCCACAGAGATGAAGGTGAGGTTCAAATCTCTTCAGGGAAGCTCCCAGATATTTTTTCCCTATGAGGTCAGGCTGCAACCAGAGCTCGCTCACCTGGATGTGTGAGTCAATTTCAAAAGCACAAAGGTGATTCCTGTAACTCAGTAAGTGTGCCGGTACTTATCCCAGTACCACCACTGCTCAACTGCTGAGCTACATGCTACCAAAACAGCACTGTTTGATAGTACCCAGGTAACCAGGTAGACATAACAAAAAGTGTCACTGGCAAAAATTGGCATTCATTTGCAAAACAAATTCCTGTAAACTTGCCATCTGCAATGGGAAAAGCAGCAGAAACTAACAGAAGGGTGTAAAAACAAACACAACACCAACCATAAAACACATCTAAAAAGAAACATTGCTTAGTACGAGATCAGATAAAGTCAGAATGGCTTTTCAAAAATGAAGGAACCCTATTAGACTTGGGAAATAGCATTTAAAATAGTTAAGTTCATGGATAAGGGATATCTGATCAATACTACAAGGCTTCCAAGAAGATTAATTGCCAAAGCATCTTAAAGAAGTTAAGTAGATATGGCATAAAAGGATGGTCCTGTACAATTTCTTGGAAGTTGAATACGGTGAATTTTCATAGTGGAGACATATTGTGATGAGGGTTTCACATGTGCTGGGTTACATGCTAATCAACACTACAAATGCATAAACTATTCAACAAAGAGAAAAAGAATGAAGTGGTAAAGGTTGTTTATGAAATTACTTTGCTCTAAATAGATTTTATGAAACTTACATGATTACAAATTGGCAAATGAAATTTAACATGAAGAGATGCAAGTAAGAACAGAAAGTAATCACAGCACCTACAGATCGTAAGAAGACTACCGATATTAAAAGAATGCAAAACTTGGGGCTACAATAGTTAATTCTAAGGAAAGAAAAAAAACAACAATGAAAAAAGAGAGTTTAAAGTGCAGTAGTGATCAAAATAAACTTAGCAATTATTAGGAATGCAGTTGCGCAGTTGAGAGAGCACACAATGAAACTATTTGGATCCAATTACAAGTCTTGAAAAGCTTAGAAGCTAAAGAAGTGTAAATTAAGAGCTCAGAAAAATCCATGGTCAAACGTCAGCTGTTTCCAGAACATAATAGAAGCCAGTTGTGTGGAATGACTTCTCAGTAACCACAGTATTAACATCAGCACAAAAAGAAATAGGTTAGTAAAGAAGAAAGCCTCTTTCTATAGTGCATTAAAAATCTTTCTGTGAGCACCAAAGCTAACACCCTGCGCTCTGCTTACACAGGGGCCAGCAGTAAAACCCACATGAGCAAATTCTTCACAGGAGTTTGAAGAATGCATTTTCTGTATTGTACCTGGTACTTGTTACCTTTGCACCTTGAATTCTCCTGAGACAAGAGCATTTGCCCTTAAGTAATGGAAAGAAGATGTTGTTAGGGTTTCCCTTCTGAGCTAATGCATAGAGAAGCTTTATTTCTGGTATTAAATTTGTCACATTCCTAAATATTCTCAAGAATACTTTTAGCTGAATTTAAAACAATTCTCATGGGTCTGTTCTTTTAAATTTATTTCAAAGTAGGATGGAATTATTTCAATGTTAATAAGGGTTTTTTGCTACTTTTCTAGTCAAAGTCATTTATGCAGCAGATCTCTCTTGTTGCCCAACTGTGCTTCCTACTTTGATGTTGCAGAAATAGTTAAAGGAACAGAACATTTCTTGATCTCCAAAATTACTCTATGCTTTTAAAAGTAATAGAAGCCACTTGAATATCTGAGGTGAAACATTTAACTTTAGGCAGATCCTTTAAAATGTAGAGCTAGAGTGCTGTGAGCTAAAGGAATAATCCCTAATAAATGAGTCTCAGGCACACGGTGTCCACCATCTTACACTGAGAAGTGCACTGAGCAGTTTGGAGTGTAGCTTGGAGGAAAACTAGAAACTCTCTGGCTTTCCAGCAGGTATACACTACAGTGTTACTCTCTCTTCTGGTAAAGTAACAAGTTCTGGTACACATTTGCTGAACAAAAGCCCAAACAAACAGTCCTAGAATATGACCTGCCATTAGAGCACAAGTCATACATGCATCTCGGTATTTACAAAGTATGGACAATTATAAAGACTTTTCAAACAGAAAAAAATCTGTAAGATGCTTTGTTGAACATCAAAGGAAGTGTGCAGAAAAGGCAAAACTTAGTAGAATAGAGTATTAATGCAGTGTGTTGACTATAAGACAGTTTCTTCTGCCATTCTAGGTACAGTAACCTCTGCAACCACCCCAGGAGAATTTGGATTATACAGCAGCAACAACAATCAAACCTACAAAATGCGTAAACCTGCAAATTTATTTGATCAGTCACACTTTGTAACTAGTAAAAGCACCTTTCCAAAGCTTATATTATATTGTGACATCTGATGAGGAGGATTATTTTATATAGGTGCTTCTTGAAAACTTTGTTTTGGTATGTGTTAGTCATTAAAGACAGTGTTCCATAAAGAATCTCATAGCTTCAAAGACTGACATTTTTCTCAAGTAGAATTTTCTTTATGCTAAGAAAGAATACATTTTCATTTCAAGTATACTGGCTTTGTGGAGGTGTGAAAAATATATCTGAAGGTATTGCCTTTGTACAGTTAAAAAACCTTCTTATGTTCATATAGATATAAGTCTTTCATGAACTTCTTACCTCAGTAATTGGCAAATTCCATGGATGGGTTACTAAAGCCACCTCAAGGCAGACATATGTGCCCATTCCTGAAGGTTCTTGCCCAGCACCAGCAAAACTATCAATAAGTAAGGAATCAATGAGGTGTGATAACTGACATCAGTGACATGAGATGATTAATTAGTATATCTGGCTAAGCTATTCTGTATTTATTTGTCAAGCACCCAGCTTCATTTTTAAATGTAAAGTTTGTTCTGCTCATCTCCAGGACAGGTTAAAACTCCAAGAAGGTTGCCTCTTTAGCCCATCTGAACACTGAAAGAGGAAGTGGAGTTTTCACTCAAAATACAGGGAGAACCCTGATTAAAAAGATAAAATAAGTCTTACATTTTCTTTTTCATGCAAAGCTGGTCTAAAGTAAGTTCTGTTGAGTTCTGGGAAATCTTATATTCAATTAGTATGGAATCTTTTGTTGTTGCTGTCATGGTTGATGGTAAGTTACGGCATGCTTAGAATTTCTGTGAAGAATATGTTTACTGTCATTCATCACTGAGATTTATGGATATCCCATAACAGCAATTAAATGTGGTTGTTTACTCAATCCTGTCACCACAAGAGGATATAGCCTGTAGAGTGGAACTATTCAGGGCCCTGAAAATGTTTTATTTGTCAGTCACGTCTAAAACACAAGCCAACACGTGTCTCTTTTAGGGTCTTCCACATATTCCAAGAAAATCAGAATTCTTGGCCAATAAAGAGTCTTTGGTTTAAATGCTTGTTTTGCCTGTAAAGCCAAATAAAACACTTTGTTAACTCATCCTTAGCCAAAATTCAAAATTATAAAAGGATGACCGGCTTTCTTCGTAAGCACTTATGGGTTGTTACTTGCAACACTCACTTGGTGCCAAAGAGGAGACCCCAGTATAAAAGCCATTCCCATTGTTCATCCCTGGGTCAAACAGAAATTGCATGATGCACAAAGCAGTGCATAAAGTGCAAAAACATTCACTGAAAATTTAGACAAAAAAGGGATGAAATGCAAAAAGGAAGCATTTCTTTTGCTCCTCAGCTCAAAGTTGTTCCTCACATCAGGGTTTCAGAGAGACGTAGAAAAGCATAAAGCTTTGAATCATAGACACCCTGTGGTGATATGTACAAAGGAGAATTCAAGTTTTTGCATTCCTGAAGTGAAAATAAACAAGTGGTTTAATAAAGGAATAAGATGTTACCATGTCTCCCACAATAGATACTGAAAATCTCTAGGAAGTACAAGACCTGATGCCATATCCGAGGGAAAAGCACAAAGCTGTGTCAGGGGAGGTTTAGGCTGGATATAAGGAAAACCTTTCACACAGAGAAGGGTTGGGCACTGGAACAGGCTCCCCAGGGAAGTGGTCACAGTGCCCTGCCTGAGAGAGTTTAAAAACCATTTGGACAATGCTCCCTGGCACAGGGTGTGACTCTTGGGGTGTCCTGTGCAGGGCCAGGAGCTGGAATCCAGATCAGGATATTCCATGATATTGTCTTCAGTTCACTTCTTCCTTCAATTCCCTACTGCCAGGGCACACTTGAGAGATTTATAAATATTTGCTCAGCAAATCATTGGAGAGGTGAAGTAAATACTATGAAATAGGACTAATCAGTAAAAGGAAGTACATGCAGAATGTCACGGTCTGAGTTTTCTGCAGCACTGCCAAGGACTGCTTCACGCAGCAGTGAAGGTGCATGGGCATTCCATGCCAATATTCAGTGAAATAGCATATCTACTCTAGAAGACTCAACTAATCAAATAAAGGTTATCACTCCTAAGTGGAGCAAGAAGTGAGGCATATCCTATAAAAACATTATTTTATAGAAGCAGGTCTATTTAATGCTTTAAAACTACCACTGAAATATCTGGCATGACCTTCAATTTTCAATATGCAAGTATTTTTAGCAATTCATAACTGTCATAGTTGATGAAACTTTCTGCTACCATACCTAAAAGCTTTGTAAAACTTCCATTGTTCCTGACAATTAGTAATAATGTGTGGTTGTTCTAATGGGTCCTTATGTGTGACTGCAATATTAAGAACACAGTCTGTGATTTAAAGTACTTTCTTTTTAACAGGATGTGGCATAGTAATTTTCAAAATTTCGGAGTTGGTTTACTTTAATAACGTTTATAAACTGCAAGTTATTTCTTCCACTGCTATAGAATATTTTTAATAAATACAAGATAATTTTAACAATTTTCACTTTCCTAGCTGAAAAATTAATTTCTTCAATGAAATGTGTAAATTGGAAGAAAACTCATGATGCAAGAAGCTGTTGTGTGTGTGTGTATATATATATGTATACATATATAGATAATTACAATACCAAGTTAGGAAATTTGTTATAAATTCTTCAGTCAAACCTAAGTTGAGTGCAGTCATGTTTTTAAAAGTACCTTATTATAACCAAAGGAAAACCTGTAACTTTAATTTATCTAGGTATATCTTAGCAAGGTTACAGGAGATACGGTGTTTAATCCCAACAGTAACTCTTTCTTCACATATTTTTCAGTGACACTTAAAACTAATTTATAGAAAGTACTAAACATTTCCTTCGTGAACTGGGAAAATGCAAGACAAATACCCTTTGAGAAGTTTTCTGGTTTAAGTGTTGATATCAAACATCAGGACACACAGGTATTTGCCAGCTCGCTTTTACTGCTCCACAGGGAAAGTGTCACAGCAGAAAGCAGATAAAGGAAAGCCTTATACTACTCAGTAGAAGTTATTAATGGATTAGGTGACAAGTTTATGATTGTGGGGACCTGCCAGGGTGCCTTGTGTGATGAGGGAACAGGAGTCACCCCCATAGACAGAACCAGTCTCAGACAGCTCCACTGCTGTTCAAAGCTGAGCCCATCAATAACACTGATCCCCTTGTGATAATGTGTTTAAGAAAGGACAAAACGTGCTGCATGCCAGTTGTGAGACAGAGAGTGAAAAGAATATGAGCAAAACAGCTCAGCAAACACCTATGCCAGTGTGGGAGTGGGAGGAGATACTCCAGGCATCAGAACAGAAATCAACCTGCAGCCCATGGAGAGAATGTGGGGGTGCTTATCCAACTGCAACCCAAAGACAGGGACACAGCAGATATTCACACTGATGCTTGGTGGGGGAGGATGGAAAAGCACCATGAGTGAATTTGAGCGTGAGAAGAAGGGAGGGAGGAGGGCAAAGTGGGTTTAGTTTTGTCTTTGTTTCTTACTCTCCTATTCTATTTTTAATTGGTAATTAATCTTCTCTAGTCAAGTTTATTTTGCCCATGATGGTAATTAGCAAGTGATTTCCTTGCCTTTATCCTGACCCCTGTGCTTTTTGACCTTATCTTCTGATCCTGTCTTGCTGAGGAGAGGGAGCAGGAGAGCAGCTGAGTGGGGGTCTGTCAGTCAGCCAAGGTTAACCCACAACAGTTTTGCAGACCTAGGATG
Organism: Eopsaltria australis; assembly: GCA_034509425.1. Lineage (NCBI taxonomy): Eukaryota > Metazoa > Chordata > Aves > Passeriformes > Petroicidae > Eopsaltria > Eopsaltria australis. The sequence goes on from JAVTVJ010000049.1 coordinate 2,446,218, forward strand.
AAAATTATTTAGTCACAAAGGACTCTGGTATAGCCTTCCAGAGTCATCTAAAAATAGAAGTCAATTGTTTTATTAGAGGGCTAATACAATATCATTTCCTGCAGAAATGATGCAGGACATCAACAAGGTCTTGTGCTATGCATAAGATCTTTAAATCAGGCCTGTTGCACCTCTAAATAAATGCCTTTAGAAATTTATTCAATGACAACCATAATCAGCATTGTGGAAAAGAGCAGCAAGTGAATGTCAGGGACTAGTTCCTGTTAGCATTCAGACCCAAATGAAAGTAAACATTTTAACCTGCCTACAATTTCAAGTACTAGTGATTTTGGATTCCCAATCTGAGCATGATTTCTAGAAGGCAGGTACTCAGCATTATCTGAAAGTATCACTCACCTGACAACATCTTTAATTAATAAAACACTTTCAGAATTATCACTCCACTTTTTACTTGGAGGCAATTCTCAGCACAAAGATGTTACTTTAGTTTAAGCAAACAAGAATCAACAAGTTAGAAAAAAGGCTCTGAGACTACTAACTCCCCAATTAAATAGATTTTTGTTCAAGAACATATAGTTCCCTGCCTTACTGAGCTGTAATTTAACTTTTCTTGCTTATATAGGTCTGAATTGACAACATGAAAAGTTACCAGTCTTAAGAAAGTCACCTGAATATGGCCTGTGTTTCAAATGAACACTGGAGTAAGAAGAAGTGCAAATTAAAAGAAATCATATGAAGCTAAGTTTTATCACGTCAACAGAAAATTTTAGAAGTTTTTAAAAAATACCTACATGAAATCAGAATATAAATAAAACCTGTCAATATATACAAATATGAGTTGTATCAGCCTGAGGGAAAAACTCTGATTTCTTCAACGATTTGTTCTCATAGTACTATGACATCCAGTGTGTTCCAGATAAAAAAGCAATAAAATAGTCTATCCTGGTTGTAAGCCCTGAAGTAAAGGATTAGTGTGATAAAGTCAAGCAGTTGTCTCTGTAGAGCATTTTAGACTGTCTGCAATAGAAAAAGCTGAGAGTGAGACATAAGTACAGGAAGAGAATCTGTTAGTGTTTGACATTAACTAGCAAAAAGCTCACACACTGTTAAACTGGTGATTCTCCTTCCCAGGGTTATTACCACATTCCTTCAGGCTGCAAGAAGTTGAATAGTCTATTTGTAACAAGGAGTACACAATAAGTTCTCCTATTTTTTAGGAGAATTTCACCATTAAATGGCAAAACCATAATCATAAAAATTTAAAAGTCATAAATATAAAAAATATGTTGAGCAAGATACTTAAAATAAAATAGTACAAAACTCTGGGGAAGGATATATTACTGGAACTTCCTAGTGACTGCAAAAGAACTGATTCCAGATGCTGCAATTAGCTCATTGTGAAAGAAATAAATGGATTGCAGCAGAGAATTCTAAATTCCCAAGGTTGATTTATTCACAATTATTTGTATGCCTGAGCAGGTGTCTTGATAGCAACATCAGCAGCGAATTTTACAATTCACAGGTGTAACATTCCTTTCAGAACTCCAGCAAATACAGCTGTGTTTGAACAATTTCAGCCTGCCAATAGTTTCTCATACTCCTGCTTTTCCCAAGATGCTATATCCCCAAAACTGCTGCAAACTTGTTTCACTCCTTTACTACAAAGAAATGAAAGATTTTGTGCTTAGACAGACTCGTAAGGTTATTTGATGTATTGCTGTTTTGCAACTACATATGTAGCATAATCAGCAATTCCCTAGTGTACAGGAACAAGGTTACTCTTTGCAGTCTTCAAACTTTCCTCATTTACGAGCCATGCAAAACTCCAGTGAAAAGTTTGGAGTTTGCCACAAAACTTGTAAGTCCATTTTAGATATTCATGAATGCCCGTTCCAAAAGTGGTGCAGCTTCACGATCAATAATGGATTTCTCTTTATGTCATATCTGTGAGACTATTATCTTGATATTACAAGGTAAGACATGGAAAACTAGAGTCCTGAAACCACAGTATACAACTGACTTAAATGCCTATTCCTTAAACACAGGAAGAATCAGTAATTTTTTAAGAGGAGTAGTAGGCACCTCAAAACTCCATTGCTAAAACCACAATAGCCTAAAATATTGCTTAATAATGCGTGAGTACAAAACTAAGATATGGGGTTTTTTCTGTGCTGTTGCTGCATTATTTTGGCATTTAATAAGAAGAGACAGCCTTATCAGGTCACAGCATTAAAATCTATCTGTCTATAAATCCTCTATAAGTGAAAATATATTAAAAATGAAGTTTACATGACATCTATAAATTCACCTAGGATACACCATATACACTCTGATCTGTTAGGTTCTTTTAATTAAAAGATTATGATTTTAGTGAGATATTTGAACAGTTTAAAGCAAATCAAATTAAGGAAAAAGTCTTCATTGAGCCTCTAATTTTGTTAGCAAACTCTGGAAGCTGCAAGAAACACTTGTGCTCAATCAGGCCTATTAAAAGCCACCAAGACAAATGTACCAAGGAGCATCAGTGCATTACTTCTAACCTCACTAAGATACAGCAAATTATACAGACTTACTGTTCCACCATATTCATGACTTATCCTCACAATGTCTGTCTGGTCTGCATAAGAAGGCTAAGTCCTTTTTGCTGTTGGATATGTGGTCCAGCTATCCCAAGGAGCGAAAGCACAGGGCTAGCAGAGAACAAAAGCAGCTGCTACACTGAAGGCTGTGCTTTCAAGAATGGCATTTCAGTTCTAATGAATCTCTTCCTGACATCCAAGCATATCAGAAGCACTATTGTAATCTCAGTTCTCTGCTCCTCAGCCAGCAGGGACTTAAACTGACAGCTCACTTAACTTCATAGAGAGAGAGACTACCTGTTACCTCATGAAACTTAAAAGTGATCTTTCTGGCTGGGTAAGAGAGACAGACTCCAATGGGAGAGGCATCAGTACTTACTCAGCTGAAAGGAAGGTGGTTCTGATGGCAGGATTCAAAGGAAGAATGATAAAAACGCAGTAGAGTGGAGGAGCATTTTTACACTGAATGATACTTATGATCCCCTAGTGGATGTCTCATTTGCTAAACTTCAAATTTTTATTCATACCTACAACATTATGAGTTTCATTCATTAAAATAATTCAGTACCATTATACTATGACATTTTACTATGACATATGCTCAGTAACTGCAATCAGGCTGTAATTACTTCACAAATATATTTGAAAAACCTAAAAAGGCTCTTAGAAAATTGCATACACTCTCCTCTCCTTAATGGCATTTGTACAAATCACATATTTCAAAAAACTTCTGTATTATATGCACTAGCATCTCTGATGTATCAATTAGTTATATAAAATAGAGGCAAATCAAAAGGAAAAAACTACAATTCCGTAGAGAAAAATGTTTATAAATAGCCCAAGAATGACATTTGTGATAACTGCTGCAGTGCTTTATTCCAACTAAGTCATAGTTTAGTACTAAAAATGTGATAGAACTCCAGGTACAGTGCTTAAAGCAAAATATCCGTCAGTATTTTAGAGCTTGAAAAACTAGGTATGACTGAAAAGCCAAATGTTTTCATAAGTCCTTAGCAAATTTCTGTGCATGTGTGTGATGATCTGCTTAAATATAACAGACTTTAATAACTCAGGGTGGCTTGTCTGTTTTACTGTTGGTTTTCTTGTAAAGGGGTGTGTTTTGAATTTTTATGTTGTATTTGGGATTTTTTTCCCCACAGTATGTCCTTATAGCCTTCAATTTCCACTCCTTGTTTCAACAGTAGATGAGAAGTGATAAGACTTTGCAAACAAACATTGTAATCTCTTCTAATCCATTGATCTAATGAGTTCTTGTGGCATTTCCAGCTAACATTATGGAATAAAGATTTTGGCTACTCAGAAGATTTTTTTCCTTTATGGTATAATCAGAATTAAAGGGTGTTATTTCCTATTTTCATTAGTAAATTCTTTGATCAAGCAAAATCTAGCTTAGCAGAATCTGACCCTCTAATCAAAGCAACCAAAGAAATGATCAGTAATAGCTAAAAGAATTTGGAAATAATAAAATTATTTTTAATACAAGGGTTCTTTAATTAACTGAGAGCTTTGTTATTTTTTGAAAAGTGATCAATATAAACCTGGATCCAACGAGCTGAATGTTTGGGAGAATTCTTTTATCTTATTTTAAACAATGTTTCTTTAACTGTTAAACACATTTCTTTAACATATTTCTTAACTGTTCAGAAATCACACAGGTGTTTGCCTTTGTGCACTGGGCAAGGCCTTCACATTGGAGTTTCTATTTGCAGAAGCAGAACCAATGGCCTCTGGAATTGTCCGTTTTGTTATCTCAAAAGCAATGAAGATAATAAATATGTTCACTGTACGGGACTGGTTGGTCTGCTAACATGTCCTGTGGGACTCAACTAACAGCATTCTTTTTGTCAGAGCTGACAGCAATAATGTGGATTATTTTGAAAGTTTTGAGTATAGTAGTATAGTTTAATGAAGTATAGTTTAATGAAAAAATAGCGAAGCGTTCATCTCACATTAGAACAAATATGCTAACTTTGAATTACTGAGGGAAAGACATAAGAAAAGAAAAAAGTTATAGCCCAGTTTGACACCCATTTGGTGTCCTGAGGGTTCCAAAGCACATGCTGGCCAAAAAAGAAAAAAAAAAAAAAAAAAAAAAAAAAGAGAACCATATTCTTGTCTCCAAATAAATAACAATATTTTTTGCACAGCTCAATGCATTCTGGCAAAAGAGATGATTTACCCAAATTAGCATTTTTTTCTGGCAGATAAAGGCCTTTGGTGCAGCTACCTCCTTACTGATGAGCAAATACAAATTCTGTCCTGTTCTGCTGATGATAAATCATTGAATTATTCTGTGGCTATTCTGTGGTTTCAAGTTTGAAAAGTGAGAAGAATGGATCTTACTGTAGAAAACATCCAGCAACTACTGTTTCAATATACAGCATTTCCATATTAAATAGCAGCAGCCCCTATGGTGAGGCAGCAGTAAATGGACACTAGACAATATGACTATATGCTACTCTGATGTTCAACATGTTCTTCTTCACACACAAATAAGGGACAAAGACCTCTGTATCATTCCCAAGAACTCTTATCCTAATCTGTTTGCATTTGAAAACTAAAGGTAAATAATTATGTTTTTTTTTTCATGGTTTAAAAAAATTCATACAAACACTCATGAACCTTTCAATATTGCCATCTCCTTTTCTGTGGCAATTTGGTCTTTTGTGGGACTTTTCCGTGTGTGTTGATTTTTTTGTCCCTTCTGCTATTGAAATGCCACTGTGAGGTGCAGAAACGTCAGAAAAACGTCCATGATTTTCTTGTATTGGATCCTTAGAAGGATTCAAAAACATTTAAACACAACAGTACCATAAAAATAAACAAACAACCTCATGCTTAACAAAGATCCACCAGTGCCATATCAGCTTTATATAACAGCCTAAATGATTGCAAGTCCTTTCAGCACTCTTAGCTGGGACAACATCTTTTTGGAGACTGTGTCACTCAAAGTTAGGTATTTTCCTTGGAGCCAGGTTTCTGAACTTCCATCACAGAGTTTAAATAGGCAGAGCTAGGAGGCTGACTAGTCACTACTATGGAAAATAACAGCTCGTTCTAGCTCCTACTGGGTAGATCTCAATTGTGCTTATTTGATATTGCAAAGCTAAAAAACAACAAACCAACCATCCCATACACACTTATAGACTGGAATCTCTGTCAATAAGCACAATCATTTGACTTGTTTTTCATTTCACTTTTTGCCAGTGAATGCTTTTATCATTTTACTTTGCCCTGCCACTCTAATCCACATCCTTATTCATGAGAGGATTTATTTAAAAAAAAAAAAAAAAGCACAGAAACTTCAAGTTCTTCCCCTCTTTTATTCTGAAAACATTTTAAATGTATTTTATGTTACATAATTGTAAACAAACACAGTTCTATTCAAGTCTGGACTCTCAGATGTATATGAAAAATATTTCAAACACAAGATTGCAATATGGGATGCTTGAAAACATTATCATGACATTACCTCAAGTTCTTTAAGGACAAGATTAAGCTGCATGTTTTACATAAGTGATATCATCTGAGGCTCTCTTTTTTTCTTCCATAGGAGCTAGAGTACTTTTCTGCAAAGAATATATACTTTGTATATATAATGGTCCTGGAATTTACTTTCAATTTGAATTTTTTCTCCTCCTTGTAATTTTTGACTGGTTTTGGCATGCTGTGGTTAAGGGGCATATCTTTAAGTCAAATTTTAAAGAATTCTCAGAACATATTCTCTTGGAATTATGCATTTCGTCTGTGAAATTGAAACACTTCTTTTAGAAACAAGAAATGCTGCAACCTCCACTCATGAAAGGAAGAATATCAGTGTTCTGCAAGGAGAAACCAATCCCAGTACAAAAGCCTAAGTGTTTTCAATAGGATATATTTAAATATCTGTCCTATCTAGAGACTTTTAAAGGAAGAACCACTATGAAAGGAATTCAGTTCATTTAGGCCATGGCTATACAGAGATGATTCCAGATGGGAAAGTGGAAGAAAAATTAAATAAAGGAGGAAATGGACACTTTCTTACTTTAAGAATGGACCAAATTCACAAACACGATGATGATAATTCCACAGACAAATTCAAAACCTGTGGAAACTGGCAGAAAATGTATAATCTCAGCACAGTTCTTAGGAAGCTTTAGATGTTAAGGAGTGTGATTAGCCTCCAAAGCCCTACAGAGAACATTTTCATTTATCCAGTGTTACATTTCTGATCCTTCAACCCAGCCCATCAGATGTGGCAAAAAAAATTCATAATTCCTTCAAAAAAGTTCCCACACAACTTAAAATATTTAACCTGTGTTCCCTCATTTCTCCAGCCACAAAGCCGTTCCACCACCTTCTCCACAGACAAGAGATCTCATCAGCTTTTCCACTACTGTCTTATAACATCATTTTTTTCTTATGGAAGCGTCTTTTCTAGCTAGTTACACTGCAAAATTTCTAATTCATTTCCCAGTAAGCCCCTTTTCTTCACATCAGTGTGTTAATGCAAAAGTAACAGTTGTCTGTATTTGATCCAGATTACTTGTGCTCTTGACTGCACTATATAACAGTTTTGTGCATTTCCTCATTCTCATTTTGTCAAGGTTTATGTGCTTTATTTTCATTTTCACAACTTAACTAATGCAGTTTTGTCCATTCTTTCTCTATTTCTTTATTTATATCCTTAAAAACACAGAAACTAACTAAAGGTTTTACCCTCAGTTTTTCAAAGGATATATTCATAGGCACAGTGTTTATTCTTTCCAGTATAATTTTTAATATTTTTTATTTTATTGTATTGTCAGAACACTGCAGAGTTCCAGAGTTTCCTTCAACAGGCCCCCCTCTGTGATCTCATGTGCCACTTCAGAGGTGAACAGGCCTATCACCACCTTGGCAGATTTCACTCTCTTGCATCTTATTTGTGCCTCTAATTTGCCCACAGCTCTGGCTGGATCTTCAGCAGGCTCCCAGCTAGGACATGCTCGCTCAAGACAAAGTATCCCAAGATCACAGAAAAACAAATCTTTCTGGGGAACAGTAGATAGGACATTATGTCCATGTGCGTGACCAATAACTGTTAGTTGAAAAACAGTGTTTTACATAACTTCATTCCACACCTACATGCTGCTTTTGAGTGGACTATACCAAACAGTCTGATATAACAGTGCATATCAAAACAAACATAAAACAAGTTAGAATTAGTTTTCTAATAGAAAGAACTTCATCAGAGCTGAATTCAACCAGAACATACGATCTATCAAAAAACTGACATAAACATTTAAAGAACAAGAGAAAAGAAACTTTTTCAGTGTTTTTGGTTTTTCAGCTATCTCTTTGGCTATTACAAGCCAGATAATGATGTTCTGTTATCCACAATAGAACATTCATCTGACTCTACTCCTACACAAAAATAACTTCTAGTACCACCAAATAGCAGTTTTTTGACAAGTTTAGGTTAGCAACATACCAAATAATTCCATTACTGCTATTTTCTCTTATTTTTTTTCTACCTCCCATTGCTTGAAGAGAGATTTCCAGCTACACACACAGACCCTAGTCTAGAGGACCAAGCTGTCAATAGAGTGACTGTTGTACTTTTAAAGTGTTTGCCACACACTTTGAAAGCTTTTGGAAACAGAAAGAATTCTAAGAACAACCTGCTCATATTTCATCACTTCCACTTTCCAGTTTAAGTCATGTAAAGCAAGATAAACAATCTGGGAACATCCAGGAGGTGCACAAAGTTTAAGGTATAAGGTTAATGCAAAACCTGCCTAATTCAATCTCACAATATCTCATTTTAAACATCTTTTCAGAACTAATAGGAGCACCGCATGTCATTAATTCAGCAGCCCATATGGACATCCATCCATCACTACAGACCTCACTGCACATTTTAAAGACACTTAAAGTTTCTAGTTCTAGCTAAATGATTAGTTTTTCTCTCTAAAGGAAGGACATGAAATTCATCATGCAATTACCTTAACATCCTACTGTGACAGAAAGGGCCTTTGTAACTCATCTGTAGCCGCGCACTTTGTTTCTTGTATGACAGCTGATCAGAAGAAGAGCAGTCACTCTGAGTCTGGGGCAGGAAATCTTTCAAGACTTGTGGTATAGCCTGTTCCTGGAGATCAAAAAAAATGTGTGGAACAAGCTTTTCTTCTGGAGAGAGAGGAGTCTTCCTTCTTTCTGAAAGTACTGAATAACAACAGCTGGGCAGGCTCACCCCCAGGAAACAAACACATCACAGGTGTGGATAAGGAGATTTGGAAAGAAGGGAATAGGGAACCAGAACTAATAAACAGTAGGAAAAGGAAGAGCGGAGTTTTGGGATAAAAATAATTATTTTTGGCTTTTTCCATATGTTGATTGGTGTTTTTTGTTGAAAGAAACCTCATCGCCACCAATGTTTAAATCAATACTAGTTTAGCTTTAATAAACGTCAAGCTCAAGCAGATCAGTCTCAAAGTTCTAAACAGTTTACAGTCCCAGCATATCCTTACATCTTTAATTTCTTTTGAAGTTATTTTAAAAGAGAAAAAAGAAAAAATCAAATTAATTTTCAAATCCACATTCTTTGTGCAATAGAAACAATGGACACAAATTTAATTCTACTTGTCAGTAACAAGTGAACTATTTAGACACACAAGGATACAATATGTGTTAGAAAATGGCTTTAATTAGGAAAACCGTGAATGTATAAAATGAACACCTATCTTTTCAGACTCACATTCAATGAAAATCCCTTGATTTCAGCAGAAAAAATGTTTATTGGTTCTAGATAGTAGTTGAGAATTCAAAAAAGATAAAGGAAATAGGCAAGAGTTTCCACGTAGCTACAGAAGATTTTAGTCCAAATATTTGCTTTTTCTTAGTTCTGAGTAAAGCTAGGAGCTGTTGTCTCAGGCAGTCCCCATTGCAATTGCTCATTTACTGCCTTGCAGCTGCTCCATTCCCAGTTCAGCTGCCAAAAGGGACTCCCTTACCTGGTGGGCAGCTCACACACCTGAGTGAAGGATAACTATGCCTGCTCTCAAACTGGGAAGGCAAATATAAGGCTGGACTAGAGACAATTCTGAAGTGCTTTGATAAAATATTTCTTTGCATGTCTTCTAAAAAGATATCAAATCTTGAAAACTGTCTAAGGGGAAAAAAATATTTTTTACCTGTGCCTTGCTCTAGGAATGCTATCAACAAATTACTCCTAAGGAGCAAAGCATTTGCATTGCCTTTAAAGAAAACACCCCTAACAACTGGCACTGCTAATCATAATGATGGGTAGGGGAATCATTATGTAAATTAACATTTATGAAGCATCTCACTGGCATCCCAACAGGACAATAAAGCATTTAGTAAATAAAAGGAGTCAGTAAGGCAGAGTAAGAATTTTCTTTGAGTTTTTTTGGTTGTCAATGACAAAGGTTCTGTTGATATTTTGGTCATAATGAACAGGGAAGCAATATGTTTGAAATAATTTCTGAGATAGCCTAAGAAACAGAAGGGTCTGGTGAGAAAGAAGTTCTGATACTTCCTCTCTCTACTGCACTGTTCAAGGACAGTAAGCAAAGAGTAGTAAATACTTTGCTGGAGAAACCCAACTTGTTACTGAAAATTCAGATTTGAATATAGTGTAATACAGTATGACCTTGGTAGCATAGATAGGATATTCTTATTTTTGATGCCAGGAAGTTCATATCTGATATCATAGTTTAGACTATCCACACTAATGGGAGAAGGCTGGCTCAGTTTATCTTGTGTTCCAGTAGTTGCAAGAATTCTTACAGACTCATAGCAAAGATTCATCTAATATCATGTATTGTTTTAATAGAAGACTGTAATCATTGTTAGGAAACAGGGGAAAATAGAGAAATCTTTTCCATCTTCTGATTAGAATGCAGGGGTTTTCTGAACTAGACTTGATCTATAGTATTATTTTTAATACCAATTGGAAAAAGAAGTCTGAAGTTGTGATTCAGAAGCAGTATATAAACAGATGAATCAGATCAGAAAGGACAATTGTGCATTTACCACAAAAGGTCTTCTGATTCAGAAATTGTCTGGTATCAGTTTCATAAAAGTAGGATTAACCATATTTTTAAAATATTAAGAATCTGTTAGGCGAGTCATGGTTTGTGACATTTTTTTGATTTTTCTTTAAAGACAGTACTCTGGAAAATTGCTGGTGAAACCGAGGACTCAGCTGGAGAAATCAAAAAGTTAGGATCATACAGAATAAAATACATGATTGTGAACAAGAAAGAAGTTATTCCAAATGTCATTCCAAAATATATATATACATTTACTTTTATCTAAAGGAATAATCTGAGACCAGTTTTCAGAAGGTCATTACAGCTTGAACCTGCAGCATGTTTCATATCTGAGTGCCCTGATTTAACCCTTCTCTTTGATACTCCACCAGTCCTAAAGGGTTCTTGAGAACTCAGGCACCTTCTGTTAAACAGATTTCCCACTTGTCACTTGTCCAAATAAAGTTTGAATACTAGTGTATTAGTAAGAAGACAAATCACCTCAAATTCAATTCACCAACAATAGATTAAGAGAAAAATCCTGGTTTCTAATTTCCTCATGGTGAAGGAGACTTGAAAGTTCATCTATCAGGCAACTTTTCTGCTGTGTAACTGCACTTCTGAAAAAGATCCTGTCTTGTTTAATTGGAGATTTATTGTCTAGTTGGTTTTTTCACTCCAGAAAAGGTGAATTTTAAGTGATTTTTACTATGATACCTGGAACAAAAAAGTTGTGAGGCTGATGACTTCAGCTGGATTGAATTCTGGGGCTCTGGATACATCATTTTAAGTTACAGATTAGTGTGGGGGTTTCCTGAAATTTCTACCTCTATGTAAGAGTGAGGTAAATTTAGAGGACAAAATTATTTTGCTGGAGAAGCAATACAATTTTTTTTCAGGGAAATGCTTTTCTTTCTCATGCAAATTTGTCATTGCTGATTTTTTGTGTATGGCAGTAAATTACAAAGAATTGAAATTCCAGAATATTAATTTCATCTTCAACAGCATAAAACAATACTGAACAGTCTGCTGCTCTTTGCATCCCATCTCTACCCTCTGCTCATCTTTCATTTCAGAGGCAGGGCCAAAAGATAGCTAGGTATATAGATAAATAATGGTTACAATGAAAATTCTTGAGAACTACTACACTGTTTCTAGTTGTGGTATGGTGTAGAGAATTTCAGCACAGTTCTCCAGCAAAGTGGGGAGAAGGAAAAAGATGACACATCTTTCATCATAACAGCCATTGCAAATGCCAAGCAAACTCCTTGCAGAGCACTTCCAGAAGAAAGAGTTTACAGTGTATGACAAACCGCTCGTTAATGGCTCCTACTTGAAATACTGGATTGAATTCATACTAATTGCCTTAGGAACCCAACAGCAGATATTTTCAAGCATCTAGAAGATGTTAAGAAGACACTAAGAAAATTTGAAGAAAATGTCTTAGTATTCTCAAGAGCTACACACACTGTCTTCTTTACTTGTGCATGACATAGGGATGGAACTATGTTTTGTAATCGAAATTCTTTGTTGTTGAAAATAATTATACACTAAACTTTGGTCCTCATGAAAACTGCATAGATTTTCATTTTTTAAAAGATTGATTTGATTTATTTTCAAATGCTGGGACAGTTAAAGAACTGGAGTCAAAATAAAATAACCCATTTCTATACATCTGTGGAATTTATAACAAACATTGCATTTGGATAAGATTTCTCAAAAGATTTTTTTAACATAGTTGTCCTTTAAGACTTGAAGTGGTACAGCTGGGGAAGATATAAGTCAGGTAGACCAACATTTGATTCTTAGCGCTGCCACTTGTGTCTCCAACTAAGTTAAGATGCAAATGATGCTTATTATGAGAAGTTAGATTAAGATAGAATAACATTGATAGATTAAGATAGAAGTTAGATTAAAACAGAATTAGCACCACAGACCTCATAGAAAACCTAGTTTTTTATTCCAGGGATTTCATAAACTAAAACTAATACATGCTTTACAGTCCAAAACGGTCTTCCAGTCTTTTCTCCTTTAGTATTGATGTGCTATATAATCAATTTTAACTATTCAATAGGAGGAAGTTCTTACAGACAGGTCTTGCAGACTAATTGTGTTTTCAGGAATAGTGAAATGATGAAATGTAAAGAAATTAGATAAAAGATGAAATAGATCTTTTCAGTTCCAGGAAGAGTTGATAATGCCTATTATGGGCATGTTATACTCAAGAACTGTTATGGCCAAAAAAAACCCCATAAAGATACATACAGAGCCAAGAATTTATTTTTAGCCTAATAATAATCTTAACAGTCTAAATAAAATAGAACCAACTGATTAGTCTAGCTACAATAATATTAAGTTGGAGTCCAAATTCATACTGAAAAGCCCTGCTATTGATTATTATTATTCAACACTTAACTAGTAACTACTTTTTTCTTTGGTGTTGTGTTCACTGTTCACATCTGTTGTGTCACAGGATTGATTTTAGCGATCTGCATCAAGCAGGGAAGTAGTGGTAGGCCATCAGCATCCTGAGTTGTTTCCAAACACGGTTTCAGTTTAGGTGTGTGTACAGGATCCCTTCTGCCTCACTGCTGGAATTCAACTGGGACTATCCTTACACGCTGTCTGCTTCTTTTACTGATTCCCAACTGAAGTTTGAAGATTGCACTGCAGCCTCCCTCAACTTTATTTGCCATAAGGGGCTACTGCTCTTTAGGCAAAGAGTGGATAACCTGGTCTGTCAGACCTTTACAGTAAAGTCTATTAACAGGGGGTAACTAAAGCAAGGAATTAATCATTAGACCAATAGGGAATTATTAAAATGAGATAAAAGCAGCTGAGGCCAAGGGAAGTCCAGACAAGTCCTGAGAGCTGCACAATCAGGTCAACACAAAATCTATAGCCTTTTACAAGTCATGGAAAAGGTCATATTTACCATCCCACTGGCAGGGAAAATATGGCAATAATGGTCAGGTGAAACACACTGAAAGAGAAAATTGCTTTAGTACATTATGCAATGACAGAATCTGACTGTTTGGTCATTATAGTTTGAAAACAGGAAAATCATTGAACAAGGTCTAGGATGCAGAAAAAAATGGAGGGATCTGAATAAGATATTAAAATTGTGAGGTCCAAAAATTAAGGAAAAATGTATTATTGCAGTTAAAGCACTTTGTAGGTGGGAGGAAAAAAAAGATGTAATATTGGCAAAAAACCCTACAAACCCAAACAAAAGCCTACACATGCTCACACATTTAAAAATTACCATGAGCTGAATGTCAGATTTTTGTGCTTTAGAGGCATTGAGATGAATTTTCTCTGAACATATGGATCGCTGTACAAGAAATTTAGGCGGGATTTATTTTGGAAATTGTTGTATCCAAGATCATGGCCCAAGAGATGCACAACTTGTGGTTTCACACCCATCCAGGTGGGAAGGATGGAAGATGTGTTGCACTAGATGGCAGTGTTGTGCATGGAGCACGCCGCCTCCAAGCCTTCGTGCTGAAACGGCTTCTCCATCTGATTCCTGCCAAGTGACAACTCACCACTGCCTAGACAGTTAAAATGAAGTAATACACATCTGGGGGGAAAAAAATACTCGATAAGTCAGGAATTTCTATGTAGAGTAGAAATGAATTTGGAAGCTTAGATACTGTTGAATGCATTTCATATTTGGTATGTCCAATGAAAAAACAAATTGTATTAGAAAATTGCATACTGATCACAGGTAGAATTGTTTGGGAATTTATGGTGAACAACAGAAAGTGTTTTAATTCTACATACAGCCCTAAAGGAATTATTCTAGCATTTAGTATGTAGAACAACATGTTTCTTGTCAAAGAATGGTTTAGGTTGAAAGGGACTTTAAAGAACATCTAGTTTTAACCCCCATGCCTTGGCCAGGGACAATTTCTACTTAACCAGGTTGCTCAGAGCTCCATTCAACCTGTCCTTGACATTCGTTTGAATTCTTATTCTTGGAACATGCTTTTCTATGGAGATAACACATTCCAGCAAAACAGATTGATGAAGACTGGAGAAAAAGAAAAGGGAAAAACATTGTTTCAAGAAACACAACTTGCTGTTTTTAAACAATTTCAATTGTACATGCATCAGTCATTCAAGGAAACTCTGTTGTGAAATTTGTAGAGTAACGTAAAAACTAAAATGTCAGTTGCAAGAAAAGCCCCTTTGCATATATTTCATTGAAATTCCTTTCAGTGATGACAGTTACTAAATTTTAACAAATCTGAAAGCACAAAAGAATGAAACATGAATGTAAAAATGAAAAGAAGTAAATCCAGCATTCAGTTTCTTCAGTAAAACTCTCCAGAAAGCAGAGAAGATGCTGAGACAGAGTCTACCCATACTTAGACTGACTACATTGTTGCTGACCTGGCTGCAGCCAGTTATCTCAAATAATCTCATAGAAGAAAACTGGGATTTTATTCTTTAAGACATAAAAACCCCCAAATATTTTAACAAAGTGCATTTCAGTAAGGTCCAAAAGCATAATCCTAGAAACACCAGTTAAAATATAGCCTAGCTGTGGAAACAGGCTACATTTGAGTTGGACGCTACCCATCCCGAAATGTTCAAGTTCTGCCTCTTAGCAAGGCTGCCTCAGTTTTGATACCAATGAAGAGATTTTAACATTGCACCCATGACAGCATGATCTTGGTCAAGAAAGCAGTAATCCCTCATAGAGCCTCCCTGAAAAGCTGAATCCAGCAGAACTCTTGATTAAAAGTTTGTACAAAAGGCCATGGGCAATGCAATGACTAGAGCAACAGAAACAGCTGAATTTTAACAGTGTACAGTTTCTGTACCTAGAAACCTACAGTTTCAGTGCCTAGAACCCAGTGCCAGTTTCTGTACCTACAGTTTCTGTGCCTAGAAACCATACAGCAGTGATTTGTGACTTTACATTAAACTAGAATGGCAGAGGAGTCCTAGCTGAATGTAGGCTGGGCCCAATTCATTGATGAGGAGAGAGCTATAGAATAGGTGTCCTAGAATATAGTACTTTTTGGTATTTCCAGCAGATATTTGAACATACTAATGCCATTGTACAAGGTATTAACAAAATGTCATGTCAAAAATTCCATTTATTTCTAAACACTATGTTCAATACGGAAAAGTTCACAACTGCTAGAATAATCATTTAGGTTGGAAAAGACCTTTAAAATCATTGAGTCCAACTGTAAACAGGCTAATAAAGGTCTAAATGCTTTGAGATATTTCCTTCCCAGAAAAAATTACTCTTGCTGGTTTCTTCAGGGTATGTTAAGAAGGAACAGTAAAGAGGAGAAACTGAAAAGATCCTGCTGGTAACGTCTTGCCTGAGACTGTGACAAAAGTTGCTGACAAATTCAAACACAATTTGGCATTGTGTGCTGAGAAAACCAGCAGATCCCACTGAGTACTTGTGGGGTTCCAGGATAAAGGTGCTTGCCTCAGAATGTTGCACAATGTGTATGCTTGGCATAAAAATGTGACATGGCACACAGCCACATGCTGCTCCACTTCAGGTATTAGCCAGAGAGAATATTATGGAGAAAAATAAAATCTTTCAGACTTTTTAAAACACAGGAATGCTAACAATGAAAACAGTGACACTATTGTGACTGAGGCTTCCAGTAAGCCGATTAAAGTTTGTTTGTCCTAGTCATACTGAATTTTTAACTGGAGTCTGACAGTATAAATGTAATAAACTGAAGAAGTCCCATTATTTCCTGCTTGCAGGGCCTTGTTTGCATGTTTTTCCAGAGTTAAGAGAAAACTCACAGTAGTTACTTTGTGCAGCAGAGAAGCAATTCTTAGAAATTCTGGCATTTGCTAATAATCTGCAAGAGTCTGAAAACCAAATGGCAGCTATTGCAGTGAAATAGCACAAAGCTAACTCAGCTTTTTTTCATACTGTCTCTTATGTTGCTTAAAAAGGGAAAACAAGCTGAACTGGTTTCCTGGTATGTCATTGTTTCTCCCAGTACTTTTTCATTTGGTGTTTTAAACCTCATGGATCAGAATTAGTCAGGGTTGCTTGACCTGCCTTGAGATCAGGCACAGTACCAATGTCTTATAAACAGAAGAAAATATTTGCTTAGTTTATGCTTATAGTAGTAACATGTGGACTATGTTGGTTATTATTTGTACACATTTTATTTGAAAAGGTAATTTGTGATAGGATTGCTGAGGCACAAGATATTATGATGCTTAATACACTGATCTTTTCTCACAAAACTTCCATTCACATGCTATGAATTCCACTGGGTTCCTGGTTGTTTTAAGTTTTAGACCTATGAAATATATATAAAATGCCTGAGTACAAAATTTAGATCCTTAGAAACTGTGTTTACCTGCCTCAATATCTTGGGCCTCTAAATTTTCCTGTGCACATCAACTTCCTCCAATTTTGTTTCCAGGAGACAAAGTGTCTGTTTCTGGGGCCTGCAAGATCTGACTATATTGCCACAATGCTGGGCAATTTGAGGATTTATTGCAGACCCATGTCAGCAGAGAGTAGGCTCTTCAGACAAATAGTGGGGTCTAATCCTGTAGGGTGTTCTTACCCTGTCCTTGATATCATTCTAACATAAGAAATCTGATCAAATTAATAAAAATCCATCTGCAATATTCAATATAAATCTAAAAGCCTGGAAATTGCCACCTAATTTATTTATACTGCAATGAGTAAAGCAAGAAAGCCCATTCAGCTCAACAGGTTCTATCAAGTTTTTTCCTGAGACACCAATTCTCCCCATGCTGTGTGAGAGGATCCAGGGCTTTCATCTGTGGGTGTGAACACCACTCCCAGCTCCAAAGTTCAGGCTAAGTTCTGTTTCAGTCCAGTCCTCCATCAATTTTGATTGTTCACAGAAATGCTCAAACTATATTAAGCACATGTAAACACCAAGATGACAGTTAAGTCTGGTGACAAATTTTACCCATTTCATCAATCTAGGACATAACACTGCATGTTTCAATTCATTTGAAGACAACATGGACATGCCCTCACCATGTCTACTTTGGATTAAACCATTGTGTTTCTGTTCTGTAATGACTCTGTACTGTGTGGCTCCATGGCACTATTCTCAAATTACAACAGACTTTCTTCATTCTCCACAAATCTTGGACATTCAGCACTTTCAGAAACAGTAAGTTGAAACTGAGTCTAATGTATCCTACTAAAAGACAAGAGCAACTTCACTAAAATCAGTTAAATCACACTAAGCAACAGATGGAATCCAAGCACAATACTGTATAATATTTGGTAATAGGAAAAAGCCCTTACCTTCTTTGTGATTCTTAAAGGTAAGTACTGTAACAGAAACATATATTTTTATTTTCTTGGATTTTTCTGTGTTTTTATGTTTCCTTCTAAGATCTGTTCAGAATCTGAATTTGCCAGTGGAGTGTGCCACGGGTGTTTTCCTGTTCTAGTTACCAAACACCTGAAGGGCATGGAAAGTCTATCTTGGTTTAAATGCGCTTGAAAAACAGGTTAAATAAAGGTAAACTGTTCAGCTCTTTTCTGTGATCCAAAATGCTCAGGCTCCTTTACAGATATAAACTGTATGTCCCCACTCTCCCGTCAACATGGCCTTATAAACACCAGTAAGGAAAAAAAGGTGTTTTAAGGTTTTTGCTCTTCCCAAATTCTGTTTCTGTTTATCTACTGATATAAAAATATCTTTCAAAAAGCCAGAAGGAAAACAAATCCTATTTTTTCCATCAAATGCTTTGCCTTAAGAGTTTTATATATAATGCCAAAGCAATTCCTCTGAGAATTTCTAACAAAAATTTCTTGACACAGGGATGACCTTTCTTGAACTGAAAACTACCAACATCTCACCCAAGAGAAAGGGAGTTCATAGAACTTTGAACTACTTGACTTCTTTAAACTATCAGGAACAAGGCAGAGTGAATTGTTTCTGCCCAGACAAAAAGTATTCCTTAATATTTAAAACTGACTAAAACAAATATTCTGGATGGAATCAGTGTTTATCAGAAGACAGAGGATAAACTATATGCACAAAGTAAAATGTTGGTATAAGCAATACTGAGAAAGGAAACTTCTAAGAATCAGTTTAACACTGGTTTAAAATTATAAAGGAAAATTCAATGCACTCAATTAACAGCACTTTATGGCAATTATCTAGTCAGCTATGATATCCTTAACACTGTGTGTATTTGAAAAAGTCAGAAGAATTACAGTATTTAAAATCAGTAATACTTCATATCATTTTGAATTATAAAGCAAAATGTCCATACAAAAGCATATAGTCAGTTTTTTCTTTTGACTTCTTCCTATAGTATGGGCACTCTTATTAATGGTTTGAGTGTAGCTGAAATTTT
Organism: Eopsaltria australis; assembly: GCA_034509425.1. Classification (NCBI taxonomy): domain Eukaryota; kingdom Metazoa; phylum Chordata; class Aves; order Passeriformes; family Petroicidae; genus Eopsaltria; species Eopsaltria australis. The sequence continues at coordinate 2,465,194 of JAVTVJ010000049.1, forward strand.
AAAATATTTCACTATTTTTTGAGTTTAGATACTTTGTTAAGATTTTTTTGTGATCACCAATCACAACATTAATATCATCCACCCTATTCACTGGCTGGTACTAGAGTATTTTGATGTAAATGTACTTTGCTACTCAATGGATAGTGGAAGGGAAAGCCATGGTCCAGGTAAAATGTAATTGGACTCTGTGAAATCCCAACATTAGATACTAAAAAGATGATTTAGTCTGATGAAATTTTTTTTTTTTTATTTAAAGGAAACACTTCATACTTGTTCTGGTCAGTGTGAAAAGGAATATTACAACATTATGCTCATTCTACAAGCTAAATGGTTCTCAGGTACACATAATGATTCAAACACTTATACAAGTGCAAGGGTCGCAATTTAAAACAAAGATTGCCTTGAACAACAAGAGAAGACATGACTTGCAATACAGCACTATCTAAACACCAGAACTATTGAATTTATATCGTGTGGTTCACTTGTATAAACTAATACTTAGAAAAGTACTTCAGAATTACTGAAGCTTAGAATAAAAAAAGGAAAAGGTTTTTCTATTTTCCTGCTTTCTATTATATGCCCATGTGACAGGATAAAAAGAGATTTTTGAAGAATGGAAGAATGACTTGGAATTATATCGATATGAAAAGATTAGAGTGGGAATACAATGCTCTCAATTCCCCAAAAGTTTGTCATTCAAATGGAAGTATATTTGGAGAAGCAATGGAGAAATTTAATTCTCCTGTTTTCATATTACTAAATTATCATCTGTCTGTAAGGTGTGTAAATCATGATGAATGTCAGTGAACAAAAATTCTACATTCAGTAACTGAATCTCTAAATAAAGTAGGGTCTAGTAGATCTTAAAAATAAGTTCTCTAGTTAAAAATAATTTTTAGAAAGCAATAGCAGTATTGTGGTATTAACATAAGCCTTAAAGAAAAATATTTAGTCCTTCGCACATTTAAAATGTTTAGGAAACCAGAAGAATACTCTGTGAAACACCAGCTAGTGTCTTAAACATTCTCATGTTTGTGTGATGGTCACATGAGCCCTTCATTTTTTAAGATAAAGCTCACCAGCTGTTTAAGTTTTCTTGAAGAAGGGCTTCATTTATGTACAAATATTTCTGGTTTTTTCTCCATCATGGCAAGTAGCTAATCAGTAGTTCATCCCCTCCTAGGAGACCTCTATCCTTAGAACATCACAGCTTCACTGTGTCTCATGCACATTTATTTACATCAGTAAACAGAATGAGGGCAAGCATGAAAAATGGGAACACAATGATTTCTGCTATTAGCACAAAGGAAGATGGCACAAGTAGCAAGATTTCTGTTATAGAACAGGTTATAGATCCCAAAACCAGAATTAAAAGTGAGAATTAAAACTAAAATAATAATGAATAACTCAAGTAACATTTTAACTTTTCTGACATCAGCCCAAAACAGCATTGACTGGAATTCTACTAGATCCCATGTTTTATAGAGTTGTATGTAAAGTTTGGTTTGAAATCTGGAACCAAGAATTGCCTTCATCACATTCAGAGCCCAAAACCCCTGAAGATTCCTGTACTAAACTGAAGATAATGTTCCACCTACTTGGTCCCAGCCACAAACTGCACTGACCAACTTCCACTGTCCTATCTCCCTGTACCTGTCAGCACAACTGGCATGTGAAATAGCAGGAGGTAAACATAAGATGAAAGTACTACAGAGCTACTGGCTTTTGTGTCCTTCACAGATCTCGAATGATGTGGTGATATCTCTCTTTTGTGGCTTTCCTCCCTAGTACACACGAAGTGCTGCTACTAGGGGGAACAAAAAACTAGCTCTATAAAGATACCCATTCTCCTGCTGCAGAAAAATTAGGCAAACAACTCTCTTCAATGAAGCGAATGAAAGGCGTACTGTTTGGACTTAAAAACAGTCAGAAGGAGGAAAATCTCTCTTTAGCACAAGATGAGGTCATCCAGGGTAAATAGAACTTAGCAAAACAGGTAAGTAAAAGTAATATTTTGTGGAATATGATTTAAGAGGAAAATGATTAATCATTTCAGCCAAAATTGATCTGAGCATCAAATAGAACTCAAAAGGTCATGCTGATCTAGTGGGAAAGAAGTTCACCCCCAAAACTAAATGTTGCATTTAAGCTTACAATATAAAAGAAGACAACATATTAATGCCAGTAGGACCAAGGAAATGGTTGCCCCTCTGTACTTGGCAGTGGTGAAGCTTCACCTTGAATACTGTTTCCAGTTCTTGGCCCCTCACTTCAAGAAAGACTTTGAGATGCTGGAACATGTCAAGCACTGGAGCTAATGGAGGGTCCAGGAACTAAGTCCTATGAGGAGCAGTTGAGGGAGCTGCGTTTGTTAAAGCTGGAAAAAAGGAGGCTCAGGGGTAACCTTATCACTCTCTACAACTGCCTGCAAGGAGGGTGTAGCCAGGTGGGGGTCAGCCTCTTTTCCCAGACAATCAGTGACAGGACAAGAGGAAACAGCCTCAAACTGCACCAAGGTGGGTCAGGTTGGACATTAGGAAGAATTTCTTCACTGAAAGTGGCTAAACATTGGAATGGGCTGCTCATGGAAGTGGTGGAGTCTCTATCCCTGGAAGTGTTCAAGCAATAACTGAATATGGCATTCAATGCTATGGTCTCATTGTCGTGCTGGAGTTCAGTCAAAGGCTGGACTTGATCTTGAAGGTCTTTTCCAGCCTTATTGATTCTATGATTTTACGGTTCTAAGACAGCACAAATGCCACCCCAGATGTCCACTTAACTGGAAATACAAAGGACTCAGGAGCCACCGAATGGTGGAGAGAGGATATGGAGGTCCAGCCTGAACAGTACTAAATTAAGTCATGCTGCTTTCAAAGTATAGGGAGAAAGTTTATTTGGAAAGAGCATCCAAGTACAGTTTACAAGTGTATCTCCTTAACCTTTACAGTCAGTATAGAGAAAATGGATATTTATTTACAATTTTAATTAAGACACTTAAAAATGAATTTTCCTTTAACTTGGAGACTTAGCTCCTCTTCCCATTTATGCAATAATTTTTCCTTATGCTATTGCTTCTACTTCTTCACAGTATTGGGTGCAACATTAAGAATGATTTAGCACAAGTCTACTGAGATGGGGGTCGGGGGGGGAAGAGAATCTTGTGGAGGATTCCAGGAATTTACTGGGGTATGGTGAATTGTGGTTTGCTTTTTTCTTGAATCTCATACAAGAGGAGTACTTAAAAGTATTACCAGGCAAACACATTCTTTTTGCCATAGGTTTAATGACAATTAAAAGCAAAGCATATACCTAAGTTTTCATTACTAGAGAAGAATATAAAAAGAAGCATTGCAAAATGAGAGAACTATTGTCCATCTTTGTGTAAAGGACACATACCTTGAGAAGATTAAAAATAAGAACATTAACATCATGACTAATAACGGGAAGCTATCTTTTTCATCTATTAGATTAAAATAAGAACAAGTTTAATATTCATAAGTGATAAGAAGCAATTTTTCATGCATTAGCTCCAAATAGAATAAAGCAATTTCAGTATCTTTCAGTCTTTTATCAGTAACTGAATTTGTCATACTTTGTGAAAGATAGCTCACTGAAGACAGTTTAAAGTCATTTTTAAAGCAGTGGCACACCAACAGGGCATTTAACCCATTAAGAGGTGACAGCAGGATAGATTCAAGTGAAATATGTATTTTTAACTCCTGCTAAGGAATTTTTTATCACTGGTGTCAGTAGATTTTTGACACATAATCTTGTTAGTACTTTCTCTGAAAATTTCTTATTATTTAAACAAAACAAACACCTCTGCCCTCCACCCCCCAAAAAAACCCAACAAAACCCAACCACAACCCCTTCAAATCCAAACAAAAACACCCCAACATAAAATCCCTTGAACAATCTGGAAGTTGAATTACCTGTGCTAAGGATCTTAGATGATGATCTCTTAACTCTCAGATTGCAAACCTGTCAGAATCTCTTCCTGCCTCAATATAACAAGGAAATAGTTCACCACACTGCCTTTGTTGTCTTTACTGTTTGCATAATGCAGTACTCACTGACCATAAAAAAACTCCTAACATCAGCATAAGTATGATTTCACTCATTTCTTCCAAATTTAATTATTATTGTGATACCATGAAGCACTCTAAGTGCTGATTTTTTTTTTTTTAATTCCAATATTACATAAAATGGACTGATGATGTGTGGATATAGGAGTTTGACACCCTCTGACTAGGTTCTGTTAGAGGTTCCACATTAGGAGGATTTAAAGTTAAATACCAAATTTACTTGATATAATTGTTGTTTCATGGCATTTTGATTTCATAGAGTGTTATAGCAGCACACTGAAATGACAACAGAAGCACAATGTAGTATTGCAATATCCAGTTGGATCACCATGCAAACATGGCTCCCATTACCAGTTCCTGTATCCTCATCATCATGGTGCTGGGTGTGCCAAGTCACCGGAAAGGACTACAAGGGCTGAACCAGGGCAAGCCCATTACTCCCTTCTAAGTTCATTTTAGTAGCTGGTTAGTTTTCAAACTCAACCTTAGGTTGAGCCACAAACACACTTTCTCCCCACATGCTGCTCTGGTTAGCTCAGAACAGTACTCTCCACTAATTATCTCAGGGAAAGCTGTTTAGGCAACCTGATGACTCACTGGTACAGTTGTGTATCTAAGCCAAAGTTTACTTTTCAGTCCCCCTAAAAAACACAGCTTTCTTTGCAATAATTGGTCATTCTTTACATTTTTTCCCGAGCTCATTATTTTTGCCCTTCTCCTCCAAGTCTTCCTCCTTTGGTCACAGTGAAACAGTGTCAGTGTGGTGCAAGTGCAAAGGTTCTCAACTGCTGGGCTCCATCTCACATCTCTCTAATTAGTGTATGTATGTACAGAATGACTTCTTCCCCTGTCTCACCTCATATGCTCTATCTTGTTGCTTTCTAACTTTGGCTGAAATTAGGATTTTTAGATACAAAGTTAGACTATGTTTTTCCTCATTTAACAACAGTATTCACAAAAAATTAATTCATACTTATGGGTCATTACAGCTAAATAATGCTTAAATATGTATTTTTAAAAATTCTTATGTGTTCTACATTTTAGTCGCTAACATCAAAACACAGTTTTCAGTAGGTTTCTTTAGGAGCTACTTAAAATGAAGACCAAAATGCAAAGGACAAACTGATGAGAGGTGAGCAGCACTTTCTCTATGTTAAAGTGTTTCCTTTGAAGACACGACCATAGCTATGAGCTCTCCTATCTCAAATTGATTAGTAAGTTATCAGAGTATTTTATTCCACTACTGAACCATACAATAAATGCCTAGAACAGATTTACTACAAAACTGATCCTAAGGATACACTTAAGTGGCTATGTTAACATTTGGGCACATACTCAGATCTTACCTACTTTCTCAAGTCCTCCTTCCCTCTGCCATAGCTATTTTTCCGTTATATCAAAAGGAGCACTTACCTCAGCTTATTTCATTCTGTGCAAGTTCTACAATCAGCTTGGGATTTCCTGGAATCTAAGAAACGTGTTCCAGATTTCAAATGAGAATATCCTTGGTTTAAAGTGAGATGTTCTGAGCTAAGGATTTGAAGTGACAAAACATACTGTTTTTTGAATTTTGCTTAGGCCATACTTAAGCCCAACTGCAACACTTGGAGGCTTTATATTAAACTCAGTCAGAACAATTAAAATAAATTATGTCTCCATCCCCAAGCCACAATGATAGAATCACAAGACAACTGAGGTTTTGGCAGGTCTCTAGTCCAACACTCTGCTACTCACAGCCAGTTCCACTCAAGGTCAGATGGGCATAATCCAGACAGGTGTTAAAAACACCCAGGATGGAAACTACATAGTTTCTCTAAGCAACCTGTTCCAGTGCTTGCCTGTCATCATAGCTTTTCCATATATTCAGTCTGAAACTCTTGATTTAATTTATGCTGCTTTCTCATCCTCCTGCTATGCACAGCTGTGAAAAACCTAACCCCATCTCTTTTATAACCTCTCATGGGTACTGGCAGGCTGCTATTAGGCCTCCCTGAAGATGTTGCCTCTCTGGGTTGAAAAAGCCCCCTTACATCAGCTTTCCTCATAGAGCTGCTAACAAAAAATGGAAATAGGTTCCAGCTCTTCCCCTCATTCAGATGAAAGCTTTCAGTCAGGCCATCTGTATTTGAGAAAGCTGGATTTCAACTATAAAAGCTATGAAAGCAACCATGGTGATCCAATATTTGTTTAACTTCACTGAAAAAACGGTGAGAAGTTGTAACCATTGTTTACACACACAGTCTGGACAATATTGTCAAAAAAGAAGTAGAATTATTGAAGGCAAATAATAATAAACACATCACTCAACCTGCTGGTCATGCCTCTCTTGATGCAGACCAGGATGCAGTTGGATTTCTGGGTTGCAAGTGCACACTGCTGAGTCATATTTAGCTTTTCATCCACCAACACTAAGTCTTTCTCCCCAGGGCTTGCCTCAACCCATTCTCCACTCAGCCTGTACTTGTGCTTTAGATGTGCTTATAGATGAGCTTCTGCTATTAGATGAGCTTTCCTTTGTAGCAACCAAAGGAAACTTTTCCAGTTACTTAAGCTTCTCTAAAAAATTTTCTTTCCACACTGCATATTATTTTGCATATATATAAATACCTCTATTTTCATACATCTATTTAAAATAATAGGTGCTTTTGAATAGTCAGTTTTACTTGCCAGCTCGGTGTGGCTGATCGGATGATTCACCAAAGTCAGGACTGTTTAAAATTTATGGGGTTTATTCTCCTTTTGTCAAGCATTTTTCTACATACAGAACATTCACGTGGTATAAATTACAGAACAAAAACTGCATGAGACAGACTACTGCAATTGAGTAACAGACAGTTTACATGATTATTGTTTGTTCACAATGGAGAGGAGTTCTTAAAAAGGAAAACAGATTCAGTAGCTAGAAATGTAAGCAAATTTTTACCTCAGTTAAATCTACTTACCAGGAAGTTCGCTCAAGCTAAAGAGAGATCTACTGTACCACAGAGGGCAGAATGCTCAATGCACACAAGATTACAATGCTAGAAAATTCCAGATTTCGAAGCAATTTTACACAATCTAAATTGCAGTAAAACTTTCTTTAAAAAAAGATATTTTTTTCTGATTGCCTTCAGTAAATGGAGGTCAGTTTAAGAGCTTATAAGCATTCTTTAGCAAAAACATAATAAAAATAAAAATACTCTCAAACTTCTAAGTCATTGCTCTGAGTCTGGATAGATGTTCACTGCTGGCTTTCTATTGACTTGTTACTCTACTTCCAGGAATCTTAATTTTCCCAGTTACATGTTGTGTTATATCAGAATACTAAGTAAACAAACTATAAAAGATACAAAGTTTTTGTTGTTTGTTTTCTGTGGGGTTTTTTTGCACTAATCCAGTTGGATGCAAGGACTAGAAAACCAGTTGAGCTAACCAAATGATTTAACAGATAGGAATCAATGGTACATTGTTATCTACTGGTCGTAGATTTCAGTTCTATGCATTCTCATTTTCTTAAAATGCATTTTCTTTATTTTTAGTTAACAGTTTCCTCAATGACACAAGTGAAGCTTTGTGATGCCAGGTTTTAGAATGTGGTGTACTCTGAAAGGATGTGCAATATTTCTCTTCAGTAGACTTGAAATTCCTTGCTGATGCCACCCAGTGATAGCTGAAAAACCTAACATCTATTATTTTTCTAAAAAAGCTGCAAGCAGCTTTCTCTACTAAGACACCATAAAAATAAACTCCAAAATGCAGTGATCAGAAAACACTGCAAATATAATTTTTCTTTTTTTTTCCTGTCCATGTATGTTGCACAACTTGACACCTGGAATTTGACAGCAAAACTTTCTTTCCAATGACAAGCAATCCCGTAGCCACAGTGGGAATAAATTTTATAATTTCTATGTTTGTCTTTCTTGTGAGACTTTCGCTTCAAGGCACAAAAAGATTTAACAGTGGATTTGACAGGACATAACATTTCAGCTTATGGAGTCAAAGGTTGTTGTACAACAGCTCTTGTTTTGTGTCTGAAGCAAAATAAAACAAAATTTGAATCATATTTAAGTCTTCCATTTACAAATGCAAAGTATCATATTAAATTTCCTGAAGCTTTTTTGGTTGTTTTTTTTCTTTCTTTTTTTACACTAATTTATTATATTTATCATCAATTTCAATGTTTAGTTATTTTAAACAACACGATCTCAGTTGATAATTAATAAGGAGTACCATTATCAAATCGCCATAATTTTAGTCACTTTTATGTGGAAATTGATTCAAATTGTGTACATGTCAAAGAAATAACTGATATAGAAGGGCCTAACAATTAAAAATTAAAATTGTGTAAATTTGAAGAATGGTGTAATTTAAGTGCAATGTACTGTAAAACTATTAACTTGGTGAATATCTAACACAGATCCTTATGCTTCTCCAACCCAAATTACTGTGTTGCCTCTCTCAACTTCGGTGATTTCACAATTTAACTTATTGAGCCGTCCATCCAGGATAAACAGAGATTCCTTGGAAGGGGTCATGAGATACTGACCAAAAAGGCCACTGTCTTTTATAAGACGGTTCTTACTGTTCCAAGGCCATTCGCCTGCCTTGATGGGCTCCTTCAGACTCTTCACCATCTTAACCTTGCCAGAGGAGAGCTCCATGAAGAGAACATCAGTTTGTGTGCTGGAGCTGCAGTAGACATTGTATTGATGAGCTTCAGTGAAGGACGGCTGAAAAGCTACATCAGATATGTGCAAATTAGTGTGAATGTCAAATGCATCCTGTATTTCTCCTCTCACTGTTATGGACTGGATCCTCAGGAGGCCTTTTGCATCATCAATGCTGAGAAGGTAGTGTCCATCTGGAGAGATATGTGGTGTGCCCGTCACGTCACCGTTGTATCCGACCACGGAATCAGTAACGCTGTCCACTATGAGCTGTGGCAGCACAGCCCCGGTGGTGTCAGGCTTACAGCATATGAAAAGATAGCCTCCAAGATGTGTGTAAGCCAGGGACTCAGGAATGCAATTATAATCCTTTAAACTAATTGTCTTGATGTACGACATCGTTTCTAGATCAATTTTCTGGAGCATGGGATCGTCCTTGTGAAGAACATATCCAAACCTGAAAGGAAAAGCACAAAATCAAAATAGCAAAAGCTATTGTGTGCATTATATATGAATGGGGAAAGACACCAAGAGCAAAGGAGACGAGTTAATATGTGCAGCGGTGTATTGCTATACATCTCAGCTTCAGATGTCTCAGATATTAAGCTGTGTGTAATATTTAATTTTTAGTATTCTTGTAATTTAGAATGTATGAAAAAAATGCCTAAAACCCACTTATCTGATTAATGGGAAAGTTCTTTTTTCCTACAGACATGAGGGAAAAGGTAAACATTACTTTCAGCATATCGATTCACTTCTAACTTTTACAAAAGCAGGAACGAGAAAAAGATTAAATATCAATAGATAGTGCATCCCACATATTTGAATTCTGTTCATACAGCTCTTCGACTTACTTGGGAACATCAGCTTAACCCAGTGCTCATTGTTATTCAGATAATTATGTGAGTCTTCCCTATTTTAATTCAATAGAAATGAATATCATAAAAGGATTAAGGTTTATGCCTCCTAATTATCCAAACACCATATTTCTTACAATTTAAATGATCCTTTATGCTCTTCCATACATCACGCAACTTTCACTGAACATGCATAATATGGTTAAATTTTAAAGTCCTAGAGCTGATTGATCGTAACCTTTTAAATATAAACTATATGACTATTCTTTAATGGTAATGCATATCTTCTGACTGCACAATCAATTGTTTGTTTATATATATATGCAAAAAATATACTTCTAAATATTATGGAGTCATGTGGAAGTATTTAGCTTTACTTATCGAAGTAGCTTTCACAGCACTTTTCCCAAACAGCTGTTTTCCTTTGGCACATTTCTTGGCATTTTCCTCTGAATCTTTGATCCTAAGAATGAGACTGCATGATGATATATATAATCTAAAAATACCTTTCATATCCTTTTGCTAAAAAGCCCTGTGGTAACCAGAATGTTCCAACAATTGAGTTGACAATAAAACAAAATTTTCATACTATACTTGTAACCCCAGTGTACTTACTAATCAGTGAAACACCCAAGTAACAGGCAAAAAAGTTTCAGGACATTGTTCACTCAGTTCCTCAGCATAAGACAGGGTGAATTACATTTCCACTTTCTACTGAATTGATGTAAGAACATTTTTAATTTTAGGCCCACCTTCCAAAATCCTTTCAAACTGCTTCAGTATGATAAAAGCACAGAACTAAAGAATGATTTCAATTGTAAGGGACCTCAGGATTTCATTTGGTCCAAATCCTGCCCAAAGAAGGGCCAGTGTGAATCAGACTGTCTGTGATTACAATTTGAGCTGATTATGAGATTATTTTAGTCTTTGATTATTCAGCCACTTATAAATACGTGAATTCAATCATGGTTAAAAAAGTGTGCGTGAGCTTTTTCGAAAGTTATGTCTGGATAACTTGACAACTACTGTTACTTTTTTATTCATGAGATTTGCTGTTCTGTCACACAGAAGTATTAGGATCATCAGGCAGAATTTGATTTTTAGGTATTTTGGCCACATAACATCTTTTTCTTAACCTTTTTGGGTCGTCATAAAGTCATTGATTCCTGGTTCTGTTATTAATTAGTAAGCATTTTTCAGCTATAAGAAACAGACTTGTGCTGTATTATGTTCTGAATCATCCTGTAATAGGAAAGGTTAAATAGGTAACAACACTGACATTTCACATATCTCCATGTTTCATAACCACTGTTAGACACATGAGCAGTGGTTACAAAAGTACAATAGAACTGGCCTATTGATTGCGTTTTTACATAACAATGCAAAGCAGCAATCAAGTGAACTATCCAGGAGTGTTCACAAGAAGACAAAGGAAAAATATCCAATTTTAAGGTCAATGTCATGACAGGTGCTGAATAACAGTAAACTTTTTGTGTTTGAGACTGGCAAACTGACCTTGGGTTTGAAAACATTATTTTTCTCTTTCATCATACCAATATATAGTCATGGGAAAAATCAGTAAATGTTTTTTAAAAGTTAAAGAAAGGGCTCTCACAGAGTTGTTTTTAACTTACATGGGTAATAAACCACAGACTTACATCCAAGTGAAATTTTACAATATACATAAACAGACACTAAATCCATACTGTGATTTTGAAAATACAGCAGTCATCATCAACATGATAAAATATATAAATTTTTTTAAAAATTTGGCCTGTTGTTTATAGAAACTATATTAAACACAGCAAAAAACTGTCTTCTCTAAAAAAAAATCAGTCATTTAACATTTTAATATATTTGATACATTTTATTCTATATATCTGTCCATCATATTTCATGGTATTTTATTTAATTCAGGAAAAAGACTTAAAATTTCACTGTATATTTTGAGTTGCACTCTAGTTTTTATCCTGCATGAGAGAAAACAGAAGTAATCTTTAAAAAAAAAAGTAATCCTTTTTTAAAAACCCAAATGAATACTTTACCATTTTCCACCACAAAACAAATTTAAAAATCTAAATAGATATATTTTAAACTGCTCAAAATCTAAACCAATTTTTTTTCATTTATCATCCATCAACCAGACAAGCAAAAAGAAGAAATCTTTGTGCTGCTTGACAATTTATTTTTTAAAGATTATTCCAGGTCATAAAAATGGCCTTTTTCTAAAGTAAAATACAAATGCAAAACAAGATTAGCATCAATTATCTAAATCAGCAAATCTTACTTGCTGATTTAAATTGCGATTAAAATGAAGGATTTAAATCAATTTGATTCAAAGAAATCTGCCTTGCTCATGATTATTTGATTAAGCGGTGTTAATGATCAATTTATGCAATATTTTTGCATTCAAATGTTATTGATTTCAAGAGGAATATATGTTTCTAATCTTTGCTTCTCAAATATTATTCCCAGAATCTATGTTTTTGAACCACAGGTATGCTTAATCTGTGTTTACTTTGGTTGCATAAACTCTTTGATTACCAAATCTGAATGTGTTGTCTAAGGTTAAAGGAAAAGGGTAACATCAGCTGAAAACCTGTGGAAAGTCTCAGGTTTGATATCCAGCTTTCCCCACAGACGACACTGCCACTGGTTTGTACTCCAGCTTCTCATTACCTGGTGGTACCTTCTCTAAGACAAATCCCCTGAACTCTGCCAGTTTAAAGGCTTGCATTAGCCTGTCCCAATTAAGCATGTCATTAAGATAAATTTAGCTATTATGGAATAACTAAGATCCTTTAAATGTTTTTTCTTGACTAACCTGGTTAGTGTGAATGAAATATCTTAGGAGCCACAGAAGAATGTGGAAATAAACCTTTCACTAGCACAGACAGATTTAAAAAAAATTATGTTTGTCCACAGTAAGGGACTCCAGCTTTCCAGAGTTAGTCAGTAAACACATTTTAAAACAAATCCGCAGATAACATGTCTCAAGTGTTTTGATTAAAACTTCCCAAAGGATGCTAGTTTCTTTCATAGCTTTATCTATCTCTTTGTCATATTTAGCTCACAGTTCAAAAAGCCACCAGTAAAAAGCTTACAGTATCTTGGACAGATGTAAACAATGGCTTCAGCTCCGGTAATTGAGTTTAACTGAAAACTACAGAAACTGGCTTCAACATTATAACCCACCTTATCTGATGTTGTATTTATTACACTTGGGAGATTTACTGTCCCTTGCTCTGGAGCTATTAAGGAATTAGATTTTATATGCTACAGCAGCTAACCATATATATTGTGGTAATCAGTTATACTTGAATGCCTGTTTAAAATGTATCTTACTTTTAAGGTGTGCAAAGACCAGTTTAATGCATTTTTTCAGTGATTGTTTATTTTCAACTTACAATTATTTACAGCTATCCGTGTTATTCATTGCATTCTATTTACTTCTGAATTGGAAACAAAGGTTTGTGAGATATGCTCTCTTTCTTTCCTGAAAACATTGGCTTCTCTTGCCCTGATAAAAAATAAATGTATTTTCTTGCAATCTTAACACGCAAAAGACTTTTTTCTTTATAATGTTTTCTAGGTCAAACATTAAAAAGTCACTGCTTTGGACATAGATGTAAAGTTAGCCTAGAAGGTAATGTTTCTGGAGCTGAATACACTAAAAGATCAATTATGTGAGCAGAATAATACAGAGAATGCGAGTAGCAGTTTGTTGTTACTGATTTCAAAGCACTGTACAGATACTACAGAGTGTAAAGCAAGCTGAATGACTGGCCTAAGGCTATATAAAATCCATTGGCATAGTCTGGGTGAAAATACAGGTTATCTAAGGCCCAACATGGTTTCTAACCTGTCATAATACAGGCTATCATTGCAACTGAGGTACTAAAGAGACAGACGTGAGAAAGTACATACAATAAAAACATATAATTTTGAATAAGAATATACAAAATCACTCTGCCAAAATAATGGTTTTGACTACTAAAAATAGACAGAAGTTTGGATCTGGCTGGGAGAGAAGCCGGTAAAATTTCATGAAGGATCTACCCTTCCCAAAACCAGGAATATAACTGCCAAAAGTAATTTATTAGAACTAATAGGATTTTATCAATGCTACTGTTTAAACAACTCTTTCTTGGCTGTCATACTGCCTGTAATGTTTCAGTGCTCCAATTAAAATTCAGTAAAGCTGGACAGGGATGTAAATACCCAAACAGTCCAACAATACAGATAAAAAGAAGGGGGGCAGAAAATCATTTAAAGCTGCCAGTCTTCTTGGATGTAAAAGGATTTGGCAAGCTGTGTGTTTGATATGTTTGTCTGCCTGTCTCAGTGAGGGCTGTGTGGCTGGAGTTTTGAGAGGCTGAACAAATCAAGAGAGGTCTGTCCCTGTGCCTGTGAGGTTTGTGAGGCTGATTCTTAGTCTCTGAGAATTGCTAGGCAGAGGCATAAGAATGGAAGAAGTAATGAAGTTCTGGAGGGAAGATACAGAAGGGAAAAGGGGAAGTGAAGAAAACTGATAAGAAAAGCTAAGAACTCCATGTCTGGTATAGTTTAAAAAAATACAAACCCTACAGAAAAAAACAAAGAATGAGAAAATATACTTTTGTTACCTAAGATGAGAAAATACTTTCCAAACCACTGGCAACTGAGGAAGGTGATAAAGAGGCTTTCTTATAGGGACATATATCTGTCAGGTGAGATAATTTGTTCCTAATAATTTTGAAAGAGTTGAGTAGCTCTTAGCATTTTAATAAATCTCAGAATAACAGGAAAATTTGGAAAGTCAAAAAAAAAAAAAAAGATTGTTGAAATATTCATAAGAAAAAGTCACGTATCCCAGCTAAGCTGAACAGCTTGATGCATATCCAAGGGAAATAATAAAATAGATTATATGAGAATGAACTACAGAAAATCGTGAATATAATGCAGTCAACATAGGTTTATGAAAAAATGAACTTTGTCAGACAAACCTAATTTAATTTTTTTATTAGAAAACTTTCTGAAGGTAACTGAGTATCACAAGTGCATAGCTGTCTTGGAATAAAAGCCCATACTCTGAAGGAAAAATAATTTATCTGCAATAACATGTAGTTGTCAATGCAGAATCCCCATATAACAGGAAACTTCTTGGTACAAAAGCTGATCCTTCACAAAATTTTCACAGATGATTTGGATATAAATGCCCAGGGATGACCATGACACTAAGGTTGCAGACAATGACAGCAAAATCATTATAGTCAATTGCTCATTCAAGCAAAATGTGTTCAAAGGTAGCCAAGTGAAAAGTTGAGCAACTTCACGTGTGAATGAGGAATGTAGGACATGAACATAGAACAGAATTCTAAAAACTAGCAGCTGTAAAAGGATTTAGTGATCATAGCAGACACGCAAGTCAATATGAAATCTGAGTCAAAAATAAACCCAAGACCCAATAGCCTCTGTGAAGTCTTTGGAGGCATATCCAGAGAGAGGTGAATAAGAATAACACAACAGACTTACGCGTGTATTCTACACTGGGAGACTAAACTGAGAATGCTTTATGGATTTTTTCTCATTTCTGCCCTTCTAAAAAGGAATATTAAAAAAACAGGGGCAAGGAAAAACACGAGAATTATTTGAGGAATGAAGACAATGGTTTTATGCAAGAATCTGAGTCCAATATAAAAATGGTTGCATACTGAAACCAGACAACTTCAAATTAGTAATAGGCTATTTTTCCTAACAATGGGACAATATTCCATTGCAACCAACTACCAGAGAAATGAGGAGTTTTCTGTGATGGGAATCTCCAGGTAAAGATTATACTACTATCTACTTGGATAAGTAGACGTAGCTGCAAAAATATCACATTCATTATCTGAATCTCTCAATGACTATTAGAAATATTTAAAACCTAAAGTATATGCAGAAGTCAGAGCAAATGTTCTTGCAGTCTCTTCTAGCTGATGGATATATGAAACACCATTATTTTGACTTTGTTCATATAATCAAAATCACATAGGTACAGTTGATTTTAATCTTATAGTACTCATTCATTTGATGCTAAGATATTTAGAAATATAAAATCATAAAATCATTACGGTTGGAAAAGGCCTTTAAGATCCTACACTCCAACTATTCACCCAGCACTACCACTGTAACCCCTAAACCACTAAACCATACCCCCATATCATCCAAACACCTCTTCAACACCTCCAGGGGTAGTGACTCCACCACCTCCCAGGGCAGCCTATTCCAATGCCTGAAAAGAAGCAACCAAGTGTTTCAAATCACATGAAAAAACTGTGATTTGATACAGTACCTTAGCTTACTGACAGACACACAGGTAGAATGCAGAGGAATCTGCCTTTCTGCAGGTCTGAGGCTGTGATGCCACTTTTCCATCCACTGTGTAGAAACAGCTGTTTTTTAAGACTTACATTGTTTCTGATCTTAAGTAATTGTGAATTTCATACATGAGTTAGTAATAATTTTACATTTGCTGATCATTCATACACACACATATATTTTGAAAATAAGATCCTACTTGACAACACATTGGTCTCCAAATTCAGGAAGCTTATGAATTGCTTGCAATATGACAAATATACAACTATAAAAGTTATACAATGGGGTGAAAGATGTTCTAAGGCTGAATGGTCATTCTTTTGAGGTTTATTGATCTAAACCTACAAGATCATGGTGGATAGGTTGGGGGAAAGGTGTTAGATCATGGAGATCTGCTTCAGAACAGTTACCTGTTTACACACAGCAATGATCAGCTGGTAATAAATTTAAGCCCACAGTCCAATAACCTGCTTGCTGCCTTCTAACCAACAGATGAATCTGTCTTCCCTTCTCTACAGTATTATGAACCTCCTCAGCATACCAGTGTCAGATTATTAACTCTGCTTCCATTATCAGATTGGCTCTCATCTTTCCGATGAGGAAACAAGAGCAACTACAAAAAAAGAAATAGTACTTACCAAATTTGTGAGGAAAAAGTATTGAAAGTCACTAAGGTGACAGTTTTGGATTGCACAGACAAGTAGATTGGGGGATGCAAAAAAGCTGTATGTAATAAAACAGGGTAAGAAAATCTTGTCCTCCAGTGGTGTCTACAGAACCAGCAAAATAGGGACATTTCACAAAATTTATATTAGTAAGACTTTTGTATGAGGTCTCGGTAAACCAAATCTGTAAGTACATGGGCTGAGCTTTGACTATCCTAAGATTTCTTTTTCCATTTCAAGCAAAGGAAAGCTATTAAATCTGAGTGAAGAGGTCTGCATTTCTACTCCATGTTTATAGAGACTGAGCCCAACTCCCAAAGTAGCCATAGCATTGTAACTTTACAAAGCACATGGCTACCTAAAACTATTTAAAAATACAGCCATTCATAATTATGTCATGAAATTGTGTCTGTCACCTCTGTGAAGTTAGCCTGGTTTGTATGATTAGGCTGCTGGAAAACAACAAGTGATAGTTGAGAATACCTTCACTTTTCCTGAACGTTTTATAAAACATTGAGGAAATAGTTGATGGAATATTCAGTGCAAAGTTTCATATCAGCTTAGTATGCAGAAGCCTCCCACTGCTCATTAACTTCTGATAAATATTTATGACAATTTCAACCCTTATATCTGTTCTATGCAGTGAAATCATGCACAATACCAGACAACACATAAAGGTGCTTGTCACAGTCCATACTGGAATCATGTGTAACTTAAACCTGCCAGACATAAGAGCAAATCTTTATATTTCCAATAATTTATTGTACAGTTAATGCAAGTGGGCACTGTAGCCTGTGGGCATATCACTCCAATTGGACTAAATGCTAGAACTGTGAAATCGGTGATTGTTTCTTTTTCACTTACTCTATATGAATAAACAACAAAGATTTTAACCCCAGATTTTCAAGATTTTTGACCGTATGTTGTGACAACAAAGAAATGGGGCTAATTATACTTAGCAACCCTATAGCAGTTTCTGTAATAGTAGCACACTGAATCTGGCTGAGATGGAGTTAATTTTTATCATACCAACCTGCATGGTGCTGTGCTTTAAATTCGTGAACAAAAGTGTTGATAACTCACCAATGTTTTAGTCATTGTTGAGCACTGCTGGCACAGCATCAAGGCCTTCTCTGTTTGTTACTCTGCCTTTCCCATGAGTAGTCTGCAGGTTTGGAAGAGGTTGAGAGGTGACACAGCAGGCTACCCCAGGGATATTCCATGACATGTAACATTATGTTCAACAATAAAACTCCTTCCAAAGTAGCTGTTGCTCCTGCTAGGTGGGAGCTCAGCTGCTGCCTGGGGACAGCTCACCACAAGGAGTCATCAGTTTTCCATAAAGAGCTTTACACAACCCAGACAAAGCGAACTGAGGTAACTAAAATTTACGTGTCCAAATCAACTTCAAAGAGATGGGAAGGGTATCCTAAAACGTGGTAATTGCAAAATGCAATTTAATAAAAAAAATGCAGATCATATGGATGATTGCCTTTTCTTTAAAAAAAAGGAAAAAACATTTAAAGTTACATAATTATAGTGACAAAGTTAATAACACTATAAGTTATTCTGTTTTTGTCTCACGAAACAAATTAAAGACCATATTTTTAAAGTACTTTTAAAGCATTTTAAAGGTATTTAAAATATGGGATTTTGCTCCAAGTTTTCTGGACCCAGAAGCCTGTCTGTAACACATGCAGAAAAAAAAAGAGCAATATATCCAGGAACTCCGTAATTCTTTTCCCAGAGTAATTACCCTAATTACCAGCATCTTATTTCCTGAAAAACAACCTGAAAACTCTCATTGCCCAGCTGCCAAATCAGATTATTGCTCTACCAAAACTACTCCTCTCTCTTGCTCTCATCCGGTTACCAAATGTCTCAGAGTGAGGGAAGTCTTTTAACAAATCTTTCTTTGGAGTAATGTGCTCAGAGGAACTTACCCATCACTGAGCAGTAATTTATGCCATGAGGCACTAACATTAAACTTATATTTTAAAAGGCATCAATTTTGGAAATCATACTAGGTATTATTATTATTATTACATATAAATATTTTTGGATTTTACAAGTATTTTCACATCCTCTCTATTTTCATTTCTAATTTTCATAGTTTTTTACCCGCCAAATTCCTATCACCTTAAGTTCCATTGTTTGTAACAGGTATAAAACGTAAAAAACCAATTTTTTTTCCCTACATGCTATACAATTTTCACTTATGAGAAAATACGAAATTGCAGATTATCACACAACAGGCTTTATGTAGCTGGCTCCCTTTCACTGCCCAAAATAAATTATTCAATCACTGTCCTTTAAGGTGGGGGGCTTTCAAACTAGAAAAAACCAAACCCTTTGTTAATGTAGAAAAATGGTTTATTATGGTTCAGAACAAGTAATGTTGGTTTTGCATAAAATTTCTCTCAAGTTTTTTATCAAGTCTGTTCAGCCTAAGTAGCATTGCCTCTGGCAGAACTCAAGAAGAGCATTTTGCTTTTGAGGAATGAACAAAACACATTTTTCCTGTCTCAAATATCTCACTGTTCTTATACACCTGGTATGTCATTGCTCTTTCTAGCTGTACCAAAAATGCTTTGAATGTCATTAAACAGTTTAAAATGTGTACAGCTTCCTGCTCTGGGTTTTGTGGGTTTGCTCTATCATAAGAAGCTAGATTTCAACAAATTAATTAGAAAATGTATTGTAGGAATATAATTGGTAGTGTGCAATGTATTAGTAGTTGTAAATGAACCTGAAAACCAGAAATCTTTAGTGACTCACCCAGTTCTGTGGGAGGTTTCCTGGTTACAGAATGTCACATTTATGTGCATAACTCTCCATCTTCATCACTGTAGTACCCAAGTAAGGTTTTTTCCTATTTTCTAGTACTGAGAAAAGGCTTAATAAGAAACTTATTTCAGAATGTCAGTACTTATTGCCTGAACTTCAGCACAGTCTGCCACGTTCTAATATCTCTTTCCATATCAGAAAAGGGTTGACATTGTTTACAAACCAAAATACATAGCCATTGCACAAGGAGGTTGTTTCCTGTCAAGACTTTTCTGAATTCAGTTGATACAGTCACAGGGCAAACACTCATCCTATGTGCTGGTGTATTTCACATTGGCAAGGATTCTGCTAGCATTTTGGTATGACTGTTAATAGGTGTGTAGCAAAAGATCCTTAAGCATCTGTGAGTTCCCCTTTGGACCTTTCTTCTGTCGTCTAAATCCTATAGGACAAGGGGTAAGGGGATAAACCCCACACCAATTCAGTGCTGAAATTGCATGAAATATCACTCTGACATACCTGTAGTTTACTTACTGCCAGTCTGCAGAGTTTTAATGAAGGTATGTATTATTTGCTATAAAAAGAGCATGCTACAAAACATAAATATGCATGCAAGCATATGAGTATATAGAGCAGGTATAATATCTGCTTGTAATTGAAGTATAGGAAGAAAAGTATGTACTAGGGAATCTCTCCTTTCACTGTTTTTTCTTCTAAGATAAGAAGTGAAAAAGTAAAAATAATTTTTCCCTCACATATTCTGGGCCTTGGTCCTAAGGTTCCAAATTTTTCACTGCTCCTCTCTGCACAATCCTATATCATCCAAATTTGCCTATAAAGAGCCCACTGACACTGTTTGGTATCAAGTGGTAGTATCCTTGAAAGAGATGACCTTTCCTTGTCCTCTCAAGGGATAAGCATGCTCTCTCGCTTAGGATTAAACATAAATATCTTCATTTTCAGCTGATGAACTGGAGTGTTGAATGCTTGTATATCAGTATCATACATCATTTAGGACAGCAGTGCTAGATCTCAAGCCACAGAGTTGAGTTCTGGGTAGTTCTGATAAGGATTTCAAGTAATATACTTTAAAATTTTAAAAAGTGCAATTTAGATTAAGCACACCTGCAAAATGAGTGCACTGCCACAATGACCAGTTTAATTTTAAGTACTGTATTTTTTATAATCTGTTCTTTTCATCAGTTTATTAAAAACTGATATACGAACCAGTAAAGAAAAAAAATAACAAAAATGATATGTCTTAATGGTATCTCTTCCAGAGTACATAAACATATCAATTTGTTGATACTTATACCCTTTTTGTTCTGAAATAAACAAGAAAAAACCTATTTCTGCAGTCCTAATCAAGCACAGCTGCTTCCCTCCTCGTATCAGTGGTCAATAAGTAGGTTCAAGAATTGCCATTACAAATGTACAGCTTCACCACAACTCCTTAGAGCAAAAATCATTCCCTACAGGTAACATTCCTCTTCTGCGGACACCTGCATTTCTATGCACAACTATGTGTGTCTGAATATGAGCTGAAATCTAAGCTGCTATTTTTGCCAGCAGAAATCTAGACCATACGGTCAAGAAAGTCCGAAGAACTTTTTAAAATAACCAGTACCAGAGGCCTGTAGGGGGTGAGAAAAATCGTTTTCTGAACTCCACCGTGTGCATAGACTAAATCTCCAGCAACAGACAGCTTACACCCAAGGATACACCGAGTTTTCACATCTAAATCTAGGTGCCTACAATCTGAACCTCACACTCACCATAAGCATCCTATCAGCATGAAAACATAATATCCAAATATAACCTTATAAAACTTTGCACAGATTTGGACAACTGAAGCTTAAGTGACTGACACTACATCACAATGTGACTAAGAGCTACAATTACATTTGAAATGTGATTGTCTGTTTCATCAAACCATTGTAATAGAAGTTCAGGTATCATACAGCAGTAGGGACTATTGAAGCTGCCCTTTGTGCTCAGAAATTAAAACTACTGATTAGAGGAATAGCTAGCACTGCTGAAAGTGCCTGCATGGAGTGAAGAATGTTATATAAGTTTCCACGCAAAACAGCCTTAAAAACAGAGATGTCTCTTCAAGAATTTTCAGGGATCTCTGAAGATGATTTTCAGTGCTCTCAAAGCATAGCTTTAATGGAAAACCATCAATTTACTTCCCACAAAAAGTATAATTTTCCAGACATAACAATCAAATTCACTATTTTTTCAAGGCTAGAGAGTGATCAGACAGACAAAAAGAAACTCTTCAGAATCTGCCTTTCATTTTTATCTTAGGGTTTTCCAAACTGCATTCAAATCTTATGTATGAATTTTCCAAAAGTGACTTTGTTTATCACAATATTTTAGTGAACTCTGTTTTCATGACACTACTAAAGTACTTGATATATTCTGACAAACCTAACCATGGTTACTGCAAAACATCAAGATGGAATCCACCTCAGACAATGAATTTGCAAATGATAACTAATATTTTTCAAGAATAATAAATGTAATGGAATGTGGCTAGTAACCATGCTATATGTACTGATTTTAAAAGTTTAGGAAATTTCCTGGTTTCTAAAGAATAATTTTTAAAATGTTTCTGAGGACAGGAACTATAAAAGTTGTGCAAGGGAATGGTACACCACCTATGCTACACGACTTTTCTCACTCTAAAGCATGGGTCCCACATGGAAAACAAAGGAAGAAGTCAAAACCTACTGAGGCACAATTACTTGAATTAACTGTACCAGAATTAAGTTCAAATTGTCTCACCAATATTTATTGTCTTTATAATACTGTGAAATGTATTGTGCAAAACACACTAATGCCAAGGTCACAAGAGAAAAACAAAGCATGAAGAAGAAACTCAATGAAGGACTTAAAGAAGCTCTGTACCAGAAAAGAGCCAAAGTCATGGGAATTCTGACACTGCTTGCTTAAATTTTTAAGGTATCATTTTTTTCCCACCCTTCAGGCAGAGCATCTTACTTTGCCTCCTCTATGCACAAATAGCCAAGTAAGATGCAAGTGTGGATCTGCCAACAGGTGGCAAATTAACAACCTGAGCTCCTCTATGCTATTTTCTTCTTTTAGACAAGCCATAAATATTGCTCACCACTGCAACTGCAGGCAGTATAAAAGAGGAAGTATCTAAGCTTTGTTTAAAAAGACAAAATAGAAAAAATATTTGGGAGTTTTTCTTTTAAAGAATATATTAACATAAAACTTTATAACCCAAGTATCTTTGTTCAAGAAAAAAATCCCAAACTATTATCTACTTTATCCTTAGTGAATAAAAATTTTGTTTAAAGCCTCTCAGTATTCTATGCCTTAGACACCTTTTTCTTTTTCAAAATTTATGCAAAAATCAACCCAGGTGTATAAAGTTCTATTATTACAAAGTTTGATCAAATCTGCTGACCAAAAGTTTTCTGAGTCTCAAAAGATGCCATTGACTACCCAAAACCAACGTATTAGAGGTTCAGGGTCTACACTGATCTTATAAAAAGCTTCTAATCTGCCAACATGGCAAACTACTACCATTTAAACAAAATACTGAAATAGAAGTGTGTCGTATACCAAACACTTTTTCTGTTGAAATGAAGCTATCCACAGTAGCTCAGGAGAAGGAAATATTAATGATTAAGGAATGGAAAAAGGAAATTGGTGTAAGAATTTGTTTCTTAGCTGTATAGCTCAATTGCCTTTACTAGTGCTTGGAGTTTTTTGCCACAAGTGCAACTAAGAATTTTCTAAGAACTTAACATACAACACTGTAAACATTATTCATTTTGTTAAGATTACTCTTCAATTTATTTCCATACACTGATGATTGTAAAGAAGACTGCTCACTCTGGTATATTATATTTCAGGTGCTTTACATTCATACCATTCAAATCATCACACAATTAAATTTTCTTACCTAAAGTGATTTTCAAATACACAGTTTTCATTGTCACATTCTATTACACCTACTGTAGTATAATACAGAAAATAAAATATTTACCTCTAGATAAAAAGTATTTTTAATTGTGGAAGTGATTCTAGTTTCAAAAACTCAGCACTGCGAGTGCATAACAGCTTTCTGCTCAGGACTTACAACATTACTATTGCTTAGAATAGTTAATTTCTGGCAGGTTGCTCAGAAAGACCTTTCTCTTATTTCTGAAGTTCAGAAATGGTTGGTTGAGGATAACAAAAGGCTAAGTGGATTTTGCCCAGTAGGAACTGCTCATCAGCACAAATGGTGCCTTTCTTTTGGGTACTATAATAGTTTTTGACCTTCTAAGTTTGCTTTCCTAATTTTGTTCCTGATGCTCTTTGCAACATTAAGAACATTTTCTTCACATTTTTCTCATGTATCAGAAAAGGCACCTTTTTTTCTCCTTTTTTGGTATTTGCATGTAACAGCATTAAGCACAAAGCATCTTCCTATCTGAGGAAATATTTTCATCTTCTATGAAATCTTAATAATTCTCTACTTTTGTAGGTGTTTTTGTGCATGAACACATACATTCACACACACATCTGTAAACTATTTCTGCCCTCTTCACCACTTTATCTATTTAGTTGCGGCAATTATTGTAAATGAAATATTTAAAAGTGCCTTGTAAAAAAGAGAAATAGCATTTACAGTAGTATTGTGTGGCTGTGATAATGTACCTGGGAAGTAATAACCTAGCAGTCCTTAGGAATGGGAAAGGAAAAAAAAAAAAAATTAAAACCCATAGAACAGCAGGCTGTGGGGCCACTCTTACAGAAAATGAGTAATTTTAGAGTGAAACAAGATCATCATTATCATTTCTGTTATATGAAGAACAGAATTTGATGGCAGGTCTAATTTTCTAAAAATATTGACTCTTTTGTTATACCCCTGCTTGGGAAGAAGTTGTGGGTTTTGAAAACTTCAGATTTCTGTGTTCTTATAGATTTGCACATTAAACATCTCATCTGTACTTCTCCAATTAGAAAAAAAAATGTCTATCCATTAACAGGAAATTTACAGTATATGTGGGATGAAAGAAGAAAATTAATATATAGACAGATATAACTTGCTTTCACTAAAACCAATATGATGATGATGTCCACGATGATGATTATTATGTGGATTAAGGAATACCTTTTTATGATATAAAGAGATGCCAGCAGAGATCTAATACATCAGAAATCTTAATTTTATGTAGCAATAGTGATAAATATAAATAGAGGTCTTCATAAATTAATTCAGAAAGAAACTTAATATTCAATTGTAAGTGGCATGAAACAAACATTTTTAGATCTATGGGAGCAAAAAGTCTTAGTAACGAAAAAATTCCTGATTAGATCCTAAAATGTATTGAAATAGAATAGAAAAGGACATTGCAAGGGGCAAAAGAAAAAAATCCCAAGAGACCTGCTGTACCACACAAAGGGGATAACAAATGCTGAATATCACCTGAGAGATCTGAATGAAAATTATCTTGATAGTAAGTATCCCAAGATTTCAGGGATTGATATTAACAGGTTTGTTCTGAAGATTTTATTATTTTTTGAAATTGCTTTTTATATACTTCATAGAAGCGAATATGGTTTCTCTATTTCCATTCTCAGCGAGGGAGCTCAGTGTAGAGAGGATTAAATTGGATGTCAGAGACTCCACAGTCAGTGATGGTCAAACATACTAAAATTATTATTTTTTTCTCTTTCTTTTACTCTCTCAGCACATACTGACCATTATTTTGAAAAATAAGGATATCAAGAACTTCAAGACAGCCATGCAAGACAGAAGGGAAGAAATATTTCAGCAAGGTCTTGAAAGAATCCTGACAAGTGTTATGTTCTTAGAAAAAAGAGATCTCAAATTAAGCTTTGTGCTCTGAGATTGAATAGAAAAAAATGAGCAAAAGAGATAGAAAATAACATTATAAAATAGATAGTTTTATGCATTAGTAAGCTTTCAGCTTCTGAGCTTATCCTACATCATATTTAATAAGATTGGCTCGGGATTAAAAAATGAGCACCACAAATTTAATGCTGCTGAGCTGGAGTAAATGACATTTTAAGTGTCATCAACAAAATCCGCTCTCTTACTGGGATAGTTTTCACTTGGGTGGAAAAGCCACAAGTGATACAATCTCTCAAGCATTTATTTGGGGAAAGACTTTGCAAATTGTCTTCTGTAAATCAGCTGGATAAATCGAGTAAGTGCTTGCAAGCACTTCTTGTGGGAAGAGCTGATTTCTTTTAACATGCTACACAGAGCCCAGGACTTCTCACATTTAGTGCACATTTGCACAGGGTACGGATAAATTCTGAATTTTTAGCCTACTAGTGATGCAGGTGTCTATGAATTGTTTGAGGTCACTCTTGGGGAGCACTTGTAAGATGTGTACTACAATACACTTTTTAATTATTGCAAATTTTTGTCCAATGCTGACAAGAAATAATCCAAGAAATTTTAGGACAAAGGGAAGTACCTAAATTTCTACATTTTTAATATCCAGGAATATATGAAACTTTTTGTGTTACATCATAAAGGAACCCACACAGCAAAAATCTATTTTTAATGTTGGCAGCAAATGCATTTTTCTGTCTCATACTTTCTAGGGAAGGAGAGCTAGAAATTTAATAAAAAAAATCATTTCTAAAGCAATAAAAGGCAAAGAAATCGCTAGCTATACAGACACAGTGAACAAAAGACATTCTAAAGATGCTCCTAAATGTCAGTACTAGGTAGGATAGGATTAAGAAAATCTGGCACTTCAGAAAATGTGGTAACATCAAGGTGGGCAGATGTCATATGGACTGAACAGTCAAATTTATATATGTCAAAAGAAAAAGTCAGCACTAGTACAGAATGAATAATGAGGTAGAGATAAGGACTACAAAGGTGATAAATTACATACATCAAAACAGTCTCAATAGATCTTTTTCTTCATATTAAACATGAAGTTCACATAGTGTTATAGCTGGGGATATGTGAATATTCTTAAGAACAAATACTGAACTTTACCACAATTTCTTTCTCTCCTTTCAGTTTTTACTAGGGACTCAAATTAAGAAAATATTAGACAAAAAAAAGGAAGTTTAAAAAATACCCTGATAAAATATAATTTATTATTTTTTTTTGCATACAGAAGCATCAGAGATGAAATCTGAATTTAAAATGTAAGATTATCATGGGAAAAAACATCAGGCACGTCATGGCAAATTTCTGTGTTCTAATTTGTAGATTATGTGGCAGGTGGGGGTTGGTTGAGTGGCTCTGTCAAAATGGAAGTTGGATGTTACATGCTGACAGCTGAGGACCCATGGAAGGAACACAGACAAAAATAGTCTATTTGTGTAGATCTGTAAGTTTCCTTAAAGTCTTTGATTCATATGATTTAAACCCATTTAAAATGGGTTTGTAACATAAAAAATAGGACAGCTTAAACACAGTTAGCAAAAATCTATCCTAAAGGTTAAAAAATAGAACTGAACAAATGAAAATTTCCAATCACATTTTTACTAGGTGTTTGCCACAGATCTAGACTACAGCACTATCCTTGCTGCTATCAAGAAAACTAGCCCCATCCAAGCCAGACCCAAGTAAAATTTTAAAAAGTAATTGTGTTCTGGTTGTTTCTTAACAAACATACAAAAAAAAAAAAAAAAAAAGGTTAATTGCATCTCTTTAAGCTTGCCTCCAAACTAATAAATGAGTGTTTATAATTTGGGGCAGTTTTTGAAAACCAATGAGTAATTAAGGCAGCACTAAGATAACTTCCAAACACTGGGTACAACAAATTATGTGCCATAATTGCAGGGATTAGATTTTTTTAATAGTTGACTCTGTTTTTAAACATTACATTGTGTCACATTATTTCTACATGCTGGTACTGGTAGACGCTGAATTTTTAAAAGGCGGTAGGTTCTAGGAGACAGGTACGACATTTTTTTAGCAATGGTTTGCCCACTTCAGATGGAAGATTATACTTTTCCAAAGGTAAATATTCCTGTAATCACTTCTGCACATGCAAAAGAGAAAAAACCATAGAGTGTAAAAAAAAAAATTACAATTTAGCAAAACTACCTTTTGCTGTATTACAGCTGACTAGACTTACTTAAGCCAGGTTCCAGGCACTTTCTAAGCTAATGGGGAAGGTCAAGTAGAATAAAAGAGTTCTTTTTAATTTTTTTTGAACTGATGCTGTTGTTTTATAGTGCTTCAAAAGCTGGCTACAATCTCATGTTCCAGGTAACATTTGAAGGGAATTCTCATTTCTAAATAGTCACATTGAAGTGGAATATAACATATAATCTTTATATATATTATATATTATATATTATATATTATATAATCATATATTTTTTTTTTTCTGCTGACAGCTGGGATTTGTTGTTCAAGAACTTTGTGAAGTTTTGCTCAAGGTTCCTAAGGGGAAAAGATTTGGACCATCAGTTAAATAAATTGGTCAAGTAGTGTTGTCCTGTCAGCTGATAAGGGAAAAGGCATGCAGAATAACTGATTCCATAAACAAGACAGTTTTTCAGACTGATTCCTTATATGTGTGTTTGTGTCTGCATGTGTATACATTTATTTTGTTAAGTTAGAAACAGTCACACTGAATAAAAATATTAAAATACTTTTATATTGGCTACATTTCAATGTGCAATTAATTATTAATTAAATTTCATAGCACTGAGATGAAAATGGACTTCAAAATCCAAAATATTTTCTTCCTGAATTCCAATATGCCCTGGCTTCAAAAATGTTACGTACACCTCTGAACATCATTTTGGTGACAGCAAATCTTGACTTGTGGAATGATGGCAATTATCTCCATCTTCAAGATTTCTGTCGGTGCTTTCCCACAGGCACAGTTGGGAATCCTTACTGCCTAGCACTAGTCCTTTTTAAGGCCTGCAAGCACTGGTCCTTTTCAGCTAGAGTATAGGAGTGGAGCTGAAAGAGGATATAGGTGTAAATTTGGGCACACGGTCTATCTTGTAATTACCTAAAGAACGGAGAATTTCATAAAGATATGTAGTAACTACATTTCAGAATTTTTGGGTGGGAACTTGTAACTAGAGGAGGACTGAAGTAGAGAATATAGGTTTGACACACTAAAGAGGACCTGCACATTTCTAAAAGGCACTTATTTCAATAGTTGCTGCTGTTGCCAGTGGTGGTAGTTGGACAAAGTAAGTTCCGATGCTTTAAAATTTTTTGAGCTGAGTCTCTTAATCTGTCATTCTTTATACTCCTTCTGGAACAAAGATGCTCTAAAATCCACTATTTAAAGCCAAAAAAAATGAAGTAAAAGACTTTTTGCTGTCTCATCTTTTATCTTTCCCATAAACCCCTATTTTTCAAAAGCAACATGTTTATGGACCAGAAAGGTCCTTCTTTTGCAGGGGGCAAATATGCAGAGAGGGGCAAAAATGGCCACAAGTTTTCCATTTAGCATGAATCTCTCAGTAAGATACAGAGTAGGAGGCTGCAGAATGAACCCCTAACCCTCCTCTGTGTGCTGTGCCATCATGTAGGATTCACTAATAGACTCCACAATCATTATTAGAAATTGCAGAATACTTTCTAGATCTTCTTTTCTTGCTCTGGAACTACTGAGCTGCCTGAGATTCCTCAAGATTTCCAGTTGTTTCCCTATTTTCCCTGTATCATTATAGGCTTATAGCTTGATGACTAAGAACTGTCACAAAATTTCTGCTCCCCTAATGTGCATTGTTAACTGAATTTGTAAAATATTAAATTGTCCCTTATCTTTGCACTAAATCATACTGTCTATGTGAAAAATTCAACCCCTAAATGAATTCTATTTCTTTTGTTAATGCTTCATCTACAGCTGACTTAGCATTTACCACTTCCATTGCTTCACTCAGAAGCTACTGAATAGAAAGCTTTTCCTGATTATGTAGGATTTTTGCAGCTAAAATAATACTTTCTGTTTGATTATTTGCATAGAAACACTGAACTCTCACACCCTGTCAGCTACTTCACACCTCTGTAGGGGCTTAAACTCTGGAATGAAATGTGAATGTACTGAATCACTGCCACACATGGGTTTCATTTAAGAAGGTTCACAAGACTGCATTGGCAGCACATTCCAATTACCTCTTAAAGAAAAGCTTAGTTTTCGGATTGTTTTGTGCAAATGAATAAGTGTAATTTTAGAAAGACTGCTTCCCTTATTACCGTACACAACAGAGGCATAAAAGAGAGAAAAAACTCAAATAGAATGTGTTAACTCTATTCAGATCCTGAGCCATCTCACCAGTGAGTTGATTGCTCATTCTTCCACTTGTTAGGTCAGGTAACTGTGTGACATTTAAAAACTGCTCAAAGATTAAAACATCTGAAGTTAGAATTACTCCATTAAAGTGCGTTCATTTAATACTGCTTTTGAAACATTTTACAGAGCTTAGTGAAAGACCTTAATTTATTCCAATTATCTTTTGTTCACTTCGATTTATGAACACTGGAGCTAAAAGAATCAGTTCTTTTACTCCTTAAGCTTCCAAGAATATATTTTCCTGAGTATTGTAGAAGTCATCTTTCTGCAACCGTCCCACATACTAATTGCAAAAGTCTATTTTTATGATAAGGAGTGGCATTAGCAGACAATTAAGGACAAGATCATTGTTAGTGCTGTATTGCTTTGGATCAGAAATAGCTCACTGAATAAAATTTTCTTCTTAGTAAATGTATAAGGACAAATATTGAAAACATATACCCAATTCTTACAAGCTGCATCTACAAAAGGAAAAAGCTTCAGAAATAACTGAAGAAAACCACCTTGGGATTTGTACTATTTATTATAGAGTAATAGATCTCATCCTACCTACTTTTGTGGCACTGGTGCTTGATAATTTTTCAACAGAGCTGGGGGGAGAGGGAGACTTTTTTTAAGCTGTGTGTACTAAAAATATGGCCATGAGTGTGCATGAAAAACAGTGCTTTGCATTCATTCATTCATTCTCTTGGTATAATTCAAAGTATATTGACAGCGAGTGCACAGCCAATGATAATAGCAGGACAGGCTGTTTTTCAAGATAGGCGAGATGAATATAAAATTTCTTCCCTTTGAAATCTTCAGATTTCCAACAGCAAGACTGAGCAAACTTCTTTCTAACAATAATTATTACTGGTGTGTATCACAGCCTCTTTTTCTAAAATTAAGACTAAGATCTGCTGTGCACTACAACACATTACAACACTACAACTAGCTGGCACAAGAAACTCATGAAAACTCATGGAAAACTGACTTTCTCTGAACTCTGAGCTTTCTTAGTGAGAAAAAGAAGGAAATTTATTTCTGTCATGAAGGAATGCTCAAAGGCATGAGGCAAGTCCTCCCTTAGAGTCAGCAGGTGAACTAGTCTTGTAAAAAAAAAAAACTAGACAAGACATTCTAGAATTAAGTCGCCTATATTTTTAAAGAATCATAATAAGATGCCAACCAGGTCTATCTGCAGCTCACACTCTCTGTACAACATGGATTTGCTACCTGGAAATATCAGTGGGGCTCCTCTACACATTATTAGGGAGATATTTAGTATATTTCCACTAAAACTAAGAGATATTTTCTTTTCTTTATAAATATATACACACACACATACACATATATATTTTTATAAATTCAGATACAAAAGGATTACAGGCAAAACATCGTTTGATTCCTGATGTACATCACTAACTGGTGGTACTGAACCTACCAAATTCTTCTCCCCAAAATGATAAAGTTTCTTTTCTTGTCTCTTCTGTACACATACCAACTAGCCACCAATTATAAAAGAAAGTTTAAAGACAATAAATTAATCTATTTTTCCTCTACTTTTTTTGGCTCATGCCTACTTAGTTTGGTTAGATGATGCTTTGATGGTGCATCACAGCTGTTCAGAGCATGAATGTTACGCCTGCTGGTTATCAAACCAAAAGGTTATTTGCCCTGACTCCTGCTGGGTGGTTAGTACAAGCAAACATTAACTCAGTCCGTGGTAGGAAAAATATGGGAAAAATTTTTTCTCCTTGAAATGAATTACTGTTTACCTGAGACCAAAATTTATAGTATCTCTTCAAATGTCTGATCTGGAGGAAGTGTGTTCTAAATTATCTGCTGCCCAAAAGAGCATTATAATGTGTGGAATTTTCTTTTCTAGTAATGAGCAGCCCATTTGGATAGATAAAAATAACTCACCTAGATAAATCAGTATAGTTCCACCACTTCTTGAATAAAATTATTTTGCAATAAGTTTTAAATGCTTAGATATATACTACTAGCAATTACCACTTTAGCTATTACTAAAAAGTAAAAAAAATAATGACTCACTATAGTCTTAAATTATTAATTATATTTACTTCTGTTCCTTCATGTCAACAAGCCAACCTATTGGACAGAATACACAGTAGATAGTAATATATGCAGATGGTTTGTGCCAGCTGTTATGAAACTTCATTAATTATTTCAAGTGATATGCCTTTTTTTGCTTAGAATTGCCTTTAGTTGGACAGTGTGTTTAGTTCTGGATGCTAATTTGGTAAGCCATGCATACAGTCTTCTGCTCCATCATTCAAAATTTTAGTTTACAGGTGACAAATGCACGTAGCCAAAGAAAGCTTTCATTTTCCTGAAATGGGCTGGTGTTGCATGGT
The DNA here is from genome assembly GCA_034509425.1 of Eopsaltria australis. Classification (NCBI taxonomy): domain Eukaryota; kingdom Metazoa; phylum Chordata; class Aves; order Passeriformes; family Petroicidae; genus Eopsaltria; species Eopsaltria australis. Next base: position 2,497,228 of record JAVTVJ010000049.1, read on the forward strand.
CAAAGGGAGCTGATTTCTGACAGAGAGTAAATAGGGCCCTTGGGCAATTAACTATGCCAGCCAACTTAGCCAGTGGGGTTATTTCCCTTTTAGCTGTTTTTTGCAATTCACACTCATAAATTGCTCCCCTGGTTGGTATACACTCCCAAGAATAATAAACTCAAGTTTTATGTTTGTTGTCTAACAGCCTTAAGAAATACATGCTGTGATTGAGTGTTTTCTTTTGTTGACTAGTGATACTAAATTTAATAGACTGGGTTTTTCTATATCACTACTAATTTGATGAATACAGTTAATTTTAAATCTTTCCTGTAACATTGTTCACATAGTACATTCCTATTTAAACAAAAAAATAAAGGTACTTGCAGGCCAGACATTTTATGGATGACAAATTCTTCAACAACTGATTAACATAAACAGCTCTTGAAGAATACATTTTTTAAAAAAGCACCTTATTTGTCTACATAGTGGGTTTTTTCTTTTCCTTTTTAGAAAAGGCACTCAGAATAGCATTTCCCTTGAGCTCATTGTTTGGTAAAACAGAATTAATTTTGTTCATTAAACCCCCTAAATCTATGGGTTTTTGTGGTGAACAAAATACTGCGGGCTTTTTGTCAGACCAGGAATTTTCTTTTGGCGTTTTGGCAACCTTGGCAAATTTACCTGGAATGTGAATATAAAAAAAAAAAGGAAAAAAATTTACTGGACCTGAATGTCCATGTTTATTATATATCTGCAGGTACTTATCAGATTTTATTCTTCATTTTTCAGTTAATTTCATATCCCTTTTTTATTCTTGTGTGTTTCCTTTTATTCTTTCACTCTATTTGCTTTTGAGGTGCATGTAGGACATGTGAAATGACTCAGCAGCTGAAGGTAACTGTGACTCAACATGTAAAGCACGGAGTGCCTACTTGACCCATTTACACAAAAAATCAACTTAAAATAGCTTGAGTTAGACAAGACAAGCTTTGGACTGGCCCTATTTTTCTTTTCCCTGTCCTGATTCCCCTCCTTGTATGATGCTTATTCCTCTCCATGTTTTTATTTTCCTACTTGCTTGAACATTAAGGTATCTAAATGTCAGTTCTGTTTGGGCAGTACCTCTAGTACCTGCTAGAATATGAAGCGGTAACTTTTGTTCTCACAACACATATCTGCTCCAATAAAGCAGAAATATTTAATGAAATTACAATTACAGATTACTTCAGGGACACAACAGGAATCTGTCTACTCAGTTCCAGAAATATGGTAATAATGTACTAAGAGTCAATTTATTATTCAGCTATATTAATTTATACATTCTTTTTTAAATTGAATATGACTGATTGCTAACTTAATTGTTAGTTAAGACTTTTGTAGGAAATTAAAAAAAAAAATCTTTCATCTATGTCTTTAGAAGCCAAATGTTGATACAGAAGACTAGATTCTTCACAGGTACAGACAGAGCAAATTCCGAAATCAAGTGTAAAATCATCCTAAATTGCATGCTTTCACATTTAAAAGACTACCACTCACTACAATCAGAAATTAATCCTTTTTAATGGAGATGCCTATTTACACCTGTAATTTGAGAATTTTGCTAGAATGGAATGATGACAGTTAAGATTATCTAATGAAGGTATTTCTATAGAAACTTGAACTTGGAATATCAGAATAAACAAAGGATAATTGCTGGCAGAGCTGTTTTGAGATGAAATGGATCTGTGTCAGTTTGCAAAGAAACTTAAAGTTCTAAACACACAAACTACCGACACACATTAATGCAATACTCAGATGTAAAAAACCTAGACTGCTGAATTATTCAATCCCTACAGGTAGAAATGTTACAGAAAAAAAATATTAAAAGAAAACTATATATCAAATTCTTACTAGTGTATTTTGAGGAAGAAAAATAGATTTTCCTCGAAGAGGTCTTGGGGAGAGCTCTCCTTTATGTCTATGTTAAGTGTTGTCCTGTTTTCCTCACCCTCTCTTTCTCTGTTCCATATGTCTTTTAAAATCCAGCTGACCAAATTGTTCAGTTCTGTCACAGCCAGAACCTGTTCTTTAGATGAACACAGAGACAATCCTACACTCACCACATTCAGACAAACTTACCGTACGTGGGTAATGATAAGGGTTGTAGCTGGAATGAAAAAGTCATCCACTCTGTCAAACTGCCTTCCCACTGGCTGAGTATGGATGGTGTGATGAGAAACACTCCCACTGGCTTGCGTTATCACCTGCATTAAGTAACACCATTATAAACTATAGTTTAAAAATCAAATATCACTCCAAATGAATGAATACAGTATTGCCTCTGTATTCCCTTGTATTGTCTTTCAGTTACCAAGAAAAGAAATGCAAATAACACTGAATAAAGCTGATCAACATTACAGATTTCAAAGAACTATCACATACCTGACCACTTAGTCTTCACACTTACTTTTCCCCAGCATTTTTTTATTGCTCCTGAATCTATATTTATTCATTTACATTACTAAACCCCTTAACAGTTCTTAGTTTAAACTAAGTTTTTTGTTTATATATTTTTTTCTTTTTTTTTTTTAACACTAGATCTTACAGTGACTCTTAAATTTTTTAAGCACTTCAATCAGAGTGAAAAGATGCTATCAACAAATCCACTGGAACATACGGCTACACATGCTCCCAATTCTTGATAATCAGGAGGTAATTCAACATAGCACAGACATATTTCACAAGAAAAAGCTGAATTAAGCCTACATATTCCTTAAATTGTTATGAACCAATTTTATTCAAATCCCAGAATCTTGGACCTTCTCTGAAGCAAATGTTATATGAATAAAATGAATAAAAGACAATTCCATATAACAGCCACTACGCTTTTCACATATATGAATTTAAGAGTGGATTTTTTTTAGAAAAAAATTTATTATCTATATTGTAGTTAAAAATGAGGGTGAGGATGATCAGTGACTTTAAAACACGGTAAGACTGCTGCAATTATCAGTTCTGGGGAGGCATGATAACTTCCACAAATTACCGTGCATGCTCAAAGTTACTAAGAGTCTGTAGGTGCTGAAAAGATGATTTCAAATGTTACTAATTTTGCTTTTCAAATTTCTCTTATTCCTTTTCTTATAGATAAGTATATATTAAATACATAAGGATTTCATTAAGTTCTGATGAAAAGGAAAACAAAAGCAAAAATTAATTTTTAAATTATGATGTAAGGCTGATCATCATAGTCTCAAGGGATTACTATAAATAAAGAAATGAAATTAATAAAAAAGTCGTAAGGTAAGTACAGCTTCTTGAGATGTTTCTTTAGTGACTGTCCCTAGGTTTGTCACTGCTCCAAGGTATAAAAAAAAAATCAAGATTTTTAATATCTTTCATCTGGAAAAAGCCCAATAAAGACAGAGCTTGACACCTCCAGAATGTCAATATGTCCTTAATGAAAAGGAAGTATGTCTAAAGTCTAGTTTATCCTCTAATTAGGGACAAAAATATCATGAACAGTAACAGTTTGCTCTCAAAAGACTGGCAGTACAGAACATGCTGCTTTTTTCAGCTGCATTCCTTATCCTTCTATCAATTTGCCACTGTCAGTTCTGACTAAGAGTGTTGAAAATAATTATTAACTTTTCTGATGAAGTCAGTTGTCTGACTTCTTTTCTGGTTACCTAAAATCATTTCTCTGCCCCTGCTGGGGTCATGATAGTAAAGCTTAAATACGCAACACACTGCAATTACACAAAGGTTCAACTTGTCTGTATTTTCTTACATATAGCCATTGTGATCACCTCACCTGCAAAGTTGGTGAATTCTTTTCCATGTTTCCCCAGCTCAGCACCCAGACTTGATCATGTGATTTATCATAGTGTAGTTTCACTGGAACAGGATCTGTACTTACTGCCTGAAATATAATAAAAAAAGAAATCCTTTGTTTCCACCACATTTTCAAAGGAAACATAATATATATGCTTGAATGAAAATGATGAGTAGATATGCATTTCCAGATATTTGCAGACTGTATTTAAGAATTATGTTGTCAATTGTTGAAGCAACCCTCAGATTAATTCAGAGTTACTGAATTGCTGAAAATGTGTTTTTTATTCATTATGTACTCTAACACTTGGCATCAAAACTACATTATACTGAAGCCTTTAAGAAGTTGAAAACAAAGGGTTTAAATCAAATACAAAACTACTTATCTTCCTTCCCTGCCATCACTCTCACTTTACATGTACTGGTTGAAAAACAACACCAATTACTGAAAAATGGTTAAAAAGGGAAGAGTATCCTCAAGTCACATACTGGAATTAATGGAAGATATTACTGCAAAAAATCAACATGATGTTGCTGTATGCAAAGCTTCCTACCTGGTAAAATGTGTATATTTTGTTGAAGTAGGAGGGATTTGTTTTCGTATGTTTTCCTATTACAGTTCTACTTTTCATAGACCTGTGATCAGAACCAAAGTGTTTTCCCTACAACTTTAAGCACTGTCTCTTGAGACTGTGAACCTGAGATTAGATTTAGATTCAGCTGAGTTCTAAACTTCCTCTGTTACAAGAACTGAAGGCTTCAGAGGTATGAGGACAGTGTATTTGATCAAGAGATATTATGCATCTAAACAAGTGGAGGGATTACTTTTTTATTTTCATCATTAAATAAGAAAAAATAGGTGGGAATTGTTTTTTAGTCTTACCATTACAGAACTCTAAAGCACAGCTTGTTTATCAGTGTGTCAAGGAGAGTACCAGCTGGCTAATTAAGTGAACCTAATTCAAACTAATGATGCAGATCCTCAAGATAATGCACTAATGACTGGCTGAGACTGCTGATGATACTTAACTGTACTCCTGAGGTGCTGCAAGCGACCACTTCATCTAAGCAGAATTTGTTTTTCCTTTTGAAAATGGAAAATGAAGCCAGGTTGCTCACCGGCTCATTTAAAATCAGAAGTTACCTCCTGAAAAAGGTCATTTGTGTTTGATAACTTCTTTCTTCTACACGCTAGAAAACAAGTTCTTTAAAGTAATACTTGAACTGTTGTATAGCTAATTTGTCAAGGCATGTCAAATTTCCTTTTGGCTTCCCCAGACAAAGGTCTGACCCATACATGTTCTGCCAGAGGCCTGCCAGCTGCGTTCAGAGCTGGGGTCATGGCACAGCCAGGAGGAGCAGAAGGAATTTCCTGCAGGGTCAGGCACAGGCAGCACAGCTCCCTAGAGGGGAGCCAGCAGCAAAAAAGAGTTAAGCATCTCGGAAGCAGCCTTTCACAGCTGTTTCTAGCTCACCAGGCTGATCTGCCAGCAGCACTCTGAGCACTGAAGGATGACTCCGTTTACTTCAGCCTCTAAGTGATCCCACTCAGTGGTGTGCTGCTATGCAATACTGCACAATTCTTGCTTTCAAGAATTTACAAATGGAAGTAAATGCTTCTCTTGACTTGAGAATGAGAATTACCTGGATAAGTCAAAAAGTCTCTATTTATGTCTCTAAAGATGTAACATCCATGTTTCCAACACATTTCAATTTAGTCTCTTTTAGAATCCTCTAAAGTACTCATTTTGATAAATACATCTGTCATAAAAATAAATCATCCTCAAATCTAGTTGTGACTTATGTGCATACCTTTTACATTAACTTCCATAGTAGAAAGGAAGAACATGTATAGTAGCACTTCAGAGAAAACACTGTAATAAGCAAAATCAAATAAACATTTTTACACAGAAAACAACATCACTACATGACTTAAAGCCTTTTCAAATAAATTTTTAATTTTCTTTAGGGTTTTTGCACAATGATAGAAGTTTCATTAGAGTGTTCTTGTTTTCAAAATATGAAGTTGTCTCCACAGTTGTTCCCACTAGTCTATGTGCTTTCCTTGCAAGGTGGTTTCTTATTTAAGATGTAGACCAGAAACAGTTACATGCACATGCATGGAAATTATGTCCTCTGTATTAATATGATTAATATGATATTAATAGGAAAAAGGCAGTCTAACAAGAAAAATGTTCTCATTTCTGAACAGCTGAGTTTCTATTTTCTCTCTAAGTAATGAAAATAGACTGGTCTGGAAAACTAAATTCCCTTCTGTGCCTCCTGTTTGTACAAGTGTTTTTGTAAGTGCACATCATATGAATAGAGCAACATTTAATGGTTAGGAAGTTCTTCCTGCTTGCAAAAAAACAAAGCTAAAAAATAATTGCTTATTTTTAAAAGGCAAGAAGACAGAGCTATGCTTGTTATAAGAAATGCCAAACAAAGTATCTCTTGGCTTGTCACTAAATCCCAAATTAGCCTTACTTCAATTCTAAAACCCATTTGTGAATCAACAGTGGTTTTACTTTTTACAGTTTTATATTATATGCAAAAAGATTGCATAGGTTTTATGGTTTCATTATTTATTTGTTCTATTTGCAACTGCTCTTATTTTTATCCTTTTTGTTTGTTTGTTTTGTTTGGTTTTTAAGTCTATTTTGAATAATGGCATGGGTAAGCTGAACATAGAGCAAGTCCCCTTGCATTTTTCCCATGTATTTGGCTAAGCATATCCTAGGAAATAACATTCAGATCAGTAACAAACAGTAGAAATTCTACTTAAGAGTTCAAAAGTCACAATAACACATTTGGTTTAATTTGTTTATCTGGTTAAACTGTCATTCCTTGGTTATATTTTCTTACCAAATATCTTTGTTAAGTACTGTGAAAGGGAAAAATAATTTATCATGATTTTTTAAACGCCTAGAACCACCAAAACCAAGACTTCCATTCCAGCAAAAGTTTTCCACAGCTGGTGTAAGTTTAATTCTATATTTTCCTCAGTTCATAATCTGGATATTATTAAATTAGTAGAAAAGCAATGCTATTCTATGCCTCAAAATAAAATTCCTTTGAAAGTGATTTTTTTCCCTTGGAACAACATGAAAGCTTCTGGAGTATTCTTGGCTTAGCTCAATATATTTGCTAAGTAGCAGAGACTTAGTGCACAAAGCTCTTTGCTACACTTAGGCATTCTGTATGTCTGCTTTTCATCTCATTATAGAAACTTGAATATTTTTGTGATAGAACAATCTAGCACCATTCAAAAACTGCACAACTGCTTTACATATTTCTGGGGAAGGGCTGCACTTTAAATTAGTGATTAATTTACTGAATTTTACTTTTTAATTAACATACACCTCTGCAGTAAGTAGCTCTGCACATTTTGTAATGGTAAAATGATATATATATATACATATTTAAAACAATAACTAATGTAACAGAAGACAAATTAGAAGAGCCTATTTCATAAAACCTAAATTAAAACCTATTTTCGGTGAGCTCAGGAGGAATCATGTGCTTTTGACACTGAAGTCTAAATGCTAATAAATGCAATTACATGGATATTTTATCCCTCCTGTGGAGAAAAGGAAGCTGACACCTGAATGTCAGTCAGAGACCATGGAAAACATTGCCAGCAATTCCCATCCTTCAAATGTGTGGACTGTGTTGAGACTGTGGGTTTTTAGTCTGTCTTCTTGAAGTAATATATCGAACCAGTTGTGAAAAAAGTGTTGTTTTCAGAAAAAAAATTAATTACCCACTCAGTTTATCTTCATTTTAATACGTAAAGGTCAATTTAAGTAAAAAAACCCCACCTTTTTATTGTTAACTTCTTGAATAAAACTTTTTATAAGTCACTTCCACCATTTGGATAGTTCAAGTTTTGAGGAAGCCATGTCTGAGTCAGCTGACACAGAATACAGAAAGCAGATGTTTCAAGTATGCAAAAGTATTAAAGTTATTTGTGAAATTAATGCAATTTTATAATCACAATTTTATAATTTATTTTTAAAGTTTATAGGCATATACAAAATACATGTGTATACTTACATCCTGGAATAGTTTGACTTGGGAGGAACTTTTACAAGTCATCTAGTCCAAATCCTCAGTAGTGAGATGGGATATTTTCAACTAGATCAGGTTGCTCAGAGCTTCATCTAACCTGACTTTGAAGGTTTCCAGGGATGGGGCTTCTACCTCTCTGGGCAACCTCTGACAGTGTTTCACAAACCTTATTGTAAAAAATGTCTTCACTATATCTAGCCTGCATCTACCATCTTCTAGTTTAAAACTACTACTCCTTGTCCTATTGATACTGTCCCTATTAATAAATCTGTCTCCAACTTTCTTTTAAGTCCCCTCTAAGTATTGAAAGGACACAATACTGTTTCCCTGGAGCCTAATATATAGTCTATACTTTGAAGATTTTCATACACTCATCAGTGAAAATAGCAAAAGGCACGAAGAAAAGCTCTATTTAAGTGGGTTTTTCAAAGAACAATTTAGTTAGGTCTCTAATTAAAAAATCTATGTTTTATTTAGCTAAAGAACACCTGTTTCCTATGAATATGATGATTCTATAAGCACTGCCTTGTACCTTAGTGCACTGGGTTTGTGTACAAGCTTTTGGTAGCAGGAGGAGCTACACAGGTGGCTTCTGTGAGAAGCTGCCAGGCGCTTCCCCCATGCGTGACAGAGGCAATGCCAGCTGATGCCAACACAGACCTGCTGCTGGCCAATATCTCATCAATCAGTGGTGGGGTAGAACCTCTGGGGTAACATAGCTGAGAAGCATGGAAGTGTTACAGTGGACAAGTGCTTGCAATCAGATGAGAGAGAAGTGAGATTATGTCAGAGGAACGGCTCTGCAGGTGCTGAGGTCAGTGGAGAAGGACGGGCAGGAGGTGCTTGAGGTGACCCAGCAGAGATTCCCTGGCAGCCTGGGGTGAAGACCACAGTGAAGCAACTGTGCCCCTGCAGCCCAGGGAGGTCTGTAGTGGAGAAAAGATCCACCTGCAGCCCATGGAGGAGGTGAATGCCTGAAGGAGGCTCTGAATCCATGGGGAGCTTATACTGGAGCATGCTCCTGGCAAGACCTGTGAAATTGTGGAGACAGGCACCCACACTGAAACAGGTTTATTGGCAGGACTGGTGACCTCATAGGACACCTAACCTGAAGAAATGTGTTCCTGAAGGACTGTTTCACATGGAAAGGGACCCACACTGGAGCAGTTTGTGAAGAACTGAAGCCCATGGGAAAGACTCACACTGGAGAAGGCCATGGAAGACTGTCTCCCATGGGAATGGCCCCACGAGAGAGTAGGGAAAAGACTACTTGCTCTGAGGAAGAAGCAGCAGCAGAAATAATGTGTGACAAACTGACCCCCCATTCCTCATCTCCCTCACTGCTGGGGGGAAGGAGGCAGAGAGCAAGGAATAAAATGAAGCCCAGGAAGGAGGGAGTGCAGGGGGACAGGTATTTAGGATTTGTTATACTACCCATTATCCTGCTTAGATTTTGGTAGGCAAATGAGCTGAATTTACTATCAAAGTCAAGTTGTTTTGCGTGTGACGGTAATTGGTGAGTGATCTTTCCCTTCCCTTATCTCAACCACGAACCTTTTCTTACCCTGTCCAGTTGGGAAGAGGCTTTGGTGGCTATCTGGCCTCCAGTCAGGGTCAACACACCCACCCTGGTTTTGCATAAGCTCTATGATTGCATTAAGCACTGTAGCATAGCATTGATTTCTCTCTTTTACTCAATGCATTGTTTTCACTAAGCAGAGTACCTCCAGCATCCCAGAGACCAGAAAGAGGAGTAGAGAAGAAGTTTGAATTCAAACTCTCCAGTCTTGGCTAAGGGTGGTGTTTATTTTTACTGCTTCAGTAATTTCTCTGTCTAAAAGTGTATGGAGTAACAATCCTTCACCTTCTGCAGCCAAACCCGACCTTTCTGTCAAAACTGATAGACACATTGTTGTGATGAGACTATTTTATCCAATCCTTGTTTTCAAGTGAAAGGTACCTCAAGTCAGAAACTTCCTAGAGAACTCATTTCCTCAACTACTTGAATAATATTTATAAGAGCTATTTTCATGTTATCTTCCTCACAGTTGTCTATTGAGAAGAACAGTTGCTAAACAGAAACTGCTGCTAAATGTCGAAAGTAGGTGAGCTTTTTTCCAAATAATGTGTTTACTCTCAAGATAACTGTATTTCTGACATATGAAGGAAAGTCTTAAATTCTTTTGTTTAAATAAATAGTACTTAAAAATGATAAATAAATACCTGTACAACTTTCTGAGACTGTACATCAACAATGAGAACTCTGTTAAGCGTGGGCTGAGTCACGTATATGAACTTGTCTTTTACATTAACAGCATTTGCCCATACACACCGCTGAACAGGATCACCGTCTGCTTTGGGGCAAACTTCATCCTGTAATTGAACAGAAACAGGAGAAGTGTAAGAATCAAAACAATCAACAATGTATTAGAAAGATTAATTATACTCCTTCTTTTTTAACTGTAAAATAAAGCCTCAGAAAATGTAGGGAAGGAAAAAGGTCAATTGACACTAGGACTTGAACTCATGTTAGCCAAACTGCATTTGTAAGCACCACAACTCACAAGCACTATAAAACAATTCATACACCAAATTTTGGGATATTTTTTAGAAATTCAAGAAGTTAGTACTGTATACCTGAGAAAGAAACCAATTTGAAAAAACCATACACATAGAAACAAAGTGAGCAAGGGGCAGAAGACCCTAAAAACAGAAAACCAAACCAGATGCACCGTCTTGTCACTGCAGTAGCTGGCAGTTCCCACCTGAGCAGCATCACAGTGCCCTGGCAGAGGGAGGCAGTGCAGGCACGGCTCATCCTGCAGCTGAGAGCACAGCAGTAAGACAGCCAAATGCATAACTGGGGAGATGTCAATGTACAAATGAAGAGAAACAGGAGTTGGTGCAAATTGTCACATGGCATAGGGACAAAGCAGCAGTTAAGACACAGATCAACTGTTTTGGGTACTTGGAGTACTGACAGGTTGCTTTAAAGATCAAGAAGTTTGGCTACTTCTGCCATAAGACATTCTCATGGCCTATCTTACTAGCGTTAAACCCAATGAATACCAAATGTCTTCTTACACCTATTCCTTCCCTCTCTGCCCTTCCATTACTGCAGAAGGACAAAGTTGAAAAAAATAAAAATCTGTATACTTCAGTGAACTGATATTTCATAATACATATAATTATACAGTCTCAGTCAAAATAGCTAACTGTAGTTTACATGCTCACTATTCCTAATTTGTAGAAATATATGGCCAATCATCATGTATTTAACTATCTATTTGTGAATATTTTCTCCCAGAAAAAGCTTGGTTTTATCAAAATTAGAAGTTATAGTTAGTCTATATGTGGAAATTCCATTTATGAAATAGCATGATTTGTTTCCCATAATGGACATTATAATTATTTAAAAACACGGACCTGAGAAATACTCTGCTTGGAAAAGTACAGAATGTATCAAGTGTTATTGTTTTCCTGACCTTCTCTTCTTTTGCCTCTTATTTTAAACTCCTTGCATCACAAGGGACAATTTTACCAAATCATAAGATTATTTCTTTTCACCACTTATCTGCTGCTTATTCCTAATTTAGAATGCTCTGCCTGATACATCATAACTGGTCGCTGCGAAAATAATTATGATACATCAGCAGATAATGACTCAATGTAGAATGAGCAGCAAGAGATGATGAGCTCCTAAACAAGAATTCTGTCTCTAAGCATCAAACTCCTTTTAAAAGGCACAGGAAACATTATGTGGCAGAACACCATGTCTGGCACCAAGCAATGCTCTTTAAGAAGATGATGCATTTCAACACTTACTTTTCTGTATCGTCAACATTCTTTTCCTGCTGTGCCTCTATATTTTTGAAAATACACTCAATCTTTATATGTCAAAAGAAGAAATAAATCAATTTCCAGCTCTAAAAGAGGGAGTTTATTTGCAGAAGAAAATCCACTGCTTGCTTTTACTTGGCTCTTAAACCTCAACAAAGGGAAGGTCTTTCAGGAATCACATTGAAAAGGAAAGGTGACTAAACTCAGATACTGTGTGATAGCACATCATCAGGAACTTCAGGAGAACTTCGAAATAAATAACAAGTAAGATTTAGTTTGTGCTGATAAAAAGCCATGCAGATCAAAGGGAGAAGTTAAAAATCTATCTTTTAAGGAATGACAGGCATGGGACAAAAGGGACTTTCATTCTTAAAAGCAGCTAAATGCTTTTCATTGTTGTATAAAGTCAACACATGCAAGTATGTCTCTAATATGATGTGCAATCATCATATCAGTGATCTATTGTCATTTGCCTTCTGGCTAATTGTCACTTCAAGTGGAAGGTTGTTTCACTGATCTCATTATTTTTCACATTTATTCTGAATATACCTTGTCTTAGTTCCATGTTTTATCTAAATGGATAACTACGTCTAGGTTGTTCTACATCATCCTCTTTACTCCTCAGAGAGAGCGCCTTCAAACAGTGAATCTGCAAATGTTTGTAAAAAATCTAAACAGAGACATTATTTTCAGTCATCTCTTAGGGACTCACATTAATTTACATGAGGTTCTGGGACTGAATTCTACAAGGATATATTCAATATATTATTCAAAAATAACACTGACTTCTGCTGAAGGAATCTGTGTTTCTCTCACATGGCATCATATAGATTAGTGTAAATGATTTCTCTGATACCACCTCGCCTTGTGGGATGTATAGCAGAACAGCAAAATACTCTAACTGAAGCACTTATAACTATATCCAGAGATGAGCTACCTCCTTATACATTTTCCTGAATCTGAGTCTGAAATACTGACTGAAGCTTATTTTTAAAGATTTTTCACTGTAAGACCGATAAAAATATAGCCTTTTATATGTATATACAACCACACATGTACATATCTACATATATAAATGTACTTTAAAAGTTCTAAAATATTTTTCATGCTGTCATAAATTTCTATAATCAATGGCAAGTCTCTCCTTGCCTGAAAAGTATGAAAACATAAAATAAAAGGAAAACACCTTCTCTCCTTGCCTGAAAAGAATGAAAACATAAAATAAATGAAAAACACCTCTTTTTCCAAATTCTCATCTCCAAAACAGAGTGTTTTTCCCACTATAAACTGGTTTATGTGTTATTTTCTCTAGTTATTAAAATCTGTATGTATCTGAAGCTGTTTCAACAGAACTGAAATCTTGCTTTTGGAAATTTAACATTTATCTGATTAGACAATTTGGACTTCTTTTATACTACAGGCAGTTATTCTGAGGCTCCATATTAATTTCCCCAGTGGTTGGGTAATTGGTTAAAATAATTTCTCCTCAAAATATAAGCATAAATCCACCATTTTCTTCTTCTAATTAAAATGTGAGCAATTTACTTTTTCCTAATTTATTCTCTCTGAAAAAAAAAGTTAACATCTGATAAAACATTAATTCACTTCATTGTTGTATTCCCCCCCAGACTTTTTAATCAAAAAGTGACTTGCTCTGTAACAAGTCGGCAGATGGGGGAATATAAATCCTTAGAGAAAGTTTTTCAAGATAGTCTGGGGCAAGAAAATCTCAAGAGGAAACACGTACTTGCAGATTTATATGTGCAAACTCTACGTTTATTAACTTACACTTACTGCAAGGGTCCTCAGTGTTTGAATAGGATGTGAGACAAGCTCTTTAGGCAGTGTAATGAAATGTCAGCTATGTTATGGCTGCCGAAGAGTAGGATGATACCAACAGGCTACAACTGCGCATGTTTTAAGACATTAATTTATGTATCACCTCTTCTACATTAAATCATTGTTTTCTTGACATGCCTTACTAAAAATCAGACTGGATTATTTTTAAATTTTTTTTTTTTTTTACAAACAAGGGTTCACATTTGCTAAACCAAGGCAGTTTCTGTGCACTGCAAAGTATGTTTCTATCTAATTTCCTGTGGAAATTTTGGTCTTCCGTGTAGTCACACAAATAATTTTGAAATGAAGTATTTTGCTCCAACCCCCAGCATGTATTCAAATGTGAGATGGCATATTTCACTGAAACTTGGCCATTATGTGCTTCTTCTTGTAATAAACAGAAAATCAGTTTTATGTTGAAGCCAAAAGGATTTTTTCATTAGTCTCAAAAAGGCATCTGTTTCAATTGCTTGTTTCCCAGTCTCTGGAAATAATTATTCTAATTGGGATTCGTTGTGAAAGGAAAATAAAAACACTTTTGCATAAGAATTAGAATTTAAGTCTTTGGATAATATTAATTTGCAGAGGATAAATAGAGGTTGAATGTTAATGAGGAAAATGTCCCAAGTACTTCAGAATGATGAAACATTTAACAGGTGAAAGACTCTACTTGAACCGTGGTTAAGAATCTATTTGACAACAGGTTAAACAAACAGCTGTCAAAGCTGGTCTAACTAAGCAACAACCTACATTAGAAAATAGAAATCAGTTTATTTCTGTCCCTATGCATCTAGACTTGTCACTATCAGACTAATAAATTTCTACTTGCATTTGAGATTAAGAAGATTCAAGTAATTTAGGAGATTCTGGGGAGAAGAAGAAGGTCTTTACAATTTCTGTGACCCGTGATGATCCAGTAAAGCAATAAATCTTTTGCTTCACTTTAAACACAGTGAGTCTAATTGATTCCCAGGTTAGATATACACCAAAGTGTTTTGCTGTATTGACACTTAGTTGCGTAAGAGGTAATTAAATATTTAGATAAGGGTTCTTGAGTATATAGCTAGTGAGAAAATATATTTACTTTTAGCAAAATTAGCATACCTAAATATGTACATGTATAAGTACTGCAACACTGTTCACTATACAATGCAATGCTATGGAGAAACACCTGAGTTCATTGTTTTACAGAAGCTCAGTTCAAGTTTGTTGACAGACAAACAGGAAACCTGTGGAGGAACACTGGAGTGTCATGTGTAATATCCAGACATTTTCCATAATCTAAATTGCACTGCTGAATTTAGACATTTTCCTATGTTTTAGCAACTGTCTGGTAATAAGCAACTCTTCTGTGGTTTTACTTATCACTGGAACAGCTAATTCAGAAGTGTAGAGAAATGGGAGTGGTTTAAGCAAACACGTATTTCCTTTAATATGAATATGTTAATAGTTAGGTCATGGAGATGCCCTAATGTAAAACTACCTCAAAATATGCTTGGTATACTTACCAGCATCTCTGATTAGTAAAAGTATATGACAGAGCCAAAGATAATTGCTAACCCTCAATTTATGACATGAGCTGTTGCCACTAAGCAATCACATGCTGAACTTGATAAAAATCTGATTCTGGGACAGAACTGGGTTATTTTATTGTTCTTATTCAGAGGAAACAGACTTTCCAAAGAGGCTTGAGGAATAAATGATATTCTTCAAAGGAGGAAACAGTTGTCTAAAGGTTCATAGTCATTGAACTTTTGCAAGAATATATTGTAAAAATATAATACTATAATAATACATTACTATAGTAATATGCAGTATTGACAGGGAATTTTATAAAGTCAGTTTTTCATTGTGCTTCTAGGAAGAAACTTCTTTAAAAGGTTTTTTTTCAAAATATTTACTGAAAACTATTTCTCAATTTGTTTTCATATAGGGTGAAAAAACAATGTCACACTGAGTAGAAAAACATAAGGATACATTTTTCATACATTTCTAAGTTCTTTTGTAGGAATAAATATTGATTAAACACCCTATGTGAGGTGTTCAGAGGAATAAGTAGAAATATGTTGAATTTAAAGGGCAAAACGACATGCATGAAGGTACAAATCTTAGTTTCTATTTTATTAACCACACCTAGTCCCACCCACAGCTCAAGTAGGACAAGCATAAACCTACTTTAAAGTTATCAAGTAGCCTACTTTCCTGGTCTTTTTTTTCCCCCTAAGAGGATATAGTTATTATGCTACTTCAGGTTTGAAAGGTTCCAAAAGGAAACAAATTTGACTTATCCATCCTGATTATAGTCACATTTCAATAAAAATACTCTTAAAATCCAGGCTGCACTTTAGACCAAAAAAATTTTAACAGACTTCTTAAATAATCAGCTTTTTAATTAAACAGCCATTTTAAAAAAAGCTTTTTGGCTTATTTTTGACTGTGTCAACCTAATTTCACTTAAGCAGCACAAATCAAGGTATGATTAGCTGTTCAAAGGATAATTATTCACACTAAAATAAATCTTGTTGCTGAGTACAGCAGCCTTTGACACCAATAGTGATAACTGAAGAGGCAAATTCCATTAAGACAGCTCTAGCTCTGCTGTCATTGAGGCATTAGAGAAAAAAAAACCAACCAAAGTGTACAGCTCAATGCTTAGCATGTATTTCAAGGTCACTCATTCAAATCCAAATGAGAAAAAGTTACTGTTTTTGAAAGGTGATATATCATATAGAGTAAGTCTTAATGTAGTGACTAGTACCAAGTGTTCCCGTGGGAACATGCATCATGTCAGCCAACAATTTGATTAGCAGTAAAGGAAAAACATCAGAAGAATAAATGGAAGAGGAGAATACACTAGTGTTTTTATGCATCCTACTCAAGGAAACTACATCATAAATTCCCAGAATTTGGAGAAATCAGCTATAAATATGTTAACAGTAAAGTTATTGAAACTACTTATATGAATTTTAAGCTGGAACCAAAGCATCAATCATCTCTACTAAGTTCAGTGGAAACTATGAGAGAGTTTACCAGGACAGGGATTTGCCTCACAACAGCTGAAGTTTAATGTAGACAAACATCCAGTGTAGAAAAAGGAACCATCAGCACCTTCTCACCCCCTAAAGATCCTATATTTAATACAGAGAGAATCAATCCCTGATTCCCTAAGATGAACTTATCTGGTGGGTTGGAGATGGGGAGCTGGTGAGGACTAAAAAAAAACCAACAACAAATTCAGAAATAGGGAGCTGTTAAAGAACTGGGAAAGGAGAAAGACAGCCAAAGAAAGGAAAGGGTTGTAAAAGTATTCAGGTACTATTCAATTGAAAAGAGGGACTGAAAGTTTGAATTTAACAAAGGAAAATAAAAGAAATTTTGAGATCACCATTATAAACTATTAATTAATTCAGAAGACATGCCTGAATTTATCAAGCGGAAAACACTAAACTAGTAATAATAAATTCTTATGTAAAGAACATTATAATTGAGAAAACACTACAAATAGATTTTTAAAAAATAACTTGCCTGAAAACCGAGGAGTTTTTCACTAGGCTTAATATGCCTCTGAAATTCACATTCCACTGGTTGTATTACTTTGATGCCATCTTCATAAAAAACATAAAACATGTTCCCAATTCCCAGACCTTAGGGACAAAAACATGTATAAAATTAAATAATGACAAAAAAGAAAATTCTTATCTTGAACTAAAAACCTAATCACAATTCGGGATGAGATCAATTTGTTAATGCGTATAATGGTAATACAGCTAAACCAATGGGACATTTTGCTGTTAAACTGAACCAAAACTGTTACATTATTCAGAACTTCATATAGTTTTCTCCATTGGCAAGACAGTGTCATTATGAATACAAATCTAGAAATACACAGGTTGACAGCTGCAGCAATAAAAGTGATCCTGTGAAATCATCAACACCAAAAGCAAATTAATATAAATTCTCTCTCTATATTTTTTTTTTGCTTAGGGATGGAGGACTTAACATAATTTCTGTATAACACTGAAAGAAAAGACCTGAGTCCTTGTTATAAACCCTTGATATTTCAGTCAGAAAAGGAAATAGTCTCTATTTTATTTTATTAGAAAGACAGACTTGGTCAGATATTGATTCCAATGTTGAAGGGCCATAGATTTTTACAGAACTATTCAACCCTTCTTCCACAATGAAAGGCATGATGCTAAGTTTTATGGGGAAGATGGGAACCAGATCTGTGGCATGAATTCTCACAATATCTGTGATCATTGTCATGACCACAGAAAAGGACAATCTTGTTAGTTTTCTGTGTGCCAACTAAGACAGCAGTTGTTGATTTGCTATGTGGATGCTATAATGGATGATCAGTTCATATTCATAAAAATCTTTGAAGAAAATTACAGTACTCATAAAGTTATAACTAACCATTCTGACAACTAAACTGTTGGCTACAATGGTAAAAATGTGCCTGTATCCTGGGCACATTTTAGCTTTCACTTGCCATAACAATATTTGGTATAGGAGCAGAGAGGAGTGAAACCCAAGAAAAAGAATTTTGAAACTGAAATTCTGCTTATCCTAAATTTTGAAGGAAAACCAATGATAATAGAGAGAGAACAGGTTTTAATATAGAATAAAATAATGAGAAAATCAAGAGGGGATAGGGCAAATGCATGTGTATGTATGTGTGCATTTATGGACACACATACATAAAAGTTTCCAGTCGTTAGCAATCACATCGTTAATACAGTTCTTTAAAGACTGTGATATGTAGAAGGCTGTCAGGCTATGCCCAGAACAAACACATTCAATTACCTTTGAGGAATCTTGTGGAATAATTTCCCATTTCTGGCCAGATTTTTCCAGAAAGAAAGGAGAGGCAGCCTCCAAGCAGGGTTTTCCTCACTTTATATCAAATCTATCTATCAATAGGTTGCCAAAGAGTGGGAGAGAAATTTGTCTATGCTGCATTTGGTGTAACATGGAAGCAGGCTTAGGTTCATGGAAAACGCCCCAGTCATGTCTATTCAGAGCACAGGGTGCGCTCAGGGCAATATGCCTTCTCTGGCCAGTGGGCACTTTTGGATGCCTTGGCAGATAAACCACACATTCTATATAAGACAGCATGTTAAGGTCTGTCTTTAGAGAAAGCCTTACGTTGTATTGTGTAAGAACAGCTGAAATTTGCAGATAAGCCTGACTGATGTTAGGCTGCCTGTACCAGAGAACACAGTGTAGAGATCTAGAGCTGAGCAACTGGCATATTGTATCTTGGGGATGAATACAGGAGCCTGGCTGGGGACAAAACAGGGTTTTTCCTTCTCCCTCCTCTCATTGGCTGAAGTGTACTATAGTTATTAGCAGGATAAGCAATACCAGAATGTGAGGAAGTAGCTCAGATGATAGGCCTGGGTGACCCAGGCATTTGATAGTCAGGCTCCTAAAACTTCCAGCTCAGGTGCCCATACTCCAAAGCAAGATTTCCAGTGTCCAGATATTATTTATATCTAATAAACTGTCCAAAGTTTTAAGGCTTTATTTCCAAAGACTGAATAATAATGTTCACCAAACTGTTCTACAAAACCAGTGGGCATACATTATGAAATGTCCTTCTTCCATTTCAATACCAAGTTAAGGAAGTCAGTTCATATAACAAACCTTTACCTCTGGATCCAATTGGTTAATTCCCTTTTCCAACTTATTGTGATCCAAAACTCCTCATTTGAGTGAGAGGTTACAGATACCTGTGCAAATATCTAATATGCATAAATATCTAATCTCCTAGGCAAGTCACTTTTTCAGAACTACAAGAGTTATTCCTTTAAAGACTTAATTTTGCAGCCCTCCACCCACTAAATGCAATCCTGCACATTTTTAATGGAGTGTCAGAAGCAACAGATAAATAGATTTGCTTTATTTAGACTAAACTGTTGCTTAAAACTGGACAACACTGATTTTTTTAAAAATGGTGGAGGTTGGGGTTCTTTTGCATATATATGAATATATTTATATTTATTTATATATGTATTACTGTAATACACATGTACCTTCAAAATCCTTTCAGGTTTGCTGATGCAAGCGGTTGTGATAAAATTTTTGTGCACTTGATATAGAAATATCTCTAAGTACTAAGGCATATGTATGGTTTCATGTTCTTGACTCTCCTACTAACCACCCATCCCTCCCCTCCTATCTGTTAATACTTTCAGAACAGAAAATGGCAGAGTATGCACAGCCCAGAGCAGTTGGTGGAGATGTTTATTGGCATATTCAGGGTATTGCTCTCTTGCAAAATATTTCCAACACTGTAATTAGTAACAGCATTTGTTGGAAATGCAAGGATTGGCCAATGAGAAATGCAGGAGAGACTGAGCAAATCTGCTTTAGGAAACACAAAATCTGCTACTAAAAATTGCTTTTTGATTAGTTTCACATTAGTCACAGAGAAACTTGAATGTCTTTACCATAAGCACTCTAGTAAGCTATTATTTTTAATTGGACTTTTTTGTCATGGAATTTAAATTTTCCTAGGTACATTCTGATCACTGAAAGCAACAAATTGTCTTGAAAAGACAATCATCTAAAAAATCAAGGGGATACTGATCATGTTTTCAGTTTTATTTGAGATAAACCGTAATTGATATTTTGCCAACAAAAGGTGAGAACACCATACATTTGAGAATTTGGTACAGTCTTGTTGTATAACAGTGTAACCATTAACAGTCGAATTGTATGAAACCCTAAACACATCATTTGTACTCTGCAAGGCCAATAGAGCAGGAGGATCACAGCTGAGCTCCACTACAATCAGAGAAATGATTGTTTATACCAGCTGAGCAACTGGTAAAACAGAAATAAAAAAATAAAACTAGTTCATATTTATAAATACACTGGGAATGCCAAAGGTTGCTATGTATAGGTAAATGAAATATCAGATTTTTAAATCTTTACATTAATTTAAAACAAATATTTAAGAAATCTACAGAAATACTATTTCTAGCATGAATACACAGCAAAACCTGATCCACCTGTAATCTTGTATTACATTCTTCCAATGGAAATAGCTGAAACAATTTCTTACTCCTGCAATATATTAATTCCTAAAGTGCAACTTTAGATGAAGAACAGGCTACAGAAATACTATTTCTAGCATGAATACACAGCAAAACCTGATCCACTTGTAATCTTGTATTACATTCTTCCAATGGAAACAGCTGAAACAATTTCTTACTCCTGCAATATATTAATTCCTAAAGTGCAACTTTAGATGAAGAACAGGCTACTTAGAGCAACAGAATGGGAACTCATGACAACTCTTAGATAATGGTATTTTTCTGGAATATGAGAATAATTTTTGAGATTATGACATATATATGAAAATTAATACGCATCTTTTGCTTGTAAAATAGAATTCCCATGATTTTTATGTTAATAACACCTGATTATGTCTTTATTTATATTTATCCTTCAGTTCATCAGAAACACCCACTCCCTGCCCCAACATTTATTTACAAACCTTTCCTGAGTATAAGAATAAAATGCTTGGTTTCACTAAGCAGTAGTAAGTATCTCAATTTTAAACTGCTTAAGATTATAATTTTGTCAAATAAGAGAGAGTCATATATGAAAATCAATCTCAACAGCATATAGGCTGACTGGTTGGAAGTTTTATCATGACAACAAACAACATTACAAGGTCTACATTTTAAATCTGATCTTCTTGTATATCTTTGAAGAATCATCTGAAAATCGTGAACAGCTTATTTCCTTCTCTCTCCCAAAAAGGAAAATCAGTTTACAAAGTATGAGCATTTATAGGATTAATTTCCACTTTAATTTTTCTTTAAGTCAAATTCCTCAGTGTTGAAAAGGGGAAGGTAATTACTGTAACTGTAGAGTATGGACACACACACACAAAAGAAACAACAGATGAGCATTTCATCATACTACAGAAAATATGAACAAAAGTAATCCCCATTAGTACCTTGCTCTCGCCACAATATGTTTGCAACTGCAGCATGTAAGAGAAAGAACAGAAAATACAAATGAACAAGGGAAAACAATAAATGATACATCAATTCTGAAATAATCATGATGCTTTAACCTCTGATTCACTAAAATACTCCTACAGGTAAACCAATAGAAACAGTAACTTAACAATAGTTCTCCATGTCATGTGACAAAATTGTGATTAGCCATAGTAGTTATGGGGGATAGGGTAAACCCCATCACTCCCACTAAACCTCTCCAAGCTAACTCCATTAGCCATTATCAATAGTGTGTTTTATAACCCCTTACAAAAAGTATGTGCAGTTCTCATGCACATAAATGATGTATATTAATGACAGGTGATGTAATTTTCATAATTTCCTTTAAACTCTGGACTTTGAAGAGATTGATTTCAGGACATAGTTATGAGAGAGATATGCAAAATCAAAATATAGACAAGATATTTTTCTGTATGGCTGTAGCGCAACCATGCTACCAAAATTGTCATGTCATATAACGTTTGCCATTCTCTTTGGAAGACCAAGACTGGAAGTATAAGATGGTATGGTAACCAACTAAATCTTTATATTGATTTTTCCATGAAAACATAAATTTTATTTGACCATTTTGTTTACAATTGGATTTTAGACATTTGAGACCAATGAAAATTATATTATCCTAATATTGCTCTTTCTGTCTGTGGAGGAAAAAAGAAGAAAGCAAATATAGTTTTTCAAATTTTAAGTATTTAGAACTCAGCATGCAACAGAATAAAATTTTTAAAACACCGTCACTGAAAACCAAAGCATATTGCAAAGTAATGAACTTAAGAAATTTAAAAAAACCCAAATAACTTAAAGGAAAGGAATACAGCACATAAAACACATAAGTCACACACACACATAATGAAATTCGGATGTTCACTGAAACATAGTGTTTCAATGTGTTACAAGGCTGAAAACATCAGTATGCTTTAAAAAAAAATGTGGAAAATGCAATGAAAGACATATTGTTAAAATTTATGTTGGTACACAGAAGTTTCTCAGCTGCTGGCAGCAGAAGGTTGAGAGTGAAAACAGGAACTACCACTCCAGAAAAGGCTTGGATACTAAGATTTCCCCAAACATCATTTGTACTTCAACAGACAGGAGAGGGAAAAAGCAGCCCTAGGATATGATGCAGGCTTTTGGGTCTGGTAATGCCGCCAGTTTTGAATTCACCTTCCTGTCTGTGCATCTAGCCTGAACTTCATGGCGCTGTCTTTGAAGGTGTCCAAAAGATTTCTAAGGACATGCAAAAAAACATCCCCAACATCCACCCTGCCAGTCACCTCACTGCAGAAGACTGTCAGGCTGACCAGGAATGCTTTCCTCTGTAAATCCATGATGAGTGCTCCTAAACATCTTCTAGCTCTGGGAATGGTTTCCAGGGTGAAACTCTCCATCCCTATTCCAGAAATCAAGGCGAGGCTGGTGCATGTATCGTGTCTTGGATTCTCCCTGTTGCCCTTGAAAAGTGGTGCTGGCTTTCCTGAAGTCTACAGGAACCTCCTTGATCACCATGACCCTTCACAGGTTGGCAAGAGTGGCCTCACAATACCATGGACCAGTTTGCCCAGTGATGCGGGCGCATCCTATCCAGGCCCTTTCACTTGTGAAAATCCACTTCATTTAAATGGTCTCAATTAAATCCTATACACCACAGATAAGGCTTCCTTGCCAGAGGATGACATCCCAAACTTTCCCACTGGTGTCACATTGCTAGGAACAGTTTTGACTGGAAAGACTGATGTGAAGAAACCTTTACTACAACTTATCCCCTTCCATATCCTTTGCCACCAGGTCCCCACCCCACTCAGGAAGCCCACATTCACCCTTAACTTCTTTTTTCCTGCTGATGTCTCTGAAGAAGCCCATCTTTTCCTCTTTATGTCATTCACCAGACTCCAGTCCAAATGGGCTCTGAAACTTTTAAATTTATCCCCACATGACCAGACAGTGGCTCCAGAGGCAGATACAATTCTGTATTTGTCTATGTTATCATACACAGGCTTTCTTATGTAATAAAGCAAACTAATTTCCCCAGGGCAGTCTGGAGGATTTCCTTTAAAATTACTTTTCTCTTCACATTGTGAGGAAATAAGCACATAATACATGGCACTTGAGGTCCCATAAATTCAGCCATAAAGTTCTACAGTTTATCAGTGTTTTTTTGGGGGTGACATAGGAAAGAAAATAAAAAGTAATTACAATTATGCAACTGTGTGGAACGGCACAGGATCAAACAAAATGATTTAAGATGCTAAGTACAGAACACGTTAATTTGTGTTAATGCAAAATGGTATGCATGATTCTGAGCTCTGCTCAAGAAAATGGGCAAGATATTAAAAGTGCTTTAAAAGCATCACAAATTAATTTTAAAATTAGCAAATCAGCTAGAAAAAAATTGAGACATAATTTAAGAATGCAATATAAAATCCTGAACAACAGTCTCACCTAACAGATAAAGAGACTTCACTTATTTTTTTAATCAGACCTATAACTTCTGTTCAGGAAAGATGTCAAATCTTGAGATAAAAAGTTCAGTGCTGGAACTAGTACAGCTTGTATAGCTAAGGAACAATATGTTCCTTAGCTATACAAGCTGTACACACTCTATGCTAAATTCTCAAACATTTGTAAACTACACAATGTAAGAATACAGAATTATTGATAGAACTCAGCAAAATGTTCTGGTTTGGAGACAGAATACCATCTTTTGCCCAGATTTCACAGAGTTATTAAATAATATCAGGAGATGTACTGGCAGCCTTGCAGAAGATACTGTATTCAAGAAGTTTGTGATCTTGAGCAGGGTATGCCTGCTACAGGGAGCCTTTTCACAGGGAAGCCTGCATGTCATCTGGGTACCTGCTGCAAGGGCATGCACTGGAATGCCCATAAAAGTCTGTGCTACACATTCATGGGTAACACGGGTAACAAATGTAACATTGCAACCTGCCAGAAGATGCAGGAGTTTCTTTGTTACATCAGATAAAACCACTACAGCATGGGAGGGAGTGGGAACCTCTCCATGGACAGGAACTGAGCAGCTTGTTGTGGGAAAACCCATCCACAATTAATCCCGTGCTGCATAAATCCACGATGCCCAGCATGGGAAAGGTTACAATATTTACTCATATCTATATTCCTCTTTTTATTGTATCTTATTAAAGCAGTGATTTTATTACACCATTTGTTGTTGGGCATTTTATATTGCCATCAAAAAGAAGTCTGCATTGTTCCTCCCTCTCCCTCCTCCCCCAGCAATGCAAAACAAGGGAGAATCCGAGTTTTCTTGAAAGAGGTTTTCTTTCTTTTTCTTTTCTTTTTTTTAAAGCACTCTTACAGCTCCATAAAAATCACTCTTCAGGGTCCTTACACAGCTATTCTGTGGTTTTCTGCACAGCCCCTGCCTTTGATTAGGAGCAGCTAACATTATATCTGAATGCCTGCTCTTCATCTTTGTTATACATTGTTTGTGTTGGCTGAATGGTAATAGGTTGCACATTTTTCACTAAACTTTGTCCTTAGTAATTAATGAAATTCTGCAGCAGACTAATAGCAGTGTAAATTCTTGTCCACTTTGGATGGAAGCAACAACTGGAAAAATCCATGGTATTTCTAGAACTAAATGAGCAAGGGTACTACAATATAGTTTTCCAAATAAATGCTGTATCCTTCTCTTTCTTATTGCATTGGTAATAAATGTCATTACATTCACTTTTCTGTCTCAAAAGACAATTTCAAAGATTTCAACTGTGTCAACTAGTGTTCCTCCTCTCTACTTTTCCTTTCTTGAAACATTCAATGAATTTTGGAAATAAAGTGTGTGTGTGTATGCAAAATTGACATTGAGTGAGTTTGAAGACTAAATGTAGCTCTTCTACTTCCTTTTGGCATTATAATTAGCTGTTCAAATTTTCAGTAATCAGCATGCATATAGATATATATATCTATATATCCAGACATACTCAAACAAAATGAATATCAATTAAAACCTTAATGCCTGAAAAATGTCCTTGTTTGCTGCACTAAGAGAAAATGAAGTTTAACATGGCTTTAAAAATAGGGGAAGCAAGCAAAAAAACACTTTTCTGCATTGTATAACCTTCAAAATAAAAGAATGTGGGGGAAAAATTCAAACAATGTTCATTAATATAGAACCAATGTTGTTAATTCCAAGTTTCATCTCATCAAAACACAAGCTTTGCATTCAATATTTTGCCATTATTTAATCTGAATTTCTATCAGAACCTAACAGCTGATAAAAAATATCAACAGTTTCATAAGAGCTGATTGTTCTGAGCTTTCCACCATCAGTTAGGAAGCCACTGTCCTTTTCAGTGCCTTCAATTCCATGATGGCAAGAGGTCACAAGTAGATGTAATAGAAAATAGGACAATGAAGAAAATGCAATAAAGCCATACGAAAAAAATGTGTACTTCAACATTATTTTTCAGAATTGTCCCATCATAATCTGCTGTACTTTCAATTGCATTAAAAAAGTAATTTCAAGATGTTTAAAGGGATGCTGACTCCTTACTTCACTGTTAGCCACCCCTATTGTCAGCTGTAACACAGGATAAAGAGAGTGTATATGTTACTTAATCTCTTGTCTCGTATCTCTAATGTATAAACGTCTGCCCTTATGTTACAGGGTAAATATATACTATAATTACTATCTTTTTGCTGAACCACGTAAATTTTAAATTATTATCTATATATTAAAGATAATTGTGTTAAAAGTGAAGATGAGGTTGACATGAATTAATTTATGCTCAGATTCTACAATCAAACAGAATGAAAATCCTTATGCATATACCTGCTTTTGGTATGTATATGACTGCAGATATATAAAGCCTAATTTATTTGTGAAGTCATCACTTTTTACCAAGTTATTTATTGCTTGCTTCAAGTATTTTTAAAATAATTGCCATTCAAAGTTCTATCAAAATTCCAGTCTTTTTTTCATGTGACATGCACTTTAATTGCATTTTAGGTTAGCTAATACAATAACCAAAGATCTGGTTTATGCATATTAGACTATTATTTATCAGTTAAAAGTCAACAGTTGACACTTTAATTTTGTTCAAATATGAACATGTTACCTTATTTTTCCACATTTTGTATAACTCTTTATAATGAATCATGCATAAGTCCTTTCCCATAGCACATTAACTCAATCCAGTGTACACTAGCAGGAAGAAAAAATGGTTCATGAGCTGAATTACTTGGAAGTTTGAAATAAAGTCTTTGCCTACGATGCTGTCAACAAGTATAAACTTGTTTAGCTCTGCCATAAAATAAAATGCCAGCATAAATTATCTCTGAGGAAATAAGGTAAATAGGTACCATTCAGTATCAGATGTGACAGGAAGATTCTATTAAAATTGCATAAAGCCTTTCAGAGAGAATTTAGGCCATAAATCACAGTCAAAAGGCTTTTAGTCTTATTCCCAGTTCTAGGCAGTGAAGATGCCTTGTTGCTTATGATGGCCATAAACCTGTCGAGTGAGTAGCATTCAGATCTCGTTAGGTGATAAGATTATGACATTACCTAAAGAAAGCATAGTTAGAAATAGAGCTACTTAATGGCATGGAACAATTATATTTTTTTAAATTTAGTACTAAGATACAGTATATGAGGCAGAGAACTTTTGTTCTGCTTTTTGTGACTAAGTGAAAGAAACAGTAAGATAAATTACTTTGCTTTGTATGATGATGCCATAGTGGGTGAATTCAGTAACACAAGAGCCTATGGTTGATAACCAAAATAAGAGCTACTAAACACTACAAGTTCATCAGGTACTTTAAAATTGGTCTTGAAAATGTCTTAATACCTTTATTCGATAACTCTTTATCATGACAGTTGTCTCCCCAAGGTGCATACATATATCTCAAAAATTTTAGAGAAACACCTAAGAAGTCATATTAATCAATGGCAAACTGAACTGCACTTTATAACACAATTTTTTGGAAATAATTAAGGGAAATTAAAATATTTTTAAAAACAGCAAACCCATAGAACTATTTCACTTCAAAGGGAACAGCACGAGTTTTTATGATCTATGACTCTCGTACAGTAGAATTATTCTAAATTGAAGCAGAAAAAAAACTAAAGTGCAAACAATGTACCTGTCAAAGTTATCAAGAAACAAACAAAAAAACATGTATTTTTAAAGTTACTTTACTTCAAAATATTTTCCTAGTAGCTAAGAAAAAAAAATATAAGTACTTGAGAATTACCCCTGAAAATACTCACTTGTCTTTGATGATGACTGTTTTATTTTCTACACTGTTTAGTTTTCTACACTGCCAGATTTTCTTCTTTAGAAAAAATACCTATATTCAGTGTAATCTGATATTCCATATGTGTATCAGTATACATTGATATATTCTACTCCATTATTTCTATTAAATATTCCACTATTAGTTTAAGTCTTCCTTGCTATCTTTTTTCTAAGTTAACAAAATGGTTTATTTGGTATATTTAGTTATGTGTTATATTTCATATTCAGTTAATTTGACTAAAGATTGAAATTTGGACCAATTCCATTGGTCCTACTACTATCTCAATGGAATCCAATTAAACAAATAAATTCCACAGAATGGAAGCTGTAATTTCTTCCTATTCTCTTTGAGATAATTCTACTCTATATCAACAAAAAGGCAGTAACATGTTGCTCACTCCACCTTTCTAACAAATACATTGTCTAGATACACTGCCAAATTACCTTTGTTCTGTATTTAAATTCTTCAGCTTCCAAACAGTGTTTCAACAACAGCAAGATGATGACTTTGATTTTCCCTATGGCTTCTAGGAGTTGGGGTGATTCAATGTGTGTTTGTGATTATCAAATTTAGTCATCAACAGAAAACTGCACTGGAATTGTCCATGTGTATGTTCATGCTCTAAATGATGCTAAATCCAATAATATGGAGGAGAAAGCTATCCGTTAATAAAAGATTTGAGAGTCCCTTAAAATGTATCTGCAGGTACTACAAGCTAGAAAATGAAAACCATCTTTTATCGGTTGCTGAAGGGATGCTGGGCACTAGGATTTAGAACCTGTTTACAAAAAAGAGAGAAATTGAAGTCCTTAGGAAAAGAAGTAGTCTTATTTATGATGAAATCCCATTTTTCTGCTAACAGAAGAAGTTCCAGCAGTCTGACATTCCTTTATACCATTGCAGCAGCAAAAACCCTGGAAATAATCACAGATTGTTGCTGAAGGTAGAAGAAAAGCATTGTCATATCAGACCTATTCAAGGTTTAAATTGTACTGTTCTGAAAGTGTGTGTTTTTTAATGTTCTGTTGACAATGTTCTTCTATAAATATTTTTGTCCTGCATTTGTACAGGAGCAGTATAATAATTGAAAACACAGCCTGGCTGAATAACTTCTACCTTACAAAGGAACAAAAAGGAGGGTAAATGATGTGTAGTCAAGACAAATATTTAAAATATCCAGGTCCAAATGCAGTGCATAGAAATACTTGCTAAAAATTGTTTCAGATGTTTAGTCTGGTGCTATTAGTTTTGAATAAATTTCAGAATACATTATACATTTTAAGAGTGCCATAAAGTACCACAATATCTGTTCCTAGTGGTTGCCTCACTTCCTGAAACAAGTAGCTGTAGGCCAGTTAGACTGGAGTATACGACCGAGACAAAAGAACAGACAACACGTGCATAGAATCAAATGCAGTAAGAAATAAAAAAAATAAGAATACAATTATAAGTCAGCTAATATGTTTTAACAGAGACCAGGTCTTCACAGACAAATATGATTATATTTTTTGATGTAGATAGGAGTTTGGTAATGTAAAAATTCACATAGTTGTAACCCATAATTTTGCTAAACATCTGATTTGTTAACACAGAATATTCTGATTCAATATTAGTTATTTAATAGTGGTAAAGTATATGTTAATTGAATTAAAAACTGCTAAAATAATTATTCTGAAAATGTAGTTAAATAATTAGTAAAAGGTGAAGAAGAAAGCTCTGGAGCATTTCCAGAGCAACAGGTAATGAATTGTGTCTTAACCACTTTCATCGGTGATCTGTAAACAAATACAAATTTTTTTCCTAATAACTCTGTGAATTACCTGTAATGATAAATAACAGTTCTAAGAAATTGTTTGAATGAGTTTGTCAAGTTCATCTCTAAAATAAATTAAATTTTGTTTTACCCAAATGGAAATGTAGATGTCTTGGAAAGCAAAGAACAGACTATGCCTAACTGCGACAGGTGAGAAGGAACAGGATTTGGAAAGTGAGGTGATAGCGTATAAGAGATAAACACACAAACAAACTTCCACTGCTGATATTAGTGGAAAATAGTGACAAAGGATCAGTGGATGTGGAAGAAAAAATTACCAAATATATATTTCTTTTTCCAGAATATTAAAGAAACAAATAATACATTTGCTTCTGCAAAGAGCAGTTCTCATTTTAAAAAAACCCCAAAACTGTACCAAAACAATTAGAATTCTCAAGACAAAAAGACTGAGTACTATGGTAACTGTCTTACTATGAGAAACTTATAAATAGTGTGTGTGAGAACTTGCAATCAATATTCATATATTCATAGGACAAGAATTCTTAAGAGGTCAATTTATTGGAAGGGAAAAAAAAAGAGAGACTCAAAGGAGGCAACGGAAGGAAAAACTGACTTCAAAATGGAAGCTGAGTATTATTCTGTATTAGCAAAACTGATTAATAAGTAAAGCAAAATACCAAGAGAAATGAGTGACTTTTTGACTCTCTGCATGTCTGGCTCAGGTATATGCATCTCTGTAAGGACACACTTCAGGCAAACAAAGCATTAGATCTGTATTCAGGCAGAATAGAAGATAGAATAGTCAGATAAAACAGTTCCATCATGCCTAAATCTATGAATCCATGCAATACCTGTTCTGAAAAATAAAAATAGATTGGAATGAAACTAAAACCAGATTTTAAACTGCTATTTGTATTTACAAATGCGATTACACCAAAGGGTCCTTCCAACACAGCTGAGCTCTCTCAGGTATTATTAGAGGATCATGACAGTAGGGGAGACTCTTGTGTCTTCAATGAGATTTAGACCAGGTCATTAATCCCCAGAATGTTTTTATCAGTCACCACAGGGGTTATTCAGCTATCAACCAGGCCAGCTATCTCATTCTCAATGGCTTTAACTGCAGGCTTGACAGAAAATGGAATTCACAGCAAAAAGAGAATTTGCAGTCTCTAGAGAATCAAAACAACACAGTTCTCACATTCAGAAGTATTTTAGATGCTACTGCTATTGTCAACATCAGAGGAATTAAACAGGATCTGATAATAGAGAGCAGTAGACATTTATCACCAGTACTTATAAGAGACATTTATATAGGAAATATAAACTAAAATTTTCCATTGCAACTTCACAAATCTAGGAAAAAGGATCCACGTGCTGGGATATAGTTGTTAAATAAATACATAAAATTTCAGCTACAGAAAGACTTAATTGGTAGAAGACGTGGCTAAAGTTAAAGCATTTTAAAGAAAATAATTTAATTTCTCCCACCTAAGACAATGTTAAAATGAAAGCACATTTTCAGAAGTCTTAATTTTTAGAACACATTGAAAAAGGCTGATGTGCTAAGAAGAGGTCAAACTATTCTTGAGACTGTCATCCACTAATTAAAATTTTATCTATGTGAGACAGAACAATGGTTCCCTGTTCAGTGCTGGCATTTATGGAATGGATCTGGATGACAAAGAATTTTCAGAGTGTTTTTCATTCACTTCCATTTAGATTGCCATCCTGATGATGAACCATTATCATCAAAGTATATTGACTTTTCTTGGTAGCTGGACTTCAAGTTTCTGAAACAGGACACTTTAAAATAAACAAGTCCCTAGCACCCTTAATTCATACTTCAAATTGTATAATTTTATTTTTTGTACTAGCATCATATTTCCCACAATTCAGTATAGTTTTGCCTCCATTTATTTTCTCTTTATAATACAGACACATGCATTACGTGCATCTGTAACAATCCTGTGAATTATGAAAACCTAGCAATCTGATGGCACTTTTAGGCAGACAGGTGAGGTGAAGGTTTGCTTATTATTTGACAACCTACTTATCCATAATGACACTGATTTTAATTTAGTATGAGGTACCAGAAAATATAATATTTTCTCTTAGGAGCTGTTTAAATTACCAATTTACAGAGAAATGAACAAGCCATGCCCTTTCAGCCACAGATATTATTTTTTTCTCAAAGCACTGAACTGAGCTTTCCTCAAGTCTGGGATGTATTGAAAGTGAGATTCCACAGAAAAATAATAAAATAGTTTTTATGTGGAAGGTAACAATAAACCCTCCAAGTTTACCCATGCACATGAACAACGGTAAGAAAACTACAAAAGAGAACATTTACTTTGACTATTAAACTTTCTAGGAAATAAAATACATGCACTGGTAATGGAATCATGTTCTGCATTTATGTGGCTTTTGAAATTACTGCCATGTTCAAGGCAGTGCAGTTGTACTTTTTATTTTAGAACTTAACTGTGAAGTTCTCACTAAACTCTCAATAGAAAACCAACTCAATGTTCAGAAATGCTTTTGCTTTGATTTTTATCTTATGTGACATCACAAAGGAGAATAGCCCAGACTAACTGACAAGCTAGTGAGAATTTGATCTTATTTTATTCAAAACACTATCCTAAGATTTCTAAAATGGAGCTCTCTAGTAATGAACCAAAAAAATTTAAAAAGTCTGTCTGCTTTATTCTCCTAAAGGAAGATAAAAGAAAAATAATTTATAAAAATGTCATCAATGACAGAAATAGTTTATATCAGATCATATGGAATCACATTTGCATTCACCAGAGACTATCTTTAGAATGTAACTTATGACCTAATCAACAGGCTTGAAAAAAAAGTAGATGTAGCATCATGCTCAATATGTGTGGGTGGGGTAAAAAAAGTCCACAATCCCATCCAAGAAGCTTAACCTATGTAATTTTATTCCCTAATAATCCCTAATTTAATGTATGAACAAGAGTTTTGGGGGAAATATAAAAACAAGCACAGCAGAGTTAATAATTAAGTCCTTCCACTTCTAATATCAGTTTTCTAATGCTAGCAACTCCTCCCTGCAAAGGATTTTTTTAAAAAGCAGCAGCAGCTTTTTTAATTGCATCTATAAATATTTGTACCTGTTAAGGTAATTTTTTCATGCAGTTGAGACAATGATCTTAAGAATCAGTAGTTTTCTTATTAGTATGTACCTTAGTCTTGTTGCATGTATAGAAAAGGGTTTCTGAACAAATTGGAGTTTAACATGTAAATATCTGCGACACCTAAATTTGAATGTTACAATTGTGCATCTTTGGGTTTTATGAGTATTTACGCATGGCTCAATTCTTAGGAAACTATATTCAAATGCCAAAGAACATAATGGTAAAATGCTTCCCTTCAACATACAACACAGAACTTGCAGAGTAAATTAATTTTATAGGAAGGAAGATGACTATATCTTTTAGATGAGTTGTCTTAGAAATAATTTGGTTTATATTCTGTCTTCCTTCATTTACATCTTTCATGACACCAATGGTCATTCTAACAACTTACTGCTGATAGATATTAAAGCATTTGTTACAAGCTGTGTTCACTGTATGGCATGTGATTTCACAAATCCTGCAAAGGTAGCAGACCTAAAATTATTACATCACATTACAATTCCTGAAAAAAATCCTCTGCATTGTTATGGATATCCATACATATTCACAGCAGATCAGGTCTTCAGAAAATAAAATTACTTAACTAAAACACTAGGAAACTGGATGGTTGATTGTGAATATTTTGTTGTTAAGGCCAAACAAATTTTAACCAAATGTATACAAACTAGAGTTTGTCAGGGTCTTGAAATTTGGCAACATTCACAACATTTTTCACACAAAAAGGCAAATGGAAGTGGCCAAGCTACTTCACATTACCAGATTACCAGAAACTCTGCATGATCAAACAACTTATTTATCCTCAGGTGCCTTCTCAGAAATGTCTGAGCAGTAATTTTCATGACACTTAAAAAAACCCATATTAAGGGTTTTGAAAAGACAATTATAATTAGTGTTACTAAAGCAACTGAGCAAAGATATCAACATTTAGACTATAAAATTTTCCTGCATGAAAGATTTCCTCTGAAACATTTAAAGCATAGTAAACCTGTATGTAACTGAACTCAATGTCCTGTGGCTTGGAAGTGTCAGGCAGACTTGCAGTGCTACTAATTCTGCCTCTGGTGTCCTGCCGAGTACTTGGCACTGCTGAATAAGCTTTTAAATAAACAGGAATGTCTTAAGTTAATGCAATCACACTCACTAGTAAGATAACTATCATTTTACTAGATGTATTTCTAATAAAAAATAGTATTCATTGAAGTAAGAGATCCAAAAGAAAAAACAAACAGACAAAACCAACCAACCAAACAAAAATAGGTGAAGTATAAACTCAGAAATGGATTTTTCTAAGCAAAGTGAGGTAAAGGGACAGAAATACCAAGTTAGACAAATAATAGGCAAACAGGTTTTATAAATCCCACTGCCATTTAACAGAGGATAAAGAACACCACTTGTTAGTAGTGATATTGATTTCTTTGGCACACTCAACTCCCAACATAGAAGCGAATATGTTCATTGTTCTTCTGCATTCCAGGCACAAAGACAGCATGGGCAGGCTGGAACTGATCTGGACCTGCCAGGCACTTCAGTAGGTGAGATCAAGCCTTATGATTACTGTCATGTCAAGAGGGCCGATTTTGACTCTTGGTGTATCTCAGGAACATACAGGAAGAAAAGGTCTTCCTCCCACACCCCCATCAACCACTGGAAAACACACTAATAGTTGCCATATATAGGTACTCACTTCCTTTTTCCCTTCACATTCCCTTCATATGCAAGACATCTTTCATGAGTAAACTATCAAAACTTTACCAGCAATGTAAAAAATATGTTGATTAAAAGAATGAATCAGAGATTTTATTTTACTTCTAAATATACTGCAGATTGAGCACTCTGTCTTCGGTGACTCTTGGATACCATTAATTGAACTTTATTTTTTAAAATCAAATATCTACTCAAACTCACTTTAATTTAATGTTTCATAGTTTTAATACTGATTGAATGTTTGAGTGTGGGTGACGTATTTTTATACATCTCTCAGTACTTACGAGTCTTTCGAGCAGAATCTTCTACAAAGAGAGAAGAAATATCTTCATCCACCCCTGCTTCATTCTTTGCAATGCAAGTGTAAGCTCCTGTATCTTCATAGCGCACATTGCTAATGTGAACCTCACTACCGTTTGCTGAAAGGAGAGGAAAAAATCAACATGCAGACATGCTAGTGCTTTCAGATTATAAATTCAGAGGGTTTCTCTGCTTGCACTAATTAAACCATTTTCATTCCTGAGTTCATGACTTGGAGGCATGCCAAATTAGTCCAAAGGTATTCAACTGGCTAGTGAATTACATGCACTATTTCATCTTACAGATATCCGGAATGCCTCAGTTGATTTTGCACGTCAGAGTCAAATATCAATCTGAGGTTTTATATATATTTAAATGACTATGCTTTTTTTTAAAATCAGGTAAATATTAGGTTTTTACTGTGTTGCATTTGGTCACTTGACACCATAATTTCCTTTACACAAAATAACCCCTGGAACATAACAGGCCAAGCTTTCAATGTAAAAAAAATTTCAGTAAAACTATTTGTTGCTCCTAAACAGAGGGACCTTGTTAATTTTGGTTTTGTGTGACTGCAATGTACCAACAGAAAAAGCAAGTGCATTGAAATTTTTCACCTGCACCAAAGCAGAAGCTGAAGGAAACCTCAGGAATTGTATGTCAGATTGTGTAGGAACCTCAGCAAACAGTCCAGGTTTCATGGGCAAAGGTCTTTCAAATAATGTGATGTGGATAATGGTGCGAACAATGATTCGTTGAATTTTAACTATAGTATACTTGTTCAGGTGTACGAACTATACAAAAACCAGCTTTGTAGGTATTCTAAAGTATGGACTAAAGGGGGCATTGTCTTATGGTGTAGCACCCTTCCAGCTTAAAGCTAGTGTACAGATAGTTTAACTCAGAAAAACCACTGGAAAAAATGCAATGAGATTTTGAAAATTTTATTTCAAATAATTCCATGATAGAAAATTGAATTAAATGCATTTTGCTTTTAATTTATTTGTCATAAATATATGGAACAGAGATGATGGGGGAAAAAGATCCCTCAAATCTCTAGAAGAGAAGTTAAGAGGATGTTGCTATAGAAGAGTTCATCACTTCCTACTCATAGTGGAAAGTGTTTCTGCAAGGCAAATGTTCACAAATATCCAGGAGAGTTGTACATGAAAGAACAGAGGACTATGACACCTGCAGGGAAAGTAACACTTCAGAGAAGCACTTGCTGTATCTGTCCCACTGCTTCTTACAGTGCAGGCTGAGTGCTTTCCTATCCTAACTACACTTCCTGGTTTTGTTGATGAGTGAGAGAAATTTTTGAAGGGAACACTAGCAGCAGGAATTTTTTTTCCTATGGCTGATCAAAAATTATCAGAAAGACTGAAGAAGCATTGGGATTTTATGCTGGACAGGTCCACTGATTTTGCGGAAGCCTGAAGATTCATAGCAATTAGCTGGTGATTAAAGGTAAGACTTTCCTTTAGTTTTGGCTGGGGTTTTTTAGCATGTTTTTGGGGTTAGAGGGGTTTGGGGTATTTTTGCAGGGGAGGTAGGGCTTGTGTGTGTGTATACAAAGTCTTTGCACTCCCACAGAGGTCTGCTGATACTCTTTAGAAAACAGCACATCTATTTCAGGTATTTCTCCTCTAGTCCTTTCTACCATCAGGTCCCCAAATCTCATTCAGATTCTTATCAGCTCTGACTGGAACAGGTCTTGGACTGCCTGCTCCACTCAGATACTGCACATTTTCAAATAGAGAAGAGCATATTGGAATTTACTGGTAATCCTGCCAGTAAGTACAATTGTTATTCTAACAAAGAGAAAGCAGAAAAGATATGTGTCTTGGGAAGTAACTGGAAGACATCAAATCTTTTGAAATGTTTCAGTTTAGACTTCAAGCCCTTGTTATAACTACAGAAGAATGGCAGCTAGTATGGAAATGATGCATGGATAAAACATTAGCAATCTGTAGAAAACAATAAATACAGCCCTTTACCTTGAAGAGTCAGCTGTTTGGACAACTTTGGAGTGATATCAATTCCATTCTTCAGCCAACCAAGTTGTGGGTTGGGAATACCTTCAGCGTGACACCGAAGGCTAGCTGTCACACCTGGCTCCCTTGCTTGGCTCTCTGGATACACTCGGATAACTGGTGGAACTGAATACAGAAGGAAATTATAATTTAGTGAAGATTATCTTCATTTTAAGAAAAATAACTATAAGCAATTCAGAAGACCCCTGCAGCTATATATAGCAACACACAGATGTGGTATTCATCAGATATTCAGTGACATTCAATGCAGAATTCTGTCTCAGAAAATTTATGAAGCAGAAAAAATATTCTGTGAGCAAAACCTCTTTTCACTGTCTGTGGTATCAAAGAAAAAAGTCTCAATTCTAGTTCAGTAGTTTGTGGTTGAGTAATAAGATTTTTATTTTTCCTTAGATTTCTTCATAAAATATGACTAATTTACAATTAATGAGTCATGATATGTTGTACAGAGATTGTAATTGTCCTGTTTCATAAACCTTAACATTTCATCTCCACCTTTTCCCTCTTTCCAAAACACCTATCAACAATCCATTTTACCTGCGTAAAACAGGTTCAGGTTTATATTTCTTTGTATCTGTTCAGACAAGACATTCTGTACCCATGACACCACTTTCCTTCTTTACCACATGGACATGTTACTAGCTTTTGTTAAACCTTATTTTCCTCTGAAGTCCTTTTCTACCAAGATGCTTTCGACCAGGTGGTCCCTAGGCCCACTGGGGTTGTTCCTCTCTGGGTGCAGGACTCCACTTCTTGTTGAACTTCCTAAATTTCTGCTGGTTCATTTCACCCTATGAATAGCAGCATGACTCTGTGGTCTGTCAGCCACTCCTTCCAGTTTGGTGCCATCTACAAAACTCTTGAAGGCAGAACTCTGCCTCATCATTCAGATCATTAAGGTGTTAAACAAGACATGTATTCTTCTGGACAAAATGTCCACACAGCTTGATAACCATGTTACATGATGGGTGAACTGCCTCATGGGTCAGGAACAAAGAATTACAGTGAATAGGGTAACAGCTGGCTGGGATCCAGTTATTAGTGGGGTTCCACAGGGCTCCATCCTCAGCCCAGTTGTCTTCAACATCTTCATTAATGACTTGGATACATATCTTGAAGGAATACTAAGTAATTTTGCTGACAATACCAAATTGTGAGAAGCTGTTGACTCCCTCAAGGACAGAGAGGTCCTGCAGAGAGACATCAGCAAATTAGAGAGATGGGCAATCACCAACTGTATGAAGTTTAACAAGGGAAAATGCCAGATCTGCACCTGGCATGGGGCAACCCTGGCTGTGTGTACAAACTGGGGAATGAGAGGCTGGAGAGCAGTGCTGTAGAAAGGGACTAGAACAGGCTCCCCAGGGAGCTGGACACAGCACCAGCCTGACGGAGCTCATTAAGTATTTGGACAACGCTCTCAGGCACGTGGTGCGACTGTTGGGCTGTCCTGTGTAGGACCAGGAGTTGGACTCAATGATCTTGATCCAACTCAGCAGATTCTGTGATCCTATGTATAAGACTAGTCTTACGAGTTTATTAACAAAGTATAAGAATTGTTGACATCAATTTTCCGAGGTTTGAAAACTTGCTGCAGTATATGCTTACCAATTAAAATCTTCTACATACATCAGGAGTGTCAGAGAGGAGACATATGACATCGCAGCAGACTGGTTATCAACGATTAAGCAAGATTTTTAAAACTTGCTATGTAGATATTTTAGATGAATAACTAGTTATCTTTAATTTTTTATAAAGAGAACTTGCTTGAGGTTGTTTCTAATAATAAAAAAATATTAACTTTAATAAGACTAAAGAAGTGTATTTCCTATTTGCCAAAGTTTTGTTCAATACACCTCTAAAAATGTGGAACACTTAGGTTGTGTCACAAAACATAGCTGGGTAGAGGATGAAGTATCAGTTGATAATGAAAGAAGATAACAAGATCAAAAATTAACTGTGTCTATTTTGGCATGAGATTAAATATTTTCAAATCCTATTCAGCTATTTACAAGAGATGTCT
Organism: Eopsaltria australis; assembly: GCA_034509425.1. Classification (NCBI taxonomy): domain Eukaryota; kingdom Metazoa; phylum Chordata; class Aves; order Passeriformes; family Petroicidae; genus Eopsaltria; species Eopsaltria australis. The sequence goes on from JAVTVJ010000049.1 coordinate 2,536,101, forward strand.
CAGCATGCTGTCCCATTTGATCATAGAAATGCCTTACATTACTACATTGCAAGAAATACACAAAAGTACTTTATCTCAGATAGGATGCAAAAATCAGTAGGTTTCAAGAATATATTAAACCCAGTTAGAGAGGACAGTCTTTTCAACATAACCCCAAAATGTAAATTACAAAAATGTAATATAATAACATGGGAGATGGTTAAAAATTAAATAATATGGCTTTTAGTTTCTTAGACTACCAGCTGAGAGGAAGAGCACATAAAAATCAGAGATTTAAGGTTTCTATTGATTTTCTGGAAAGGACTTTGCTTTTATGGAAGTGAATCTTTATTTTTCATCTCAAGCCTGACATTCCCACTCCTATTATCCCTCCATTTCTTCCCTGTTCTACTTCCTCTTGCATTGCATCTGTGTGCTCCATACTGAGACCTTGCCTTCCCCACTGTGCTCTTCAGGCTGAGCCCTGCTTGACTGCACATTCAGTGATCAGAACATTTTTTGGCACCTCAGCTCCCAGTCTCACTCTGCCTCACTTCCTAACATCCAATTTTCATGTCTGCCTGTTCAGCATTTCTTGACACAAGGTCTTTTAGGTAGCCCACCTCATGCTGTAGATTCCCCTGCAGCAAAGCCAAATGGCTTATTCTTCCACCTTGTCTCTGGAAAAGCAAGGCCCTCCACTTCCTTAGAGACAGGATTGCCACTACTGAACACTTTCAAGCATCTCAGCAACAGAAACAACTTTTAGGACCAATAGCAAGGCACTGCAATTAGTTGTGTTCTGAGTACATATGCCAGGTTATTTCTTGTTGCTTTTTGTGTCAGTGAAATATTCTCATTGCATTTAACTACCATATCTTGACAGACTTCTACTGAGCACATGTGAAATTTTTTTAACAGTCCAATTTCAAAGAATTTTCATTGAATAGAAAGAGGAATTAATTAGTTTTGTTTGGGCAAAAGGCATGCAATATTTCTGACGCAATATTGTTGTTAAGGAAGTTTTAGAAAATATTATAACTGATATCAAACACTTCCTCAACCAACTAATAAAAACTCATCTGGCATGACAAAATGTTATTGTTGCCAAATTAACAACTTAAGGGCTGTTAGAAGATGTGAAAGTGAGGAGAGGGCCTGCTCAAGTGAAAGTATGTCTCTTTATTTCTATAAATAAATATGTATGTCTCTTATTTCTATAGTAGATTCTGTTCCCTTTAGTTTATCCTGTTTTCCCAGGAACAGAGGTTCTTGCTTGACAGTAGGGTTTATTTCTCACCAGATCTATCCTCTATTTTCTGCCATTTTCCTCTTTTCTCAGCAACTCCGTGTCCGATACATTATCTATACAACTAGAAATGTTTTTCAACCCTTGTTTTACATTATAATTTTTATTTCATATTACCCTGAAGCCTATTTTTAATATTCCACTAAGAAAGAGCTGTGCGACTAAGCAATGCAGACTACTGAAACATAAGTGCTATTGTGGGCTCAGTCTAAAAAGTTAATTTGATGTGATAAGTTCAATATAAATCTTTGGGGTTTGTTTGAATCAGGTTTTGTTTGTTTGCTTGGGGTTTATTGGTTTTGTTTTGTTGTTGTTTGTTTGGGGTTTTTTTTGTATAACTAACCATAAATATCACCAGAAATGAAATTTTAAGTACACAATTAATGCGACTGTTCACATTGACTTTCAAAGAGGTATGTTCTAGCATCTTGATCTGAAGAAGCTTACTTTACAAGGGAGAGATAATACAAGTTAAAAAGGGAGGGAAGACACTGCATGTTTGTATTTAGCAGAGTAATGTATAACACATAATTGAGTGAATTCTATATCCCTTATCTTTCAATCCAAAAAGCAATGTGAGTCAGTTGGTTCCAAATATGGTGGATATGTAACTATTCAATTCTAACATTTGCTATAAAACTTCCAGAGTATTATTTCAGTTGGGTTTCATAGGGGAGGGGAAGGGAGAAAATAGTCTATTCAAGTTGTCTTGAATCCGGGGAGAATGCATGTGTTTAAAAAAGAAACAGGTGATATCTATAGAGAACTAAGTTCTTCTGTTGGTGTATATAACAACTCTTGTTTAGATACTCTGGAAAAACAAAGCTGGCAAACAATTCTTCAGACAGAATGCATTCCCAATTTACATGTGGCCAGGGGACTGGGCTCTCCTTTCTTTACTTTAAGGCATCAAAACTGCTGACCTTATTTAAGTATCACTGATCTATTAGAAGAAAAATAAAGATCAAACTGACAGACTCAAATTCATTTAGTCATATATTCTCCAAGCCATATAATCTCAAAATTGTATACATTGAAAGTTTTAAGTATTATGTAAATACTAATAATTGACTATGTCATGAAAGAGTTACTCCTTCCTGATCACAACTTTTTATTTTGTTTTTTTTTTTTTTAGTGTATACGAAAATATCAACTTATAGACTTGCTTACAATATTTACTTTACCATGTTATTTGTATAAGAGTAGACTGGTTTTTTCACTATAAAACAAGTCTTTTACAGTGATCATTAATGTATTTTTAAGACTCCAAAGGAAGCTCATTATTCTTTACTACTGTGCCAGTTAATTCAAAACTAAAAAAAAAACCCTAGATTTTAATCCTAAAAGTAAATCAGATTTATATATATAATAATTGCATTCTAGCCTAAAATATATGGGGTTTTTTTCTAAAAAGATATAGCTGTACATAAATGGAAACCAAGAAAGAACTTAAAATCTAATGACATTGTTTTCATTGAACCTTCACATTAAATCTTTGTGATCAACGTAGTCTCATTATCCCATTAACCTTTTGACTGACTCTCCAGTTAATACAAGTATCATTATATTAATTAGTCATTATCACAGCTACAAGTACTGACCATCATGCCTGTGCTTAAGAAGATTATTCCTTAGAAGTACAGATCTAAACTGTGGAAGAGCTGTTCATTTGACCTTTAATCTCAGTGGGTTTAACTCCATTCATCCACAACATGCACAGCAAATAATCCTATTGCTTGAAAGGCCTTCTTTTCCTGTTTCTTGCTCCCCAAAATATCAACACCCAAAATCATTAAGGAAGGTACCATTCCAGTGCCAGCTTTTGGAACAGCAGCTATCTGAGGTTTACAGTGGTTTCCAGATGAAAAAACCAATTTCCTGACAGACACTTTATCACCAGAAAAATCTGCATTTGTCCTCCTTCACCTCTCTCAAATTATGTTTCTTGATTTTCCAGTCTTGCAGAAAACCTTCTTCAACTTAAGTGGAGTTTTGCCTCATTATGTGCAGAACTGAGCCAAGCATGAAGAATTCTAGTATTTTAACTCTTGCTATGCACCTCCGGGGCATTATCTACACATTGGGATCAGTAAGGAATGTGTTGATAAGAATATAATTTTGTAAATAATTTAGGGTAAACCAAACCTCATAAAACAGCAGAGAATGTTGGTCAAGAACCTACTAAAGTGTTCAGGTTGCCAAAAACTCTGCTACGTCTGCAGGAATGAAAATGTTAATAAACTGCGCTTCAGTCTTCTCACTAGTTTAGCCAGTAGTTGCTACCTGGCTCTTTAAATAATAGAAGATAATCCCAGAAGTAAAGTTTGGAGGAAAAGATGTTGATGCCATGCATTAGCTTGGGAACAACACTCTACACACAATGTGTTGTGGGTCAGGAGGGGAAGAAGTTAGGGAAAAAAAGTTGAAAATTTTGGATAGAGAAATATTACCAGCCAGCTTCCTGGAGAAACACAACAGCAGAGACAACATGCTTATAAAACTGTAAACAAGCACTAAATGTCAAAGTAATTTAAAATGTGAATATATTCACTAGAGAAAAGGAGAAAAAGGCTGTTAAAAGAAGAACAAATAATATTAAAAGCCAAAATAAACTTGGAAGCTGTATTTCATATGTATATAAACGAAAGATAAGAATAACAGAAAATATTTCAACATTCTTGGATGAGATATCAAAAAAAAGTCATCCTAATAAGGGTTTATGCAACTGATTAATAATTAACAAAACAAAGAATGATGGGTAACAGGAGTGGCCAGGAAACTAGGGCTAGAGTATGCCTCAGGAGAGAAACAGAGCCTCTTAATGCAAAGTAAATTTGGAGAAGATTGAGGTCAAACATGATTCTGGAAAGGATTAATTAACAACATGGAATGACAAACACTGGTAGTTTACTGCAGAAAGGGAGTCTTAAGAGTCAAAGATAAATATGAATTGAAATAACATTAAAGCACTCAAAGAAAAAAGAAGACATTAAACCTCACTGGTGATAAAGCAGACCCTTCATCAGTGGAAAAGAACTGCTTGAAATAATTCAGGAAATAAATTGTATACAGAAAAAAGGAGAGGGTACACCAGCTTAGAGAAGGTAAAGGCCTGTCTTCAGGTCACCAGTAACAAAGCAGATAAGTTTTGTCCAAGTACAGAATTCAAAGAACTGTTAATTGGAATTTAAACGGATGTAGGAATATGTAAAGATCAAGATTTCAAATCCAGGTGTCTCAAGTTAATCTACTAAAATCATCTTAGATTTCAATATCATAAATGTGAATTTAGAAGCCTTCATCAATTACAAAATCTTCAGGGAAGTGCATTCGATTAATCTTATATTCAACAAAAAATTCGTAACACAAGAAACTTACACACTTATTTTTACCAGGGTCTTCTCTGGTTTACTAAATTAATACCAAAACCTACTTTATCTGTGTGTATATGTATATATAAATCACTTATTTTTCTGTATAACATCACAGGTGCAAAGCAAGTCCTCTGGACTCTCTTTATACCTTTTAATAGTTATTATTCTATGGAACCAATAAATTAAAATTATTGTGTTTCCTTATTTTTAAGGTTATTCGAAGGAGAGCAATAAAGAAAAATTTATATAGCTTTTTCTGTTAAGATGTAACACAATACAGAAAAAATGAACAGCAACAACAGATCTGCTTAACAAAATTCAAGTTTCTTATGACATGATAATTAGAACGTTTTTCCTTACCAGTCACTTGGAGAATATGAGTTTGATAGAGGTTATCATATCCATTAGCATAGCAGGTGTAATTTCCCATATGAGTTGTGGTAACCTTAGTGATGTACAAGGACCCATCATCTCCAAAATCCTACCAGGAAAGATTAAAAACAAGGTTATCATAATTAAGCCCACATCTCTACAGTAATTATGCTCATCATCTTGGCAACAAAGCTGTGATGCAAATAGCAGACATCACAAATATTAAAGCAGAATATCTGACAGTAATCTGAAATTCAAATATTATACTTGTGAATGGTGGAGTTGTATAATCTTGCAACATATATTGTGACTGTAAAAGAAAATACAACTTTTTATTTTAACAATTAGTTAAACTCTGCAGAATCAATTTTTTTATTTAGCTATGACAGTTAATTGCAGAAGAAAAGCTGTTGAGGATTGTATCCGACCAGAGAGAAAAACTAAATCTATGCAAAAATTAACAAGTTAAATGACATCCTGTGGAAGTGTTGTCATCCTTTGTAATGAGCAGATATGAAAAAAAAAATCCTCATTTTTCCTCAATTCTTCTCATTAGATTCAGTGATACATTACAAAAGCATTGCTGGTGTAAACTGATTTCAGGGATCTGGGATTCCTGAGAGTGAATGTTTGTGGCCAAGACTGAGGCAAAGGAAGCTTTTAGTACATCATCATCTTCTACTTCTTTTGGCACTGGGTCCCATGCCAGGTCAGCAAAAGGTCCCTCTTTCCCCTGTCTTTGTTTTTGCTGCTGATATAGCCCTGAAACTCTGTTGACCTTCATATCTCTCACCAGATCCAATACTGTGATGGCTTCATCCTTCCTTATCTGGACATTCAGATAGAGTCTCCAGATTCTTCCTGGGTCACATGTTGTTCCTTACACTTTTTTCCTTTTATTTGAATTCTGTCAAGAGTTCCTTGTTCATTAATACAGACTTCTGGCTGCTTTTGATTTACTGTTCATTGTGAAAGCCTGTTCTTGAGCATAGAGGAGGTCATCCTCAAAAATCAACCATCTCTCTTAGATACCTTTTGTTTTCAGCATGATCTCCTTTAGGATTCTTCGAAGCACATCCTTGACCAGGCTAAAGCCTGCTCTCCTGAAGTTCATGGTTGTATTGCTTTCTGCCTTGCTGTCTCCTCTTAGGCTCCTTGACTCTTATATCTCATGGTCACTGTGGCCAAGGTTGTCCTCACCTTTATAACCCCAACCACTTCTTCCTTGTTTCTTCACAAACTTTCTAACCTCTATAAGTGCTCAAATCCATGAAGCCTTTATCAAAAGCTTGCAAAACCAAAAGCTTCAGCTAAAATATCTCAATCACAAAGCCTGTAAATTGCACAGTAAAACAACTTTCCCAACTTCTTGGGATTTATTTTTTTCAGTTCTCACTTTCCAGTTTTTGTTCTTACCCAGAAAACATAACCTCAATGCACGTATGCACATATTTCGTTCAAGATGACTTTCACTATAACATCTTGAGTATTTTTGTAGACTGAAATGAAACATGAAAACTAAAATATCTATAAAATCCCTTCTAATTTCTCAGTTTTATTTCTTTAAATACACTCAAAATATTATTCAAAAAATATACGTCTCACTGTATTTCTTCATCCAAAGATGTGTGGGCAGCTAAATTTCACATTGCATAACCCTGTGCTTCCAATGATTCTACTAGTTCTTCCATGGGAAAAAAAAAAAACAACCCATCTCAAAATTAACCTACCTGGGAATATTACCAATAACTTGACTTTCTCAAGATAACTATAGGTTTCTATATCAGCACTGTCATTACACAGAAAATATTTCTACCAAATCTTCAATATACCATTACATGCTACCACTGCAAAGATCAAAAAAGGGACCCTCTTTAAGACTTCATTTTTAACTTCGATGATGCAAACCAATACCACTGGATTTCCCTTCAGAATAACCCACCCAACTAACTTCAAAAAACTTCCTTATTGGATGCTTTGATCTTTATCTCTTTCTAAAATGTCTGAAGTAGAAGATCAATTTACTTTTTCCCCCTTACTAGCTGAACACATGTTTTCAAAGTGCTCCTCTTGAACAACATTATTAGTGGAAGATGAAAGAACAGATATTCAAAAGAGCCACACTACAGGTACTTACATTTTATCTGGAAAATAGATATTGTTATTGCCGCCTAGAATTTTTTGCCTAATCTCTGCCAAAGGTATTTGTGAACAAAATAAGAGCATAGGATGGAGTATATAAAAATTCAGCTGCTACAATGCAGTCTGGAGACTAGTCTACTTTAATATTACTGATGCTAAATTATTAGATATTGCTTTGAAGCACACTTACCTGTTTCAGTTCTTTAACTGATTCACTGTAGCGTATTATGTCTTTAGGTACCATAGCTATTTTCTCAGTAAATGGGTGTCTGTATTATGGTTTCTCTCTTCTTTTTCATAGAAACCATGGATGAATCACCCCTGTGGTTATTTTACGTTAGTGTTTCAATAGAATTCACACATGGCACTCAGAGAGTTAGAATTTTATGGACAGTATGTTTCATTGGTAGTGGTGAGTTTTGTCTGGTTGTTTGGTTTGGATTTTTTACAACTACAAACTAATGTCCCCAGCTTATTGTTATACTGACTTCACTGTTTATTTTGTTAATTAAAGCAAACTACTCAATACAAAGTGAACTTAATGTTGTAAGCAGCATTTGAAAAGGGATGGTGAAGTACAAATAGAGCTACTTGACACTGCATGTTGACAAGTATTTAGTGTTTTATTGACTAACTCACAAGCTAAGTAATTTAAAAAAACCTGTATCTATACTGACACACAAACATTTTTGAAACAGAACCTTCAAACATCGACAGCAAAAAAATACAGAAAAGTGGTTTTATATCTTTTGGAAAACATACTTGATGACATAAAAAAAATTGCTACAAGCTCAATTTTTGTTCTCCTACTGTTCAAATAGAAATGGCAAGGTACTTCTAAAATTACAATGAGAAACTCTAATTATTTTTGTCATACATGAAAAGATAGAATTGAACAATTATCTTAACAATGATTCCACTACAATTCTGTTCTCCTGAAGAACCTGACATTTTACAGATCATGATATGTTACTAATAATGAGCAAAATAATATGGAAAAAACCTTTAATTTGATAGTGAATCTTTGCTTTGCTCTCTTCCTGTTTATACAACAGAAATGAAAGGTAATTTTTGGTTTTGAAACAGCAATTATTTTCTTGGGGGTTATAACTTGATTTCATATCCTAAGGCTTTGCATATGAGAGAATTTATGACCATTTGCCAGCACTTGTTCATTAACAGCTCTAGGCAGACTGTTCCCAGCTTTCTTTCTACAGGAGAACATATAATGAAACAGACTGCTTGAATTTGTTCATCATCATAAAAGCTAGAAGTTTGGTTTTGGTTTGGTTTGTAGCATTTTGGTTTTTCTTTTATTTTCCCAGCATTTTTTGCCAGTCTCCTGCTTTCTTAAATAACTTTGAAGCTTTTGGCTTTGCATAAATAATTTTAAAAAAATAAAGAAAAGCACATAGGCTATGTAAACTGAAGATGTGAATTCTTACTTGCATTCTCCTCAAACAGAAAAATAAATAGTTTATTGTGTCCTTAATAAATGGAATTAGTGATCACCAAATATTATGAATTCATAACTTTTCATATTACCTTTATTTCTATTTGCAGTCTTTGACAAATCCACAGCAAAGGCAAAAATTATATTGTTTGGTGTCTTTTTTATTGATGGTTATCAGAGTTATAACGGTTCAATTATAATGATAACACACTCTGGGTGGGGCTATTTCCCTTCTTTTTAAAGGAAAATCTTGATTTTCCAATGGGAAAAGGCAAAAAACCCCACAGCATCTGTCTCTGAGCTGATCAGGTAAAAAATTTGAAGCTAAGAATTAAAATTTTGTATTGGTTTGCTAAGGGAAGGCTGTATCAATAATTTCAACCACACAGATATTTTCAGAACAACAGTTATTTTCACATAAAACACAGCCAGTATGCATACTCCCCTTTATTTCCTGTACATCCCTCCAAGCTTTCTGCATTTTATTTCAGTCAACTCATGGAAGTACCAGTAATACTAATGTCACTTTTTTGCTCATATTTTACATATTTTTCAGTATCTCTAACTTCCTTTATTACAAGGACACAGAGAGTAGATAACCTTGTGAGGGTTAACTGAAAACATTTTTTAAAATAATTATTTATATATGGCTGGTTTGCCAGATAAACTCAGCCCAGGCTTTTCGTGCTAATGTCAATGTCTCCTATATTCCAAGTAATCAGTTTCTCTGTTCACATTGTTCACAAACAATGCAACTCTGCAGTTTGCTACTGACTGTCAGAAATAAATTATATTCCACAAAAAATCTGAAAATAATTACATTTGGCAGAAATCCAAGATTTTTAAAAAATTTTCTTTCTACATTAAGAGGGAAAACAAAACCTACATTTCATAAGCACAAATTTTGCATACCTTCTCTCAGTCTCACATTTTATACCTGCAATAAGAACAAATCATTAATCTAGTGTAAGTCCATTGGTTGAAGAATCAGCCTGACAGAAAATTGCAAATCATTCCAAAGCTTAAAGAAGGAAAGTACACAGTCTACCATAAGCACTAGTAGAGTACATGCAGTAGAAAGTGACAGGATCTTAAAAGAAACTCTCTTCAGAAGAATGTAACACCAGGCATCAATTTATGACTATTAATGCAGGCTAGTTTTAGTCAAAGGAAATTAATCTTCCTAAGCTTCTTTTCTAGTCACTTGAGAAAGCTCAGGCTAGCAAAATCCTTTCATGGGACCATTCAGTGAATCTGTCATTGCTCACCGTTTTAGCTACCACCCACCTCTCTCTGCTGACCATGAAAACAAAATTCCTAGCTACAATTAGACATTTCAAGCGTTTCATTGGTTCCTCTTTTCTTGACATTAGGGAGAACGGAAAGAAAAAAGCAAATAATGACTGAATTTTACAACGACTGTGTCTCACTACCACGAAAGAGCTTTACCAGCCTTACTTTACTGATTACTTGGTAAAGCAGTGATCATGCGGTGAGTAAATCAGAACTAAATCTCCAATGCTGAGGAAGTCTTCGTGCATACCTTCCTAAGCTTGTATTACAAATGGTCAATGCAGAGGTCACCCTCTATTCTTGCTTCCTAAAATAAGACTTTGTAACGCGTGAGCCCAGGCCAGTAGTTTAATTGAGCAGGATTTGGCTGTATTCAGCAACTCTGAGAAAAAGACTATTTCTCTGACTATAAATGAATATGATAACACTGCACCTGTTTAAATAATTAATTAGATATGTATGATTTTCTCTTTACTCTCTGGGATACAGTAAGGACAGCAATTTCACTTCATGAGGAAAGAGTAATAGGTAATAAATGGTAATATCCATAATTCTACAGAAAACGTGCAACTCCTTCGTGCTTTTCAAAAAATGTCAGTTGATTAAAAATTGGTTTTGCTGTTTTGAATTCCAGTAATGTTCAAGCCTCCTAAGAACTTGAAGGGGGATGACACAGAAAAGAGACATAAAACGCTTCAGTGCTAGATCACCAATGAGAATAAGGACTTGATTTGATATGTAGATGTGTAAAGAGAATTTGGATTTTTTTTCTTGTTTATGGCAGACAATAGACATAAGTGAGAGCTTTGCCAAAGTACTAGAGCTCTTGAGGCTAGCCATAAAACATCACCAACCTTTTACTTCCCCAAAAACTCTGCAATTTTACGCTATCTTGCAATGAATCTGCAATAAGGACTGGTAATTTATTTAGACATTCAAAATCTCCAACTGAGTAGATGCAGCATATTTTAAATGGAAAATTCAGCATGCTCTGATACAGCTGTCTTTTTTATTGCTTCATGTTACATAGAGATCTTCAGAATGACTCATACACCATTTAACTTTTACTCCTTTTAAACAAAACAAATTGTTCTATAATCAGATTTAATCAGATAGATCTATTTGACATTAATTTCTTATATATTTTTCAAGTTAACCTCATAACCATTGAGATGAATAATAATTGTCTAATTACCACAGTTTATTATCATTCCCCCAAACTGTTCTTTTTCTGTTATTTTTTTAAAAATCAACTTCAATTGTAGATGTATTTGTTATTACACTCCAAGCTAGTTCTGGAAAGAGAAACTACTTTGCACTATGTAGTTTACTTGGATTAGATTACAAAGAGTAAAGAGGCCCCACAGAAGCAGAAGTACTGATGTAATTTACCCTTTAGAGTGACTCAGTTTAGAGTGAGATTTGTGTAATGAGCTTTTAGCAAGAGCACTCCCATTTCAACTTTCCTTCTTTAAAGACATTTTATTTATAGAAAGAGTGTAAAGAAATCACTGAATACTTCCTAAATTTTTCTGATTCTAAAAATATTACACTATATAATAACACTGTGCTAAGTTTAACCTGTTTTTTATCTTTGGTTCCTGAACTGCACTTGTCTTAAAATAAAAGATATAATTTTATTTCATAGAAACAAATTTCTCCAGATGTTTCTTTACAAAATCAAGATAATCTAAAAAAAACAAAAACCCAAACAAACACAGAAACAAAAAACAAAATCAAAACAAAAAAACTCCCAAACAACCCTTAAATTTTTGTATTACTCAAATTTTCATTTAATTATTATCTAGACCATCCCATATATTTATGAACTATCCAGGAGTGAGACAGACAAGTAGGTAGAGTGTCTTCAAGGTTTATGCAATCTACAAAAGCCGTGTGGGATAAATTTTGAGTTGTCACAAACTCCTTTACGTACATGAGATAAACCTATAAATAGACAACAAACTACCTTTTCAAACAACCTTCAAATATCTTGCAGACAAAACTACCTAAACACAAAATGATAGAGATTGGTTTGGAATCCCCAACTATGTGGCAATGGAAGAGGATATATTGGGGGGGGGGGGGGGGGGGGGGGAGAAAGAAATAAACAAACCTAGTACCTTAAAATGATTTAAAAATCAGAACGATTCGCTTCTGCCCATTCTTAGGATGAAAGGTAGGAAAAAAGCATATTATAACTCAAATAGTTTTCCTCAAGTTGAACTCTAATTTTAAACACAGCATTAATGTATGATCTAAAGACAACAGTAGAAAGAAAACAGGGCCAGCTACACATTACTTGGATTATTAATACAATCCCATTTATGTCAGTTTGTTATCAAGTATGTCATATAAAAAATGGGCACATACATGCTTAGAAAGATTTTGGATGTAACTCCTATATGAAACATTTTCTTCAACTATACACCTGATTAAATACAACAAAGTGAGTGACATCCATTCCTTGCCATCTTTTTCTCTTTTCTTATAAAATCAAAATATTGGCAGTTTGAATGCCAGCACAGCAACTTCATTTAAGGGTTTAGCCAAGATTGACACACTCAGTACTTCTGAAATATTTTAGATAAACAGCAAATTCTAGTCAACTTGAACTAAGCACTCAGTATGGAGTACTACAAATAGATGCTGAATTTACACTAATAAAATACTGAAACCTGAGACAATTTAAATTAATACCAATCTTGGTTATCTAATACACACACTGTGTTTGCTCAAACCACTAATACAACAATCCATGTCCATTATTCTAATTCTTTATCACAAGAAATCCTTACTGGCAAGATTGATTCCTTGATAACAATGAAAGAAAAGGCACTTCAAGGTCATTGGCGGCAACCTTTTACTGTAAGCCCAGAAACTATTAATGCAGGAAAAATTCTTTGAGTTTTGTTTTGCAGTTAGGTTTTTTGTTTGTTTTGATTTTCCTCTCTACAGAAATGAATTGTGATACTTTTTAGTATTGCCTTTGTATTGTCTGGTTCTGGTTTCTGGTCAGGTCAGCTGTAAGCCATTGGAAGAACATCCTCGTATAAAACAAGAAAAATTACAGTGTTTGAGGAGTTTTCAGTTTAAAAAAATAAAATTTTTCAGCATATGGTGGCACCGACAAACATATTTGCTAGAGTTGTACCAAGTATGACTTCTGTTCTTTTACTGATATGGAGCCAAGGAACTATGATAAGCCTACAGGTATCACATATTTTGATCACTGTTCATGCTCAAAGACAATAGCACAATGCTGAACTAGAAAAATCTCATTAATTTCTACATATTATTAGCAATAAGATATTTCTATTACATATCTTTCTGTTACATCTATTCTCTGTTCAAGTCACAAAATGAGGCTTGAAATTCCCCATTTCAAAAGGGATTGTAAATAGTCATAATAAATACTTTCTGGATGTTATTAACAAATAAATCTTACTGATATTTAGACACTTTGCTCCTATTAAATGCTCAAATTTATTATACACAAAAAGTTTACTATATCCTGTTACAGCTGACCTGTGCATTATTTAAAAGCAAAGTGCCTAACTGAGGTACATGTGTTTCCTGTGCATTATAGTAGTTTTAAAAATTTTGAACACAAGTACTTTCAATTGCACAGTTAAAAATAAGACCATAACTCCAGTTAAATGAAATGCTTATATAAAAATGTATATGCAAATGAGAGTATCACACTGAGTCATGACCACATTCCTGTGCTCTCTTTAAATTGAGTAACAGGTTCTCTCTTCTATAAGACATTCATTACTTCAATTTTACTACTGCTCTGCCAATCACAATAAGCAGTTCTCTTCTGTCACAACACTAGCTAACTCTTTGTTAACATACTTCACGTTTCTACAAGACGTACCAAAATAATTCTAGTTCTCAATACACCATTATCGTTAATATTTCTCTCCTGTAATTAATATTTGCTTTTTTAAGTTCTCTGTAATGGGCTCAAAATTTTTAAGAGTGCAAGTCCTTTACAAAACATGCAGCTATATAAACTATATTTTCTTTTTCACCCTTGTTCTTTGTTTTGCTTTTAAACAATGCAATAGCAGTGTTCATCAGAAAGATTTTATGCTATTGTCACCATATAGAATTATGTTACTGAAATACCATAACAAGATCTTTTTCTTATATATGCTACAGTCTTACTTCAGAAGACTGAAAGGTACAGAAGTTCTTTTTCTCTAGCTAACTTTTGGTTTCAATTATATTTTACTCCAATTATAACCCTATCATTAGCTGCTGCAAACGAATCATAGAATCCATATCAGAAATATGGTCTCTATTAATACACAGGGGTGGAGAAAAGGCAGCTTTTTCTTCCCTGCCTTTTTTGAAAAGTTAATTGTTCAATAATCACAGGATAAACTTCAAAACCTTTTTCATGAATGAATTTCGTGTCTGATGTTAAAACTAACGTATACCATGTTAAAAATATGGAGGCAAAACAGGATTTCAGCCATCTTTCATTAACTGTAAGTTACAATAGTAGGAACTTCACAGAATTCATAACACTTGCCAAGTTGCTGCACAAAATTTTAAATATCTTGTAGACAAAGGTTGTATGGCACTCATATTTTACTGTGCCAGAATATGGTACCTTCATTTTATTTCTCATTAACACAAACAGGTCTATAAAGAAAGACTTTTGCCTAGCAGGAGCACAAATTCTATGAAGACTCCTCCCAGTTAAGTAACACAACTATTTGAAATAAAATGCTGTAAAAAATGGACACACAAACCTTCTTTTAAATCAGACAAGATAGCATACTTCAGATGAAAGTGATAAGACTGTTTCCTTTTATTAAGTTACTCTGAAATTTATTTTCTATGGAAAAAAAATTGTTCTTTTTCCTCTTCAAGATTTCAATTAAGTTTCCATATGCAAATGCTTGTCATTTGAAAACATTACTCTATTTTCCTTAGAAAGTTCTAGAAGAAAAATGTTCATCAGCAAAACCAAAAATATATTTAGTAGGTACTTTTGGATAATTGTCAAAAAATCTCGTCACTTCTATCTGACTTTATCCATAAAAATCTAAAAAGAATGCAGATTCAGTGATCCTCTGTAAACTCACCTGAATTTTCCTTACTCAAGGACAATTTTTTATACCAAACCAAATTAGGTATGATTTAGAAACACCGTTTCAACTTCCCTACTTCTGGCTGTAGTTTTAAGTCAGGCATACATGAAAGGAGAAACAGATGGACATCCTTGACAGATCTGCTTCCTAAATCACACTGAAGGAAACCCTTTTGTTTATTTTATCTCTCCTTCTCAGCAGATTAATGAAAACACTCTGCCATGGATACAAAGGCTCTTGTATACACCCCAACAGAAAGAGTTCTGAATGTATACTTTTGAAAAGGAAGTTCTAGATTATAAAGATAGCTATGTAAGAATAGTATAAAATTGAAAAATAATGGAAGGAAGAATACACATGAAGGTGATAAAACTAATACGTGAAAGAGAATTCAGTCTGAGCTGAAGTAGATCTAATTAAATTTAGACTTGAATGGATACATGGTGTCAGGTACATGAGTAGATAGATCACTGACCAGTTTGATTCAGAGAAATCTTAAATATCATCTTTTGAAAATCATGGCAGATATACCGTCTTCTGTTGTTATCCAGTCAGTTCACAAACTGATCAGACTTAGTCTAGATAAACAATTTACTTCATGTTCACTTTTTCAAGTAGTGGTACCAATTATTTTTCAGGTGGGTAGCAATTTTCTTTCTGAGTCAGTACTGAGTAAATGCCTTTGTACACTTCTGTAGTAATTTTTAAAAAAATATTATTTTTGAAAACATATAAATGCCAGTTGAGCCAAGTTCCCAATAGGTAATTATTTTCTACCTATCCTTATTTTTCCTCCTGGGCTGCTTGTGATGGTGGGTCGGAAAGGGTTTCTCTTTTTTTTTTTGTATTTAAGCAATTGTGCCTCTCTGTTCAATGAACCAGACTCCTGGATATCAAAGCACTTTTATTGCTGGTGATATGGCCCTCCTATTTAATGTACTATAGCAATGATTGGAAAGTCAGGACTGTGAGCCACAGGAGGCCATTATTAACAAAGCATCTTTCTCATGTTCTTAAGAAGGAGTGACCTTTACTACCAGATGTAGCGTGGTCCAGGTTGCTCGTTCAAGACTTCTTTTCTAAAATAATAACCTGAACAGCTTAGTATTCTTTTTGTGTACTATAAAACCCTTTCACATAATTCTTCTGAAAGCTGCAAAAAGCATTAAGTCTACTAGGATAGCAAAACTACTGCAAAATGACCTGGAAAAGTTGGAGAAATAAATACATAACTAGTAATAAAATTATTCAGAATGATGCTGTTTTCATCCAGTTGATGGAATGTGTACAGCAGAAGTGAGAAGAGTAAGTCTATAACCATACATAAAAAACAAACTGCAATTTTTTGATGAACTAATCAGAAATTAATAGCACAAACTGAATTTGCTTGTAACAGCAATATTGAATACAGACATAACCTGCATTTTTATATAGATATATAGAAAATATCAGAGAAAACAGCGAATTTTAACTGAAAGAAAAGTTTGAGAAAGAAAGGTATTATGGGAGTGAAGAAAAGATGCTTCAAAAGTTTTAGAAGTCATATTAGAACACAAAATAGTAAACAGTTTTTCACTAGGTTTAAAACACAAGGAAGATGGGCAAGAGTGAAAAAAAAAAGTGTGATAAAAGTTCTGGAATAGGAGTTACTCCTAAATTCAAGTCCCAAAGGTACTTGATAGACACCTGGATTCTCAGCTATCCTGCATCACTAGGATTAGCTTTGGGATGTTCCTAACTGAGCATGCTGGTCTAAGGTGGAGGATAGTACTCCCATCCATGTGCCTAAATTCCAGCTTTCATTATTCATTATCGGGAAAGACATGGTGGAAAACAAATTCTCCTGAAAAAAAAGATGGGAATTGATCAGTAACAGATGTGATTATTATACAGTGGGGAAAAAAATATAGCTTTGGGACTTAATTTTTTTTTTACACCTTCTATAGTTATCACGCAACACCAATGGGCCTTAGAAAATATTACATGGCAGGTACATGCCCTCAAGTAATTGAGGCAGGTATCTGTTCAGAGAGCTGAACTTGCAAGACCAAGTGTCAAAAATGGCTTTACAAAACTAGTTGGCATTAGAAATGTTATTATTAAAGGAACAAGGGATACATGGAATGTTAAATCTTACTGAAACTGAATGTTGTATTACCATACACAACACAAAGTCATCAATTGAAGAAGCCTGAGCCAAAATGAAAGAAATCATCAATCAAATATCAGAGCTTTTCCATTCACTCCAAACCCAAAGTTGGCTTTCTGACTGATGTCCGTATTCTAATCCTTGTGGCTCATGGGGTTGGGGCAATAATGAGGATTGGGTTTATGATTGCAATCGGAGCTACATGTGTAATGAGTGGGATAGCTATTGTACACTATATAATTGCTTGTGTCATTTTCCTGCTGTTTCTGTCTTTTCTCCTCTGACTTTTCTACCAACATATCATCCCCATGGACAAACTGTGAAATGATAAAAAGGTCCCAGGAGGACACTGCTTGAGCCACAAGTAAGAGACTTGAAGACCACAACTGCCTCAAACATTGACAAGGCTCCAGAAGTGACTTGCTATAAAGTAAGTCACCACCATGTGAACCTGAGATAAGCACAGAAGATAGGAATTTGCAACAGAAGGACCTTGTTCCAGGCCTAGAGGAGCTGAGGTTTGGCTAACACATCCTGGTTAATGCATCTGGACAAAAATTCCCACCTGTGGCAAACTGTGGAAGAGGAAACAACTACTTATACACATGCCACTCCAAGTTATGAGAACATCTGTGACCACCCATGGATACTCACAACTTGGACTGTATAAAAGTGGTACCTCCAGAATGACTCTGGGACCCCCACTACTGAGAAGACCATGGTGAAAAATGATCAATGGGACACCTCCTGATCCACACTGGGATGATTATTTTCTTCTTGATCTCTCTCTCCTTCTCTCACCCCCACTGCTGCTACTTTCTATTTCTTTCTGTCTCCGTACCTCATATTTACTGTTAAATAAAATCCATACTACTGACTTTGGCATATGGTCTCATTTGCACTTTAATTCAGGCAGAGGCATCTCTCAACAATCAGATCATAACAAGTAGAGTGGAAAAGAACAAAATAAAAATGGTATTTAACTCATGAAATACAAAAGAAAATGTACTAATGCATCCTACTTAAAAACTGTGTAAGAGATAAAGGGCAATTTAAAGATAAAAAAGAAACATGCTGACTTTGATGAGTCACCGTTAATCAAATCCAACCACCTCATCAGAAAAATCAGTAGAAAACGTCTGAGAGAGATGTAACATGTTTAAGAGGCGTCATAAGCATAATGTACAAGGAAAACCTGCAACTAGGCCTTTGAGGTGAACCTCATATGTATTTGAAGTTATGCACATGCGACTTCATATATATATCATTGCTGCAACACACAAAATACCACATAGATCACTCACTGAAATTGCTGCACTGCAATTTACTAATTAAGGCTCAAAACAAACTGATCAGGATCCAGATTTTGTATTGAACAAGACTGTCAGCTTTTTGTCTAAAGTATTATGTTTGTTCATTGTTGGACTATGAGTTACTGTCTTCTAAAATGGACAAGGTTAGGAGCATCACCTCTGAAGAGAAGTAGGTTCTGGGGTTCCCTTCATGTCATAGGACCTCTACACTTTCCCTCACACAAGCAGTAAGATGGCAACACTTCAGGGAGGAGGAAAACCTCCTCAGGAATGACACAAGAACATGCAGAGCTTGCTGATGCAAATCAGAAAGTCAGTGCATTGACTGCTAGCAGGCATTCCCTCTTTTAGGATATTCGAGAATAAAGAAATCTGTTTACATAAACTTTGAGTATCTTTTTGTCAAGGTTTGGGAATGGTATTCCCTATTGTAATGTTCCTCCTGAAACTTGCCGAACCACGTGGAGTTCGATCACGTCCCCTCCTACTGCAACAGGCTGGAGAGGAGAATTGGAGGAACAAGAGGGAAAGATCATGGGTTGGGGTAGGAACAATTTACTGGAAATAGCCATGAAATAAGACAAACAGTAACAGCAACAATACTAATGACAGATTATCCAAGAGGAAAAGAAGCAAATGATTAATATGTGACTGCTCACCTGCACCCACAGACACCCCCCAAAACACCTGATTGCTCCCTTTGCCACACTACTCAATATGGAAGAGACCCCTTTCCCCATTCCCAAAAAATGACATGAGGTGGTACAGAATATCACCTGGGTTCTAGACATGCTCCCTTCTGGCTACTGCAAAAATTTAACATGTCTGGCCAGAAACCGGACACTATCCTGTTTTGACTTATAATTTTAACTTTCTTTAAACTTAAATCCTCTAGATTATATCCTAACTTTTAATTTTTTTTTTTTTTTTTTTACTTTTAAGAGTTGTTTTATCTGATTTGGGGAGCAGACAAAAAAGATTGAAGAATATTTCCCTGACATTATAGTTCACCTGGGATTCTGTCAGAAGTACAAACACAAATGGACACACATACACATTTTTCTCTGACAGGGCATTAATATTTCTAACCATTGTATTAGTCATAGCTGTGTTGTATTAAGAACAATTCAACAATTCATAAAGAGAAGCTTGTATGTAGGTCCATACTATCCCATGGGAGAAAACTATGTGGAAAGGAATAATTCATGAGGTTACTGTTAAACTTCCCATGTGGACAAACCAACTCAGTAGATCTTCAAAAAATGTAAGAAAATTGTGGTTGCTCACATCTATAAGGAAAGAACCTGAAGGCAAAGCTAGACTAAAACATCAGAAAAACAATAAAGCAAAATAAGTTACAAAGCCTTTAAAAAGTGTATGAATTAACACTAAAAAAGTAATATGTATTGCATTTGGGAGAAATGCATCTGCTATTTTTCATACGTGGGAATTATTATCTCTAATAAATAGTAGGTTAGATAAAAACAAGAGGAAAGTGGAAAGGCAAATCTTAAATTTAAGATGTAGCATAACACAAGGAAAAAAAATCTTTCTTTATGTGTCCTGAAATATCAGCAAAATGCCCTGTGATATCTGTAGTGAGTCACAGTACAATTACATTAAAATTGAAGTAAAATTTGCAGAGGCATATAATTTTTCATAATTTCACTCAGATGGATGCTAATTATCCCTGCCTCCCATCAGTTTCAGTAAGAGAAGGACTAGTAGCAAGATGCAGTACTTCCACAAATAGTAGTTGTAAGTACCATAAGAAGAGCTGAGGAGTACTAAAGACTTTAAAATTATCAGCTGAATATTATCAGTAGTGTTATTAACACACACTTTGTAGAACATTTTTAAACGCACTACTTAAACACAAATTCCTATTATCATCCGTTAAAAGTCAAACAGTATTTCTTAGTATTTCTTTAAAATGTCTTAAAAGTACAAGACATCAGTCATTATCAAGACCCACTTTCAGCCACTCCAAAGTTGACAACTTTAAAGATAGATCTTGTACACTTTCAGTAGAGGAGTAGGAAAAAAACCAAAAAACTATCAATTTCAGTTTAGACCTGGATTCCTTTCCTTCTTGTATTTTTCCATTTGAAAAAATACTAGCACATTATATTGCTCTGAGTTTGTCCCTTCTCAAAGCAAATAGCTTAATTCATACTGAGAACTGGATAGTGAAAAAGCTACGTTTCTAAGTATGAGCACTTGCTATGATTTACAAAATCACATTGTCACAACTGCTTAGTCTGAATGGTTTCCTATATATGTACTGATTCCCAGTTATGTTGATCTTTGATCCGTTTTACTTAAAAAAACTCCAAACCCTAACTATCTATCTTCACAGGTCAGCGTTTGCCTTGTTATTTTGAGAAAATGTGCTGCTCTTTACACAACGTTATTAATCTTGAGATGTGCAGATGTGCTTCTTGTGTAACTCAGTAAATTAAGAATTCCCAGAGTTAGGAAAACATCATTATAGTTTATAATATAGACATAGTAAAACTTAGAGTACACTCCCTCTAGGGACATGTTATTTTATAAAAAAGAGTATAGAATCTAGAAATAAATAGAGAGAGATAAAATCTGTGAAAACAGTAAAACGTCAAATAAATTTTTAAGAAAAGAAAGTCTGCGGACAAATCTAACTCAATGTCTTTCCCTCCATTCTTTTGTTGTTTCTTTTTTTAATCCAGACCCCATTAATTCTTTCTTCCTCCCCATTTTACTTTATCTGCAAAGATAGATTAATATCCCACATATATATATATTTGAGCTCTATTAATTTTAGTGCCTTGCTCTGAGGATATTGAATCTGACCTTCTCTTTCTGTATTTGAATCGTAACTGAACTGTTAATATTAAGGGACTAAACTGTAACATAATTTTTGCTTATGAACAATAAGGTTGCTGGGGATCCACTTCTCAGATTTGTCCAGGTCGCCCTGGATGGCATCGCATCTTTCAGATATGTCAAATGCACAACTCAGCTTCATGTCACCTGCAAACTTGCTGAGAAAGCACAGGATCTCACTGTCTGTGTCATTGAAAGAAATGTTAAAGAGCACCACTCCCAAGACAGATCCCTGAGAGACACCTCTCATCACTGGCCTCCACTTAGACACAACGACAGAGTTATTGACCGTAACCTCTGGCTCCATCCATCCATCCATTCATCTGGATGTTGTGTGGGACCCTACTGAAGGCCTTGCAGAAGTCTAGATAGGTGACATCTGTTGGTCTTGCCTTGTAAACCACTGCCATCACTGGATCATAGAAAGTCACCAGACCGGTCAGGCATTTGGTCGAGTCCTTCAAGATAAACCTGCTCCAACGTGGACGTTTTGGATATCTGGTTCACCAAGGAGTACTTTTTGCTCCTCCAGCCTTAGACTTCTGCTGTTTCTTGTTCTTTTTTGTTCTCTAACCTCTCGCTCTCTCCCTGGTTTTTTATACCCTTTTTTGAATGTTCTTTCAGAGATGCCATGGGTGTGTCTGAGTGGCTGCCCTGTCAATGGTCCCTTGGGACTGGCTGCATACAGCACACAACCCTTTCCTCTTCCCTGAGAGGCCACACCTGTGGCCCCTGCTGCCGATTCCCAGGCACCTGCACCCAGCACAAGAACTTTCTCTGCTTGGTTTTTGTTTGGCTTTTTTCTTACTCAAAATGTATGTATCCAGCTTAGAAATCACTTGCTTTTTTCATGTCTGCAAAAAAACTGAACCTTTCAGTCTGAAGTTGAGCTGTTAGCGTCATCATTTCCATTCATCATTTTGTTTTTAATTCTGTGTGTACTGATATATCTTCCTGTTTCTATCTACAGCTCATGCCCACTATTACACTTAGGACTGATTAGTAAGAACTCCAAATAATGGTTTTCAACATCATGAATATTTGCGGAAATGTAACAAATATTGCAGACAGGATCTTGTGGACGTGGACAAAACACTTTTTAAGGTAAGTCATGTGACTAATATCAAACAAACAAAAGCAATTGTTATTTAACAGAGAACTTTTCAGATGATGTTTGGTTTATCCTAAGCCTCTGAAGTGACTTAAAGCCATCTCTCAAGCAAGATGAGCTTTTGAGCTTTGAAACTGTCCCTTATTTTACAAAGCACCACTGTGAGGAAGCTCAGTTTACTAACAGAACAAAAAAAATCCAGAAATAAAAGAGAGATGATGTGTGGGAGCAATTTCCCCCTTAAAAATAAAACGTTCATTAAAAAAAAAAAAGAAATAAAAATAGACAAACTAGATATTTGATTGTAGCAATATTCCACACACGTAACAGTTCAGATGATTTCATACTCACTTGGGCTAGACAGACAGCACAACTCCCAAAGTAACAGTTTGCCCACATTTAGAACTTTGATAATATAAAATGGCCAAAACAAAGAAAGCATACCCAGAAACATACAAAATACAGATGAAAGCCTAATTTTAGTTTTGCAAGAGGTTATAATTGTAATACTTGTTTTCTAGTTTCCTCTATATTTTTAGGTCATGGCAATGTTAGGTGGCAAACACTTGCCTTCCTGAAACAAGTTTTATAAATTATACTAATATTCCAGTTTTCATTCTTTGAAAGGTACCATATACACTGCTGAATATATGGAAGAATGGGCAAAACAACTAATTTTATTATGAAATACTTATTTTGGGAAAAAATATGTTTCTATTGAACTATTATAAAAGAAGACTATTATTATGATCTGTTTGTACATGATGATGTTCATGTCACAGGTTTCTTTTTTCTTTTAAATATTTGAAGATTGTACAATCCTGAATGTATAAATGCTGTATAAATGTATTTTGGGCTGCAATTTAGCCCTAATGTGCTTTTATTGCTATATTTATTTTTTAAATGATTGATTTGTGAAACATATTTTCTCTATATTTAATAGGGGTTCAAATACACAGCAAATAAAACCAGAGTTTGTCACATATAATTTCCATTTGTTTTCTTTGAAACTTCAGGAGTATGTAGTTTGTTATGCATCACTTTTCTATTATTTATGAGAGGTTTTGGCAAAAGGCTGTAAAAGTAGAACTTTCCGTTACTTACACTGATATCTTCCAAATCTAAGCTGTTCAGAACGACATTGTTTCTCTTCCAGATGATGGGAGGTCTCAGGGTTCCCTGGATGGCACAACTTAAGACAGCACTCTGTCCCACTGTTGCTGCAGTGGTGCTTATTTTTTGATCTTCAGGCAGATTCAGCTGAACTACATCTGCAAAAAATGTATTGTTTGAAAGATCAATGAGCAGGCAGTTTCGTGAGCATAATTAGCATGAACTTTTTGTATACTGGTAATTCAAGAACTTTAAGTGGAATGAAAGTAAAAAGAACTTCCAAAAATCCCAGTAAGTTCAGCATATTTGATATAAAGGTCAGCCTGACATTTCAATTAAATTGACTGACAAGTATCAGCCTGCAAGAAGCAGCATTTAACATGAAAGTGAATTCCAGACTGTAATACACTTGACTGCAAATCCAAAGTCAGTCACTGGAAATTATTTGATAGTTAAGGCAGGCACAGTGGACTAGTCAGAACCTTTATTCTGTATTTCCAGGCTAACTAGCTATTCATCATTACTCAATGCTTACAAAAATCTTAAAAAAAAATTTAGGACGTATGTGATAGGAGTCCAGACCTTGAATCTTGCTCTGTTCACCCATGTACTAAATAGCTCCAGTATTAACAGAAGGCCAATTCACTTCTACGTCCCAGAACTCATTTGAGCACTTGCATAAAAAAAGAGTGATACACATCAAACTGATGAAACTGATGACACTCTTCCCTCTTGTGTAATTGCCTTACGTTACAGGCTGATCAGCTGAGAGTTAGATATTCACTTGTGATGAGCCTGACTAAACATAACTCATTAAAATTCTATATTTGTAAGGATTTTGTCATATCAGACAAAAGAACTATATTGGAACTGAAGATCATCCAAATAAAAATTTTTCCACTCAGCTGCTAAAGCATGAAAAATCTCTATTTTTTTATCTTTCCATTTTCAAGTAAACTACAAAAGGCATCAAGTGTCTATTCTCTTTTAATTATGAAAATACTTTCATAAAAGAGACACATTAACTCTTTCATGATAGGAAAGAAGGTTTTGTAAGGAAGCAAAGATCATCTATTGGTTCATTTCAGTCTCATAAAAGCAATACTTTGTAATAAACACTTCCCCTCCTGCCTTCCTTCCACTCCCCCCACAAGTGAAAGCATTAGAAAAGCATGGCAGTAAGTTTAGCTGTTCAATAATTAAATTCTTTAAAAATGTGATTAAAAATAATAATTTTATATTTAGTTCCAAAGGGAGGCCCCCTGATTCTTTCCTCTTTCAGATGGAATGCACTCTATGACTCAAAACATGAGTGATAGTGCCCAGAAGATATGCCCAAATGAGACTGACCTTTTTTAACTAGATGCATTGCCTGACACAATGCCTTACACTAAGGAAAAGGAAATGTACCAATTAAATTGACTCTTCTGCTGTTTATTGTACTTTTTAAAATCCACTGCATCCTCAGAAGCACTTCATGTTCTATGTTACAGGAGATGGTTCTTCAGTGACACTGTCCTGCAGACTTACTGAGACGTAACCACATGATTAAAAAAACTGCTACAGAATGATTCAAAACTTCCGGTAGCCAAATAATAATAATAATTTTGCTTCTTTACTGGGCTTACTATGAAAAGATCACAAAAGGGAGACAAGTATTCTGATATTTCATTTATAAATTTATGCTATCTGTATATTTCAAAGACACTATTCAATTTAGGAGAGGCATGAAGGAGGGATCATGAAATCAGCCAGTGTTATAGGGCCGTTTATGAAAACTGCTAAGCTTAACACTATAACTGACACAGGCAATTTAAATTATACAAGATTTCTAAGCCTTTTTTCAATTAACTTCAGTATTACTATAGATGCCTACATAATCAAGGCCAGTCACTGTTACAGATGTTTATAATTTTTAATTAGAGGATGACACTAGAAAAGAGAGCATCTATCAAATATAAAACTTAACATTTCCTACATTTCTTATATGATGTTCTGAAGTCAAAACAGAGACTACCATTTTGTTGACACCAAGAGTTTAAGTTTTTGGGTTTTTTTAAACTGCCTTGGTTTTAATAGTAATGATAACCTTATAATAAATAATAATTAAGATAATGATGATAATAATAACAATAATAATAATGTACGATGATAACACTAATTTTGCCAGAGAAACACCCTAAGGATTTCTGAAAAAATTCTCAGTTTTCAATACAATATATTAATATGCCATTTTCAGTTTTTATCTCATGACTATACTGTAACAAAAGGGCCAAACGCAGAATTTTAAAAAATGAAGAAACTATGTGGAACTATGTGGAACTAGTCAATGCATTGATGTTACATATTTCTTGTAAATTATGAAAAATCCCTATTCTAATAAATGCACTAGAATCACTGCTTCCCTGCAAAATACCAAACATTTATGTAAAAACCTTCATATATTATACAATTATGTATATTTGTATTATTATTTAATAGGAAAAAAGGCATATAAGTTACATTATAGCTTTTCTTATTTTCTTAAGAGAAAACTATTGCACGTATTTTGTCCTTATTTGGGGGGAAAGAAACGTTACTACCCAACCCAAAAAGCCCTAAGCTTAGAGGGCAACACCTTGTGCAGAATCTCTGGCAGGTAATCTCTGAAAATTCCTGTCTGCAGCCACAGTGAAAGAAGCAAACGCTACTGGGGATGGAAGGGTGTGGTGCGTGCAAAAAGCTGTCAGGTGCACAGAGAAGCATTTGTGTCAGAGTCCAGGCACTATGACATTCCTTTGGAAATATAAAACCTAGGCCCAGAAATTAAATTATGCATTTACCATCTCTTCTCCTTGAAAGAAATAAATGTGGTTCTGAGAGCAAATACTTTTTTGACAGACACTGAAGTTGTGTCACTAAGAGATATTCCTGACTAGGATGACTCCCAGCTTTCCCTCCATGTTGCCTTTGTAGATCATCAATAACTGCTTGAAATTTAGTCACACGTATTTTGTTTATTTAACATTAAATGCAAAAGCAGAGTAAAAGTTTAGAAAAACTGGAAGCTAAATGAATACTGTTTATTGACACCATCACCATGCAAAAAAGCAAATGTGGATATTGTTGGTTGCAGAGCAATAATATTATAAGTAGCCAGTAGAGACTACATTTTATAGCCTGCTATTTTTAGAAACATGGATCCTCTACTATGGTGTACCATATTAATGAGTTTGTCTGCAACTCCTCCAGATGCAGTATCAATCTGACACGCATCCCTGGTTCTTAATTATAAAAGTTACTGGATACACCCTTTCAGATAAAGAGGAGAAATGCAAACGAAAATCCCCAAATGAAAACAACCCAAACATTTAAATAAAAGCTAGAAGTATAGTTAGGACATGAAGATAACAGACAACAGTGTAAAAATATCAGGTTGGAAATAAAATAAAGCTATTATAAAACAGGACAAAAGGAGTGGTGAAAGCAGAGTAAATATTAACTATTGGGAAGGCATTTTAGAACTTTAACACTGACCAGGGGAAAGGAACACTTACTGAAGAGGCTCAAAAATATCAAAGATTTTAAACGACAAAGCAAAACCAAAACCAACCAACCCCAAACAAGTAAACCAAATCAAAACTAATCATTTAAATATAAGATATTCCTGTGCTGGTTGAGAAATATGTGTTAGATGGCTGAAAGGGTTTGATAAATTCAATTCCCTGGCAGCTGAAGTCATTCTGCATCCTGCTTTATGGTCCTGAGCCAAGTTCTTCTGGCTCCTCCCACCTTGTTTTTGTTCCTGAAATTATTACTGTATTTGATCCAGCTTGAATTTATCCTTTTTGAAAACACATGGAAGAAACCTTTACACAATACTTAGGATTAATGAAGTGGAATGTATCAACTAATCTATATATTTTCCTGACAGACTTCGGTCAAGATGTCTGTAGAATGCAACTGCCATTTTCACACAGATCTCATCTGGTTCCTCATAGTTGCCCTGTAAATGACAAGTCCACACAACTTTCTTCTACTCTGTTCTTTCCAGTAGATTACTTCTCAGCCTAAAGTATAATTTTTTATTCTCAACCAAGTATAAGAACTTGTACTTTGCAACATTAATTTTTTAATCACTTTTACTGTGCCAAGCTTTAAGGCTATCCAATTCCAGCCTTTAAAAAAGTTTGCTTCCCAGGTGGTCTTTGGAGAGCTTCAATAATAACTCCTTCTCAAAGTGGTATTTTCCTGTTTCATTGAACACATATCATCTCCCTTTCATCCAAGTCCTTATTCATTTTATCTCTACTAACTCCCATGATTTTATCTGACTAAACAGATTGTAATAAATAAATATCCCAAGTGGTCTACTGAAAATTATGAAAGCACTTTTTTTCTTGTTGCTTCTCTTTATCTAGAATTTATGCTATAAACTTACTTCTGCCTGTCCTTAAGTTAAAATTAGATAAAATTATGAATAGTTTTTCTATGATAATTCTCTAAGTACTTCTAATATAAATATATCTCTGATATCTTTCAAAAACATCTTTAAAACTTACTAAAATCAAATGCAAAATGACACCACTCCAACTGAATAAAAAAATATTGCAAATTATGATCAATTAGATTAAGAGCTTGAATTTTCTCAGTTCGAACAAAATGTAGTAACTAAACTGAGGAAGGCAGGATAAAGGAGTTTTCAAAGCTGAAATGTTGCTAAAATATTCCAACAGCAATACAAATAAACAAATAATGGAAGCTTCTTTTAAGCATTGTTTTTCTTCAAGAGTCATACATCTTGGGTTGCCATTTTTAGTATTTATCAATATTGTTATAAGTCAAAAGATAAAATTATGTCATTGCACTTTTAAAACAGAGTGGGGCAGTAGGACTCTGTTAGGGAAAAAAAAGATGAGGGCAGCTGTACAGTGCTTTGACCAACAATTCTGTTTTCTTAATCCTAAGTATATTGGGTCGATGTGTGTAACACGGAACAGTTTGATGCTCTAAATTTAGCACATTTAGGGAAAGAGCTGTTATACTTGTATTTGAGTTTTCTGAAGAAGTTAAACAATAAATAGTGAAAGCAGGGCTATTTCAGTTCTTTTCCTATACATGAAAAAATCCAATCTCCAATTCCTTTGATTGCCCAAATGGTCTGTAGGGAGCTGTACACAATCATAAAAGTCATTTGTGGTCTTAGAATACCAAGTCAGGTTGCTAGGAAGAGAAACATTGAAGTATATGAAATTTATTGAGGCTTAGTAGTTCCTTACTGTCTCTTAGTATGAGTAAAGAAAAACCACAATAGCACTGTGAATAAAAGGTTTTAAAAGCTAAAAAGTATGAGATGTTATTTTTGTAGTCTGTGTATCACTTTATAATTGATTATGTTGTTAAAGGGAGGAAGGGAGGAAGTTCTTACTCAACTGTTGACTGCCTTGGTTAATTTAATTCCATTAACAAATGTGCAATTTGAACCTTCTTATTTGCTTCCATAAGTTCTGTGTATTTATTCAAAGCAGCCACAAAACTCTTCTGAGTCTAAACCAATGAACATTATGCCAAACAGTACCCACTATTTAAAATTAAGACCGCAGCAAGCCTGTATTTATTTTGTTTGCCTATTTCAAATCTAATATAAAATAAAACAACAATCCAAGCAAAAAGCCTTTTGTCCATGAACCACAGTAAGCCCTGTACTTAATGTATAACATTATTTGGTGGCTTGAATTAGCTGAAATGCAGCTAGGTAATGTGCCTTTTACTCTCCTGGCATTGATCCCACTTTCCTTAAAATGACATACATAACAAAAGCTTTTTCATCAGTGTCATTCTGCTGTTCTTTTACAGCAATTTTAAAATCAGCACACATCACCATTAGCATGACTAATTTTGCCATTATCTGCTGTATATTCTGCTTTGAACTTGTTGTAAACATATTATTCACACATTTAGTAGAATGTTTCAGTATGAAAAGTAACAGAACATGGTTCATGAGTGCCTGTTCTCTAAGATCTTATGTCAGCAAATAAGTCTTTCTGTTACCAAAATCCATTTAAAAGCACACACACAAACAAAACCTAAAACCAACCAAACAAAAAAGTATAAATAATTTTTTCATTACTCCTTAGTGTTTTAGCTATGGAGCTTGGATTAAAATTCAGGCAACTGTTGTCACAAAAAGCTGAAAGTTCTTAATGTTATAATTATCACTTATTCATCTTTTGTCTTTGCTGACAAGAGACTTGAAAACATTTTTTGTTGAAAATATAGTATCGTAATAGCTCCTGCTTTTTGGAAGTCCTGTAGAAACCAATTCCTTGAGAAAATTATCAGAAAACATGAAAGAAAACACAATAATTTCTGCATTTATTTATACTAGTAGTCAAAGAAATTAACAGAGAGTGATTGATAGGTCATCCTAGGAAATATTTATTTTATGGGAGGACTTAAAGCTTCTCTGAAAGACAAATGGGAAGCTGATACCCTAAGGTTTCCGATTCCTCTCACAAGAATAGAGTATATTTTATTCAAATATCTAGAAACATTGAGTGCTTCCTGTTTTAAAAGTACAAAGGATAAAGTAGAATATATCAGCTGACCTATCAGTGAAACTAGTATCAAATCCTTTTATTACTGAAACAGCTTTCATCTTTGATTTTTTTAGGACCAAAAATTACTAGAGAAGAAAATAGCTTTAAATATCATTCTTTAAAATCATTTAAAATAACTAGAATTACTAAATAAATTATAGATTATTATATTTATGAGAATTTATAGATGTGTGTACTTACAAAGTGCTTAGCATTGAAGAAAAGTCTATGTTATTTAATGGCTCTTTGAAGAAGAAGGACTGTAGACTGACTGTAAGAAGCAGCTGAAGGACTTTTGGATTAATGGGCTACAAGTTCATTTGTCAGGAGAGAAACAGTGGAGTGATGATAAACAGTTTTATCACCTCTGTGCCCTCCAGCAGAGAAAAATTCAAATCAATGATTAGGAATTCTTTGAAAAGCAACTTAAAGCAAACAAAACCTAAAATAATTTTGCTCCATGATTTGTAGACATGAATACCATATGCAGCTCTGTGTCCTCTGCAAGGTAGGTAAAAGCTCAGAGAAAATATGAGAGTGGATCAAGGTATGGAGCAGTTTAAATAAATATTTAAAAAATCAGACAGGCTTGAATTTTTATTTAGAAAAACTAACGATGCAGAGAGCTTTGACCAAAGTCAACAAAATCTTGGATGTCATGGAAATGCTGGAAAAGCATTTCCATGACAGAACGATGGCTTATTGTCATTTATAACACTGGAAAGCCATCAAAATAAGTGAGAGGCCACATTCAGAATGAAGGACAGTAGTTTGAAGTGATACATTTGAAAAAAAAAAATCTTCCCCAAAGGTTATTACAGATTCCAGAAGCTTATATGTGCAGATCACACAAACACTTGGGGCAAATTATAATGACATTATTCTTACACTTCTCTAAACATCAGCTGAAGTTCATGGTTGAAAGAAAGCATTGGACTGGCTGGACCTGGGACCAATACAGTTGTTTTTATAGCATTTTGGCATATTTCTTAATTTTACATGGAAATACCCAGAAAATGGGATTTCTAAGTTTTCTTTACAGAAAGCAAGCTTCTTTAACTCTTGGTTCATTCCGTAAATTAGGGAATATAATTTAAGGTATTTTAACACTTTTAATGAAGCAAGTAAATCAAATGCAATGCAGTTGAATTAATCAGTATGAATTACAGTATGAATTACATCTTGAAAATAATTTTACCCCTCTGGTATTTTTAATTGATTTAAATAGGATTTCCTCTGAATGTCTTTCCTCACATATGACATTTTCTAGCTTTTCAATAATGGCAATCATTATTAAAATCAGCCATTATAATTTTTTGTTAATTTTAAATTCACAAACTGATTAAGCTAAAGCAAAATTCTCAAGCTCATTGTACATGTGTTTTCAATTTAATTCTTTAATTAAATTAATTTCACTTGCTATGTCCATTGACTCGAACTCCTCCTCAAGACCCTTTGTTTCTCATGAATCTGCTCAAAATCCATATATATTAGTTTTTGCCTTATATTCTTGTATCCAAACTGCAGGATACTGAGCATGTTTTGAAAAGTATCACTACTACATTTGTTAAGGACATTTACAACAGTGCAGATAAAGGGTTCACCCTATAGACTGTGTTATTTTGAGAATCCTGTGAAGTTGAATTCAATTGTTATGAGAACTTTTGCAGCCTAAGGGAAAACCCAGGCCAAGAAAGTCAACTCCTGATCTGTACAACTTCAATGTCTTCTGTTGCAAGGGAAATCAGTAATCTACTCCCATAATGTCGACAGCCTGTATCTCACAGGCTATTTATTAGGCATAAGCATAACAATCCAAACTTTGCATATCCTGATTGACAGACTAGTTCTCTCTCCTCATGAAGAAGAATGGAATTCCAGCTTTTATGCATTTAAGTCTTTGAAGAGGCAGCAAACGAAGTGGCAAATAATGAGTCTCTCTCCCTCCTGGCCCTACTATCATCTCAGCTGACTGAAACTGCCTGCCCAAGCTTAACATATCCTCTCAGTATATTCTGTAACTGATTTCATGCACCATTCAGTGAATCCTAAGGGAAATTTCAAAGTTATTGTGATGGGTTAAAATTTGATTTGATGTGTGTTACTGGAATTGCTGATTTGAAAGTAGTCAGATATGGTATCCTAGGTTTATGTGCATATATAAACTTGCAACTTTTATAGATTCAATATTCCAATTTAGACAATATATTTCTAGCCTATAAAGTTGCTGCAAAAGTTAATTATAAATTATGTTTAGAAAAGAACCTCTGAGTAAATGAAATAATAATTTTTGGATAACCATGTTTAGACTTAGATCTCATTTTAAAGATATTATATTAAGATATAATAAAAACACTGGTGCATAAAAATATTTCCAAAATTATAGAAACCACAACAGTCCAGAAAATATGATAAATTCTCTCAAATAAAATGATACATTACTGTTTAAGACAACATGCCAAATTACCTACTCCAATCATACCTCTCCTGATATGTGATATCACACCCACAGCAGTGATCATTTGTATGGACACACATAAATAATGACTGTTCACCCACAGCATTTCAACTTTTTCTGATACATTTTCTTAAACACAGTTGTTCTTGCAGTGATAGTTACTTTTTAAGTCTATGAAAAATTCCTTTTTTTAAAATTTTAAATAAGAGGAGAGCATATGCTAAAAATGACCTGTGCAAAACCAAAGCAGAAACAGAAATCTAGCAGATCATAGAGCAGTCTTAGCATGTCTACTTCAAACAAGACATATTAGAATTTAAAAAAACCTCATAGACTTGCAACAAATTTTCTCATTTAGTGTTCAACACTTAACACTTCACACATATATCCCTTGTAAATTAAACAAAGAATACTTGTCTTTGTTCAGAACATGGAGAATTAGATGACTCTCCTCAACTGATACTGGATAAACTGATACAGGAAATATTGCCTGTCTTGAGTTTTAGATATTTTCTTTTAAAATAGAAAAGTAATTCTTGCTATGCTAGTGTATTTTTAATAACAACTGCTGCAGAATTGGACTGTGTCAGTTTTTAAAAACAATAACAGCAGAAAGTGTATCAGGTATTGATGCAACATGGATGGGATGTTAGCCTCAGCACTCTTTTGTGGCATCTCAGTGCTAAATTTTCTGAAGTTAGTATTTTAGATGTGCAAAACTGAACTTCTAAATCTTCCAAAATTGCTGTGCTGAGTCTTTGCAGAGGTGATGAGAAAGGTATTTAAGATGTACAGAAGAGGAAAAAAATGCAGGACAGGGGGAAAAGGCAAATAAAAAAGATAATAAATGAAAAAAAATTTTGAAAGTTACTTAGGTTGAATGAAATTTTCCATTTCATTACTGACATGACCTATCCTTTTTCTTCTTGAGAAGGAGCATTGCTCATTTTTGCCAAATGTAATGCACCACTTCCAAAACACCTCCCTAGTTTTGCTGATAACACCACATTAACACCAACTTATGCATATCACCAAGTTTCTGTAAAGCTTCAGTTTGATACTTCTGTGCATGATGTCAGTTTCTGTGCATTTCACCAACTCCTCTGGGACACATTTCTCTACACTAGAAATTATCTACATCAAAAATATAAATTTTAAAATATATTTAACAATTTTTCTTGTAAATTGTGGAAATGCTGACTACTATAGTGAGTGATCAGATGGAAAAAAAGTAAAGAAAGATATGACTGCTTTCTACAGTCTTTGTAAATGTATTCATTAAACTTTAAAACCTAAGCTGGGTGTGCCATTTATCTTGCATCACAGGCATGTATGTGAGTGCACAGATATCACTGTCTTCAAATTATGATTAGTTAGTAAGGGAGAATATGTTCAAGAAAAGGTCCTTATTTTCCTTATATTCTTACTTATTTCCTTCAGTTAAATACCAGTGTGATATATAATTTGTTTCAAAAAATATTCATAGCATTGCATTTATTCATTTGAGTTTTGGGTTATTTATAAATTTAGTAGCTTATTTTTCAGTTTTGGAATGATGTAGACAGAAACAAGTACTACAAAGAGATCATTCTGCCAAAGAGAGCACTGAATGTTCCTCTGATGTACCAGAATCTGTAATGAGTGGCAACAAAAACTTCACAGAATAGTGGGGAAGAAATGCAATGAGGCCAGATCAAGCTACAGATTTCCAAAACTGGGATGTACTTGCAGCTGTGAGCAGCCTAAGCAAGGCTTCTAAATAGCCCAACTAAAGTAGCATTCATCAAGGTGGATAAAATTCTTAAAACCAGAATACGTTTCCCCATGGAAAGGCTTAAAAATTACTTATCATTTCATGCTATCTGTTCCACTCAAAAGACAAAAAGATTACGTTTCAATAATAGCTTAAAAAAAATCTCTCTTCAGGTAAAAAGAGAAAGAATATATGAAAATGATATCTCATGGAAAGTAAACCAGGAGGTTGACACCCAATGACTTCAGTGTTTATCTTCAAATCAATAATCTCACATATTTGTATATGGACACAACCTCACAAGAGATTCTTATATTTAAAATCAGTATTTTTGGCAGCTTCTCTGATTTACTTCCATTTGAAAACTGTAAATAAATCTTTGCTTTTTTTTTTTCTAGCTGCCTTCCCAGCTACACAGAATTTAGAGTAGTCCATGCATTTAGAATAGTCTGTGCTTTTTTCTTTCCCTCTCCCCATCCTTTCATTTCATCTTTTCTTAGTCTCACATTTTATTTCCCCCCAGTCCTACCTCCCCTTTTGCTTCTCTACCTTTCTATTTACATCCACTCACCCTGCTGGTTCTTCTTGTCCCTTCTTAAATACATTCAAATGCAATAGCTCTAGATAATGGAGTGAGCATCAGCTGGATTTTATCACATCCAGAACTGACTTCCTTGGCTTCATTGCTGGGTGAGGTGAGGGGATGAGGGTTCATGGCTATGTCTACCTTGTGGCTTGGAAGCACAACTTAGTGCGCTAATCCATGAGAGTTTGCAGATGTGCATCCTTACCACTTCCTGCCTGAATTGTGGGAAAGATGTCTCTGTTCCCAAATGCTCATCTCTCCTTCTGTATCGCAAGGTGGGAGCTGTAATGTTCTAGTAAGTATGCTAGTCTGGACAACAGGGAGATCAGACAGTGAGCACTTTATTTTTCATCCAACAATTTATCTCAGATATTTTGTTCAGATTTAGATCTTAATCTAAGCAGTAATACACTCTTCAGAAGGCACTACCAGAGTATAACTTGTAGTCAGAATAGGAGGAGTTTATACAATCAAATACAGAAACATTAACCAGATTGTCTTCTATTGCTATTGACTTTTCAGTTTGTTCCAAGATAAGGAAAAAAAAAAGTTTTCAAAGCACTGATCAAAAATACAAATTTTGGCCAATCTAAATTGATACTTGAAACTATTCTAACTTTTCTATTTGTGTGTAGCTTGTAAAACGATATTTGTGATTATGTGTCTCGATGTGTATCCTGTAGAAGTCATCTGCTATGGACCCAGTCACCATGGGTCACCATGACCTCTAAACCTCTATAAAACAAGAATTCTAGAAACCACTTCTTATATCACTCTTTTCAGATTTTCCTGTATGGCTTTTTGACAAGACCTGGAACAGCATTCAGCTGTCTACAGTGTCAAGTCCTGTCTTCTCTGGAACACTTCTTCAGCTGAAATACGAGCTTTCCCACCATCCCATCCATAAACTGTGAAACTGTGCAGTTTCACAGTTTATCTTCTCAGTCATGCACAGAACATGCCAATGCATATTGCAGATGTAGATTTAAACTTTATTTTAAAGTTTTCACAAAGTTTTAGAAAATCAAACTTAGTCTCACTTCCCCCTACTCCAGATCACTCTTTTCCTGACAATCCCTCAGAATCTGGATTTATGGTGCTGAGCCATCTCATCAGGCTTCAGATATGGGAAGATATATCTTCCAAAATATAAAAATTCCTACTGAATGTCTGCTGATAAATACCTGATATGGAAAAATGCTTCTTCTTGATAACACTTTTCACGAAGAATGGTTGAAGACAAATGGCAAAACGAAAGGGGCTGTGCTGGAATGGGACACACACACAAGGCTGGGACACAAACACAATGAGACACATAACACACAGATTAAAGTTTGCAGTCTAAGCTCCAAATGCAGTCTGAGTTTAGAGCATCAAGCAGAATCCATAGCCCTAGAAGCAGAGTCCATGACCTATTACAGAAACACAGCTTTACAATAAAGCCACCCTAATCAGATGAAAAAATCCACATGGTCAGAACACAAGTACCTGATAGTGGTCAGCAGCAAATGCACAAGGAAGAAATCACCAGGCTAGCATACAGTGAAAATACTGTTTTAGCACTCATCAATACAAAATTGCCAGGCCAGAGGCAGTTTATGGTGGTGGTGACACTAGCATAATGAGTCAGGAGAGTAAATTATCCTGTAAGAATATAGGCTAGTATTAGCTGGCCTGTTAGCTGAAGGACTCAACAATTCCACTGCTCTAATCTAAAGAATCCCTCATTTTGGAATGGAGGGAGTATTTTTCCATGAGGAAGAAGGAAAATAAAGTCCTGTCATCATGTTTTACACTAAGGTGATGTTAAAGAAAAAACAAACCAACAAAAAAGATCAGAAATCAAACTACCAAAATGACTACCTTTTTTCCTTTTAATAAAAAGTATTTTAAAAATGTCAATCTCAGATATTAATCCATTACGGCTCCTAAAAACAAACTCTGCTCTTGAGTTGCTCAAATCTTTAAAAACAGTATTGAATGATGTTTTAAATCTGAAAAAATTTACACCTTTCTTCATTGATAGAGATTAAACCACTGGTGTCAGAGGAAAATAACAGCAGTAATTATGATAACCACACATTTAATCCAAAGATATAAACACAAAGGTAAAGGATGAAGTTTTGGTACATGTCTATCTTCTCACACATATAGAATGTTTACTTATGAACAACTTCATTATAATATGTATATGAAAAAAAAGCAGGACTTTCTAGGTGTCATGGGTTGACCCCAGCCAGGTGCCAGGTGCCCACTCAGTCACTCTATCACTCCCTCTCCCACTGGGAGAGGGGAGAGAAAAATGAAAAACTACCACGGTAAGAAAAGGCAGTTTTATTACAGCGGGGGGGGGGGGGGAATACAAACAAGCAGGGAGTTGTGCGTGCAAGAGCAGAGTAGAAAAAACAATCAATCTCTACTTCCCATCAGTAGCGATGTCCAGACACTTTCTGGGAAGCAGGGCTTCAGCACGCGTGATGGTTGTTCAAGGAGGCAAACATGGACCAGCCCTGAGTGCCTCCTCCTCCTCCTCTCTTCCTTCCCTTATATATCTGAGCTGATGTCATATGGTATGGAATATCCCTTTGGCTGAGTGGGGTCAGCTGGGCTGCTGGTGTCCCCTCCCAGGATCTTGCCCCCCCCCCATCCCCGTCAGTGGGGGAAGGAATGTCAGAGGGACAGCACAGCTTGGCAGTAGCCAAAACACTTCTCTGTTGTCAACACCAGCTACCAAAGCAAAGCACAGCACTGTAAGGGCTGTGAGCTTTACCCCAGTCAGACCCAATACACTAGGGTGAAATAGGACCAGACAAATTAATAACTTCTCAGAAGTTCTATACAAAATTTATACAACTGAATTAGAGTTTGTGTTAAATCAAAAAAATGGAAAGCTTTTTTATAATAACAATTCCATTTCAACCATGTTGATTTCCACAGACACTCCACTCCCTGCAAACTATAACATATTTTTCATAATGGATTGCAAGTTCTACACTCAACTGAAGTGTCAGTTCCTTTGGTTTCTTCAAGCTGATTCCACTCACTTTCCTGGGCTGCTTACACCAAAGTATGTAGCTTGTTTCAACTATTACAAAACTCCCATTTACCTGTTTGTTGCCTATTAAGAAGTTCACCTGAACTTGTGTATGTCCCTGAAGTCCTCTTCTTCCCAGCTTCATTGGACATCACCATTTGCATTAGTTTTCTCAGCCCCCATCTTTCTGAGAGAAATATTTTCCCTAGGTCCCCTGTTACTCATCTGGCAGATAAAAGACCAGATATTCTCCACAAGCCATATCAGCAGCAAAGTTTAAACTAAAATTCTGCCAAAAATTCAGTCACTACAAAATCAGTTCATCTACCCTTGATCTCACTTTTGATCTAATTCTGAGATGGATGAGGAAAACAATTTATTAATAAAAGACATGATATTAAAGACAATTTTTAATACCAGACTATATTCAGTTTCTACTTTGGATTCTTTCAACAGCTTTTAATTTTCAGAAGCGTACAAAGCTCCAGCTGTTGTGAAAGCTGCTGATTAGTGAGCATAAGCTACTGACAACACTTTCTTTTCTTAACCTTCACAAATGTCTCTGTCATAACTTTGCCCTTAGGTTCTATATGAATGAGATATAATTGTATTTCATGTAGTAAATATAGTTCTAGGTAAACAATAATAGGGTTAAAAGGTGATGTTGAAAAAAGCCAGGAATGAAACGAACACTCCCACCTTCAGAACCAAGTCAGCTCTAAAAGACACCTTACACTGACATTTTATAATCAACTATATTCATTGATTTAACCACTGATAATACTTTTATTTAAAATGTCTGTAAAACCTTAATATAATTACAAAAAGTAAACTATGATGACTGACTAATTTCAAACAAAGACATTTTAGTTTGGAGAATGCAGAAAAGGTTTATAATACCAATAAACATAAGGGAAAATTATACACTACATTTTCTAAATCCTGACAGGAAATCTAATTAGGAATAAAGCCAATTATGATTCATTATAAGACCAGTTGCAAATGTTTAGCACATCACTAGCACAAGGTTCACCCAGTACTGGAAATTAGATATGACAAAAAAGGAATGCCATAAAGTTGAAAATAATATTTTTCATTAAAACAGTTGCACACATAAGTATTTATGGATGGTGTTATATCAGAAAAGTACATGGTAATTTTTTTAACTCTGGATAAATCCATTCAAATTATGTGGTGATGGCAAATTGAAATACAGAGACTGGTAAAGAATGAATTAAATTTTCTAAAACAATTTTAAAAATACAATGTTAACAAATTTGCAGGCTGTAAAGACAGACACACAATTTTAACATCAGAGGACTTCCTAAAGAAGTCGAAAAGCTGTATTTATTCAGCTTTGGTGAGGAATGCTCAGCAGACTATACACATGAATTTAAGCCTGAACTGGTTTCCACTATGAAATGATGAGCAATATGGTTAATACAACAGTAGTGAACATCATTTACTCTAGCCAGGCTTCGATTCAGTCACTCAGAGCACCACTGAACCCCAGGTGGGAAGGTATGGATAGCATGAGTGAACTTCAAGTACTTTACCCTGCCTTCAGGCTCAAAGAGTCAGCATTTCACAGACTACAGGTCAGCTTACTACAAGTGGTTTCAATACTGTTTAAAGTTTTCATTAGTGACTTGGATTACAGGACAAGGGAGCCTCAGAAATTTTGCAGCTGCCACCAAATTCAGAGGATCAGGAAACAGACTTCTACTGCCCATCAGAGGGAACTTTATAAACAGAAGGAATGGGCTAACAAACTGTGAAATTCTACTGAGGCAAATGAAAAGTCTTGCACTTGGGACAGAGTAAGTCCACGTAAAAATACAGGGATTCAACTGGCTAGAAATCAGCTTTTCAGACAAGGATTCAGGTAGACCACAACTGGAATGTGAATAAAGGGGCTTGGCCAAATGCCTGCAAGAATTCCCATCTGACACGTTCTGTGCTTCAATAATCCCAACTATGAAGTAGCCTGTGAAAAATCTGAATTATTAATGCTAGTAGTTAGGGTTGCAAAAGGTTAAGGTGATCCAGTCCATGCAGCCCTGATGCATTTCTGAATAGCTCTTAACAGTATCCCTAAAGTCTTCATCAAGAGCTTTGAAGGGATAGCTACATGTTTTACAAACTCTGCCAGCACGACTTCATGTCACAGAGGGCAGGGAGCAGCATATAGTAGAGGCATGGGAAGTGAGCCAAAGGAAGGTTAAACTGCCCAAGTGTTCAACAGGCTTAGCTTCCCAATATGATACAGTTCTTTATCTGGATACCATTTCATTTGTGCAAAGTACAGCTTCAGTTTATGCCAGTTTCATCTAAGACCCCCCAGAACCTCTACAAATGCATCCTTTATCCTGAACATGAGGAATATGCAATCATGTCCAGCTAAACAATTCATCTAAATTGAATAAACTATTAGTCTGATGCATTGAACTAGTTACGAGCTTTGATTCAAAAGTAAAGGCAATTTTTCCACTTAAAAACACCCATTTGTTTACCATTAGATTTCTCTTTTTTCTTATTGTAATTATCTGTCTTGTTCACTAAACACCGTTCAGCACCAATAACAAAAGACACAGAAGTTTTAACAGACAAAAGCTATTTTTGCACTATACTTATGATTCATTCTCCACTCTCTTCATCAAATGAGACAGAACACCAAGGCATATGTGCAAAGATAATTAAAATTTCATAATGTAGTAACAAAATGTCAAGTAAAGTTGAGACAAACTTCTTCTAATACCTTAACTGAAAGACTTTAATTATAAATTATATTAAAAGGAGGATATCAATAAAAATCCTACCATCTAGCATTAGTGAAAGGCCAGCTTACATGGATTTAAATCTCCAGAGTACACAAATCTCCAAATTGATCTAAGAAACTGGAGGCCTAAGGGCTGCCACAACCTCTTGTCATTCTACAAGCATCGTTAACTATTTCTGCCAGGGACTCTCCAATTATTTGGTGACAGCCAAGAGAAATGACCAAGAATCATGTCTTTCAGATTCAGGTTCTGAGGGAGTGGTTGTCAATTATAGCCTCCTCTACATCTTTTTGTTTAGCATATTTCCTTCACTCTATCCATCACTGTATCAAACTGCCTCCTGGTGTAATTTGTCTCTTCAGCAACTCTAGCCACCAGTGCTATCATCATTTACCTACTTCCTAGTTGCTGTCAAAGAAATCAATTGAAATTAATGGTGTCTCATCGAGTAACACATGACCTCAGAAAAACTTACTAGTCAAATGCTCAAAGTGGGTCCACTGTGAAGTATAAAGATATCCTAAAGGTCTTGTTTAGTTAGAAGAAGTCACCTTTCCTGTTGGAGATTGCTGTGGATTACATCATGTAAACTGTGTTGCACTCGATTTCTTTATCTAAAGTAGTCAATTTAAAGCTAACTCAGCTATGTTTAATTAACTGCAGCATAAATATTCAGTGCTTGACACACATTATCCTAAACACAATAAGTTTTTGCAGTTCCTTGTTTCTGTGAGATCTATTAAATCACACGGAAGCAGAGCTTCCTTATTATCAAATGCTCTCTCTCTGCGAGCCAAAAAAAATTGCTTCAAATACAAAAATTCCATCATTGTAGAAGTTTGGTATATTCCAAAAAACCTTAAGGTAAACGTGATCAGAGAATGCTTCCTTATTCTGATTAACAATTGAATAGTTAAAATGAATCTCAAAACATCTGCAAATCTAAACAACCCTTTTGCAATGAAGTCATAATGAAGAAGAAGTTAAAAATTCCTAACACTATATGATCCAAAAATATAGGCACAGACCCAATTTCTGTTATGAGCTATACTTTTACTCTATATTGCAAAGTATATATATGGCAATAACTTAAGAAAAATGGTATTTGGGTACAAACAGCCAGTAATGTGCATTAGGAATAACACACAAGTAAAAAGACATCGAGTCCATTTGATAATGTTTTCTGTTTCTCTCTTGAGAAGAAACTTCACAGGAAATGAAGTTGGGTATTAGACACAGCTTTCTTATCCAGAGAAAATGGAAGTGCTAATTCACTGAAGTAAGAGTGATAATTGGTTTTGACCTTATTTATTGTAGAATATGTTGCTGAATTTATCTAAACAAAAACAGGAGTTTATGCAAAAATCAATTTCTGTATGCTTGTTGTATTTGTACATGACTAGTTCAAGTAAAGCCTTTTTATCTAAATGCTCGGAATTAGCATAAATATTTTCAAGTAATTTTACTAGTATAGATCCAAATTTAATGCTCCTGTTTATTGCAAATACAGATGATGAAAACCAATACTGCACATTTGCTGTTGCCTAAAATTAAACATTTAAAATGCTTCAATCTATGAAGTATTTCTGGAACTAATCAATAATGAAATGGGAATTTTAAGAGGAGAGTTGACAGCCCTGGTAATTCACAGTTTTATGCATGAAACTCTCAGTTTATAAATGTAATAATTTGCCAATTTTATTTATTGAGTACTTTCATTTCACTTTCAAATTTCAAGGCTTTTTCCCCAGAATGGTAATAGAATTTCTAAACAGTTAAGATCTCAGGATCTGTCCTGAGTTTTATAATAACCCAATTTTGTAAAAAAAATCTCCTCACCCAGTTCTGTCAGGAGAACGAGAGGCCAGTATTCTAAAACAGTAATTCAGGATTAAATTAGCTGAATTGTGAATGTGGTTAGAAAGCCTAAAGCATAGCAAAACTACTACATTTCTGCATAAAAATAAGGGGTCCATGCAACGGTTGTTCAATAGTTCCCTGAAATCATCAGACTAGAGTTAAGAAGCAGCTCCTCACAGAAATCTTTAACATAGAAACAAGAATAAATGAAACCAGTTTTAGTATGAAAGAGATTCTGAAAAACCTATCACCTGGCTGAAGTATCTATTTACATTTAGAGGGGAAAAAGAAAGCAAGCAGAACTCAAGGTAGGCTCTGTTGCCTGGCTGTACAGAGGCTTCTAATTTTTGTTCTTCGCTGAGGAGCGTTTTACTCCTCTTAAGACCAGGTGTTTCTGCAAAGGACCAAGACTTCACACAGAGCTCAGTGACATATTCTGAGAACAAGGACTGTGGATACTCTGGTCTCAGCTTTGCACACATGGTATGTTTCCCCAAGATCAAAGTACTCAATGGGCTATGCATCTAAGAAGATCAGCACAAAGGTCAAAGGACAACCTAAAGACAGATGGGATTAGGCTGTGACTCTTAGCACTTCAGTCCTGTATCATACAATCCTACCCACAGTATCTTCTACCCTTTCACAGATACCAGATCTTGGAATCTGTTGGCAGGTCTATTATGAAGAAAAGTCACCAGCAGAGTTGCACCTGGACCTCCACTGAAATTCACATTGTTCAACATCATCCAGGACAAGTGGAAAGAAAATACAGCGATAATTTTTTCTGGGACAGAATTTCTGGAGAACAACTTA
This sequence comes from Eopsaltria australis, assembly GCA_034509425.1. Lineage (NCBI taxonomy): Eukaryota > Metazoa > Chordata > Aves > Passeriformes > Petroicidae > Eopsaltria > Eopsaltria australis. The sequence goes on from JAVTVJ010000049.1 coordinate 2,579,544, forward strand.
TCAGGTAGTTTAGGCAGCAAACATAAAAGCTGCTTTGCTTAAAGACCTTACTTATGATACTGGCATTCCGAATTCAATATACTTAATTCAGTATTGAAAGTATTGCATGAAGGAAATTTAAAAAGTGCCAAACCTTGTTTACCGAATGATAGGCTCTCAACTAGTTAGCATTACTCAGAGCTTTAGTGTACACTTCGCAGTTTTATGAAAACATCTACTCATTCCTGACAGTATGGCAATAAAAGGAATTATTAGGTAAAGACTGGTACTCAGAAAAAATTCCTATGGAACTGTATAAATCCATGTTGCATGAGCAACTCGATTGCTTGCTTTTTGTCCCTCCCTCTGTAAAAAAAACTTCCAGTAAAACTTGAAAAAGAACAGAGAAACACAACAAGAATGACCAAAGATGTGGGAGGTTTTCCATACAAGCAATTATTAAATGACTGGGGGATTTCAGAATGGAAAAGAGATTACTACAAAGATATGTCAGGAACTCTAAGGAAAAAAAACCACAAGAAAATTGTTTCAGTGAAAAGAAATCTGGAACAACTGTTCATGGTTTCTTATCATACAAAACTTAACAAACTAAAAAGGAGGTGTCCATAATGAAGAAAAAAAGATAGCACTTGGACACATTATATTGTGTCTCTGAAACAGAATATTGTAGGTATTCATTCCACATGGGTCCAAAAAGTAATCAAACCTATGAGTGAGGCATCCATCAAGAGCTATTAAAGAGATGCAGTCTCCGAGAAAAAAAATCACTAAAGAAGAGAAAATATTTTAGAAGAAACTTATATACTTTTGCTTCTTTAGCAGTCTTCCATAAGCACTCTTAGAACAAAGATGCTGCAGTAGATTTACATTTGTTCTAACCCAGAAAAGTTTACATGTGTATGTTGTTACTCAAAGTAGACATTAACTCGACAGTTCATGAGCAAGAATACAACATTAATCTTTGCTTAGCAGCAAATATTTCTTGAATAGACTACTCAGCCAGTTTTAAAACATTATTAAAATTCCCTCCAACAAATACATCTCTACCACATGTCTCAGTTGGGAAAAATTATAATCATAATGCAGAACAAATTTTTAAGAAATGACATTTTCTCCGAACATTTATTCGTGCCAGAGTGGCAAACAGATTACTTGTTAGATCCCTACCATCTTAGGCAATCAGGTTCCCAATTCTTATACTAAATAACTACATAAAGAAGGCTCATGTGGTTTTGCTCTCCTCTAGATTTTCACTATTTCACATCTTTTTTTAAACCTCTTTTGACACAATATTGCACTATGTAAACCTCTGCTTCATAGCCTATGTATGACACCTTCTTTTATACTACAATCGAAATTGTATTTCCATATATATCACTTGCTAACTTACTTAAGATAAGATTTGACACTCTGTGAGCATGATCTGTTCAGAAAACCCGCTTGAGAATCTACTGACAATTTAATTCTGTATATAACACAGGCATGGGGTTATTTTGTTAACCTGTTTCCTCATTTCATTTGGTAGAAAATGTTCAGGTTTTCTTGTTGGGGGTTGGGGAGAAGACTGGGGTTTTGTGTGTGTTTGGGCATTTTTAATACCCAACAGCATACCTAATACATTTGGAAAAATTGCAAAGATGTTTTTAGGCTGTAGATAGTATTACAGAATCATTTAGATTGGAAAAGACCTACAAAATCATCATGTCCAATTTTAATCCAGCACTGAGGAGCCCACACTAAACCATGCCCCTAAGTGTCACATCTACACATCTCAGATAATATTAATCCAGCTAAATAAGGGCTGCAGTCACCAGAGGGAGTGGAGTCAGATGATTTCGTCTATTTCATGATAGACAATTTTATCAAATATATGCAACCCATACATACATAAATATTCCTACTGAATTGAGCTCGTATGTAACTCTTTAATGAATACATAAACAATTATCATACGTAATTATGAGATGTTTATTTCTAAAGATTTAGAAAGCCAGGAGTGATGAGAAGCAATTAGTCACACAGTTTACAATATCACAGACCACTAAAATAGCTTTAACTGGAGTAGTTGATATTCTTTCTGCCCTAACCATACCAGTTGTCAATATTTATACCAAGTTTTAGCAGCTTCAATTTGGCACGACACCCTCCTTAACTCTATACACATACAAATATTTTTAGCAGTGACAATATATGAGAAGCTACTTACTTAGAGATCTGTGCTATGCTAACCAGGAAAATGTTTGATGACAAGACATTAAGACTTATTGAAATAAAATTCTAAAAACCGACAAAACAAAATGAAAAAAATAACTTTTCATGTATATCTTCAAACATACTAAGTAGTTCTATCATTACAGGATTAAATTTATCCTAATTTCCTGAGTTAAAATAACAACATGTAAATTATACTTTCCTTCATTCAATGTATAACTTCAGAAAATGAAGCTAAATACTAGTCAGAAATAGCAATTTATCATGATGGAATCATTTTATTAAAGCACTTTTTGAATGTACTAAAACAATTAGCATTTTCTAGTACATGTACTAGCAGCTGTTACAAAGTAGAACGATAAGATTAATAGATGTGTTAAAGAACAATATTCTGCCTTATAAAAAAACCCATATTTTTTGAAGTGAGTGTATTTTCAAATGCTTTTGGGATGACAAGATCAATTTATTTTTATTTAAAATGTAAAAAATTGACAATTTTATTTGAAAATTAATTTATCCATATTTTCCACTACATATTCAATAAAATATTTCTTCCATTGTATACTTCAGTTAGCCAAAAATACATATGTACTAGGATAGTCGTAAACTGCAAAAGCATACAACATAAAAAACCCCTCACACTATGGAATCACTATATTAAAGAGAAAAAAATATACCAAACTCAAAAGTTATGGAGAAATGCTACCATAAAACTTTTAACTGACCTATTATTTTGAGAAATTAAGTTAGGAATGAAATTTCCTGAAATAAAAAAATTTTACTGGAACCTAATCTACCATGAACAATGAAAGGAACTAAAAGGGTATCTTGTCCAATATATTTCTTTGCAAAACAGATATTTTTGAGCCAATTTCTCCTTATTGTATGTAATGGATATTTGAAGCCATTCAACAAAAAAAAATCCCAGTTAAAAAAAATGCACTTTTCTCTAAGGTCTAGTGAGAAGAGCTTTCAAGTTTTGCAAAATTGGAATTATTATTTGTCTCTTAACTCCATTTATAGAGTTTTCAAAGTACTTTCACAAAACCTGGTACAAAACTGTGACTGCAGATTTTTTTACAGTGGAAATGTCAGATGTTCTTAAAAAATCCAGATGTCTAAGGAATTACTTAAAACCTTCTACATTTTTCTCACTAATGATTTTTTAATTTTTATTTACTCAAATATGAGAACAAAAGAAAGCAAGCAGAGTAGAAAAGCTACGAAAAAGCCCAAGCTAGACCTCTCTAAAAAAACCCCCAAATCACCACCAGCAAAACTAAACAAAAAAAACCCAAAAAAACAAAAAAAAAAACCAAAACAAAAAACCCAAACAATAAATCAACAAACCAACAAAAAAAGAAAACCCAAACACAACTCCAAAAAAAGTTCTGAATAAAATTACTTAGCAACACTTTTCTAAAGTGAATATTAGTGCTTGATATTTAAAAAGCACTGGTAGTCAAAAAAGCAAAACAATGAATAGATTAATCAAATGGCTTTCTTACTAAATAATACTTTATGAGCTATTAATATTCATGATAGTTCCAGATGAGTAATTCTGCCTTGAAGTAGAGATAATGTTCTTGCTTGCGGATTGCTGGTGATTGTCTCCTTTAATGCCCAGTCATTATTCCTCATGTTCTGGTAGCATCTTTCTTTTGTCCACCCCACCCCATTATGAAAAAAAGAGAGCTTCCTTTAAAATAGCTGACAAAGGAAACAAATTATAAATTATTTTGAATTTCCCTTGAAATTTCCTTAAAATATCTACATTAAGGCATTTGTGGATATTGGGAAATCAGTCATAGCCTAATCTTACAGGTATACTGCTCTGCAGAGATGGAAATATTCTCACAATTGACAATGTAACAAAAATATTAGCAACAATACTGTAACTCACCACAGATAACTGATTCCTGAGAAATAAGCAAGAGATTAGGTACAGAGGTATGTAATCAGTTAATGAGGTATGGACACATAGCCAGATATGGGTAATTGTCTGGTGTTTACTTTATCCTCACCATTCTGTAGCACTCTCAAGAACAAGCTCAATAAAAGACATATAAGCCTTCAGTCTCCGGCATTTTGAGCCAGTAACAAAACCCATGCAAGTCAATCTCTACCAATTCTCTTGTCTGAAACAAAGCCACTATAACTAAGGTGTTTTGTTCCAGCCCTCATCCTCTCAAATCCTGTATTTCACAGTGCTATCTCCAGTAACTTACATCACCAAAGCAGGCAAAAGCTTCCAGGTAAATGCACTGATTGGATTAGAGATCAGCAGAGCTCAAGGTTCATAAACAAAATCTCCTAGTTTCTTCAGTACATTATGATGCCCAAAGACCCTGTGAAATATTAATTTACTCATGCAAAACTATGGTGGCCCTAAATTGGTTCTTGATTTCCCCAAAACATGAAAAAAAATCAGTTGGCATCAAAATGAATTGACTTAGAGTCATGTGAGAAATTTCAGGCACACTACTTCACTCCATGAAACAATATTTAAAACCTTAGATATTTCCTTGTTTCTAACAACCCAGTTTAGAGTTCAGCCCACTCAATAGAAGAGGGTGAATTTTCTTCTAGCTGAGATTCTCTAGATTGAAAATACACCTAGCATGGGTAAGAATTTGAGAGATAGATTAGGTTGAGCAAAAAAAATTACCATGAAGTCCAATAGCTCCTGCTCAGTATGATGTTAACTGGTGTTTTCAGAGGCTAGTGGTGAAATATAACACCCTCTGGAACAATCTAATACGCTCAAGTTGTTGCTGAAAAGGAATCAATGGTAGCAGGAGACAAATAATGCCTCTTCCTCCCTCAGAAAATGTTTCCTCTACTATTTGTTAACATGTTTTACTATTGAAGACTCATCACAGTTTTAAGGTTCTGACTCAGATTACACACTAAATACAATATTTGGGACCTCACATTGAATTAATTGGAAATATAAATTCTGTAAGTATTTTTTGAGTTAGGCTTTGTGGACTTTAAGATAACTAAGGAATCCAGTGGGAAGTCTCAATTGTTTCACTGAGTAATTCAGTATAGGCCTTTTTAAATTTAGATTTGTTGTGGTTTTTGTTTGCCTTTTTTTTTTTTTAATTCTGATCCATTTTGCTTCAGAAACAAAGATTCACATTTCAAAAAAGAACTCCTGAACATGCACCGGTAATTATTGCATTTGACAACTTAAAACAGAACTAGAGCTACTATAATGAAAGCAGTGATGTTTTAGAATATTTTTTCAGGACTGAGAGAATGCAATAACTAAGAATAGGTGTTGATAATGACCACTGTATTTATAGGAACTTCCAGCTGCTTCCTTTTCACACACAAAGCACTAATTTTGACAGTCATATAAGTCACTGGACTCAAAGTTTCTCCTCAAAGGTTAGCCCAAGGCTAATTCTGTAGTTTTGGACCAGATCAAAAACTTCCATAATATCTGCTGTTACTGGAGGTATATAAATCACTTCATACAAATACCACAGCAACAAGGAGTGCCTGAAACTCAGATTTGATATCTGTTACCTGAATGTCATTTCAGAACTGAAGGTACTTTTAAATATATACAGCATTAGCAGGTACAGTAGCTACACACAAGATCCCGAATAACAGCTGCACAACAGACTAGATATTGTTAATAGTGTCAAGTGATACCTGAAAGCACGAATAATTCCAGCAAAACTGCAAAGCATGGTTAATAGAAGAATGACCATTAGGTCATATTTTGTTTTGTCAAGATAATTCTCACACTTTCTTGTATGTCATGGGGTAATTTTAACAGTCAAGTCCACAGTGTCCACAGCCCTTCTGTGGCCCCTTTTTCTAAGCATAAGACAACATCAAGAACAGTTCTACACTAACAACAGAAATCAATTCTGAAAGACATTGTTATTTTTTTTCTTCCTTTTATGCAGGATGCCAATTGTTACATAGAGCAGTTAGTTTAATTATGTACAATAAATTTGGGGTTTATATTAATTGTATTAATTCCATTTTATTCACAAATGTCTAAATTAGCATCATTCTTTCTACTGAAACTACAAAGAGAAGTACCTACATATACATCTGCTGAGTGATCAAACAGAATAATTTATTACTATTTATATGCTTGTGCTATGCCTTGAGATATTACAGCCCACCATGAAGGCCACTTGAAGTACCTGCTTTGAAATTTTATTTTATATGGGAGGAACAGAAGTAAGATTATTTATTTTAGAAAAGACCACCAGAAGAAAAACAAAATGATAACATTTACAACTAACACAAAATTATCTTGGTACCACAGGAGACATTAACCAAAGAAAGAAAACCCTTGAAAAATAAAGGAAGCATGCTGGTTGAGATTCAGTTTATAGAACATATAAACTGTATTCCACACCCCTTTTAGCTTTTGTTTGGCTTCTTTATCTTAGGATTTTGCCTGCCCTTTCAGAAAAAGTTAAATATATCCTTCTCAGTCTAAAAAATGTTTGCTGACAAAAAATCCTTTAGCTTGGGACTGGCTGAGGAAGGAATGTAGAAAAGCAAAACAAAACACTAAGATGGAAGTGGATCACTTTTAGGATATAATTTTACATGATGTGGCCAAAGCAGTGGAGGATTGAAACCGCTGATTTCTTCAGTCCCAAGCTCCCAAAAACTAACTAGAACTAAACTTTCTGCTTTATCCACTTGTGTTAGAGGAAGTAATTTTTCAGGTTCCTCTTTGCACACACTATTGGTCTAGTTAAACTGTTATGAAATATAGCAGACAAATAGCTAGGAGCCAGATGCTACAGCACCAAAAATTACCCCTCATGATATGAAGGAAAACAGCCTATACCCAGAAAACCACTGTAGTCTTGCCATCAGATAAAATCTTACAGAAGCCAGTAAGAATCTTCATCTGCTTGCAACATTCTGTGAAGCTTGGCAGAAACATTTAAGGCTGAGAGCACCCTCTCATACATTTTCTTTGTTTGTTACTGCCTCAGCATCTGACCTTCTAAAGGGGGAAAGGGATTTTTTCTATTCCATTGAACACAATTATTTACATTTGGCTATACAGTCTAATGTGAATCCATTTTGTCAGATAAAATGACACCGTCAAAAGTAAATCACAGAATACAGGCAAACATATATATGTATGTACGTATGTGTACATATAGAATTATGTGCATATTAATACCTTTAAAACAGCCTATGCTTCATCTTTGTTGTTAAGGTGGTTCCTTTTCTACCACTGGAGTTTACAATAGAATTGCTGGTATTTGTGAGGAAAATTTCTAATTAAGGATGCCAATGAAAAAAACCCCTACCTGCAAATGCTAATGAAACAAGACTGATAATCCCAAAGATATGCATTCATATTTAAATAAAATGCAATTGCCTAATTCTTTAAAAAGAAACTACTTTAATGGAGTAGTTTATTCAACATAGTGAAGACAATTTTTAATCCTATCTGTGTTCCAAATCTTACCTAAGTGTTTTTAAATACTATTTGAAATCACAGCTGGAAAAGTGCACACTAGTAGCATGCTTAATTATCACTATCCCCTTTTTGGGCTATGGCTGAGGACACAAATTTCCCTTATGCCTTCTCTTACACCTTCTCCAGCCTTCTCATTATTATTTCAAAAGTTCTTCAATGCTTAATATAGAATGCTGATGTACAGTTACCTCTAGAAAATGAGACCACTTTAACGCTGATCAAATTAAAATATGACTTAAATGATATTTTGTTAACTATTGTACATTTTATATTTTAGCAGTGTTAGGTAGAAACTGGCTTGAAAATAACCCTTGTGGTATTGCCATGTATAAAAATTGTGGTGCTGTGACACCTACCCCATCTGTCCAACCTCTACCACCTTGTCTTGGCATTTCTGTGCTTATATGACTGATTTCTGCTACACAAATAAAAAAGGAAAAAACAAAAAAACAACTCTTTTGAATTCTGTGCGAAAGCTTTGAAAAGGATCAATTTCTCCATCATCACAAATTTTCTTCGCTGCCATTTTGAGTGAATAAAAGTCAGTAACATATATTCTAGCAGTTGCACAAACTTAATGAGAGCCTGACATTTCTCAAATCCACACCTTCACTACAATTAGGGATAGAGGCAATTAAACTAGGAATAGCAGGTATTAAATTGAGATTAGATTCCATATGTACATTAAAATGGTAGATAAAAAGGAATAAAAAAGGAACTGTCAAGTTCAATTGGTGGGATTGTGCAAGAGGTCAAAAATTCTAGCAGCACTTTTTTATTTAAATTAATGGTTATGCCTTTTAAATGTCTCCAAATAAAAAATAACACTATAATATTTTAGAAGAAAATTCCCTGCAAATACCATTACTCAGTTATAACCTTTCACTCATTAGACTGCTATGAAAATAATTTGGAAAAAAACTTTCCTGTTTTGTTTTCTATTTGTGCTGCATGTTTGAAAGAGTCTGAGCTGGTGAGAAATTATCTTTTCCATACTGTAAAATGGGATAATTTCAAAGTTATAACATATAATCACAATGCGACATAATAAGAAACAGCCTAAATCATCACAGTATAATAAAATAGAATGAAAACTGGAAAAAATCAACTACTTAAAGAAAATCCTGGAAAAAACAGGTTTATTTCTATTTGGAATAAATATTTGCAACCTTCCTATGTCACTTTATCAAAGAAAATGAAAATGTTTAATTATTTTGTAGGGGTATGCTTAAGCAAAGAGATTTTTTTTTTTTTGTGGAATAGCATATGGAAGATATGTTGTGAGTGCTTCTTGTGTACATTTCCATACATGGATCTGGTTCCATGTCTATATTAATTCTCTGAATCCTGGTAAATCCAGACTTGGCATTACTAGTACCATCTCACAAGCTTTGCCATGGGCAAACTACACAGGCCTCCGGAGAGGGGCTGTCACATTTGCTTTATCTTGAGTTGGCTAGGCTTGTGTGGAGAGCTTGGTTTCAGCTTCATGTCATCTTGTTTAGCCATAAGAGCAGTAGTCCAGTGACCAGGCGTCTCATTCAATTTGTTTTGATTTTGCTTAGCTTAGTATACTTTTATAGCATGATATAACTTTTGTTAATGCTGGTGAGATAAGTCAAAATGACTGAATTCAAACTCTTGAGACAAAATGAAATGGAACTACAGTAAATCCTCAAATTTATTTCTAGAGTATTTCTTTTATCTTCATTACAGAGCCTAATGCTGTCATGTTTCTCTGGCTTTCTGGGCACATAACATACAAGGAAGTCGCAGCTGGTTTTAGGATTATTTTTTTCAATATTTAATGAATACATCTAAGTTTTGTTAATGACACAGAAGAATGAATCTCACTCTAGACATCATCTTCCAAGATAGCCTTATGGTTTTAAATAGAGTCTTCTCCACTATTCTATTGCAACAAAGTAACCTAACTGATTCCTAATCTTATATAATCTAATGTTTTCATTAACATTCATATTAAGGCAATGCTTAACATACCATATGGAAATTATTTTCATTATTCAAAAGTCCATTAAAAATATATAACGAAAAGTTATTCTTATGTCTGGAGTTTTACAACTACAAAAATAGGCCCTCAGAGACACATCAAAGTCTAATTCAGAAGAACAATGTTATGCTTCCATTAATACAATGTTTGCAAAAAACAGGCTAATGCTTTAAACATGTCTTTAACCTTCTTGGATTGCTGTAGATGTTAAAGGCTTCTATATAAATTTCTACAGCTATGTACTTAAGATGTAGAAGTACAACATCTAGCTAATATGTGTGTTTCTATAGATGCTATACAATTCTGTACATTTTTGTAAGTCAAACTTGTATCACAACCTTTAAAAAAGAAATTAAGGTATTTCCTAGTGTTTAGCTGCTGCACATGAACTAATTTATCTCACCATCACAATGTTCGAATATCTCCCATTTTTTCCCTCCACTTATTTCTTGGCTGTGCTCATACTTCTTTTGCATGATTTATGGTATGACTCTTCACTTAATCAATTCAGGTCACACAATGGGATTGGGGTGGGATGTGGAGGGTGAGTATTTTTCTGCTGACTTAGTAAGTGACTCAGAGGAGAGACTGTGACTGTTAGGACACTGCAAGAAAGGCAGTCAGATAACCTCAGGAAGCAGGATCAAGTTATTTTTATGAACAGTGAGTAATTTGTTCAGCTAAGCTGCATCACAAAATCACTTCTGAAAGACTTTCAGAGAAATAAAAATCTAATTCAATGGTCAAAACTAAGATATTTTCAGACAGTCTGTCTTGATTATTCATTTCATGTTTATTCTTCTTGCTTTCCATGCAGCTATTTTCTTTCTAATAACAATTCACTGCTTTTTAGTTAAAACCTTTAAGCCGTTTTTCATCCTTTTTTCATATGATATCACCTAAAGTGGCTGAGTGCTCATCTGCCCAAAGACAAAGTACAAGAAGACTAAAGCAACAGCCTGTAATTCCTCGAAAGGAAGGTACATTAATGGGCTAGTAAATGTATAATAAGTAATTATAAAAAGAATTTAGGACAAACATGATCTCATACTGCATAAAAGGTCTTAACATCTTTATTCTGACTGCTGAACCAGTGGTTTGGTCAAAATATTTGTTTGTACTATGCACATTTGTCCCGAGACGCCTTTGGCATTGAGAGAACAAATACCTTGCAAAACTACAACACAACTCTGTATCTTCTTCTGAGTCCTGTGAAGCCATAAGGCACCTAAGAGAAGTGGTACATTTGCTGCTGGGTATGTCAAAAATGCTCTTATCAGCACTCATGAACAAAGGGCGTGGGGAGATATTTTGGTTCCATTGATTATGTCTTGACCACACTACTTGCCACTTAAGCACAACACAGACTTATCAATGCATGTTGGCATCAAGAAAGACTATCCATGAATTCTCTATTACCAAAATCCTTCATAAATCTAGTAGCTACTGGGTATCATTGATTTCTGCTAAAAAGTTTTCTGCTATTTTACAATTATTAAATTGCACTAATATATGTACAGCATCCAGACGTTTCAAGATTCAAAAATCAAAAACCACCATCTAGAAAAACAACGCAAGAAAGAGAAAATAAAGCTCAAAGAACAATCTTGGTACTTACGAAAAGCTCTGTAGAACTCTTCTAGAGCCAGGTGCTTGTCACTGTTATAATCATCATATTTCAGCAAATCGAACACAGAGCAGTCAGACGGTTCCTTGCCAAGCTCATCCCGTTTTATTACCTGACAAGAAAATTATAACCATGAAATTACATTTGAGCTCTTAGAGTTCTCTGGTATAATTAATTGTTTCTAATAATCATTTAATAGATCATTTTAAGGTTGCTGTGGGGCAATGAACTGAAACTGTGTAAAGTCAGGGATTTCCAGTTACTTTGTAATTATTTACTACACTTTTAAAAGTTAATACCTTCAGGACAGACTCTCCGAAATGACACAAAATTTTTTAGAATATACAGAGCATATATATAATGGAGATAGACTGAAGCACTATAAAGACACTGGGAATTTTAAAGTTGATTTTAAGTTAAATATACAGGAATGGTGATTAAGAAACATTCATATATACCTAAAAAAATAATTCCCCAAGTATAAATGGCATAATGTCTTTTTTCTCTAATTTCTAACCACAGAAACCAAATGCAGACACTTTCAAAAATAGCTAATATAAACTCTAACTACCCTACTAATTGTATCAAGTTCTTACAGGCTTTTGACAAGCCTATTACCTCACCAAAGACCTGTTATCTAAGTAGCTGACCTGAAAAGGCTCCTGTGTCTCAATGGGGACACATACAATTTGTAAATAGATGAAAATTAACAGTTAATAGATTTTTTAAGTCCAATAAATTTATCCCAGAGAAATGTTCTTTAATATATGCACCATTTTATTTTAAGTCTATGTATGTTGTAGACATCTACTTAGATTCCAGCCAAGGAATTTTTGAGATGCTGAGAGTGATTCAGAATTGTCATATTACATGAGGCAAGTATTAGAAGTACTATCACATAACTGAAAGAGCCAAAACTAATGCAACTTTTCATTGTAACATTGCACAGTTTACAGATTTATAACGGGCAGAGAAAAAAGAAATATAACTATAGTAAATTCCTAGGTAAAATAATTACTCTTCCAACCCTTTATCAGTCTCCCATGCTAATTGCAAAACTATTATATTTGTATTAACAGAGGATGTCTTCTGAAAAACAAGGGATACAGGGGCCTTTGTGTTTCAGTTGCTCTGCAAAGGAATTCATTCACTTACTATTCATGTAAACACGAAGTATCTAAAAGAATAATAGGGAATAACAGGAGCATTAGAGGAAAAAGAAAAGACACAAACATTTTATGCTACCAGAAGTCATCTCCCATAATAATATAAAAGCTTTATAAAGGATAATCACCTAGTTAGTGCATTAGAGAATATGAAAACCATTTACAAAGATAAGAAAAATCACTACAAAAACACCTTTTGCTATTATCAATTAAAAATACATACTATGCTACCTGAATATTAGTGCTAACTACTTCCCATCCTTTAAAAGCCTTTTTATTGAGTTCACATTAAAGTGAATTAAGAAAAAAATGAAATTGTGTAGATCTTGCAGCTGGTACATAAAGGACAAAAATGTAGTCTGGGAAAAATTAGTAACTCTAAACCCATTACAGTTATACAAGAAGTACTAAATATGTAATGGTGTGTACTGGAAATTTTAGCAATCACTGAAATTTCAAGGCCATAAACATTTTGTATGAGAAGCATTGTTTCTCTCATTGTTTCATTGTTTTAAATGCTTGCTTTCACCATCTTCAATTGTACAAATAAGGATGAAACTTTACACCTAAAGTTGAAGAAAACCTTTTTTAAATCCCAAAAATACCTGGCTTTATAGTACCACATTTTAAATTTCAAATTAGTGTTCTCAGCTTTCATTCATTAAAATCTGTTATCTGTTCAAAATGACCAATTATAAATGAAAAGCAACATATTTTTAAAAAGAAGAATCATAATTTAAAAAATCAGATAGAACGATTCTGCTATTTCCAATAATGATACTACAGACAGACAGGTACATTTTATCATCCTGGCAATTATTTAATTTTTGTCCTCAGTAAACCCATCATTTTGACTACAGATATAAGATTCAATGTTTGTTTTTGTACAGACACTTTTATGCTGGTGATATACTTTGGAATTCTTTGGAAAATACACTCACTGTTGATAAACCCTCCAAACCTGCCAGTGAGCATAGATTTTAGAAGGTACAGAAGTGATTTCATATGACAATTAATCTTAATTATCTGTGATTTTCTGCTAGAAGAAAATCACAGTTCCAACCTGATTTCTCTTGTGCAGGATCAAGTCATCTCTAACTTTCCAATGGGATCTGTGGATCAGATCAACTCTGTGGTCAGAATAAAAATTAACCTTTATGTATTTTTGGTTGGCTTTTCCTTTTGAAGGGACAGAAGACTAACATTCTACCACATGAGATATGACTCAGAACCAGGTACAACTCAGGGTGTTGGGGTTTGGGTTTTGAAAAATTACCTGTTTCTATAGCAGCTTAAAGTGCAGATCAATTGTGATATGAAGTTACAAGCCATATGAGACTCCAGCAAATTCAATATAATTGCCTGACAAATTAAGGTTGCACGCCTGCTTATAGAAGTTTTTGCAAGACATTTCTTTACATTAAAGTGTAGGATAAATAGAATAAAATTCCATGTGTGTGATACACCATCATGTAATCACACTTGTGTTTCACAGATGACCCAACAATGTGCCTTAAATTTTAAATTCTATTAATCTGTGTCCACGGAGAAGAGAAAAATTCAAGAAAACTGTTTCTTAAGCCAATTCTTTAAACCCAGACTGTCTGCTCCTCGGTGAAACTAAACAGACAGTGATTTTTTAGGGACGCAGAAGGAAAACTGGCAAAATTTTTAGCAATTCACATCCTAGGAAAAAAATACTTACTAGAAAGGTTAAAGTCTGATTAAGATTGTCTGCACAATTTTATGATTGCGCCATACAAGTCAAACATGGATTATTTGATTTCCAACTTTTAAGTTAAAAATTCATAGCAGAGAAGGTTCGCAAATATTTATGCCCACAATTTTTAGTTTGAATTTGCATAAAGACAGTGAAGCATTTACTTTCCATATAAATGGTAAAAGGCAAAATATACAGCAAAGCTGTTCATGGTTCATTGTGAAACCCCATAAATACTGAAAATTTAGAAACTTATCTACAATTCCAAATTAAATATGTCTTTTCCAAAAAATGAAATTTATCCACCAGAATTTAATACTCTTTGAAACATGGAGGAAGTATTTGAATTTACTGGAAAAGATTACATTTCTAAAAGATATAGCACATAATTATCTATTTCCTATGAAACACCATACTGTTACCTCGGTTCAGAGCCTCTCAGAAATTTAGTCAGTACAACTCCAAATTTTAGAAAATTGAGAAAGGTAATCTGATTAAAAATGACAAACCACATCAGAATAGATTGTTTCATTCCTTTTAATCTGATTTCTGACAGTCAAAATGAAAAATCTGCAGATATTATGAAACTAGACCACGAATAACATAACACATCCTTCATTAGTCCACCTTACTTGAAGTGTTATTGGTGTTTTTTTGCTTGTCTATGATTAATGGTCTTTATGCACCTCCCAAAGGAAAATGCTACATAAATACAACTACAAACAAACACTTCCTTTAAATCAAATATGGTCATTCAGTTTAACATGCGTTCATCTTCCCTAGAAGCAAGTACCTCATCACAGCAGTGCCACTCAGTGCTTGACAAAACACCGAGTAAATCAAACACCAAATACTGTAAGAACTGTGTTCCAAATTAATTCTGACTGGATAAGGGGGGTTCAATTACTTGTTCCACCATCTTCCACAGCAGTGTAACTTCTTATAAATTAAAAGAACTGATTAATTATGAAACTAATTTGATAATAAAGATCGGTAAATTGTTCCTTGCTTTAACTTCCCTTAATCTAGTTAAATCAATATTCTTATAATTTACCAGCAAGTTCTGTAGGGCAGCAAGACAAACCTCTTTTTGGTGTCTATAGTAGCATGATATATTTGATATGTGTAGAGTGAGTAAAGATACAGGATCTGTGCATCACAGAATGAAACAGAGACATCCAAACTGCAAAACCAGCACAAAGTGGCCTACAAAGGCATGTTCTCAATTTAATTTAAAGGTATTGTCCCAATACTATCCCAAACGAATCAAGTTACATAGCTCAGATATGAGATGTCTTTCTTCAAACTGCTCCAATGAGAGGCAGATTTTCCTGCCTTTCCAATTCTGCACTTAGCAGAGAGAAGACCTAATCTGACTCAGAAGATGTAAATGTGTCTTTAGTTGTCTGCAAATACAATGCCAGAGGTGCCTAGCTCACAGAATAAGACCAGAATAGGTATTAGGGCCACATAGACAGCCTGGATAAAATTCTGCATCTCAGAACTAAGCCCAGAACCACCAGCACTCCGAGCCTATGGCTCTGGACTTAACCAAGATAAAACAATGAGTGCAAACAAAATCCTGCACCATTATACTTTGTGTCCACTTCCAGTTAGCACCAGTCCTTGAAGCTACTCAAGAAATGAAGCTTGCTCCTGCTTCCTTCACAGCCTGCAAGAATATAACGGGAAATGCTGCCACTTGATAAAACCAAAGGCACCTAAGAAAGAGCAAGATGTTAGAGTTTGTATGATGATCACAGAGTTTGTAAGCTTTATCTCACTACTAATCCCTAAAAGAGTCTTATTTTCCCTCAATTTTAAAGTTTCATGTAGGGTTCTTATTTTTATTTTGAACCTAGAATTGAATATAGCACATGTTTAGTTTTTCCTAGATTAGTGATACTAAAATTATGCAACCTAAATAATATGTCCCTAATTAATAGCAGAAAATAAATAGAACAATAACTCAACATGCAAAATTTTGATCTGCCTACGTAACAGGTAGTGAAAACCAAAGTTGATTAAAAATACAAATAGGAGATAGACTCATTATCCCTTCCCTAAGTTCCAAGCCCACCAAACAATTCTTAATAACAGCACTGATTAGATGCAAAATAAGAAGTCATGAAGGTAAAAATTTAAATGTCAAGGTCCAACCAAGTATTTTGATTAGTTTAAGAAACAAAGTCTGACAGAGAGATGCAATTTATATAAATTGTGTCTCTGCAAACAAGTCCCATGAAGCATCTGCTGGCATAAAGTGCAAGAATATTATCGTTGATACAGAAATAAAACCAAAATAACTTTGGGGTATTTTGTTTTTGCAGAAGTAAGGAAGAGTTTTTATAGAAATGTAATATATTTTCATTTGTCTGGTAAGTAAAAGAAAAATAAGTAAAGTAAAAGAAATACATTCAGGTATTCGAAATTACAGATACTAGTTCATAAATAAGAATGCTAACTTCTTTCTTTGACTCTAAAAACTGATCATTGAAAGGATGGAAAAGAAGAGGAAAACTTATTTTTATTATTGTTATATATTCAACTTGCTTTCAGGCTATGTCACTTGCCTTTCCTTTGTTCACTAGTGTAAGAAATAAATAGAAAAAAAGCATCTCTAAGTCTAATCAAGTATCGATTATTTCACTTCACACACTTCTTCCTTCAAAAAGGAACTTGAATTTCATTGTTGAGCAAGATGAAACATTGTTAGAGCTTATTCATCTTTTACTGATGGCAACCAAAAAAGGCTTACTGTTTATAAAATGGCAGTTCCACCATAGAATAACTGCATTCATAACTGGAAAAACACATTTTATTCCCATGCCTACCCATAACACTTCTGGTTTTTTTTCTCTTCTACAGAGAAAAAACAATACACAGTAATCAAGCAGTCTACAGTGATAGAAACACTGGTATTTCATTTACAATTTTTTATTAGATTACGGTTTGGTTTTGCATAAGATAAAACAGATAAACAAATAAGTCTGTTAACAGCTGAATATTCATAGCTAGACAGAAGATTCAATGATCTTTTTTTATTTTGGATTAATTCAAAATGTGTCAAACTGGTTTCAAAACAAACCAAACTCTTCAAGGAACCACCTCATCTCACTGGAAACCTTGCAAATAGGTTGATCAGAGATGATGAAGATTATGAGAATCCTGCCTATTTCTTAGCTCACTGTTTGAAAAGATAGATACTCTCTCTGGTTAGTACCTACTACTCAAAAGAGAATGGTCTAAAAGGTTAAATTCATAAGTCCTTTCAAAATCAAGCTACATCTCACTTGCCAATACAGGATTTGGAAACTAAAACATTTAATGAGTCAGCAATTAAAGCAGTCAAGATAAAGAAGAATTTATATTGGAAAAAAATGTCCACTTAGCCTACATGGAGCTACATAACCCCACTGTTTTCCTATTAAATTTACACAGTGTATTGGAGTTAAAATTGTTTTTTAACTGCAATTCTGTATTGGTCTACAAAGCCATGAAAAGTATTATAACCAGATGCTATAATTGTTCAAACAGTAGAAAAAAATAGTCTGCCAATTTTTAATATATTGCTATCATACTTGAAGTTAAAAAAAAACAAAACAAAAAAACCCAAGAAACAAAACCACAAAAAACCCCAAAAAACAAACAAACAAACAACCCCCCTCCAAAACCCCCAAAAAACCCCAAACCTTTCTTACTATTTGAAATACTTTTTTTTTATTAAAAACACTACTTTTGCTTTTTTGGGGAGAAGAATATTTGTTTCTCTTGCATCAAGATGCAAATTCAATCACCTTACAACTTTTGATCCAAAATACATAAATAAAATTGGAGTGTTCCTGTCACGATTTCCAATCTTCAACTGATTCATTTCAATTTCACATTAGGTAGGACAACTATATGGACACCTATGAGATAATAAATGCAATCCAAGGGCCTGATTGCACAGCAAGATTGACGAGATGCAAAATTTAAGATGCACTATAAACTGAACTTCAATATTCACATGAACATAAATTAACTTCAGGAGTCCTTGTTTTCTACAGCAAGTATGTTGCTTTTCACATCCCCTTAATATGATTACATTTAAAATGCAGACAGGAGCTATTATTTATGACAACTTTGCAGATTTCAAAATTCTGACTGTGAGCGCAACTGAGAAAAATTCTCTTAATCCTGAGAACATTTTCAGGAGTACAGTAATGTCTCCCTGTGGATGGTTGACCCTGACTGGCTAATGAAAGTTTCATGGACCAAGATAAAGACAGGGAGAGATCACTCACCAATTACCGTCATGGGCAAAACAGACTCAACCTGGGGACAAATTAACTGAAATCATTACCAATCTGACAATAGTAAGATAAATGAGAAATAAAACCAAATATTAAAACTCCTTTCCTCCAAGGGGCTTAACTTCACTGATAATATTCTCTATATTCTCCCTCCCCAGTAGAGCAGGGGGACAGGGAATGGGGGTTGCAGTCAGTTCATCACATGGTCTCTTTTCTACTCCTTCCTCCTTAGAGGGAGAACTCTCACTCTTCCCCTCTTTCAGGAGACAATCCTCCATGAACTGCTCCAGCATGAGTCCTTCCCATGGGGTGCAGTCCTTCAGGAACAGAGTGCTCCAGCATGGATCCCTCAGGTGGTTAACTGTGTCTCTTGTCAAAAGATTGAATAAAAAAGCAAACACCAATACTGAATTTACTTTACATTAATCTGTAGGTTGAATAATCTGATGTTTCTGCAATGAATTTTAGCAAAACCAAAAAGCACATATTTGGGGTTTAAGGCTGACTTGTTTCCTTACTTGTGAAAAAGCACTACTTTACAGCTGCCATTATAAATTCCTTTTTATAGAAAAGAAGCATGTGGGGGAAAGTATGTGTAGAAAGTTTGAAAACCCTGTAATGGAAGAATTTTTTTATTATTTTAAAACTCTGTGTGACATACACAAAAAAAATGAAAAAGTATTAATGTACCAACTGAATAGAAAAGAATTAAACATTGTTTGCAAACCCCTGTATGTGATCCCTATCCATGCCATCTATTCATATAGTATATTCATATGTGAAGTATTATTTGTAAGATATTTACAGGAACCAAAGTCCCTTGAAAGTTGAAGTTCTGAAAGACTCGAAAAAGTAGCAGGAAAACCCAATCTTAGAAAAGCACAGAAAAATAGCTTTAAATTAGTCTTTTGAAATAGTGCTTTAGTAGTTGACATGATACCTGTATTTGCAATCACCCTCTGGTGCTTGAAATTGTGAATCAAATGTTAAAAGTTAGCTGTTGGGAAATTATAACTCCAGCCTATTTCTTAACAACACCATGCAACTTAAAACATAGGATAATGATCAACACTTGCATCTAAAACATCCTACTTTTAATTGGCTGCCTAGTATTAGACTCATTAATACAGTTTAGCCATGATTAGGTTTCTCAAACACAGACCTCTAGTAAATCAAAGTAAATTTGCCCCATCAACACTCTTTAATAGAATCAATCCTTTCAGGTAGATTAAAGCTAGTGCTGTTATGCCTACCAGAGCAGCAATTACCAGCTTAGATCTGTAATTAGTTAAAATTTGCTATTTAGAGATTACCCTGAACTCTCTTTGCAAGATTTCTTCTGTACTTCTCGAGCCCCAAGATAAAGCAATAATACTTCTTTAGTATCACAGAAGTGATTTACCTCATTATTTTAATTGTTTTTAATTTCTACAATACATCTGTACAGTTGGACTGGATGATAGCATGCAATGGAAAATTAAACAACTCTTGGTCACAGCAGCCTAGAGTGTTCTAACACACTGCAGTATACATCAAAGCATTACATTCAAATTTCTAAATAATCATTACAGAATTTCTGAATAATTCAGCCATTCAAAATATCTCAAATGAAGTTTTCCATCTCAGAGACTAACATTTTCTAAAGTGAAGTATCCTAAGACGTGATATCCCACGTGTGTATGTCCTGGCAAAGACATCAGAAAAATCACTGTGCTAACAGAAACAAAAACTAAGCCTTACCTGAGATAACTCATTAGTGTCCACAAGTCCATTGTTGTCTGAATCAAAATAATTGAACATTTGATCTACAAGAAGTTTCTTTAATGCCATTTTTTCACCAACAGATTTCTCTTTTGTTTGTGCAATATATCTCTGGTTTTGTAGATCCAGTAGCATATTTTTCACTTCAGTGTATTCAGTAGGTTTGCATTTATCCCCTGCAAAGAAAATAGACAAAGAAGATTATTTTGAATTTGATCTCCTATTAAAAGTTTAGAGGTAAACAAAACAAAACCAAAAACCTAAAAAGCAAAGTGGATTAACTTATAACACTACAAACAGGATTTTTTTAAGAGATAAGAAATTAATTCTGTAGTGGCTGGTCCATAACATTTCCTTGTCTGGTCTTCAAATTAAGAGAAAACCAAATTATTGCAGTTTTAGATACTTTCTTAGACAAGGTTTTCTGTTTATAGAAACTAACCAAATTTTTATCAGTTTCCAAACCTGTACTTTTTTTATCAATCATTCTGGAGAGGTCTACCTGAAGATTTATTAAAGTGTTAGCTTTGGTATAGCTTTTCATATAAATGCAGAAATGTAATGCATACAAAAGAACCTGCAAATATGATAGAAAAATATATGCTATATATTTCATAATAATATTTGACTTCAGAAAGCAGAAATTACTCTTCAGTGCTCATAAGCTATCTCCACCTTTTCATTTATTGGACATAGCAAGCTTATTTGAACAAGAAAAGGTGGGATTGCCAAAGGAAGAGAAAGGAGATCTTAGACAAAATCTGGCTTGCTCTTTTCATTATCGGGTCTTCTGTAAAGTGGAAAATGTTACAGAAATGTCCTGTATACAGTGATTCCAGTCAGTATTTATTTTAAACCAAAGCACAAAATAATGTATGTCTGATGTCCTCTTATATCACTACATGCTTTGAATTGGATAGAGAAACAGTTTAAAAGGGTTGGTTTGGGTTTTGATTAAGATAATCTTAGGATTTCAAAAGGGATTTTTATAAGATGAGGTATGTAAAAATGCGTACCAGCACAACACCATATATCAGTTGCAGATATATATTTACAGTTAGCCAATGCTTAACTTCAAGCAGTGAATTCAAGGCTAGAGCAATGTACTGATTAGCAAAGAAAGCTACTTTGCAATCTTCTTTTTATTTACTAATCTGAAGATAAGGATTTATGAAAAACAGCTATTTACCTCATGGAAACTGCATAGGCAGTTTTGTTCAGCAGGTAGATCTTTTAAGAAGCATCTAATTTACATGTATGGGGCTGGAATTTATTATTTTGGTGTATTTAACAGTATATGCATGATTATGGTTACACTATGAACACCTTCATTAGCCAAAAGGCAGAGAAAGAAAAAGTTCCTAAACGCTTCTCACTATCCTAGAAAAAATCAGAAGAGAAGGATTTAGATAGAATTTAAATCAGGGAAGGAGGTAAATTTTTTTTGGAATCAAAACCACTCTAGCCTTTTTATGTTTTGGTTTTTCTAAAAGCCACCAACTGTTATGTAGCTATTTAAGTAACAGAAATAGACAAACCCAAGTTGTATTTAACTGACAGCTTAAGCTATGCATAGTATTTGCATATTTGTCCTCATCTGCCAGGGGCATGAAGATCGAGGCCATACAATTTGTAAGAGTTGAGTTCTGCCTGACTGCCTTTCAGAGGTCTAATGCAGAAATACTCAGTAGGGAAACATGTTTATTCCTCAGGCATCCTGAAGCTGCAGTGAGCAAACCTTGCCATCTAAATGGATGCAGGCTCCAGGTGGTGGGGAGGGAAAAGAGCACTTAACTTGAACATACTCTAATTCATTTGGGTGAACTCCAAGAGACTGGGCCAGAAAACAAGTATCATCCTTGTCTCCCCCAGATAACTTTCTCTGGCTGTGGTGTTGTCAAAAAGACAGTCTGGCTTCCCTCTGCTGCAGGTGATGGCTTAACACCATTTTACCTACACTCATGGCAGGGAAGACAAGACAAATCCTATTTGTTAGTGTACTGCTCAGAACTACCTACCACACTGAGATTTTAGACCCTGTAAATTATCAGTCTCATTCTGCAGTTTTAAAACTGGGAAGAGATAGAGATATACGACATAGTAAAAGAGTTAGTTTTCTTAACAATGTCTATTAAATCATGGATTTATAGCATTGACAAGTTGCTTCATGTCTGAGTTTAAAAATTTAATAGAAGATCAACAAAAAAGTCACACTGACAATTCTTTTCCCCTGAAGTACAGGACAATGTTTCTCACTTTAATGATTGATCAAGAATTGAAAAGAGGTTCTCATCTCCACAAAGGCAATAATGATACAAATGTTCATTTGAATACTGAAAATTATTTAATTAGATATTGCGTATTTATAAACTATTTGGACATTTTTCCAATAGAGAGAAATATTTGCATCATTTTTTAATACTGTCTAATGCAAAATAATCTGAGAGACTGCTACTGCCACAAGTTTAGGCACTTCCTGTAGAAGAACTTCATTCACAAATTAAGCAAAGTAATCTGTTTCAACTACTATATTATTTATACTTTGATCTAACACCAACCTTCTAAATATTACTATGAATTTTAACAACGTGAGAGATGCACCTTCAGTTTATGATCTTAGCTAATTACAATTGTGGCAAACCAGGTTTCCATGGCTATACTACAGTAAAACCTTTTCATTTTATACATGATTGAAAGTAGACTTCAGACTAACATCTGGATTTTAAGGACAAACAAAATGGATGGATGCTACTGACAGATAAGGGAATCACAAGGAAACAATGAGACACTCCTAGTGAACATAGGGCACAATTTCATTAACAAATTGCCCTCTTATCTGCCTTTTACTGCAATATTTGAGGAAATGTGAAGCTGATGTTTAAATTACAAGAATGAGGCTCTGTTTACAGGAGACCTTCCCCAGGCTGGAGTAGCAGCACCAAGAAAAACCTCAGTTGCTTTATTTATGTTCTAATTTAGTAAGCATTAGTTGTGAAATAGTTGTCTCAGTGACACACAAATGGTAAATGGGAATTAAGTACATCAACCTTTATAGTGAGGTGAAGTAATTGATGCTTAACAAAATTGAGAAAGACAAACTACTGGGAATACGCTACAATTATATTACTTCCAAAAAGGCCTACTAAATTCTTTATAATTAGCTACATACATGAAAGGGTAACCTACATGTACATAATTTACTAACTTAATTCGTACTTTTTTCTTTAATTTTTGAACTAGACTTCCTATAAAAATAAATAGTTATTTTCTGAAAAATTCGTAGAAAGCAATAATAGAACAAGAAAGCACATTTGCTTTTCTGTTTGTTTCATTCATGGGAAGGAGCAGTTCTATCACACAACAGTTTTTGTCCAAAAAAAAAACCTAACAAAAAAACCCCCCAAAAACCCCTAAATAAAAAACAAAACAAAACAAAACAACTCTGCTATGATTTATTTCACAAGTTTTCTGGCACTGCCTGTGCAATCACAGGTGTGGAGAAACCTAAAAGTGACAAAACAAACACGCTGGAATCTAAGCACAGTTCTCCAGTCCCATATCTTGCACCTTCTGAAATAGAGATATTCCTATGGTTTACTTCATTCAAACTCAAAAAATAGAAGAAAAATGGAAACATTTGCTGTTTCCTTCCATTCAGAGCAAGAGTTTTGTACCTATATCTCTGTTACCTAGGAAACAGCTGAAAGTTAGATTTTGAGTGCTATTGTCCTTCAATACTGTCCTAGACAGTATTGAACAGATGGTATCTGCCTATAACAGAAAAAAACGTTCTGTTTGACAACAAGCCTTCCTTATTTTGTAAGAGAAGAAATTATCACAATATTAACTATTTATGAAAACATGGCAAAGGAATATACATATTCTTAACACCTGCAGAAAAATATAAAATAATCAGCTAAGATAATACTTTAGGGAACACTCCTTACATCCAAAGTCAGACATCAGATTCTTGAACTTTGTAGTTTTTAGAAAAACATTAATATACACAAAGAAGAAAAGAATGCACATACTTAAAAAGCACAGTAAAGCAAAGCCTTTGATTTCTCATCTCAGTTCTTTCACCACATTCATGGTTAATACTTTAAACTTTCTTTGCTTGAACTGCTCCATTTATCAGTAACAACTTTATGTCAGAGAGCTAATATTCATGGCATGTCTATCCCTACAAAAAGTCATCAGCTGCTGAGATACAATTTGATTCTGAGCTATTTATGATTTTGCACTGAGTTTTATCTCTATCTCTATCTATTGATAGAATTTTATCTATGTCTATATAGAACAAATTCCACATTTTTCTTTTAAAATTAAAATAACTTTGGATCTTTCAGACATGGCAACTAGTTTTCAGTGAAGTGCATCTCATATGAACAGTTTTAAATAATCCAAAGCCAATATACAAGTAAATCAGATTCTAGGAAATGCAGTAGACATGATAAGCAGCAAGCCTACTTTTGCCTTCTACATTCTGAACATACTCAGAATAATATAATTAGCCAAAACAATTAACTGAAAAATCACCAATTACATTGCTTGGAGCAAACATGAGAAATTAATCAAAGATTATATATATATATATACGTACACATGTATAGAAACTAACACAGACATGCACATATACACATTCACATGCACATACACACGCACACATCTGATATCAATTCAATTTCAAACATGACATAAGGGGCAGCTTGAAGGTCTTCATCCATTCAGCTATTTTTCAACATGTGTCTATAGATAACGCATGTAAGTTTCAATCTTACTTGTAGACCTAACAAATAAAGGCACACTTTGGACCACTAAAATTGTTTAGGTTTATCTGAAAGAAACTTCAAGTTCAGACATCATTTCACAATATCTTATTTTTCAATATAAAACTCTTATCTTCCAAATCTAGAGGTCAAAAGTTTTGACCCTTATTCTTTGGTCTCCTCACTGAAGCTCCGGAAATAGAAGAGAAATAGTCTCACCTGTACATAGAACTAAATTTTGATCTATGGCCCAGAGTCTGAGGTGGGTGGAGAGGAAAGCTTTACACTCAAAAGCAAATAAACAGGGATTAACATCAAAGCTTTTCCCTGTTGAAGCTATGCTTTAAATAAAAGGTGAAAATTTGAGACTTTTCTACCATTTTTAAAAAAACATGACATTTCAAGCCTGCAAATTTTGGCCCAACAGCTGTTCAGCTTTACACATTCAGAGCAACTGAAAAAAAAAAAAAAGAAAAAAAAAGAAAGACATTTTGAATCTGTGTTTGGCTTCTGGGGTTTTTGGGGGGAGGCTTGATAAGTTACACACCACTCAATTAGCAGATGTGCTGTCTTTTGTCTTATTGTGTAGCATCCATACTTCCTAATGACATATACAATTATCTAAACCTAAATTCAGCATTACTGTCAAAGCCAAGATACTCAGGTGTTAAGGACTTCAACTACTCAATTCTGTTGTGCAAATAGGTCTAAGCAGCTACAAAAATTGTTAAGAATATTCAACAGCATTGTCTCTTTTTATATCATACACATAAAAGTACCTCCCACATAAAAACCACCCAATTATCCAGACACAGGAACACAAATACAAAATTCTAAAGTTATATCTGTCACTGTCCTTGGAAAATACTTCTAAGTATTGCCATAGCTGGTGTATAAAATAGAAATGAATCTAAATTTTCAAACCCTTATCTGTCCTTTGTAAATAAGTAATAATGCTGTCCCTTCCTCAGATACCACCAGTTAAAATGTTCTTAACCATTTTGATTTTTCAAAACTAAAAATCATAAGACAAAAGTAATAATTTCACTTAAGTCCATGTATTAGCAAAAGTCTGGTGTCCAGTCTTATCCAGAAACACATATAAACAGTTTTTCAGTGCCTAAACAATCAATAGTTCAGATAAACTATTCAGATTTTCCTTAGAGGAATGACATTTAGGTTAAGCTACAGTAGAAGCTGTAATAAATTTGCATTAAGACTAACCAAAAAAGTAACTACAAAATGAAGAAAAGTGAAAACAGCTTTTGGGGTAGTGGTGTGTGTTGGTCTTCTGGTTGTTAATGCAGAGTAGTTGTTATATCCCAGATCCCTTGACAGAAGAAAACAGGTCACAGAAAGTGACCTTCAAGATGATATTTGAAAGCTATAGCAGGATGACAATAATGAGCAAAACATCATTTTCCACAGCTGAGAAAACAGTGGATGTTGGGGTAGTGTGGATGCATGTTAGCATCACAAAAACTGTAAGCAGTGCTTGTCTGTAACTGGAAAATGCAGGACTCTTCTACAGGATTGACCCTGTTGAAAAACAACACAAATCCACTCTGCTCTCATACAGTGATATCACTTCTCAGAATTTTTCATGTCTTGCATGCTTACTTTGAGGTATTATACCACGGTAAAGAAGAGATGAAAATGAGTGCATTTAACAAATGAAGGGTTTTGCTTTTTTTCTTGTATCCAGCTCAAGCCTTTAGATCAGTTTTTCTATTTGTTTCATACATCTTACAAAAATTAACCTTCCGTTTCATCAGTAAACATTAATAGCATAATCTGGGCTTCCTTTTCCTTTTTAAAATAAATTTGAGAGAGAAAAAGAGAAAAGCAGTGTGTCCCAAAGGAAGACATTATTAAAAATGAAGGTTGAGACAGAAATTTAATGCAGCATTTTATTTTCCCCTCTAGTAGAGTTAATGCAACCATTGCTGTTAGTCTCCCTCCCACGGGGCTTAAACAATTTTTGATATGAAGTATCTAAAGTGATACTATGAAAGTTGCAAAATGCTATAGGCCTACATTTAAAAAAACCAAAGAAAGAAAAAAAAGAAACAGCATACCGAATGCAGTAAGGAAACAATTATGGGATGTAAGCTTCATCAGGAAATCTATGCAGAATTCCACTTCTGTTTCTCGGTAAACATGTCAGAGGGCTCTCTCTTATTAAAAAGAAACTAAGAAGCAAATATTTACTGAAAGAGATGAAATATTAAGTCACAATCTGTCTTTTCCCAAAAGCTTCCCAGAGATGTGGAGTATTAATAGGTTTCTGAAGGTGAGGTACAAAGACTGGGCCTAACTAAAACACTACTAAAATACTGGGGAAAAAAAAAAGAAGACAGTACTGTTGCTCCATTTCTATTTCTTCTCCACCATCACCTATTCCAACTTCTTCCTTTGTTTCACCTTTAGCACAGTTGGGTATTGGTGCTAACTGCAGTTGTTACATTCAATCTTTTGCTATATGGAAAGGAGACTTAGCTTTATGTATGTATATATACATGGAACCAAAAATTAACAATAACTTGGCATCACACACACTTGTGCCTGAATTTCTGCTCATACTCATACTCAGAGTTAGAGTTGTGTAAATCAATGCAAAAGAAAAGCTAGGCCTACATAACCTGACTTTTGTTTAGAGACACAGTATGAACCTTGCAAAGTTCTCATATTATGGACAAATTTTGACCAGTCACCCTTAAACAAGTGTTTTGAACATTGTTTTCTTTCACAGTCATAGAAAAGGCTATCTAGAGAAAATAGATCAATATTTCAATTGAATATTCTTGAATTCCTATAAATATATGTTTTAGTAGAGATATTTCTCATCTCTGGTTTGATGCAGAAAGGAATTAGAAAAAATTAGGCTTCAGCTTTTCCCCACTTGTAATGAAATTCATAGCTTTGTTTTCTTACAGCTGAAGCTTTGTTTCTAAGTGTTTTGTTCAGTGCTTAATCTTCAGCAGAAAATGTCCTTATTCACATAGATTTACGGATTTAAAAAGAAGTTTTATTTCTATTTGGTTTTGTATGAATTTTGTGTTTCTAGATATAATCCTTTACATACTTCAAAAAAAGTTGTAAAGCATTGGAACAGACTACCCAGGAAAATGATGGAATCACCATCAATGGAAGTGTTCAAAAAACATGTGGATATAACACCTGAAGACATGGTTGAATGGTGAACACAATACAGATCCTGGGTTAACCACTGGACTTGATGATTTTACAGGTCTTTTCCAATTTTATCAATGATATGATTTAAATCCAAGCAATCTGAAGGTAATAAGAATCCAACAAATTTTCCTACTATTTTAAGATCTTCTCTGTTTTTCATGTCACCACTTCGTTAGATTAGAGTAAAATGAAGGGGATTGGTTGTTAGGGGTTCTGTTTTAAATTTGTGCTAGTTCTAATTTCAAGTAATTATAATATTTTTGCTTTTTCACTGTGACTGATGGATAGCGTTTTGTTACTAACCATTACTTAGTTAATGCTGTCTTCCAAACCTAAAGATGACTGTCTCCTAGCCATAATTTAAGACAAGTGTCAGACATACCAAGATGTCTAAATGAAGAGCACCACGTCTGTCATGACAATTAACCTGCCAAAACAAAGTTATATACAGACCAGCTTTTGCATCTGAACTGAACACATCTGTTAGTTTAGCATTAACTTAATTAGGCTTATGGATTCTGGTATCTAGTATCTTACTTTCAAAGTAAGCATGTAAAAAAATTAGAGTCTAAATATTTTTAATCATTCTGCAATCGTATGTCTTTCCTTGAACAGTATTTTTTAAGCAGCAAAAGGCTCTTTAGGAGAAAAATAGATATATTAAAAAAATCAAGGTATGCTCTTAACTAAAGGATAACAGCTGACTTGACTATTTGTGAAAGAAAAGACCATGTAATAACTATTATCACAGTTTTTAGGTGTTAAAAACACTTTCCAGATTTTTATTGCTTCAAGTCAATAAAGACTGGAAAGCTTTCATGATTTTTTTATTACTCTCACAATCAAATAAAATACTTCTTATTTATGTTTGTGTTGCCCAGTTAATGGTTTTTCTTGAGAACATATTATGGATCACTGAGGACAATGCTGAGATTATGGAAGTTTATTTTTGTACTACAGAACACATACATTGCTTCCTGAACAGGTACAGTGACTGCATTTTATACAAAGTCTCTGAAATAGGTGGTCTGTTTTATGTATGGAAACATGACAGTGATCACAAGATAACATCTAATACCTTAAAATATGGACTTTCAACCTGTCAACTAGTATGTGCCACAGAGCAATTTTGGGTACATCTATCCCTTCTCAATAGATGATGTAAACTGACAGATTTCATTCTACACATCTCCTCTTCACAGATAAATGACAGGAGGTAGTGTAAGATTTCAAAATATGTAATCTGCAAAATGGATACAATTCTTGTCTGCTTGTAGAAGAGCTACACCCACATCTGCTGTATTTTCCTCCTTTCAAACTTTGACTTCGAAGTAAATAGGCTTCCTGTCTCTAAAAACAAATTCTGAATGAAAAAAGGACATTATAGGTTCTCTTCTGGGGTATTTCTCTTTAGGAGGATTCTCTCATAATGCAAGATGAGGTGTGGACAACATGTAAACTGAATCCACGAATCTATTGTGAAAACACACTTGTTTCAATTTTCAGAATACTAAACAAGAGGAGCAAATGTCAAACAGGTTAACAAATAAGAGTAACATTAAACATTAAATGTGAATAAAAAGTAAGCCCCTGTCATGTTATATTGCCATTACAGTTCCAGAGAAAATATGTAGGAAATTATGTCAGAAACAGAAGGTGTATATAAATATGTATATTTATGTGTACTAATGATAATAAAGCAACAGCCAGGTTCATATGCAAAGAAGACAGAAAATAAGTTTTTGTTCAAAGCATTCAATCTTTGGAAAGGTGACAATTACCCTGTTAGGAATGGGAAAATCATATCTGCATAATACTGTTTAAGGTATAATTGCAGAACAAGTTTAGATGCTGTTAGATTTTTGTTTTTTCAGAAAAACAGGAACACAGTGGGAACACTATAATAAAGTATTAGCTGTTGTATAGAAATAATTGAAGCTATAAACAAGTATACTCAATTCTTATTTTTGTGCTAAATAGAAATTAAATCCACAAACTCATTTATGAAACTCTAGAAAAACAAATTTATATATAAATTTCATCATAGCTGGTTACTTGAAATAACAGGAACAGATTTGATTTAGATAAAATTTCCTCCATTTTAGTTTCTTATATCAAACAACACTGTGGCACAGAAATTATTGTTTTGAAAAAAGATATTCCCTTTTCATACATGAGAGAAAATGCACAAATACAATTGTACTACTACTACCAGATTACTTAGTGGATTTGGTCAAATTCTATTCTATTTCTAAACTCATTCTAGTCAAAAAGTAATGTACAAGAAATTAATAGAAAACTTATCTACTGTGTAAAAACGGATTTTATATGCACTGAAAAATGGTGACAAAATCTCTAGTGATTCCGTGTGACTGAATTCTGCATCATAGTACCAGACTTTTCTCATTGTATCTAATTAGACACACAAAGCAAATGTTCAAAAATCTCTGCCTAGAAATTAAAAGCATGTATTAATTACTATTATTCTTGAAGTCTTCTAGTTCTTGTATCCATAGGCATACAAAACTGATTTAAAGACCGAAGTCTTTAGAAAAAGTAGTACATTGGAAAGAAGATTGTACGGTGACATGTACCCCATTGTAGGAATGGATGACACTTATTTTAAGGACTTACCCAGGTTTAAGCTAAATTTGCCTGTAGGCCTTGACTGAAAAGAGAAGAAGAGGGAAAAAAAAAAGCAAAAAAGAGCTTCATATTACCCTAATTCCAAGATTATTTTCAAGTTAGGAAGTTTTCAGAGCTTCCTACCAGTGACAAGTATCCCAAATTTAGTTTGTCATCTAACAGAGATTGAATTCTATCATTTACATCAAGGGGTACTACAACATTCATGTAATAGAGGCAAGGAACATTATTGTTGCTGTTATTATTATTATTATTATTGCTACTAGTAGTGCTACTACTACCATTATTATTATTCCTGCTCTGAGAAAAGAGTAAGAGTAATTTTGTTTACGACATTCCAGTAGCCCCGAAAAAGCAATATATTGCAGGCTTTCCAAAAAGACTTACTCTGCAAATAACCTTGAGAATGAAACTCAGTCTTTATTTCTCTTCTTTTTCTACATTCCCTATCTAGTAAAGGGGAAGTGGTGAGAATGGACATAAGATTGTCTTTTAGAAATTAAAAAACAACCCTTAAATTGTATAAATCTGATGATGTCAAAAGTCATTGGTACTTTTGATGTCTTACCTTTATTTAGAGTTGTATATATGGATGTTTATTGCACCTGGGTTAACAAGGGGATGTTCCTGGATTCTGTTCTGCTTTAAAGGAAAACAGGAATCCAAACATTCTCACTTCCACACTTCTCAGAAATTATTACCCCATTTGATGTATTGACATAAAATGAACAGAATTTAGATACAGATTATCACCTTTATAAATGAATAACCTTATTTTGCCTTCCAACTTCACCCATTCTGTGGTCAGGAGAGACAGTCAAGATCCTCTCACAAATATTGAAAATATATTTTTGAAGTCTCAAAGAGATGGTAAATGTTATCCAAATTTAATTACCAGTAACCAGAATTCTCTGACATGCAAAGTGAACCTATGTATTTATCTTTTGTGAATACTAAGAGTGAAGAAATATTTTCAGCCTTATAATGAATGGGACAATATATCAGTGTGTTAAATTGCAACATGGCCACTCCCGCATGTACTACACATCACATAACAAAACACCTTCCTGGAATAAATAGGAAAAGGCTGGAAAGCAAGGGCACATGACATGCAGCTCTCTAAGAGATCCCTTTCTGTTAAATTAATCATTCTTTAAAACTCTAAGGAATTGTCACTATTGACAAAATTTCAAAATTTTAGTGACATCGAGAAATGCCCTGATTAATTAAAATTACTTTGAGTCCTACCTGGGAATAACAATCTTTGTTAAAAGCTGTTAACAACCGCTAATTCAGCAAGGATACACTGCTGTGTGAGAGTAAACAGAAACTGCAAGAAACCACAGGAACTATCTCCAAGAAAGAGGTTATCTAGTTACATTTGTAGGTCAGCTGAAGTATGTTGTAAAACTTCAAAGCAGTTTAATCCTTTCTGGCTTGTAAGAGGTTTAAAAAAATCTGTTATTCTTCAAAAATCCACCAAGACAACTGGTCAAGAATTTGGGGACGGCATTTGAGATCAAATACCTGATGTATGGCCAGCTTCGTAGCAGCACAAGTCTTTCTGAAAAAAGTATCAGTAATTTGAGAAGACACACTAATTAAAGTGGAAGTTTGTTTAATATGAACCTATCACCTACACCAAATACATTGCTTAAATTTTCTGAAGAGATGTTGTCCTGGGTTGGCCCAAGGAATGCCAATCTTGAAAGTGACCTATGCTGCAGGCAGTAGTACAACTTCTGTCCTGGGGGACAGAACCAATAACCAGGTAGTTTTAAGTATTGATATATGGGCCAACCAATTAAAAGCTGATCTGCCTTTGAGGGAAAAATTCATATATAAGCAGAGGACCTCTGAGCCTCTTCCTCTTTTGCTTGCTGCTGTCTAGAGCGAAGCAGCTCCTCTGCTTCTGTCCCTGGTAAGGCTGGGCCTTTTCCTCGCCCCCCTTCCCCGGAGGGAGCGGGGGAGAAGGGAGGTTTAGAACAGCCATGCGGCTGGAGCTGGGCATGGGGGAGGAACCTGCCTGGGCTCTCTACTGATACAATTCAGCCCGGCTGGTATGTCAGCTACAGTGGGCAGTGCCAGGTCCTCCTGCTCTGGGCCGGCCCCACCAGGCCAAGCCAGCTTCACAGAGCCAGGCACAGAGACTCTGAGAGCTTCTGCCACCTAGCTCAGACTTTTCAAACAGCCCAGCAAAGACCACGTGATCATCACAATACCGCAGAGAGAGAGAGAGAGATTAACTCTATCCATGTCTGGACTACACTCCCAGACCCACCCTTCCCTGCACAGAGAAAGGAACGAGTGAGGACGTCTACAGGAATGCAACATAGAGACTTTAAGTCAGTGAAGGAAGTGAACTGATACCTAGAGGGAGGTGCATGAGAAGTGCTTCGAGAGTGAAGCTGAAAATTCTTTTGGAGAACCATGGGTGGGGACTGAGCTAATAAATTCCCTGTAATATATGAAGAAATAGTCCAAAGGGGGGATGTGAGGTTCTAATTGCAGCCAGTGAACTGAAACACCTGGATAAAGACAAGTGTTAAAATAAGTGCAGCCTGATGAGAAACTTGAACCAAGAGAGAGGAGAGGCTGTGACCCAGAGCCCTGGTCCCGGGGAATCCCAGAGAACTTGTGTTGTCAGGAGAAGCTGTGTTGCTCAACACAGAAGAAGGGATTTTTTTTTTGTTGCTGCAATTGAACTGTACATCCGTAGAAGGGTACCCCATGGACTGTTCATGACACACCATAGTGGCTGTGGGAAGGCTGCTGGTGTGGGAGGAATCCACCACAAGCAGATCTTTCCTCCTGGGCGGTTGCTTGTGGTGAGGCCGAAGACCCATAAAAAACTGTATTTTTCATACAGAGAATCCATGGTATAAGCAAAAGAGATTTCTCTCCCTAAATGGACTGAGACAAAGACTATTTCAGAGGTGGTAAACTGACTGGAAGTTGAAGTGTTTTCTTTTTGTGTGTTGTCAGGGGGAAAAAAATGGAGAGGTGGGGGGAGGAGGGGTGGTCTGAGGAGTTTGTTCTGGTTTTTCCTTCTTTTTTTTTCTTTGTCTTAGGTTTATTAATAAACTTTCTTTGTATTCTTCAAACTTAAGCCTGCTTTGCCTACTCCTAATGCTTGTCTCATAACAAAACCAGGTAAATTTTGGTGAGTGTACTGGCGTTTAGCTGGAAACTCAAATAGGCGAATTGAACCCACTACAGATGTGAATGAAGAGGCTTCTTCTAGAAGGCCCTTTCAAGTTTAAGAATAATCTAAATAACTTTTTTCAATCCCCTTGAAGAATGCTTTTTATTTGGATATAGTATGTATCACCAGAGACAAGAGGGGTGTACCCAAACTCCAAACTATTCTTAGTAACAGAAATGATCTAATTTAAAAGAGAACATTTTACCTTAAAGGCCTTAATTTTCATGTTCAGTAAATTAGTGTGTGTCAGCAAAGTGAATTGCACTCTATTCTCAGAGCCTGCACTCCTGAAAATAAAGCTGATCTGACCTTAAAGAAGGTGGGGATAGCCTTCCCAGGCCTGAATGAGTGTCCAGGCTTCAGAGGTATCCCTGAGGCATCTTGGCAGGCTCAGTCTCAGATCCTGAACAGGTGCCAGAGGGCAACAAGAGTTTGAAGAACTGGAAAAGATTTAGATGTGAAAGGCCTGACACTAAAACGTACTGCAGAAAGTGAGATCACCTCACCAAGTCATGTTCCTTACCTGGCAGCAGGGGACAATCATAGCATGCACTGATACCTCTGCTCCTCGAGGCTCACCCATCTGTTGGCTTAGATCAATACCCCTGGTTTTCCCAGGGGAAGCTTCTTAATTACCAGGCATGAGCTCAGGTGCATTTCAGGTGCTGAAAGCAGACAGTCTGGCTATAAACTGAGAAACCAATCTACATCTTAACTGGGTATAATCTTCCAGGTTACCATTAAACAGTTCTGAGGGACTATGAAAAAGGCAGATAAAAAAAGCCTTAGCAGAATAAATTTGAAAGTTCACATGTGCCAGGTTTGTTATGAACAGTAGACGTGAGAAATTCCTGACCTGTGAAGGTCACAAGCAGGTTAGAAAATTTATCATTCCATTTTTCCCCAGGGGAAAAGGAGACCAAACATGTAAAAAGAAAATCATCATGATAAGGACAAATATTTTAAAAAGTAAGTGGGTCTGATTGAGAAACAAAAAACAACAACCACTAAACTTCTTTAAATTAGTATTTTAAATCAGGATAGAAGGACAAAATTAAGGATGTGGGCGGACACAGCAACTTCTTTATCCATGCATGAGCACAGAGCACCCTCAATAGAAACTGCTGGAGGCAAAGAACATACCAGTAACAAACATTTCTGATATATACTATTTCAATATATACATTAAAAATAAGTATATGCTGCAATTCATGCTGAACAAAACACTATCACTGCTACATTCACTTTGCTACCAACCTCCTTGCAAAGGGTCAGATTTGGGAATCCAGATTCAAATCTGAGCATAAAGTAATTTTATGTTGCATATCCCAGCAAAAGAGCTGAGGAACACTCAGAAACTCTTCTCAGCAGAAAATTTTCCCAGTTCAGTATTCACAAGTGGGTATATATTTAGCCAGTTATTTGGGTGCTCTTTTATCTCCTCAGCAAGACATGCTGCAGTGATATGACCTTCTGGAAAACAGTCCATGGTAAATATTTTCCTTCAAAGCTATTTCTCATCACACAATACTGATGGGGACTTTTTTTGTCAAAGGTAGTCCTCTAAATAGAATTTCACTGGATATATGTCATGTAACCATTTCTTGGTGTGCATTAGATATTGTCAGATATGAAGAAAAATATTTTGTCAGAGCAGAAGTATTTGGTCAGCAACAAGAATGGGCTGTTTAAAGAGCAGCTCTCTAAACAGATGCGGTTTCTGTTATTGTCCTTTAGCTATCTGACACTAAAATCAGGTCCAATTTATTTAGATTAGTATTTGCTCAATGCTAAAAATGCATGTTCAGTAAATATAAATGCTATCTGCTCAGGAGAACGTTTATTCTAAAGGCAAATTCACAGAATATGATCACACATCTCTTTCCCTTACCCCTTTCTATTTCTCTACCACTAAATTTTCCTTGATGGTTTCCGAGTTGTTAAATGAGTTCGTTTACTCACTACAGTAGAATTAACTATGCTAAAAACAAAAGAGTCCTTGCACTCTTGTATTGGCACTGAATTTCTGACTATCAGAATATTTCATTCCTCATTTAATCAATGAATTAACATGCAAGGTTTATCTAAGAAGCACACACTCACCATTCCTACACATTACTGCAGTTGCTCTAGATTATCTTCCCCCACCCCTAAAGCAAAGAGTGATAAAATTCTCAATGTGCTTTCCCTGTGGATATAATGTTTTTATCAAACAGATGGGTGGATTTCTTCAATCTTTCTAACAAGAATTAATGGAAATTAAAAAAGGATTTATTGACTAGTGGCAGATGGCTGAAGGATTTTGCTTAGGTACAACTCATGTAAATTACAAAAAAAGCAAATTCAACCTCTTGCTGTGGACAAGAGGTTACTCCTGCATTAAATTATGAACATTCTGTTCACTGTTAAAAGGAAGTAAACACTTTCCTTTTTACAGCTGAACATTGCTTATTCCAAAAGCCATGTGCTTGGGAGAACTAGGCCAAAGGAATATGAAATTTGCTTTCTGTTCCATAGGGTCACAGAACGGGAAAGGTTGGAGGGGACCACAGAGGGTCACATCTGGTCCAACCTCTCTGGTCAAGTAGAGTCATCCCAGAGCACAAGGCATAGGATTGTATCCAGACAGTTCTTAAATATCTCCAGTGAGGGGCACTCCACAACTTCTCTGGGTAATCTGTTCCAGTGCTTGGTCACCTGCACAGTAAAGAAGTTCTTTCTCATGTTCAGATGGAACTTCCTGTGCATCAGTTTCTGCCCACTGCCTCTTTTCCTATTGCCTGGCATCACCGAGCAGAGCCTATCCATTGTCTTGGCACCCTCCCTTCAGACACTGACAGACGATGAGTTCCCCTCTCAATTGTCTCTTCTGGAGGCTCAACAGGCTCAGCTTCCTCAGCCTATCCTCACAAGAGAGATGCTCCAGTCTCTCAATCATCCTTGCTGCCCTCCACCAGACCAGCTCCATGAGCTCCATGTCTCTCTTTCCCTGAGGAACCCAGAACTGGACACAGCACTCCAGATGTGCCTCACCAGGGCTGAGCAGAGGGGCAGGATCATCTCCCTCATCCTGCTGGAATGCTCTTCCTAATGCACCCCAGGACACCATTGGCCTCTTGGCCACTAGGGCACTGCTGGCTCATGGACAGATTGGTGTCCACCAGGACCCCCAAGTCCTCCTCTGCAGAGCTGCTTTTCCATGCCTGTGTATAATCTAATAGCTCTGGGTCTAACAACACTAGGACTGAAATTTTAGTACACTGTTTGATTTTTATGTACCCAAACTAATTTATTACTTGGCAGAAAATTTGTTTCTTCTTTGATAAAAATTGTATTTGGAAAGAAAATATTATCTCTGCAAAGGTAAAGAATATTTATAAACCCAAAATCAATTTAAGTAGATTCTATAAAATGTTTTAATAATAACTACATTTTTTCCTCATTCACAAAGGCCTTGATAACCTAATATAATATTAAGCTACAAGCTCTGAAGCCTCAGAAATTATACATAAAAAAGACAATCATTTATTTACAGGTTCCCATTAAATGTTTATGTTTCTTGAGTTGAAAAAAAGGAGCTCTTCCATTTTATGTTGTAATTACAGAAACTAATCAGAGAGCTAATCTCTGTTTCTGGCGAAAAAATAAAACAATTTAAAATATCTCCTGTCAAGACATAATAGAATTTAACCTATATGTGCATTTTAATATAACTTATATTTTAATATTTTTCTTATGATACATTAAATTTTTAAAAGCACACTGGAAACAGGTTAAGATGATGGTTTGGGGCATTGGTTTACTGCTTGCTTTTTTTTCTTCCTCCAGAACAATCACCTAGATATTTGCGTAATCTATTTGAAATCTGTTTTCTTACTAAAAAACCCTCTATGTGAACAGTTAAAATTATAATTACTGGAGCATTTCAGCTCTATCTAGATAGCAATATTAGTTGCAATTCCAAAATGTTAATGGTTTTTCATGTTATAGGCTTTAGGTGAAGCTAGCCTTTATCAGCCTTGAGAGAAATTGCAAAACCAACCTTAAGTGACCTTTAAGAATTGTTAGCTCATCACGCAATATAATTTCTGGTAAATTTCCAAAACTAGCAATGCTGTTCTCAAATTTTATTAATGTAGATATTATTAACACGTATATATTATCATATATTATCAAACCTACCCAAACCTACTCAGAAATTTTAAAAAAACAGTTTAAGCATTGCATGATTTGCTGGTAGATGAGTGCATTCTTAAGAATAGCGTGCAATTTGGAAAGTAGTCAACCCTCACTACAAGCACAATGTGTACTTAGAACCAGTTTTCTTTAGTAATGCACCAGTTACTTGAAGAGCTTGAATAGCTATACACACAGGTAAATTGAAGGAAAATAACCTCATGAAAAGGCAATTAAATTGAGAAAAAAACATAACCCTACTTTTCACTTATCAAATTAAAATATTGTTACACAGACTTACATACACGCACAGAGAAATTATAGCTTTGGCTATAAACACAAACTTCTACAAACTTAGCCAACCAAACAAAGAACCAGTTTATGGAAGCACTTTCAATTCTTAATGGTTCCATGGGTAAAACACAATTAGTGAAGTCAATAATTTGTCACATATGCTTACTGCTGGTAGATTACAAAGCTATCTTTCACGTCCTGTTCTTAGCCTACAGTGACAGCTATATTCTTAGAAAATGTATATAAAACTGATTTTTGAAAAATACAGCTAGAAAATTAAGAACTAAATCCCACCAACATGACACAAAGATACATATTCCTTATCCCAAGTCTAACTGAATTTCCACATAGTTTAAGTCTAAATAATTTAACTCAAAAATTTAGACTTTTCTGCTATGTTTTAAATACAGCTAAAAACAAGTCTTTACCTTTATTATGTATTTACTATGGGCTTCAATGATTAAAAAATTAAGGAAGTGAGAAGTGAAGCAGTTGAAATATTTAATGTTTAATTGGACTTAATGAACTTTAAATGAGTTTTTAAAGAAGTGTATGTGTGGGATGGTAGGCTGAATTCTGCTCCACACTAAAAAGATATTTTCAGAGAACATTCATTCTGAATGCAAATAACTTGTCCTTTGAAAGGTGTGTTGGCATTATAATGATTTTTCACTGTAATAATCAAAATAAATCACTTTTCTCACTTGAATAATTACA
This sequence comes from Eopsaltria australis, assembly GCA_034509425.1. Taxonomy (NCBI): domain Eukaryota; kingdom Metazoa; phylum Chordata; class Aves; order Passeriformes; family Petroicidae; genus Eopsaltria; species Eopsaltria australis. Next base: position 2,618,819 of record JAVTVJ010000049.1, read on the forward strand.
TTTTAAAAAGTCAATTCCTTCTGTAATTTACTATTATAAAATAGGACAATTATTTGTATTAAATTGTGATTAGTCCAAAAAAGATGAAACATAACATGTCATTTCCATCCATAAGGTAGAGCTCTTCTGAAAGCACCAAACATAAGATGCAATGCCACTTTTTTTTTTTTTAAGGTAGACCAAAAGATATAAGTACAAGCCAACTCTATCTAATTTATACACAAACTTTGATTTTTTTTTTTAAATCAATAAATCCACAACTCACACTTTTTTGATTGAGCAAGCCTGCATATTAACTATTTGGAACAGATTAGTTTATGAGCCAGTCATTGACAATGAAGTTTGAGAAGAGAGGTATAGGACAATGATACAAAGGAACAAAAATATATAAATATTAAAATAATCATATTTTAATATAAATAACTGATATGAGTTTTTTGAAACCATTCTTTCAAACTATCTGATGATAGGAAAACCAAGCATCAATTAGCTACAGCTCCTTTTAACTCCCAATTAAATTTAATTTAATTAATAAATAGAAAAACAAAATCAACACCAAGAACTTTTTCCACTGAATCTCTGATAGTAAGAACTACATGGTATAGCTTTTTCAAGAAAAATATATGATAGTATTTATAGGAAAAAGTAATTTATGGGGAAAAGTAATTTTACTGAGTCCTCAGTGAAAATACTCAAGAAATATTTCTATATGCACAGCAATATTGTTTGAACTTTCTTAAGCATTTCCAAATCTCCTGAAAATATATTTTCATTTTTTTCCCCATTCTCTTATCATCTCTCTTCTATTTTGTATTCTTCCTTTTATTCTAAGTAACACATTCCTCCTCCTCTCAATCTTTATATTAGAATTCAATGGTGTCCACAGCACGTATTAAAGAACACTTTGCATTGCATATGCAATTTCCTCATAAATCAATTCTTTGGCTTGAAATTCAGGATAAGAGTAGATGGATTAGTTCAAAAATTCACATGGACGAAAAAGTTAATGCAGATTCTGGTATTTCAGCTGCTCGAAGGAGATACATGCACATGCTGTTATGAAGAAGGGACAGCACTGCCTTGGTCTGTTTTGTCTACCTCTCCCACATTGGTAATTAAAGGGTTTTGTCCTTGCACGGACACCAACCTTGTTAAAACATTCCTGACTGCTTGCCATGGTTTTTTACAATTACAACTTCTCTTTTAAATAGCTAAGTGTAGGGGTGTTTGGAAGGTCAGTCTTCAGGGGTGCTTCACATAAAGTGAATGAGTGGCTTTGTCCTCCAGAAATGCTGCAAGTACTATATACATAAACTGCTTAAAGTTTTCACCCATGTTAATTAAGAAAAGTATATTCAAGAAAAACTGTCATCCTCATGAAGATTAAGAATATTCAGTACACCAATTATATGAACATTATCCTCTAATTCCTTGACTGGATTATACAATTATTGAAATGACAGTTGCAGTTATTTTCCTGGTATCTCAGACAATAATAAGGTTAAGTGCTCTAATGATTTTTTTCCCCCTAATTTGTTACTGGATACCTATAGAACTTCTGCACTGTGTAGAAGATCAGTCAAAAGCAGAAAACACCAAACAAGTTAACACAGAATCAAAGCCTCCTAAAACTCTTCCTTCCTAGTCTTGTGTCTAAGGGAGACGAGCTGTCTCCTTTTAAAGTTTTTCCCAGCACCAGTATTATTTTATTTCAAGTATCACAGTAATCTTTGCAGCTCAGGAAAATGGGCTCTGAATAATTTAGCATTTTAAATTTTTCTGGATTTAAGTTTGTAGTCCGATAGATTGGAGATACCAATGTCGATTCACATAAAATTCTCATGACTAAAAAAAATTGATGGGTTTATCTACATTACTAGCTACACAAAAATAAAAACAGCAAAAGATCTCTGTTAATTTGTTCAGATCAGTGTGCTCAGCCTACAATTTTGTCTTGAGATAAACTGTCTCTCTGTCAATCCCTGTGACCACCACCTTCCTCTTGTCCAATTTACTCTGCAATGGGTCTTTCACAGGCTACATGGAAGCATTTTCACACCTGCTTCACAGCAAAATTCCTCAAGTATAATTCCAGTGTTAAAATGCTGGAACTAGGCAGAACAAGCAGAGAAGGCTTAGTTACTGGAATTCTACGTATGGAGTGATACATGTAGCTCAATTTTTGACAATCACATGCTCTGAAGAAGTTGATGCTTTCTATTGATTTTATAAAGCTAAACCAAACAATTACAAAAAAAGAAGAGAGACTTTGATTCAACAACAAAATCTTGACCTAATAAACACAATTTCCACCCCTTTCCCCCAAAAAAACCCTTCTAAGATTACAAAACTCACTGTAATGGGCAACTCATGATATTATGCTACTCTTGTGATTATGGGAAGAAAGATTGACAGTTAGGATAAAAATATATTTTTAGAAGAATATGATGTGATAATTCACCAAGCATTTAGAATTTGCCAAACAAGGTATCCACATAGACTGCTAAGTCATAATACAGCATTCAAAAGGCTGCCAGAAGAATGTTGTAAGGCAACTAAGAGGAATTCAGTGTCAGAAAACACAGTGAGCTACTCAGGGAAATGTCACAAGGTAGGATGACACAGAAAAAGGAAAAACACTTTTATTGACTAAGAGGAGAGGACAACACTCAAGTAGAACACAAGCAAGCCAACAGCCACTCATTAAGTTGCTATTTGACAGGCCGTAAACTAAATTTAAGAGAGAAAATCAGCACAGTCCTGAAAGCACCTGTAGTACTGGGAAGTACACTGCATAGCAATAGTTGTGCAAGAGCCTCAAACAACACAAGGATAAGATTATTACTACTGGAGAAAAAAAAATGGTGCCTATGAATGTCATTGTGGCATAGCAGTAAGAAATTCTTAACTGACACTTTTTTTGCTAACTTGATTTTATGACTGATCACATAGTGTTATTATAAAAAAAATGTCAGGACAATCCTGGCTCCCAGAGACTATTTCCAGCTGTAAGTATACCAATATAATACTTTGTAACCTGCTAAAATGGATAAGAAATCAGTCTCATCTGCACTTAAGATCGTAAAAATAGAAAATGGTACCAGTGAAACACAGATTGTTACCTCTTGACATTTCATTAAAAAAAAACCAAACAAAAACAAACTAAAAACACCCCAAAAAAACAAGCAAAACAATCCCCCAATAGGTATGTTTCCACTGTTAAAGACTAATGGTAATGTTGTCATGGACCTGTAGAGACATTAAAAGCAACAGATATGGAAACCAGAAAAAAAAAACCTAGGTGTGATTTTGAGTTTAGGAACTGCCATTCCTTTATGAAAATTTTATCGATTGTTTGAGAGAGATGCATATTGCAAACAAATAGGAAGCAGCTTTCCAGAGAGATTAAAACATTTTTCGCTGAAACCAAATAAAATTTTTTTGGGTTTGTTTTATTTCATTAGGTCCAGATGCACAGTGCCACTGTGAATGCTCAGCAAAATTTATGAATGAATTTTACCCTGCCAATAGCAGTGCTGGTAACTCAGCAAGATCTTTGCATATCACTTTGGCATATGAAAAGATCAACTCAATTTGTCCAATATTCTCAATATTCAATTCAATTTTTATGAATTACTTCATATTCTGTATTGTGCTACTTTAAATGCCTATGATGAGTGTCATCAAAGGCTTTAGCATAAAACAGAACAACTGAAACTCTCTGCAGGATCAGCAATAGGAAAAAGGACACAAAATTCATAACTTTCTTCAACTTTTACTATGGAAAATTTAAAGCTTTTAAAAAGAACTAACAGTTGGAAAAATATCTCTTAGGAAGAAAAATACCCCATATATGCTTAGCACATGCAAATTACTCAGGTATCTGCATGGCTTGTTAATTATATTATGAGGTCTCTCTGTCCAACAGAGAGTACTTGTGTCCTCTTTTGCAGTTTTCTCTTACAACAGAAGTGAACTGTACAGCTTTGGGCTGACAGGCTGTGCTTATGGGAGGGCACAGACATGGACTGAAAGAGATAGTCTCTCTCTGTTTAGGCTCATCCAATGAATGGCTTTGATGGTTAAAACGTAGACCTTGATTTCCAATTCATATTCAAGCTATGAGCTCATACTGCAAGCACAGTCCAACAGAGGAGGGGCAACAGTGCTGACTATTGTCATTAACCAGGCTGCTCAGCTCTAAACATGCTGAAACACTTCCCAGAGTTGAGCCTTTTATTTCCACGTACAATTGTCAGTAATTGAGCTTGAACCATTGATCATCAAGTTTTCAGCCTTATGTTACAAAGTATCTCATCTTTCAGATAGGATTTTATTTTCTTTCCTTTTTAAGTTTAAGACAACATGACTACATGGTTAGAGTCACTGAGGACTCCAGGAGTGCCCTGAGCTCCTAGAAACTCAAGGATGGGAAATATTTGATGAATAGAGACCTTAGAGATATAGGTAGTTCTACTAAATGCTTTTCAGGTTTTTTTAAATCTCTCCCAGAGCTTTGACCTTTGTTTCATCGTTCAGCTTTAATTCCCTGCTTGTCCTCCAAAAGCCAAGTAATTTTAACCACTGAGACTGCAGTTGTAATGGATTTATGGATTCAACTACATTCAGTAAATAGATAACATTCAGGTTACATGAGTGAAAAACATGGTAGTACTGAGACATTTTGAACATTCAAGTTAAATATTTGTTAGGCAACTTAGCATGAGTATTTGTTAGGATGCAGCGAACAGCAACTCACAAAACTACAAATAATAGAAGAAGTAAGACCTAAAAAGTCAGAGCAGGACTTTTTGTCTGTTATTCCAAATGCACATTAGGTTCATCTGTTCATACAGCAAGGCAACACAATCCCAAAGAAGAAAATATCAGAAATTCAAATGAGAAATATCTTATGAAGAACAGAATGGGAACTTACTTAACTTCCTTTTTTTTCCTGTTTTGGGAAGCTATAAATTTAAAAACAGATTAAAAAAATAGACAATACAGTTACAAGTTCCCAGCAAAAGACGGTCTCTAACACATCAAAGCAGCAAACTACTGTAGTAGCAGAGGGACCTAACAGCAGGACTGTTACAAGAAACACCTCGTTATTATATAGTCAACATCTGTGCTTCCTAAATGGCAAAGTAAATGAACATAATGGTTACTTCCCTGTATTCACATTTTGCCACCTGCATATGCATGGCAATATACTGAGTAATCAAATCAGTTAGCACCAAAAAGAAACAAACCAGAATCCCTGTTCTGTCTCTTCTGCTTCCCTTGAACATCCATATGAAATGTGTTTATACGCAGCAAAACAATGTACCAAATTCTACAGATAACCCAGACAATCAACACTATTACCTGTAAAAAGATCAGGACCTAATCAGCAATGTGACTTCATAATTTGGCAAGATTAAATAAAAATATTGGAGTAGGTCCTACTTGCTTTTCTGTATTCAGTAATTTTATAAATGTAATTATGTCATAATGATAGAAATCTCAGTCAAGCAATTACAAGGAGCTTACAACATCTGGAACTTTTAAAGAATAGAGGAAGTGAAAAATCCTTCAACTATTATCATGTAAGCTTCAAAACCCTCAAATAACATTCTAGGGCCACACCTGTTGACTTCTACCTATTCTACCTGCTAATATTATTTAAAAAAAAAAAAAAAAGGAGAGGATTAAAAATTATTTCTAGTTATCATAAACAGCTAAGGCTTCTATATGAAGGACTTCAAACCATTTTTGCTGAGGGCAGAGAAATATCTTCCTAGGGGAATGGCAGTCTGTAAGATTCAAGACTAGTATTTCAGTTAATGACAAATCAACCAAATGCACAATCATTTTTCCAAGAGATCTGCTTCCTTCTAAGACAGGATTATATGGGCATTGAAGTTGCATAAGTCTTATTCTTAAAAGAACATTTTCATTTTATTCCATGACCTATCAGCACTTTGTAAATAGTTGTCTGCATTTTATGTGAACCAGTATGATTCAAACCCATGTTGCATCAGTGATCCTAGAGAATGGTGAAGTTGCAATGACTCAGTGTTACTGCTGAATTCCTAGAGCGAATCGTGGATCCACACCGCTCCTCAATGGGACAAACAAACCTGTTATTATTACTGAAAGTCATTGAAGTGCAAAGTAAAAGCACTGTTTTGTGTGCCAATATATGAACATTCCCTAGTGGTTAATCTCTAATTAGTAAAATTTAACTTTAAAAAATAATTTCTAATGTAATTATGGCTTTTTTTAAACTCATGGATGAATTACGTTAGTCTGGGTTTTTTAAATTAGTTTTAGTCTTTATCCAGTTTTAAAAGTTTCAAAGTATTATGGATAATCTCTAAATCATAAAATTACAGCAGTCATACAGATTGAGCAGCCATTTTACTTTCCTGACCTTAAGAAATATATGAGAGCACTTTAATACATCAGGCAGAAAGATCCAAGAGTTTTCTTCCCAGAGAAGGTCAAATGTAGGTGCTCTTTTTAATTGATGTCAGAAGTTCCAAAAATCTAAGACAACCAGAATGCAAAGGAGATTAAATATGTATTCTGTATTAGTTCCATAAATGCTGGCACCATGTCCAAGGAAGTGAAATGGCTACATACCAACTGTCTGTTTCCCTCTATAAACAATTTTGAATTAAGTTTTGCTGGAATAAGAGTACTATCAAAAACACAGTAGCTATGCACCATAGAAATGTTAGGATCCCCATATTTTGCAAAGCTGAATATTTGCAGCAATGAGAAAACAATCATTTTATGCACATTACAAAACACTTAAGAGGCATTCCAGTCTTAACTTGTGGGCAGGACTTGCCAGCCTTGTAATAATTCCATAGATATACATGCATTACTATCTTCTCATTGCCTTTAGTTGATTAGTTTTCAATGAAATTGAGATTGGCAAAATAGTGGAAACAGTACAGCTAGAGGTAATTAGCCCAGCTGGAAATGCATAGTGAGGACCCTTTGACGTGAAGTGACATGCAAGGGGAATATTTGTTTCCAAACAGAGTACAGTGCAAACAAGAAAACATCAGAAATAATTGGCTGATTTTTTATAACTGAGTTCAAACATTGCATGCAAAATATCCATACAACATTACTGTTTAATTTATTTTTGTCCACCTAGTTATTCATGTATGTTGATTCATTTTAATAAAAATATGTTCTTTAATAAATTAATTTTAAATCCTTCTGCTCAGAATAACTTCCTTTTAAAATATTAGCAGGAGACTGAGATCAGAATGAAAGAAAATATATAGGGAAGTTTCAAAAACATTTTTTTACCCATATTCTGACTGAATTTATAAAGAAGGTGTGCCTACGACAGAGAAAATTAGGAATTCCTGTGTTTTGAATTTTGCAGAAAATGAATGAAGGTGGGAAGAGGTCTTTGTTTTCAGTCCACATTGATGTTTTACCTAACTCTAGTGTACAACTTACTGGCAAATCCTTTCTATAAAGCAAAGCTTGTGTTGGTTTGAAAAAATATATATATTTTATTTCAATTAATTTTAACATGTATCATTCTTTGTCTCAGATGCTTTAGGCACAAAGTACTTGCTCTTAATTACTCAAGATTCTGTCGTTTATAATAGCCCTGAGCTACTTTGAATAAGTAGCAGGTTTTCCTTTTCAATTTTCAATTTTCTCTGAACATTTCCTAAAAGTAGCTAAAATCTAAACCTTTAAAATATTACACTGAAACCCTAAGTAAAACAAGAGCCTGTATAACACATATATTATAATAGGTTACATAAGATAACGCCATTTGTATGTGGGAGTGTACGCCTACAGGTTTTTGTGTGCATTTAATTATCAAGCTTTTATTAAACATCTACCTATATATATTTATTTTATATGTATATATGCATGTGTGTCAGTGTGTATAGATTGGGAATTTTTGATATTTAAAAAAATCACTAAAAATCTTATGATTTATCTTAATGATCTATGATTGTGGGCAAACACATAAGACATTTGAAAGGAAAATTATTAAGCAGTGTTATTGAATTTTCAGAAGGAAATACTACTGATTAGGAACTGGCCTCAATACTCACAGTAATATAGGGGAAAACATTCAAATCTGAAGATAGATTTGAAGTAAAAATGGGATGGGCTTACAGACTGCAGCTATATGTTCAATGTATTATTTTCTTTATTTTCACAAAGAATTTAAGCTTACACTTCTAAGAGGTATTCCCATAATATTTCAAACACTTTTTAATGTCAAATGTAATGGGAAACTGCAAGTGTCTCTGAGACAAACAACTACTTTATCTTTGATCTTCATCTTCTCTCTCTTTTTAAGACAGCATGCACAGGCACGTAACATTTCCTGTAAGCCTTTGAAGGAACACACAACAGCTGTTGCTATAAAATTTTACATGTTTCTTAGGTTTTATTTTATGCACATATATGTTTTAGAGTGCTTTCTAATCAATTCTTTCAGAAGTACCACCAGAATTAGCATTGAAACAAACCATATATAAATGGAATCTCCTTACATCTCTGAAACAAATGTGGCCTCAGAACTCACAACTAAACTTTAAATTTCTGATCTCTTTAATCTAGCATAGCAGTCCACTAAACATGGTTGGATTATAAAAGCCTTTCTGCAGTCAATATCCTCATGCATTAGCAGGTGTGCTGTAAGAACATTGTTTTGAATTTCATCAGCTGTGATCATTAGCTTATCATGCAGTGGAAGGATATTTCAAACTGACTGCAGTGCCAACACATAGAGTAAAGAGCTTAGGAAAAATTACTCAAGCAAGAACCAACAACAGATTTTGTTTACAATGAGGGACTGAGGAAAAATCATTAACACACTACAGTGTTTTAAAAGACAGATGGCAGAACACTAGGCCTAAATTTAGCCATTCAACTATAATCATATAGTACATGGAGAAAAAAAAGCGCACTTTGAAAACTTGAATATAGTTAATAGAGTTTCTTTTGCTGGCTGTATTTATGCTATCAAAGCACAGAGTTGGCCATTGACTTGGAGATGAGTGATAATTTTCTAAGATAACCTTGCTTCTGTATTTATCTTTTTAACTGAATTTTTTCTTTATAGAATTTATACTAAGCCATCCCAAAACTGTCAGATTGCATTTCACGATGTGCACTAAACAAAGGAAATTATATGACATGCACCTTTTTGTGCCCATATCCTTGTCAAAAGAGACACAAAGTGGAATGGCACACTTCATTAGCATTTCTCATAGCAAGTATATCTGCTGCTGTGCATATTTATATCTTGCTAGAGAAAGCACTGCTCGAGACAAGTGCCAAGTATTGGAGCAGAACACAGTCATGTTTCCTTAGGTCTGGACCGAGTTCAATTTATAGTCTTGAACAGGCCTCCAAACAGAACCACTTCTTGCAAAGCTAAGACTTCCACATCATGCTGTTTAAATTACTTTTTTGTTTGAGGGAGACCTGGTAGTCATGCTTTCCATCTGAGACCATCAGATAGCCTGTTATAGATTAAGGATATGCTATATAGTGAAGTAAAACTCAAGTTTCCCGCTCATAATCATCTTCCTGAATGTCAAATTTAAACCTTAAAGCAAACCATGCCAAAAGTTAATTATTTGGGCAGGAGGGAGCAATCCTTCCTGTCTAGATAAAAGAATATTCTTTGACTCCAAGTCCTCAAATAGGAATACCCCTGAAAAATCTTGAATCACTCTATTCATAGCTATATAATTGTACAGTCCCATCCACCAAAGTAGCTCCTCAATGACTTTAAAAAAAAAAAGAAAATCCTTTGATCTTTAACTTAATATCTTTCAGTTTTACTCTAAGCCAATTTGAACAAAGGCACAGAATAAATTTATATGTTAGCTGCATATTTCAACAAGTAACTCTTGCAATTCCAGCTTCTGATTTTATACACAAGTTGTATACAATGTAAATTTGTAATGCAAAACAATTACAAACCTTAAACTTAATATATAACACTGTTTCTATTGACCAATGAATTTTAAAAATTTGCATGACCAGTAGGTTGTGAAAAGGATTTAAACTGGATGGCATTTATAGATTCAGATGGACAAAGATGCAGTCTTTATGGATTATATTAATACTAACAACCGTTACTAATAAATTCTGACATGGTTTATAGATCTTTTAAACCAGATTAAGCAATTCCTCTTGAATAGACAATGAGTTCTAATACTGGTTTTGCTGCAGTGGAGACAGAAAGTTCTCTGACTCATTAAAGAACTCTGACAGATGTTTTCAGCTACTCAACAAATAATGAGACCTCACAAGTACTAGACTGCAAATGACATTTGATGGCTGCTCTCATGGCCTCTCGTTATGCTCCTCCCACACACACATTTTGCTAACCCTGTAGTCTCACCCATTTGCAGTGCTGGGATGTAAAAGAAACTGCCTGCTGGGCCAAGCAGGGCCAGAGATACTACAGTGCTGTACTGCACTGTCATCTCTGACATTCATCCCCTCGTCTGACACACCAGTGACCACCCTCACACACAACCTGCTCAAAAGCTTCAGTGCACAGGGCCGTGAAGCAGCAAAAAGGCTGCCATTGTGTGCAGCAGCTGCCCATTTACTGCTTAACTGTGCCCAGTATTCAAAGCAGCCTTGATAACAGGCTCAATCCCAACAATGCCACAGTTGCTTCCTACTCCCGTAATGTCAGGCATGCCATGTAACAATGGCAGTCAGTGTACACCTTGAGTCTAAAAGCCCAGTTTGATTCAGCTAGCAAGGAGAGAAAAGCTTTCAGTACAGTTTCATAAATTTTTGTCTCTGTTTTACTTTAGGGACAAAAGCCTTCATGCAGTATTAAAATCACATGCTCAGGGTTTATTTTCACAGCACTTCCTAGCACAGTAAACTGCATAAATCTAATTTAACAGCATTTCTTATGGCTCACAGTGCCTTTTTTAAACAAGCTTTCCTCCAGAGTTTACAAAAGTCATGTATTAAAGTGAGAAAAATAAATGATGGAGCTTTGTGACCTCTGCATCTGGCAATGACAATAAGTGGCATTAAGGCAGAGTTTATACATTTCTAGGGAACGTGTCATTCTCCACTGAAAGGGATTCTCCTACCATCTTTTATTAAAGGCAACAATAACCAGGCAATTATCATAAGATGTAGAATAGAGTTTTGTGTGGTTGGTTTAGGGTTTTTTAATAGCAATTCAAAAAAGCAAGGTTCTTCATCAAACAATTTAGAAATGGGCCTCATTATGGAAGCAAAGGCTGTAAGAGTGGGTAATAACCTGGATAAAGCACAAATATAATGAGATGAAGATGATGATGACCTATATGATCCCATTCATAAGAAAAATACCAGCTTTAAAACTGGACTAAGGGAAATCTGACAAGTTTCCAATCTGTGTGTGTGATTAAATCACAGTCAAAGCTTGTGATTATAAACTACTTACACTTTTTTTCTGCACAGTTCTCTTTCATTGTCTCTAAAACAGCCAGTATTGGTGCTTTCAAAATGGTAAAAATAAAAGTCACATGACAAGTTATTGTGATATCAAATAAAAAAGCAATAACTGGAAAAAAAATTTTAAAGCAACCCTGCACTCTTAGACGACAAGATTGAGGAAGAACACTTTGATCTTCAGTTTTATGCAGCAGCACATAGTTCAAGTATCAAGAATTATTCTTATTGTAAAAAAAAGATTATAAGCTGTCAGCAGAAGATAATTTACAATAATAAAATAATAAAAGAATAAAAGAAAGCAGTGTACTAAGCCTCTGCCTATAGTGTTACAAGTCCCTAGAGATGAAAGAACAGAATTTATTTTTCCCCCTTGAGTATTTTACTGGCTAAGAAAAGCTAGCAAATGCAATGCAAGTCTCTTTGAATTTTTTTTTTTTTCCAGAAAACACCAATAGGATAAACAAGTACTACTGTCCTCACTGGGACAAATTTTTTTAAAGTTCCATCCTCTAGGAGAAACCTCTATATAGCACTCTTCATCAGTGGATTTTATAACACTTCACAGAGGAAACAAGATATAATTTTCCTTCAATTTACAATAAGAAAAACAAATGAAAACCCCAATATAGATATCAAGAGAGATTCTCAAGGCTGGAATCACCTAAGAATTTTCAAACAATGTTCTTGTGCTGATGACTAACTCCCATAATCCTAAAGGCTTGCAAGAACTCAACTTGCTTTTTCTTGGTATCCATGGAGGCCAGTGGGAGTGTCCCTACCTTTCTCAGTAGCTCCTGGGACTAGGGCTTCCCAGAATCTATTAATTTCCACTTTTATCCCAGCTCTATTCACAAACACTGTAAACAATGACAGAAACAAAAGCCAGGTTTCAGGAGAGGGAGAATGGCGATCTATGCAGTAGCAGGCCTGAAAAGATAGGCTAATTAATATCCAGACACTGATTTGGCCACCATCATCTATGACAGAACAAATGAGACTTTTGACAGGCTCCATTTTATAATTTAAAACCTGAGAAGACAGGATTTTTTAAGAGAAAAATTTCTGAAAAAAAAAGGTTGAAGAGCAGATCACTGAGATCAAAATCAGACCACAAGCAGTGTAAACCGTCAGGATGAAGTCTAGAAAAGTCTTGACTGAGAATTTATATTTCTATTTGATACTCCAATTGAACTTAAATCTAATCATTAGTATTTACTGAAAGTGGAGCTTTCATGTTGTTAACATATCTGCCTTTTAATACTATATGGAGCTGAATATCAAGAATATAAATGCAGCATTATGGGAAGAAAAGTAAAAGAAACGAGGTTAGGTTTCCATAAACCTTTCTTTTATGCCTCATTTCTCTAAAACAAATGGACTCCATTCCCACTTAAAGAATCCCTTTCATTTACAGAGTATTAATAGCTGCATTTCATTTCTGAAATACAATGTGATTAGTTTATGTTCGGAGACAGATAATGTACTCACATCAGTCATGCTTTCACAAGATCTGGAAATCATTACTGCACTATTGAAAAACAGGTTTGGAATGTGCTACAAGTTTAACAAAGAGAGAGTCACTCACAGAAGATCAAGATCTTTCAGAAGGTTTTCAAAGTCCTGGCTTAGTATTGGCTTATTCTGTCAGTTCTCTTTACCAGGTTTCAGAAAAAAACCTTGGAGGAAACTTTATGAATTTTCAGGAAGACATTTCTGACCACATTGGATCCTTACATACTCTCCAGTTCCTTTGCTGTTGGGATATTGAATAGTATTTCTAAATATACAGCTTTATGTAGCTAGACTCTTGTTTGTCCTCTATAATTTCTCCAGTACCTTGTACAGAAGTTCTTTGTATACTTTTCTTAAAATCGTAAGTTTGTTGGGGATTTTTTAAAAGTAATATCATAAAGTAACTATGTCACAGATGTACAAGAAAGAACTTGAAAATGGTGAAGGTGCAATTTCATGAGTTACTTATGTCAACCTAAGTCCAAACTGCTGCAAAAAGTGATATTTGTCTGTTCCTTGCAGCCAGTAAATGCATTTCCTCCTAGTATATGTCAGCATTACATTCCTAGTACTTTAGAAATAAATTCAAAGAAGAATTTATCTTTAAATGTTCAGATTTTTCACTCTCAAATTAGAATTTATTTTAATTTATAAAATTTCTATTGGTGTTGACCTGATTTGGCTAGAATTTCCCACAGGTTCCTGCACATATACTTGATTATTACTGATGAGTATATGAACTTTCACCATAAAAATCATCTCTTACCTATCTCAGGAACTAGCATAAAAGAGCTTTCTAGGTTTAAGATCCCAGCCTGCAGACTATTAGTACAGGGTATTAGTACCAAGATAACAGCTCCTTGGGACTAGGATCCAGATGTCTTTAGCTTTTCTTGGTCTGGTCTGCCTCAAGTGAGGACTTAGCCATTTTAATTCCTCTGAAACAAAAGGAAGAAAAAAAAAAAAAACCCAACCAAAACCTACACAGAATAAAAACCCAATAAATCCTTCGTTAGCCTTTTATCCTTTAATCTGTCAATTGCCCATTCTCCATTCCCCAAAAGTCTTACACTGATTTTCCAGGAGAGGATATTTTCCCTTATGTGTACTCAGCACAGTGTTAGCTGTCAAATCTGAATGTTCTTGTTCTTCAGCTTCTGCTCTGCAAACAGTGTGATGCTTGTGAAGGGCTCAGTTCCATGGCTCCACAGTTCGAGTACTTGTGATATGGGAGCTGAACACAATTAACCAGGCATCACAAGTTATCCATAGACTGATTTCTCACAACAAGCACACATAAATTGCTATCCTCTATTGCAATGGGGATATGGATATTTTAGGGCATTACTCCTGTAAAAGAAAAATCTGTACAGCTCCACTGACTTTAGTGGACCTACAGCATTTATATTGTTAAAGAACGTGATCCACTGTAATTTGAAACTCAAACACAGACACAATAAAATTTAATGTAGCTTGGAAAGGATCTATTCTGGAAACAGCTTGTAAGCATCAGATAATTACTCTCTTCAGATAGTTACAAGGGTGGATTAATTTTACATCTTGCTCATTTCCATTTAGTATGATGCAGATGAATCAATGCTACAAGAGGAAAAATGCAGGAATGTTTATCAAAATGTGTAAACATGTTTACAGTCTTTTGCAGTATGTTCATCCATCTCATTTTTACTTAATTACTTAATTAAGAGTAGTAATGAAGAAAGCTTCTGAAAGAATCCCTTCCTACTGAACCACAAAATTACCAAAAAATGGCAAAAAGCCTAGTTCTTCTGTAGGGACTAACTCTCTAAAGGTCAACGTTGATCTCATGAGGGTATCTATCCCTTTTTTTTTCACCCCTCAGTTACATAAGTTGGTTGTATTTGTAAAAAATGTTTTAGAGTTGCATGACTTTGTGTGGTCAAAAAACCTAAGAAATTTGTCAGATATATTGCACTGAGAGAAGAGATACAAGGGAAAATTCCCGCTAGTTTCCAGATCCTTGGATTATAGTTTTATTCTATGAAAACTGTATTGTTACTTATCTGTTCCGCTGGGTAGAAGGATTCCATGGTAGAATCATTTTGTATTCTCCATTTTCCACCCTTCTGAAAAGATTTCTACTTCTAGTCATTTCACTGATATTCAGAATACATAAATGGAGATAATAAAGTCTTTCTACAAGACTGAAGAAACTCTTTCTAGTTCTAAGCTCCTTTCCCTTGTAAAGGGAGAGGTCCAAAAGAAAATGTAAAGTAGTTCAAGAGCTTTAGACAAGAATTGTTTTCCCTTTTATCAAATCTATTAAATAAGTGCAGTAGTTTGAAAATGGAAATGGCTCTACAAGAGCTAAATACTATTGCCATTAGTTCATTGCCAAGGGACAGCTGCTATTAAGGTCATTCTATGTAGAATTATTAATTTAGCATTTTCCATGATGCATCCTGCTTTACATTATTCTAACCATGCCAAAATTTAAGCATTTGGACTGCAATATTGTTTGTCATTTTTGTCCTTTTAAAAACTTAACAATGATTATTTTATGCTTCATATAACATATGCAAAATCCACTGGTTTTAAAGGGTTTTTTTACAGCTTTCCTATTATTTCTGGAGCATTTTTGTTACCATAAATACAAAGACTGTCTCCAGCACACTCGCTTGAAACCCAGCTGGGAATGGAAGATTCCTTTTGCAACTACAGAGATACCTTTTCCTGTCAATAATTCCTCTAGCATTACTCAGTGTAAAAATAAAAAAAAAATAATATATTCAAGATAGGTTTTATTGACTCAGGTAGCTAAATAACAAGATTTCCACTTCAGCAAGCATGTCTCACAACCAGGAAGACTACAGACCACAAAGGGACTAATCCCTACCCATTCCCAATTGCTTTTTCTGAAGGACAAAGGACATTATGAGGAGATCTAGAATTGATCTTTGCACCGCAGCATTGTTATTTCAGTATTTTTCTTGTCCTGACATAATAAAGGAGAAAGTGTCCTACTGGTGAGACAAAAGGCTAAGGATCTATAATGGAAATAAGAGAACAATGGCAGCTTTGATCAGCAGAGTTGTAAGAGGAATAATCTGGAATTGTTGCACCCAGGTGAGGTATTACTGCATGAGAAGGGACTGCCTGTGTGACAGAGGATGGGCCAGAAAGATATAGAATTTGAAGAGTCAATGGAGTCTATAATCAGATATTAAGCTGCTATTTCTCCTCTGACATTCTAGGAAAGAACTATGAAACTTATGGATAAATATGTCCTTTATTCTTCCTGAATGAGGGGTTATATGGCATGGCTACTTCTGCACTGAGCGTGCAGGAGAAATGTCCTTCATGCACCTGAGAAATTCAGCCCTACCTACAGAGGAACAACAGGGTAGCACACATTAACTAGTTCTAGTTTATTTCTTTAAAAAGACATAAAATGTTTAAAATATTAAAGACATAGTAAAACTATTAAGGATGTCATAAAGTTTAAGTGCAAACTAAAGTTATTTAGTTTGCACTTAATTTGACTTCAGTGGACATAACCAATCAAACACTGTATTAAAGGAACAAGTGCTAATCCACGTCATTCAGCCTGCAGTACAGACAGCACTCAGGGAAAAAAATGCTCAGGCTCAAACAAATGGTCAGCACCTCCACCTCAGTAGAATACATTAAAGAGTTCTACATGTTCAGATAAAAATCAAAACATTGTACTTGGAAGGCATTTCATAGGGTATGTTCCTTGCCTGAGCTGGCTTTTCACTTCAGTATTGCCTTCTTTCCACCTATCCTCACAAAAAGCCAAAGAATTAGCAGTGAGGGGGCACATGGAAGAAGAGAAGAAAGCTCATTATTCTCACAGGTAAGTGTCCAAGTAGGGATTTCTAGACTAGACTACCCACTTACCTGTAACTACACATCTTAACCCTTGGAAAGTCTTATGTCTGTATCTTCAGTGATGAAAATGAAGTTATATTCTGAATAAATGACTACTTAGGGCCTTGAAAATTATATTCTGCGTATTATGAGAGTAGATGTAGCACACTGGTTAGAGATGAAGAGTCATCATGGTTTCTTTTTCTAGAACTGATGTAGGGATATGCTTATTCATTTTACAGAATCAGATCTAAAAAATATTTTAAGTCATTTGTATCAAACCCAGCCTAGTAGTCTGCATTAATAATATGAGAAATTAGTATAAGAAAGCAATATCAAATGTTAACTTTAAAACAGAGCGGGGGAAAAAACTATGTCAATCTGCAGGGAAGAAAACAGTAATTCAATTTTGAAATATGATTTCTGATTGAATTTCCTTGTCATTCAGAGAAGCACAGAGAAAAATTAAACAAAGCCATCTAATGAATGAAAACTTCTCCTATTTCAGTGAGTGATTTAGCACAGTTACAAAGTTAATTCATATTTATTAGAATTCCTAAGGAAGAAAATGTTACTAATCCACACCTGACAGATTTTTAAGACATGGTGTGTATTGCACAGTGAAAGGCCCCATTTAGGATGATATACAGAACTTTACTAGGCCTGGTACTCAGCATCTCCAGTAATAAACTAGAAGATTCAATAAGTAATAAGCTGAAGAAATACATAAAACACACCAGAGATAAAGCAATATCAATGAGACAAAGATTTTCACAACACAACCTGAAGATAATGAAATTGCATTAGACTGGGAAAAATAATTTGGAAAAGTTTTTGAAGAAAAAGAAGAAATTTTCAGAGAAACATAAAATCAAGGGAGTTAAGAAAAACAATATATTTTACTGATGTGAACTGGTTGCAAAAAAGCCTTTGCTGCATTATGCTGTGCATATCAAAAGATACATAGAATAGTGTTTCAGCACTTGGTATCCTGCACTTCCACAGCTGCTTCTGGAACAGTATCTTCTGTTCTGGGCATATTACCAGAAAATTTTTGTCAAATTAGAAGATATTTGAAGAACAGTAAAGAATTTCAATGCCTGAGGGAATTTTATGCTACAGCATTTAGGTGAGCTAAATATGAGCTCCTCTCCTCAGCAGGGTCCAAAAAAACCCCAAAAATATAAATACAGGGATATGGTTAAATAATACTGTTGAAGAGGATTTAATTGCCATGAGAAGCAAACAAACAAAAAAACCCCAACACTGAAGTAAAAAAAAAAAAATGAAACAATTAACTAAATGGGAAAATATTCTAAGACTAGAATAAAAGTACTTGGTGCAATTATCTCTCTGTGGCACTGAGAAAAGTTTCTCTGGAAAATTTAAAACTAGGGTAGTCAAGGACTTTACACACATAAGAGAATTCAAGGGGCACCCAGTGCAGGGACAAGATTAGGATATAGCAAGAAATAGCAATGTATTAATGCCTGAGAAAAGGAAACCAGTGCAAAAAGCAAAGAGACTTCATAATAACAGAAACTTCTAAACAAAATTATCAAGAGAAGAGCTGGGAAATGGTATCTCAGGATTTCTACTGTTTAGTAGTTTGTGTCTGTAGCACTTATTTCTGCAAAATATGTTTTCCAATAGCAGGTGTATATTTAAGGGTATTCTGACTGGAAATTTACTACTATCAGTAAAAACAAATATTTTTAGTAAGTGTAAACAAGAACAGAACTATAAAAAAATAATCCAAATCAAAATCAAAGTCTAGCTTTCTTACAAGGTAAATCCACTTTATTCTGAAAGAAATTACCTTATCCAGACTCAAATGTACATAATATAAAACATGTACTTCATATACAAAAGAGAGCTGACTTAAACAAGAACTTGCCACAAAAAAAAAAAAAAAAAATTGCTTCTGCAGAATAAAATAAGCAAAAAAGTCATTCTAATACACTCACACTTCAAGGGCCTCTCAGGCATAAAAGATGAGAATTCTAAAAAGGTTAATTTCTGCTCTCAGGTATGCCTGACTAAAGGCAGATTACAATAAGAAATTGCTTTAATTATGGCAAGCCAGCTACCTGTATCCCTAAAGTTTTTAGCTCTAATAATCATAGCTAAGGAATTTTGAGAGATTCTATCATAACCACCACATATCACAGCACATTTGGGAACACATTTTGCCCTTAGTTACACCATTTCAAATCAGTATTAAACTCTCCAAATTAAGGTAGATTCTGTTTACAAAAGCCCTTAGACTCACAAAGCATCCAGAAATGGAGTGCAGCTTTATTAACTAAAACAGTGGGGAATATTTCTTGCAATTGAAACATTCATAGATGTTGTGGGAAAAAAATTTTAAAACTTGAAACTTTCTTTAGACAAATTATTCCTTCTCAGATGCCACATCTCTGGGAAAATTCTTCAGCTATGAGAATTGAGAGTATTGTGAAAAATCTATCTTTCTCTTCCTTTGAACTTCTGTAGCTTATAATAGTATCTGGAACAAGGATTAGGACTTGATCCTCCCACATTACTGCTCCAACTAGCAACCTAGAGATTATTTCTGACCCACTGACTGGCACAATGGCTTTGTAAGAGTCTTTCAACAAGAAGTGGCCAACCCTCAAACTTAACAAATGTTGCTGTAAGCCACAATTCTTGAGGTAGTCTACACTCCAAATGAAGCAGCAGGGGCACCTGATTCTTGTTTTCCACCACATGATAAATGCAAGAGGGACACCAGAACCTCCATTTCAATAAAACCTACAGCTGCTTCAACAGAGCTCTGAATACACCTAGCGTAAGCAGTCCCTACAGGTGAAATACACAGAACAACAAAATTCTGACTCTATGCCAGACAGATTCCAAGCAATTTAACTCAGGATATTTGTGACAGTCAGTTTGGCAGCAACAAGATCTTGGATTCACGTCTAAAGAAATGCATATACTTATTTTTTGCACTGAAATGTTGAACTAGGATTCTAGAGCAACAGTGAAAAAAACAAAGAAAGAACTCAGCCCTTACTCTCTAAGGGATTGGGGTGGAATTGTGACTGGAGGAAATATGTGTCTACAATGAGGGTTACTATGCAATTGTCTGTTTTTCTTGTTGGTCTACGTATGTCACACAGCTTGAGTATTTTTTGGTTGTCATGCCTTATCAACACCCTTTCTTCTACCATTATTTGTTTAAATGGATCTTTCCAACACATTTCTTCTGCTACCATCATAGGTTTTCATCTTATACTACTTCCTGTTGTTATTTAAATGTAATTTTCCACAATTATTTATGGAAAGCTGTCTAAACACCAAAATAAATTCCAGAATCAAAATTCTATGCGACAGCATTTCTCTACTAGAAAAGAGAACTAGGACATTTACTTTGAAAATGACATTCATATGTTGCCCAAGTCCCATAGAGTTTGATATGCTGAAGCTAATTACTCTATTAATAATAATAAAATAAAAATAAAGGAGAACAGCAACAGTAAGACAAGTAAAACAGATTTCAATTAGCTATATTCTGAGAGGACCATTTCCCAGTGTATCTGACAAAAAATTTTTAGGCAAGATTTGACATAGAAAAAGTATTTCAATAGCTTGAAAATCCCAGACCTACACATAGTGATGCACAGTATAGGCATCCGTGAAAATTGTCTGTCTCATTCAAAGAATGGAATTGAAAATAAATTTTCTAAGCAGTTGATGTAAAACCCAAAAGGAAGATCTTTCCATATATGGAACAATTAAATTTAAAAATTTCTTCTTACAGAATTCTATTCTTACAGAATGTTTCATAAAACAAAAGCATAAATTGGATTAGCTTTAGAACAGCTGGGAGTCCTTGAATTCCTAGTTACCAGAATCTGGGAAGACATACTTGTGAGAATGATGATATCCAGGTTCTATTTCTTGCTTCTTTTTTCAGAAGTATTCACTATTATCAAACTACGCAAATGTATAATCAGACTTAAGTGATCTTATCACATTATATGCAGTGCCAAAAATAATAGGCATACAGTAAGTCAGTGAGGTATGTGTTGTAGCACCCAATTATCCAGCAGAAAAGCTAAGCCATGGAACAATATTAAAAAAAATAAAGATACTTTTGAAAGTGTTTGCTTTCCCAGGCTCAGTAACTATAGGTTTGTGTTTCTCGGCATGAAGGTTCACCGCCACTTTAGATTATGTCCAGGTTTGAAAAAAATTGAAGATGACATTAAGCCAAATGGAAAAGAAAAAAGCTACCCAGGCACGAAAGTAAACTGAAAAAGAGAAAAATGCACATAAAAATTTGTAAACAAAGTATATTTTTCATTGATGAATCATATAACACTGAACGGACAAAGCAATATGTGAGGGAAACAAAGAAGAAATTATCATTAAGGAAAAAGAAAAGTTAAAACTGCCAAGGAGACTAAGTACATAAGTGCATAGAGGAATAAAACCAATCTCTCCCCTCCCCAGCACAGAGTTTTACTTTGAAAAACAGTACTAATATTTAATGCTCAAATAAAAGAGAAAGGGAGCTATAAAACCACAACAATTGAGTAGATTTCTTGGAATCTCAAGAAACATAGTTATCAATATATGCAAAATAACATTCTACCAAGCTGTTATCTTTTATTCTGAGGACAGGTATGCATAAAATAACTCTAAATAAGATGAAATATATTAGTTTATAGCAAATTATATTTTTGATAATTCCCAAGAGGTTTTTCTGTTGTTTCAACTTAAAATAAAATCAACTATTAATTTCAGGATCAATAAGCATTTTATTTATCATAAAGCAGGAGTGAAACAAGGTTCCATCATGCCAATTCTATATGAGTTCTTTGTTCCAAAGAATCTACTATTTTATTACATTCGCCATGTACCTACATGTTGCTAGAAATAAGTAACTTGTAGTGAGGTTTATATACAGTCAATGTTCCTGCTAGTCAATGTTTTTTGATGAAAACTCTGTTCAAAATTAACTGAAAAAAATCCAAACCATACACAAATTAATGGGAGGGCAAGTGCATTGTAAATATTACAAGGCTATTATACCAAAACATTGCTTCCTTGCAAGAGTTTTCTGAGCCAGTATCAATTAAAGTCAATAAATATTTTTCTACACCCTCACAAAAACCCTTGCCACCAAAGTCATAGTCTCTCCCAGAAAACACACAGTAATTTCAAAACTGGTTTCTTCCAACATTGGAGATTAGATTTAAGTTATAAAGATGTAATTTCAACTCCTGTAAATTGATGATGCAAAGTAAGGACATAGAATACATTAAGTACTTAGGAAGTGATGCCAATTGACATTGAAACAAGTGATGTGATACCTGGTATTACTTTGGCCTCCTTATGACATCTTTTCTTCCCTCTGTGATGAAATTTACTGGCCATAACAAAGCCAACGAGGAAACGCTGAGTGACTTCAGCTGAGTCAGCTTTCTGTGACTCCTGCTGCAAACCAGGAGACAGAGCCAACAGCTGATTAAATCCCACTGCAGTCTTGGGTCCATTAGGAGAGAGATTCAGATACATTCTGGGCAATCCAAAAATCTCTCAGTAATAATTTACTTGTCTGACAACAGCAAACCTATCATCTACTGTCTAAAACCCCAAAAATCACATTCAGGACACTATAAGTAAGGAATTTACATGCTGAACTGTGTTTATCCTACTGAAATTAATGTGCGTGTGTTGACCAAGAAAAAGGAATGTGAACTTGTCTTACAGTCAGTTATTCCTTCTCATCACACAGCAATTAACAAAAAAAAAAAAAAAAAAGCCAACAACTAATTCCATACAATCCTAACTTCCATAGATTTTCTGACTTATTTGTAATCTGCAAATTTTAAGGTATAGAATATTTGAAATATAATTAGAAAAAAGCATGAAATAATTGAAACCTTTAAACCTAGAATGTGGAGCAGACTAACATTTTGTCTAATTGATACTAAGAGAAATTAAATGTTTACTCTCATAGGACAGATACATATTATGCTGTGTACAGAGCAACTATCATTGCAAGCTAGTTTTCCCAAGTACATTAGTAGAAAAAACAGGAAGAAAACAAACAAAATAAACTAACCAACCAAACAAAAAAAAACCAAACCAAAAACAACCCACCAAAAAACCAACACCATGCTATTTCACACAGCTGTTATTCTTAGCGGAACATCAACTGGATCACTCTCCAGTCATATGCACATTTCCTTGTACAGATATGTTAATAAGATTATACCCATACAAGGGTGAAAAAAAGCAAAACAAACCTAGACATGAGAAATTTGTCATTGAGGATACGGATCTATCAGAATTATTATTGCTGTATCTATTTTAGCCATCACATTAAAAAAAGTACTTGCAAATTATATGGTAAGCATTTATAGAAATGATAGAGAAGGACTTTGTATACAGCCAGATAGTGACAAGAAAAGGGGCAGTGGTTTTAAACTGTAATGACAAGTTTAGATTAGATGTTAGGCAGAAATTATTCACTATGAATTCTTCACTGTGCTGAAGCACTGAACAGGTTGTGAAGAGAGGCTGTGGATGTACAGACTGACTGGGGGCTGAGAGGCTGGAGGGCACTGCAGGAAGGGAGCTGGGGATCCTGGTCAATGGCAAGTTGAACCTTGTCATTGTGCCCTGGCAGGCAGGAGGGCCAAGTGTGTCCTGGGGAGCATCAGGCCCAGCACCACCAGCCAGGCAAGGGAGGGGATTGTCCCGCTGTGCTCTGCACTCATCTTGAATCCTGTGCACAGTTTTAGGCACCGCATTAGAAAAAAGTCATCAGACTATTAAAGAATGTGCAAACAAGGGCAAAAATAATGGTGAAGGTCCTTGAGGGGAAGCCATATGAGGAATGACTGAGGTCACTTGGTCTGTTCAGCCTGGAGGAGACTGAGAGGGGACCTCATCCCAGTCTACAACTTCCTTGTGAAGAGGAGAGGCAGGCACTGATCTCTTCTCTGTGGTGACCAGTGACAGGACATGAAAGAAAGGCCTGAAGCTGTGTCAGGGGAGGTTTAGGTTAAATATTAGGAAAAAATTTTTCATCCAAAGGATGGTTGGGTGCTGGAACAGGCTCCCCAGGGTCTGCTGACAGTGCCAAGACTGATGTTGTTCAAGAAATGTCTGGACGACATTCTCAGGCTCATGGTGTGATTCCTGGAGCTGTCCTGTGAAGGCCCAGAAGTTGGACTTTGATGAATGTTGTGGGTGCATTCCAACTCAGTACATTCTGTGATTATGCGTTTAGGGCCAAGTTGGATGGGGGCCTGAGCAACCTGGTCTCATGAATGGCATCCTTCCCATGGCAGGGAGGTTGGAACTTGTTCTTAAGGTCTCTTCCCATCCAAAACATTCTATAGTTCTATATTGCTGTGAATCATGGCATGGGTACCATCTCCTTTCTTCTCTATTCTAATTAAATTCCAGCAGGAATTTAGTAAAAAAATAGATATTTGTGCAAATTTTCCATCTCCACACTTCAGCACATTCTATTCAGATTACAGTTTTGGAGATTATCTTGTGCCAAATTTAACTTCCACTAAGCACACAACAGTGCAAGTTAACCAATAGGTTCAGAAAAAACTGAGAGAATTTTTGAAAGGACAAAAAATGGAGTAGGTACACAAAATTCAAAGCTTTCTTTCTAAAGCATAAAAATGACAGATTACACTTGTAACAATTAAACACTAAGGTAGGCTGTATTGTTAAGCAGAAACACAGAATTAAATCTTCCGATGCAATGCTATTCCTACTGCTATCTGCAAACACATTTTATAATCATTCTTCATGACATCATCACAAAATCCATGAATATTCATTTTTCAGATTTCCTTAGTTTCATTAAGTCTGCTGTGATGACAAAAATATATTCCATATGGAAACATCATCTAAGTGATATTCTTCAGATCATAAACAACTAAGCAAGCAAAATCCAAGGATCTGATCACCAGTTCAAGTTAAATAGTACCTTCAAATTTATAAAATGAAACTTCAGCCAACTTATCATGGATATTTGCAGCACATAAATGATTTAGAAATTATGAGAATCATTAACTCGAACTACAAAAATTAATAGTTTCACCTTGCATCATGTACCACAAAATATCAAATGGATGTCGGCAAAATATACTTTGCATATTTTGTGCTTATTAGTCAAATATTTGTCATAAATTTGTCTATTTCCTGAAACCAAGTCTAATAATATTTTTTGTGCATAAAATTATAATTCTTACACAAAAGGTCAGCCTAGTATTTTTTATGCTTGAATATTAGTAACTTTCATATAAAAATTATTCAACAATTGTGACCACATCTATTTCTCCCTTGTGTAAATTACAGTGAAAAGCATAAAAACAATTGTATTCCATTTTCAAAGTCCATTTTGCCTCCTAGCATCAAAACAGTGCTGCACAAAAGCAGACTATACTTTCATAAATTCTTGATGTTAAATGTGGTAGGAACACAAGAGAGTTTTATCTAATTAATTTACTAAAAGAATCACTAGCACATAAAGTACAAATTCCAGCTTAAGAATTACAGCAGTGTACAGAGAGTGACTGGCTATTCAATTAAAGATCTCATGTAGTTCTCCTAAAATTGCTTTTCCTCTTGGATCTTATATTCATTGATCTGCCAAGGGACACCTAGGATACCTCCATCATTACTGCTCTCAACTATTTAGTCAAAATAGAATTGTTCCTTCTTTTTGAAAGACAACATGAAGGATTCAGAGCTCAGAAATGGATGTTACACAGATCTGTTTTAAATATAGAACAACTCTGTATATCAATCAGAAGCCATAGTGTAAGACAACATTTTTCTTGAGATTCCAAAATCCCTTGTCCTGCTCAAGGCCTGGATGCTGTGCTCATAGAACAAACTGTACTGCAGGTTGCAATCAGCAAATCTGAAATTATTTGCTTTATAATGTCTTACTTTCCTATTTTTCTGAGTTTAAGCCTTATGCTTTTTTTTCTTCCTTCATATTGATTTACAGAGATATATTATTTTACAACTACTTGCATTAGAATTGCCTGAGTCACAGGTTCATCCATTCCTCCTGTTAGAACTCTGATTATATTTCTTAAGGGATTTTTCCTCTCATCCATCACTGACACTCATTCTCAGACTTCATTTTCAGTCTCTTTTCCCCCTGCTGGGCACTGTTCTCAGTATGGCTAGAGAGGTATTAATCCCTTCTTCTTAGAACATGTGAGTACTCTACTGCACCGAGTACCTATCTCATAAAAAAATATTCATAATCCAGGCTTCTTTTTTAATGAATACTAACTTACTACTGCAAAACCATATATCATTTACTAGTTCACCATTAGAATTCCATATTTTGCATAGCAAAACTCATTTGTCGTGCACATTTCTTCAGACCATTTCAGATATTTAATTTGACTTATTACGATGCATTTAAATATGGCATTTGTAAGCCCACTCTGGAAAAGACACCTTATGGCCTCATGTGCACTTTTTATAGAGGTGGCTGGTAGCTGCTATCTGGTTAAGCAACTATAGGAAGACACAGCAGTGGAGTTTGTAGTGTATAAACTGTGCTCCACAGAGGGACAGAAGAAAAGCAGACCGGCTAAGTAACACAAGGACATTACGTCTGTCTGCCATCAGAAGTTCCCAAGGTCATGCTGGATGGAGCTTTGAGTAACCCAGTCTAGTGGATGCTGCCCCTGGCAGGAACTAGACGACCTTGAAGGTCCCTTCCAACCCAAACCATTCTGTGATTCTATGAAAAAGGGAGAAAGGGAGAGGAAGAGAGAGGGAGAGTGAGTGCGCACACGCACACACTCCCCCACAACTTTGTATTTTGTTGGTAATGCTGCAGGCCTCTTCTACTGACTACTACTAATATAACTCCACCAGATAAGAACAATTTCCATTATTCTCTATAGTAGCAAATAAAGTCAAACAGAAACATAATAGTGATGATACTTTGGGCAGAATGTTACTTCAGGCAGACCACTGAATACAGTTCATATTTGCAGCAGAAGAAATTGAGTTGAAAAAAATATTGTGCCTTCATAAAAATTGCATGAGTTATTATGCACTGGCAAATGCAAATGATTTTGTTTCCATGACACAGCAGCAGTTTTCTGCAGAGCTTATCTCTTGCCTGATCCTTGGTATACAATGTCCAGCTCAATCCTACAGGTTCATGAATTGATGATACAAGGTAAAGTTAACACAGTCATTTAAACTGGTCGGTGTTCTTAGTTGTCTAACACTGTGTTAAGTTGCTCAAGTACTTACTGAAGTCAGCTGAAAGACTGACATGGCTCTTGTATTAGGCCTTAAATCAGAAGTGCCACACTGTCCTGTTCTCGTTATAAGTAGCACTGTTTGAGTATCTATCTATAGACAAACTTTGTGTTACTTTAGCCACACTTTTATATACCAGGTAATTTACCAGAAATGTAACTTTTTTTCCTTTTTTTAAAAATATCAACTCAATTATAATGATAACATTTTTGGATTTGCAATCACAAGCAAATTATTGTGCACTCCCAAAGTATAGCAAGCCAGCAAAAGGCCTACAGATATGTATACAAATTTATGAATTAGTCCATAAAAACTATGTGTGGAAGACTGCTCAAAGACATTGTTTTTAAATTGTGAATTAAGAAAATAAATGTATATTTATTAGACTGTCTAAATTGCTATGACTGTCATAATGGTATGAGATGTATTTGAGAGTTGATATTGGATGTCAGTGGAGGAAATTGAAGATAGTTCAGTTGATAAGATTCTACCTTTAAGAAAATGGTGCTATTAAGGAAATGGTGCTATTGCCTGCAAATGCAGTTAAAACGCTATTAAATGCCTGTATTTTGAAATGTATCCCAAAGCTATTTGATGTCTCTTCCTGCATCTTATTAGCAGTCAATAAAATTCAGATCACCAAAACATTTAAAAATGCTGCCCAGAGCAGACCAATTTTTATTATCAGCAGAGAGGATTATCAAGTAATCAAGGAACTTTTTCCCATAGGCAAGTCTGAACTGGTCATTTAGTGCTCATACTGATGAAAATACTCCCTGCAGAGATTCAAAACAGAGATGAAAACTCAATCTCAGCAGCACAACAAAAATCCATCAAGGTTCCTTTCAATAAATCCTTCATTTGGGAAGTTACTTTTTAACAAACAGGTATTTATGAAGAGGAAGGTATAACACAGAAACTTCTCCACACCGAGACAGCAAGAAAAAGTAGAAAGCAAGTGCAGATGCAGAAGGAATTGGACTATGTTCATTCTTCCCTTAAGAACCTCAAGAACTATTAAGGCTTTTCATCCATCTCTTCTCAACCAAGTATAAACTACAAGGTTCTTATCCTCTTTAACTGCTTGAAACTTTTTTTTTCCTACTCCACCCAAGCTTTTTATCATTTATTTTTTTTCCAGAGCTAAAATTCAGTCTTTGGGGGGTTGGGGTTTTGGGGTTGGTTTTTCCTTGTTTATTTTAGATATTGTGGAAGTTCCCTATAAGAACTTGTGATTTCCTTGTGATGAGGTTTGTATTTCATCTCCCAAGCAGGTCCAAAGAGCTATAATAGCACGCATTCATTGATCACTGGCTAATTACTACCAATTTCTTCTGGTTGCATAGTTGTCACTCTGCACTTAAAAAAAATTATGCACAATTAACAATTGTAAGTCATCATCCTCTGAAGACACAATTTCACAGCCAATGTGTCTTTGTGAACATATTAATATGTATTCATACAAACATAAATTTAATATTCATATTGTTTTGCATACAAAACCTACATACAATCTTTGTGGGTTAAATTACCTCAAAGACTCAGAATTTTCTTCAGCAGGTTTAGACACTGACTCAAAGAAGCTGGTTAGATAACCCAGCTTCTGCTGCACTATAAGAAGTGATACAGAATAAAACCTTAGAATATACACAAAAAAATTAATCCACTGTGTCCTGATTTTGGCTGGGATTGAGTTAATTTTCTAAACACCTTCCTGGAGTGTCTAGCTGCCTGCAGGTAAAACCACGAGGATTACAATTCCTTCTACAGAAATTGAGATACAATGGAGACAAGAAAGAAAAGCTCAACCTTAAAAAAAAACATGGACCAAGGACACTTCAAGAAAGACCAAGCAGATCCTGAATACTTAATAACAGAACACTGAAAGGTGTGACAGCAATTTGTCTCAACTGTCATACCTGTCACATAAGAGAGGAAAAAAATTCAGTGATGTAGTTTTCAAAATGCAAAACAAAACAGAACAACAAAATCGCCAGACTCACTGAATATCTCTTCTGTATTTTATTACCTAAAACACAAAGGAAGATGGAGGTTTCACATAATAGATGTGCATCCTCTTCAGGAGAGAAAATAAATACCTCTGAGTCATTCATGCAGAAAAATTCTCCAAGTTAGGACTGCCTCACAGGGAGCAAAACCCACAAAATATACCAAAAAATACCAGTAGACTGAGACATATAAAGTCAACAGGAAATGGAATTCCTCAGGAAATCTCTGT
This sequence comes from Eopsaltria australis, assembly GCA_034509425.1. Taxonomy (NCBI): domain Eukaryota; kingdom Metazoa; phylum Chordata; class Aves; order Passeriformes; family Petroicidae; genus Eopsaltria; species Eopsaltria australis. Next base: position 2,648,208 of record JAVTVJ010000049.1, read on the forward strand.
CTTCTGTTCTATGACAAACTAGCATTAGCTCTACCTGAGCCTACACACTCTGCTGAACATCACTATTCCTCCATTGCCAATAAGCACATGAATTTAAAGGGAAGAATATGATTCACTTCTCTGGCAATTGTGACAGAGGTTACATTTCAGAGGCCCAAGCCATTATTCTCAGAGTCACATTTTAGGAGTATTTAAAGTGTGCACACAGTAAAAACTTAATGTTAGGAATGTGCTAATTTGAACTTCAAAACATAGTGATTTGTTGAAATAATCAGACATAATTGTGTATAGCCTCATCTCAGCATCCAGAAATACTTTTAGAACATTCAGAATGGGTGGTGCTTTCAATAATCTATGAAAGTCGATTGAGGTACATTTCATCAGTTAAGAGAACCTCCCTACTTTGCTGAAGTTAGGAAACCAGTAAGTTAGAAATCCAGAAAAATTAATGAGATAATTGTACAGGCTTTTACTTGTGCACTGATAACTTCCTATTTTTTCCAGCACGTCAGATCAGAAGAGATCTTTGTAGCATGTCTGAGTGCCACTGACCTTGTAAGTCTGAGAGACTGGAGACAACAACGCCAGCCAATTCACAGACTGGAGTAGCCAACATTTGTCTGTCAAGGAAAACGGTGAAATGCCTGTAGGATCAATTTTTCACGTTTTGTTTTGACAGGAAATCCAGCCTGACAGCTTCTTTTCTTTGTTGAAGTTCTTTTCTTGTGGGTTTTGTTTCGCTGATTTTTTTTTTTTTTTAAGGACTGACTCTACTCTTATTTCCATTTTGGTATCCCAGTTTCTCAGTCTTTCAGCAATTTCAAGTTTTTATTTCTGACAAAAAGAGAAGTAAAAATTGTAGCAAATAACTTGGAATATAAAAAAATAACAATAATAATGTATTAAAAAATTCACACACACTACAACACTCTGAGTGACCAATCAACCTAGCGGTGTTCAGCACAGCAAAAAGTAAAGAAGTGTAATTTAGAAGAGAAAATCCAGGCAATTCCTCCTATTCTCTTTTCACCAAAACTTATTTTTCAATGTTTATCAAAAGAACTCCATCCTGATCAGACAAAATTGAGATTGTACTATACCGTTTGCATAATAACTCTTCTGGTTTAGTGAAAGAAACGGATCTCTCAACTCCACATACTTAGCTTTTATAGAGACATTTTTCTTTCTGAGCAAGCTTTTCTCTCTTTTTTTTTCATTACTTTGTCATAAATAAAGATTGTAAATAAATTTAAACTGATGTAATTTCTGGGAAGTTACTAGGCCTTCTTCTACATGTTGAGGGATTGATCATCCTAGCTTTGCATGTACTCTGATCTACACAAAGAAAAGCTCTGTCCATCTGTTTTCTACCACTATTACAATTTTAAAAAAAGAACTGCCATTTTAAATATTTTTTTAAAGTAGCAATGGATGATTTTTCTGAGAATATTCCTGTTAGTTTTCACTTCCACAAGTGATTTCTGTGATTTCAACTTCTTGCAAAGTGAACCTCCTCTTTTCCACCAGACCAATAAGCAAATAAAAAGGGTTACCATATTAAAATTATCTCACCTTCACATATAATCTTATGTACAATCACTTGCTTTTACAAGAGACAGAATTAAGATCCTTTATTGTTTGATTTATCCGGTGTCTTTTAGAAATAATAATACTTTATTCAATCTTCTGCACCGAAAAATCAAGTCCTTAAGTTGTGCATTATAAAAGATTATTTAAATACTGCAAATACCAACGCTTCATCAGGTGAACTGTGCATGAATGTTTTGTGCTATCAGATTATCATGCGCCACCATTTACATTTCAAAAATGTCTTCAACTTCAAGCAGGGTCCAGAATGTTTTGTAAAAAATTTGTATATAACTCAGGAAAATATACTTATTATATGTAGACTGAAAATGTATCTACAATGCATTCTAGTGTTGCAGCCCTTTGATCATCTAAACAATAGCATTGTTCAGGAAAACAACCCTTTTTAATCTACATACCCAGATTTCCATCTTCCAGAAGCAAATACACAAAACAGGCACCACAGACTGGCCCCATCCACACATCATTCATAGTATGAAAAAGAAACATTACCATGCACACCCAGATCCCATGAGACTTAAAAGTGTCTTCATTGCCATCACCACCACTAATACTTGCACACAGAGTAAAACAACTAAAGAAATGAAGCAATGATTTTCTTTTATTTTTCTCAACACTATTTTTGGAGTGAAGAGGGAGATTCTTTAACTGATGTAAAAGTAATATATGAATGTATAGGTTGGTATACAAAGAGAATATCAAGACTACTCTAATGGCTATATGTATTGTGCCAAGACTTACGCTCATTTATCTGTGAACTACAAAAATGAATAAAGTTTGCAAGCTTTTATAACCGGCTATTTCACTTGTACTCCTGGATCCCCCATCAACTGTTAACTCATGACTTAACCTCTGCCTATAGCAGCTGGATTATACCTTATTCCAAGAGCAAAAGATTAATGAAAATGTCTTTATTTATTTCCAGAGTCCAATATAAGCAGTATTAAGACCAGAAAAAAACCCAAAAACCCAACAAAACAATCAAAAATCAAAAACCATAACAACAAACACATGTAATGTCAAAGGAGTCTCTTCTGATGTCTCCTTTTCTTTGCTTTTTCTCAACTACCTATTCTCTGCAAACACTGGACATAAGCAAAGACAAGTCTAACCCTACTTTTTAAAAAGCATCAACATTTTCAGAATACTTATAAACTTTTTAATATTTAGAAAGAGTCATACAAGAAAATCTTTAAAAAAAATTTTTAAACTGTGAGGTAAATCTCCATAACATGCAGAATAGGTAAACCCCATCCAATATAAGTGAGGAACTGCCACCAGCTGTGATGTTTCCCAAATCAACTGGATTTACGTTTCAGGCAAATCCTGAGACCAGTTCAGAACAACATTTAAGTTTACATCACATTATTTCTACAAACAGTGTGTTTTCAATAGTTTTTTCACTTGGGGGCAGAATCTTTGTTTTTTGTTCGGTTTTTATGGTTTATTTATTTTAAACTTCTAACCCAATATTTTGTCCCTTGGGCTCCCTTTTACTTCTTTCATGCTTGCAATATAACAAATATTCATCAATTAAGTGATTTCAATGAACCTAATCTTCATTAGACTCAGGAGGGAGGATTGAATTAGATCCTAAGATCACCAAAATTACAGTGTCAGAGAAACTCCCATATAGACTACAAGGTTTTTCCTGCTCCACAGTAATCCTTAGTACTTTGGGATTTTTTGTCCACAAAAATCTGAAACACATAAATTTTAATTTCCTTATAAAAATTTAATTATAAAACACTGTATAAATGACAGAAGGCATTAAAATTCTTATATATTGTATGTGTCATTTGTGCTCATTCAACTATCTAATTTATACCAATTCCATGTACTCAGTATTATTAGGGCCTTTTAAGTCTTTCACCAGCTTTTTTTTCCCTACAAGATTTATCACAAAAGTATGCTTTTCCAACTACCATAGCTAAAATGTCTGCTTTAAAACTTCATCATACAGTAAAGAAGATAGATATATTCCCAGCGTGGCCATTCACCATCTGCTTAAGCAAATATACTTCAAGAGGCTTCTACAATTGTGATAAAGTGACAGCAAATCTAAGAGCACACAGAGCTCATATTCTAAAATGATGATTGTACAACTATAGTTTGCATCATAAGGGACCAATAAAAATCTTTATGTTCTGTTTGAACAGCAAGGCCTTGTATAAAAGAGAAGATGGAATAGGAAAATAACAAAGAACTGATTAATTCGGCAGTTGTCTTAAATTTAGAAGCACTAATGAAACTTCTTGACCATAATTAGTATTTAACACCACTAGGATATTTTCCCTCTTTAAGATTTTTTTAATGATGCACAAGGCTTGCCATTTTACTAGATCCCAGGGGTGCTTTTTTCTCATTTTCCAGGTGGGATTAAAAGTATGGAGTGCTCATGATTAACAACACTTCTGCTATTCTCCATGCATTTAGATTTTTATTCTTCTAATTATCAAAGTGATGGCTGGGAAATGCTAATTCATAGCTTCCTCCTTGCACAGTGAAATATCCTGACAAACATGTTGAATACTAAGTGAAAACTTGCAGTTTTATTAGTCAATAACACTTTTTCTATTCTGTACAACAAACATTATTAGACAGATATCAAATCTGTATTAAAATGCTACTAATAGCAAGACATCAATGCACTGTCTGTTTACCAGGAATCTTAGTTATAACCCCATTGAGAATACAACTAAGAATTCCACTGCTTTAAGGCCAACATCAGCAGTTTTCTTTGGCACAAATACTTTTTCTTGTAGAGATTCAGTAAACTTGGTCTCTAAATGGTGAGAAGAAAAAAAAAAAACAATCTCCACCATCTGTTCCAGCCCTGAGGGAAACAAACTTTCCTGGCAATACATAGTTCAGGATTTAACTGCACCCAAAGCCAATACAAACACACACAAAAACATCACTCTTCATGAGTGGAAGTTTTGTATAATTTTACTTTAGTTCATTTCTTAGGGCTATAGTTTAACTTATTTTTGCTGTAATCTGTTTTCCTTTATTTCTGTTGTTTGCTTTTAACAATTTTAAATTAAATCCACATTATCATTCCAGATAAAGAGAATGCAAAAGGATCTAATTAGATTTCATCGCCCAGTTTATCAAATGTTATCTACTCTCCGCATGAGTATCAGGAAAAGTACATTTGCTAAGGCCAATGTGGAAGACTAGTTTCTTCATGAAAAGTAAAAGCTTCAAATAATATAAATTTTATACATTTCATAGAAATTACTATAAATAATCAGTAACAAAGCTCTGGTTTCAATGACAGTAAAAGGGAGAAGTTCAGAGTCAAACAAGGAGAAAAACAAATTAGAATGAGGTAAAAATTAACTATTTTGATTTTCTGAAATTAATCTTTTAAAATCAGTTTCAGCTGGAGGATTTTTTGGGCCATTCTATATAAATTTAAATATGAGCAACATTTGTTTTATCTCAGGATAAAGTCTGATAATATAATCTACTTTAATTGCAGTTTATGTTGAAAGGATTATTGTATAATCGACAATTCCATAACAAAAAATGCTGTAACTGAATCACTAATTATAGGTCTCTGTCAGACTTTAAATTATTATCTTTTGCTTGCAATGTTTTGTGTTACAAAACTAAGAGTATAAAGTCTGGCTACACCGGAATAAATACTTTATTTTTTTTAAATAAGGTGTATAAAAACTACCAAGTCCTGTCAATAAATAGAATATATACAATGTTCATCAAAATTATGTTACTTTATTTTATTTACCAGTCTATGACACAATTAACAGAGTATACTGCCCAAGTCTTCTTCTGTAGAAAGTGTTTGTGACTAATTATTTTCTGGTTGCTTCTAATACTTGCTCATACCATAACTTTAAAAATTAAAACCATTAATAATATGATAACTGCCATCACAGGCATGCTGGAAGGAAGTTTTCTTTGTATCACAATGTGTTCTAGTCACAAGATTAGACAAATCAAAAGGAAAAATTGGAAGTCATCTAGATAGCAATCTACTAAGAAATGTAATTTGGATGCATCTGGCTGTTACATCTCATTACTTATATTCTGCACTTCCTGTTAGATTCCAAGAAAGTTGAAAACCCCCAATATTTACAGATATTTACAAAATCTGTATAGTCTAGCTATTGTCAACTAAGTAGATTAAGTTTAGGCTTCTTTGAATCAATTTCATTTCTCAAGTCTCACTGAGGTGCTAGACGATAAAAACAAGCAAATAACCCTGAAAAGGCAATGCTAGATGTCTAGTTTAGTTTACTGAAAACCCCACCTACCATCCCATGTTAAAAAAGAGTAAATGGCAAACCACAAGAGAAAACTTTTAATGTACAGGTTTTATCCGCTGTAGGCTTATGTACGCCATCCATTATTATCTACTAGAGCCAGAAGTAGAAATTAAAAATCTTTTTTGCATGCTTACTTCACTTCATTCAGATTTTGTAAAAGAAGCTATGGCTTTTTTAAGTTGGTATTGCATATTACCAGCCAACTAGAATTACAAATATCACGCCAATTCCTTGTATATGTATCCAATTACTAATGATTTTTAAAGGCCAACAATATGTTCCATCAGAAAAAAATTCTCACAAGACCTAATGATAATTCTGACGTTATTTAATTAAAACTTTTTAAAGTTTGCATCAGACCAACCAATGTTCAGTTGTTTAAGACTTTGTGCTTACCCTAAACTTAAAAATTATGTTTCTCACTTAAACTTCCACCTGAATACAAGGCTTCTATGACAAAACATTTAGTTTGATTGACTGTAAAATAATTTTCACTATCCCATACCACCAATTTGATATTAAAAAGTTGTTCTTTAATTATTTTTAAGTACAAGCAGCAGTACTTACAGCAGTAATGTACCACGACATTATGGACTATTACCTGGGGTTTATTTTTCCAGTTTTAAACACATTTACTATTCTCAATACTAGGCAATACCAATATTTCTTTTCAAACATGATAAAAGAAGTTGTGTGGTGGGGTTTTTTTGCCTTTTCCCAAGCTTTTTTATAAAGGCTATTTGAGCACAGAAATTAAGATATGATTTGAACCATACCTGTACAATACTTGCACTGCTGGCAATGCATCAACACTTTTCTGACAGTACTGAAAAAGCAGGAGAGCAAAGAACATCTATCCTGTGAGTGGCACTGCTATCTGGAGGCCCAAGTCACCAGGTTAGAAAGAAGGGCACCAGTAGGACTCTAATGCTACCTGTCCACTGGTTACACTTTCCCAGAACTCTGCTTCTGTTTCTCTTCCTCTGATCTCCAATTCTTCCTCAACAGTACCAGAAACTATGGGCTGAATTTTAGCACCATGTGCTACATTCTTTTTCTTCAAAATCGGGACAAAGGTCTGTAAGTAAGGACATTTTTTCAGAGATGCTTATCCACAGAATGGTTGAGGTTGAAGGAAATCGTAAGAAATCAGCTGGTGCTGCTCCCCTGCTCAAGAAGGGCCACCTAGAGCTGGTTGCCCAGGATGACATCCAGTCAGGTTTTTAATATCTCCAGGGAGAAAGACTTTACAATGTTGGTGGCCTGATTCAGTGAATTGACAGAGACTTGAGAATGCAGCTTTCAGGTTAATACCGCTTCTTTGAACAGATGCAACATCCTTACTGGAAAAATTTAAAGTTTTAAAATGTTCTAGCAGTGAAAATCTGTGATAGCCATAGATTCATTTCTTCATATGGTATCAAACAGCAGTGATGACCTTAAGAAAAATTTTAAACTTCATTAAGTTTGTACAGAGACTAGCTAGAGAACACTAATTCTTCATCACTATATGACTGGAGAATATATAATTGGTTAGAGCTGATTAACAGATTTATGCCAGCATGGAAGGAATTGATATACAAAGATTGGGACTCCTCTAGACACTGAAAATAAGGGATGTCTTTGCAGGATATCTTTAGCCAGTCAAAGAAAGCCAAACCTATTCACAACTTGTTTCAAGATTGTCATTGCCCCATCCAACATTATAGAGGTATGAATTCAATGCAAAGGAGGAAGAAGAGAGTTCAAGACTTTAGTTGCAAAGAGATACAATATCACTGACAGCAGTGAAGCAGGGTCTGTTGAACGCTGGTTTTAAATTTAGCTTATTATATGCATGTTCTCATAAATATCTTGAATTTAGCTTCACTCTGCAGATCTAGTAGCAGATATTACATATGTTGGCCTTGCATGCCAGTTAGTTTAAGCAATTTGAGAGAAATCTTGCACAGATGTTGGAAAAAAACCCGCCAGTTTTCCAAATCTCGGGAGCAACGCAACTCAAGGAAATGAACACGTGGGGACAGCAGAGTAGAGGAACAGTGCTAAAATTTAGTATGGTTTCAAAGGGTACTCAAAAGAACCAGTTTTCTATTGGTTAGAGCATCACTTTCTAATGAAGTGCTGAAAGACATAGCCTGCCATTAACAGTGATTGTTATCCCTCTGTGAATGTGCAATTACTAGTGTTATCTCTGCATAAATTCAGGATTTAATATTAATTTCTTAAGTGTTGCACTAAAGTGAAGATACACAGGTCACAGGCTGAATTAGTAATCTAAGTCTAATAATTCCTTTGCACTATCAAACATGTTTTAAGATCAATCAGAATCCTTGAGTTCTGAAAGATTTTTTCATATTTCTTTTCAGAATACAGCTTGTGTTGAACATACTTCTGGAGCGATAGTTAAAGCTTGACACTTTATTGGCAGCAACCTAAAGGGTGATGCTATATGCAGAAATTCAGGCTTTCAGAAAGAGCGTAATAATGATGTTCTCAAGAACTTCCAACAGAGAAGCCAACTGATAGCCAAAGTAAAAAAGAAAATACATCTTAGAAAAAGAGTTCTTTTGCAATGAAAACACTGGATTGATATTCAGATTAAAATATCCTAAATTTCTTTTGAAAGACTGGCAAATGATCAAACTTAAATAATGTGTTTAAGATTTATATAAAAGACCAGGTGAAATATTTCTTGAAGTGAAACTGGTAAGATGACAGAGACTTATATGCTTGCTTTTGAAGTATATGAACATCAAATGAGATTAAATAAATGTCAGTGCTTCTAAATGAATGGGCCAATATTTCAAGAACCAGTCTAAGATCACCTAGGACACAAATCAAACACACAAAAATTTAAAAATTACAATCTTTGAACTAATCCTGTGGAAGTCATTGTAGAGGCTAGACAGGCATTCTAGATCTTTTCTGTGGGATAGTTAATATTTAGTTCACTTCAACTCATTTCCCCCAGCCCTCTTTTAAAAAGGAAAAGCCCAACTGAATCATATCAGACTTCCCAGATTACATGATCAGTATCAGATCTAATGAATAATGTAAACTTCAAACTTTGAATTTTGTCATTAATATTTCCTTTAGTCCATCATTTATATTTCCTCTTCTTCCCATCACTGAACACACTATCCTGGCACTTGACCATCTCTTTTTTTTTTGCTCCTTGATATGCATATCATTCTTAGATCCATTCTTGGATCACAAAGTATTTTCTAAAGAGTTCTCTTGCTTTATTAGAATAATATTAAATATTTTACGTTTTTTAGATAGTTCAGGCTTGAGAGCTCCTCTGAAAGTGACTTCAAAATTTTCATTCACTAAGACCACTGGACTTTACTTGAGGGAAATAGAAGACTCTACAGGTACACAAAATACTTCTAATTTAAATTCATAGAAAAGGGGATTATAAGTAATTAGCTTCTCTGTAGAATTCATTTTGCTTCTATATGAGAAGAAATTGAGACAGTTTATTGACTAACTCTCAGGGTCACAGTTGGCATCTAAATATCTAACCAAGCCAGTAGGAAAAATCGTTCAGTGTCTGATGCATCATGACATGCCAATAAGTAACTGAGGGAATAATTATAGAAGGAGTGGAGGAAAAGTAATTTCTAATTTAGTATGGTCATTATCTTGATCCATGTGAAAAATGCATCATTTGCATAGCAGTCGCAATCATCAAGGAAAAACTTTCAACTTCAATTACTATTTTGCATGTGTTCCCCACATATTTCAGAAAAAGGGGTGATTTAATTTGGTGTGAAGAAATAAAGATAGCAAGTGAAAAGAAAAAAAACGAAAGGAAAAAAGGAAGGAGTTCAACGAATCTGGAAATAAATAAGCTACAATAAAAAGCAGGCAATGGACCAGAATTTGAAGTTTTAGTTTAAAAAACTACCATGTCAGAAGAGTACAGCTTTGACACAGCTTTCACTACCTCAAAATGCATTTACCAGATGATTCAGACATGGATGTCTGTGAAGGACTTGAAGCTTTTTGTCTGTTTTCACAACTTAGCCAAGACACACATTTCTCAGTGATTTTAATGGAGTTTCAACATATAAGCCGAAGATCTCTCTTACTTAGCAATTCAATCCTTAAACTCTACTTATCATGCAAGTGTTTAAAAGGGCAATTTTCAAACCATTAAGTAGAACTCATGATGTTTGAGATCAATTATAAATCATTTGGTTACAAGAGGTAATATTCAAATAATTACAGCTACCTAGCCACTATTGTAATGTTAATTGGGTATATAGAACATTAGCTTTTAAAATTTTATTCTCCAGACACAGAATATTAGTGTTTTCTAGTAAGCTTACTCATTTAAATAAGATGTGTTTCTTCAGCTTCTCTCATCTTGAGCTCTATACCCATTCTAAAACTTAAAATTTCTGCATTAAGAAATATTATCCCCTGAAGAGGGGAGAACAGAGAACTCAATATGAGGATTTGAAACACAAATACCCCAAAGCGTGATCTTGTTAGATATAAGATACACACCAAAAAAAAGGCTAAGTACACAGTAGTTTGATCTGAAAATCATGATTAGCAATGAACCAGAAATTAAAAACACTTAACTGCTGTCTTAATAAAGTCATTATTGACAGTGACTACCCTATCATGTAACAGCATCTTGCAGGCACTCCTTCCCCTCACACCCAGCCCCAGTTCAGACTAGCCTCTCCTGAAGGATTTTGTGAAAGCCTAAACAAAGTGCTCAGAACATTTGTCTTTTGATCTTTACTGAATTTTTCTGGTCACAGAAGCAGCTTCTTGAAATGAGATCACTTGTGCTATAGGATGTCAACTAAAGTAACAAGGAGGACATGTGGCAGTGCCCTTCTGACACCATCAGAAGTGATGGGGTTCACCTTCTCTATCTAGCAGTAGCACTACTGAAGGTTTTTTCCTATTAGGTTTTTAATATTTTTGACCTGTAACTGGCAGAACGTTCAGCTTTATTGAAGGTAACCCACTAGTGGTTAGCTAAGAAATGTTTTGCAAAAGAAAGTAGTCATATAAAAATAGCTTGACATCGTCTGCCTCCTTTACCATATAGATATGTTAGACTTGGAAGGCAGTTAATAGTCACAAAAGGCAACAATTCTTTAACAGCACGGTGCTCTACTACAGCAATGAGATTGATAAGGCCCATATATATGAAATAATATAAAGAAAAATACCTGTCCCCATCTCATCTATTTAACACCACTTAAGTCAACATACGATGAGAAAGAAGAAGGAAAACCAAATATTTTTAGGCATGTAGTTAGAGCCCAAATTAGAGAACTTGAGTATCTTGACACATAATAGTTTTCAAAAGGCATCTCAGACAAAGTCCCTCAGCTACCCTAGTCCTTTGCTGAATACCGTAATTGACTAAAGGAGAAACTCACTTTTTACTTTTTTAATCCAGCATCTAAAATCAGGTGTCTGAAGATGAACACCACTCAGATACTCCACTGTCCACAACAGTAAGTATGAAAGAAACATGGCGAATTTCAGAAATAAAGATGAGCTAACAAAAGTGAAGGCAACCTTTGGATTATATTTCTACCTGAAATACTGTTCATTTCCATACATAAATCTCTATTTTTCTAAGGGGAAAAAATGTTGCAAAACTATAATTTTTCCCACACATGCTCTGAAATTATTTATGTTGTATACACCATGCTAAAGAACTGAAATTAGCCCCATAAATTCAAACATTTTGTGGTTTTCTACTGTCATTTCTTCTATCAGAGTACTGCATTATCAAAGTTTTTTAAAAACAGATTGTGGTTGTTAATATGGAAACATTCATGTTTTGTTGTTGTTGCACAAACCACTCCCTACAAGCCCTGTATGTTATACTCCTAGAATCCCATTTTAATTTTCCACTGCCTCAGAACATATGCTACTTACTTAAAGCCTACATATTGCGATGATATATCAATTTCAAACAGTGTCCATGGTTAGTTTTGAACGAAGTTGAACTTTAGCTATTGCTTATATGTGTAGCTCCTGTTAGAAGATTCCCACACCCCCACTTTAACCTATGGATACCTGTACCTTAGCATTTTTTTATCAAGTTGCTGAGCTTAACATATTTTCAGAAGGCACTAGATAGACTAATAAAAAGGGCCTTGCAAAAAAAACTTCCCTTCTCACCAAAGCCATCCACCTGTTTTAACCAGTGAAAACATGCTCAAAATCTGTCAAAGGAGTCACAAATATTCTTATTTTAGGCCTCTGCATTGGCAGAGTTCCAGAAACCTGCAAGGTGTGCTCAAATTATACAAAAAAAGAGCATGTTGCAATTGTTGACACTGTCAGCATAAAATGCTTAGCATAAGGTGTATCTCTCAGAATTCAGGCTGGCATCTCTTAGCATTCAGGATATTAAAAAGTAACTAATCTTGCATGCTTTGATGAGTACACAAATAAACTTTTCTTTATCCAAATTCAAAGCAAGAAAGACCCATTTAGCCATGAACAAGCTGCTTATCTATCAACCTCAACACCAAATATGAGCACAGGTCCTGCAACCTTCCAAAACCCCTCAGAAATCCTAAATTTCGTTTTTCCTGTAACAAAGATTAACATCCTTCAGGCTTTGGGATGTAAGTACATTCAGATGAATGAGGTCAGCAACCACATTTGTAAGGCAAGCTGCCACAGATTAGTTTCTGAGAGACAACTGGTTTATTCAGGTTAAAAAGAGGTGATTGCCCAGAGCATTGAGTATAAACAAAAGGGGAAAAAAAAATCCATAAGGTATCTCTGGAGTGCAATATTTACTGTATTAACTTTTCAAGTCATTTATTCACTGTACACTCAGTGCACACTCTACAGAGATTTAATTGAACAGCTTGAAAGCACATACCCAATAGCAATATTCCAGATATTGTTCAGCCATCCTTACCTTTAAAGAAACAATCTTCATTGTGTACAATGGTGATCTTCTGCTTTTTCAGACAGGCAGCCCTGTGCACTTCACAGTGGTTTTCATAGAATTCTCCATCAGACCCACACACAGGTTTGTAATGTGGCTTGCAGTGCTCCATGCACAGACACTCAGCTTGGCCGGTATTCCCGTTCACAACACAGTGTCTGCCCAGACCACAGTACTTGTTCTCACATGATCCAAAATGGCCCTCCTGACCAAGATACCCTTAAAAAAAAGGAAAAAAGGAGTATTAATTTAATAATTACATTTTGCTCAAATGCATGCAAGATACAAAAAGGACTGATTTGTGCAAATGAAGTGAGACTATGTCTTTTGTTACATCCTTGACTAATATTAAGTATAGGTCAGCCTGATATTAAAAAAATTATTCTCCTTATCATGACTTTCATACTTTTCATCATTGTCATAATTGTAATTAAGAGCAAGATCTAGTAATAAGAATTACTCTTCATTAAAAAATCCTAGTAAATCATTACTTTTTAAATGTATATTGAAGTTTGTTGTCTTAAGATTGCTATACTATTGCATGTAATAGAACAACGCATTCTCTAGAATTTAGACCATAGGATGTCTCAAATTGGAAGGGACCTCATCTACCTCTGTTCTCCTTGCAGGACTACCTAAAACTAAACCATGAGATTAATAGCATTTTCCAGAAGCTCCGTGAACACTGACAGGCAAATAAAATAGGCATTCAAACACTGAGACCGATACATGATAATAATTAGAGCTGAATCAGGACTCTTAATCAATACGGAGAATTTAAAAAAAAAAACCAAAGCCAAACAACAAAGCCTCTGTGATGGCAATACAATGACATTTCAGGAAACAAAGCATGGAAGAGTAGGGCTGATATGTAAAGTGAATGGCAGCTAGAAGGAGTCACATGAACCTCTATTGGTATTACAATGAGGACAAAATTGATTTGGACAGCAAAGAAAGCTTTAAGAGTCCTGCAGTAGAAATAGAGGACTTTCTGCTACACACAACTTCTAGTTCCTTCTGCTTCTAGGACATGGAAATGGATTGTTTCCATTAGGCTACCAAAGCCACCTGTCTGCTTTCTATCCTATCTATGCTGCTGCCACCATGTAAGTTAAGTACTGTTATCAGTAGCAGATCTCTCGGTGACAGAGGAAGTTCAGTGCACAGTAATATTTCCTGATTATATCCCCAGTTTCTATTTTGATTGCCATAGAACTAACTATGGCTTCTTGCAAGAGAAAGGATGTGATGTGAGAATGATGTGAAAATGAAAGCAGAATTGTCAATTGCAATTACCAATAAACAGGTTTTCTGATAACATAATTGTGTCATAAAATACATATAAAAATGCTAAAATGTCTTCAAATGTGGGAATAGACACTGCCCTTCACAGTTACTTAATTTTATTCTCTCACATCATACTCCTAATGTTCAGAACAAACACCTGGTATTCTAATTCCTTGCAATACTTTCCTTATCCTCACATCCTAGCTGAATCCTTCCTTGGCTAACCCATATAAAAATAGCATGAAGAAGCAAATCACAATGCATAATTAGGTAGTAATTTGGTCATGCTAGATTAATTTTCCATAGTGAAGTGCTAACATGTCAATACCATAGCTTGATGCACATTTCTTCGAGCCACTGAGAATTTATGTTCTTCACTTCAGTGGCAGAAATAAAATCTCACCATTTTTTCTTCTGAAGCCTATGGGTATATTAGACAACCATGCTTTGATTTCTTGCTTTCTCACACACGCACAAATATTCTAGACAAATGTATTAAAGAAAGCACACAACCATGAAATTTGGCTCTAACGACATGCTTTCACTATATTACTTGATAACAATTTTAGCACAAAGTTGAGAGGACTACATATTCACCTCAGGTGTTGGATGGCTGATATAACTATGCCACAGTGATTTTTATACACATGTAAAGACCAAACTGATGGTGGGTTTAACTGCTCATGCACCAAAATTACTTGCAACAGGAAAACCCAATTCAACATTAAAAATTTCCCTTAAGTTTTTGAAAGAATTCCTTCCTGTGGCAAATTTTCACCACTATACAAGAGCAACAGACATTAACTGACACAAATTAATGCAAACCCAATTTCCCTGTTCCTTATACTAAAGCCAAGCTCAAATGAAGCTTTGCAATATCCAAGAGTGCTTTACAGCACAGGTCATGTATTCATGTTACAGAATCTAAGAACTTCTTTGAAGCGATGGAATTGTTACACTTTGAGGACAAAGTACATAAACCATTATTATTTCTGCTTTCTGAATTGAAGATAAAGATCTCAGATCCCCGTCTGACAACTGTTCTGAATTATTGAGAGGCGTGTGGTGACTCAAAAATGTACTGTGCTGTATGTAATGAAAATAGAACTCATTTAAGACTTCTCTTGGGAATTCATCTTAGTACTGTAATTGAATCTGATGCCTGAATGCAAAACACCTTCTTTCAAATAAGGGAGAATAATTTACATTATATATATTGATATTTATAATACTGGTATTTGTCAACATATACCAATTATGTACAGCAATAAACAAACAACTTTTCTGCCATAATGAAAAACTGTATTTATTATGAAATGTTCTAGATATATCTTCATTTGACACCATTAACTACTCCAAAACAAAACATAAATTTGCATACATCACTGCATATGCAACTCCTTCAGTTGAAGTCTGTGGCAAAATTCCCACTGACCTCAAGAGAAGTGGGATTCTTTCCCCAGATACAATCTGATGCCTTCAGTTAGCATTAAAGTACAGCTTTAAGTTTTAGCACATTTAACAGGCACTGCTCTGTACTGAAAAGGAGCAGCTGAGCAGTGTTTCCAGTGGTTTACGGTACATATTTAAGAAAAAACAGTTAGAAGTGTACTCTGAAATGGTCCATCAAACAGTGGTTACCTGAGCACTCACAGCAAAGAAATAAATAAAATCCGTGCAATTTAAAAACAGGTGACAAAATGATCACAAACATAAATTTGAACTAAAGATGCACCCAATTATGAAAATGTAAACAAATCAATCAATCTAAAGAGCTACTGAGAGATACCTAGAAATGGGTTTAGATGTAAGTTTAAAAAAACAAAGAAACAACCAAAACCCAGCTTAAGTAAAAAGAACTTCTGCTTTTCACTGCTCCAATCCAATTGCAAAAATCACTATGTCTGGCAAATTCTTCATTTTACTTTTTGTGTCCAAGAAATATACTTCCATAATTTTAATCTTGGAATAGAACTGCTACTAAGCCACAGGAATCTTGCCAGTTACAAAAAAGAAACCATATTTTAAACTAAAATGGGCTGTGACACGCAGCCCATTCATGAATGCCTGATTATTTCAGCCACCATCAGGAAACTGACACTATTACTTTTCCGTCCTGGATTTATTATTATTGGAGGCATACTTTAGATACCTTGATAATGGATGAGGTTTTTTTCAGTTTGTTGGGCCTTTTTAGGGGATTTTTGGGTTGTTTGGTTGGGTTTCTTGAGTGTCAGTGTAGCTAAGTCACCTGGGATAAAATTGCTTAGGGCTCAGCACCCATTCAGGAGACCATCATCATCACAAACACTGAGTTTCTCAGAAGGCTGTTATTCTATCTAAGCACTTAGATTTAGAAAGTAAATTAGTCCCAGAGGAACCTAGGGTGTCATATGTAGATATAATTCAGTAATTTAATTGAGAAGGTAAGAAGCACAGCATATTCAATATGAAGAGACTGAAAGTCAGTAAGTTGGGATGACAAATAATCCAGCCCTGAATGTAAATATTTTTCTAGAAATTGTTATTGCTTATGTGCTGACAGGCAAGTCTACATTTGTCAAATGCCACTACACAAAAACAGGGAAGTGTATACCCATATGAGCTATATACTCTGAATTTTCAGCCAAAAAATATAATATTTACACATTCTGAGAGGATCGACAGTACTACAGGAGATTTATTCCGTCTGAAAGTAAGTCAGGAAACATTGAAATTATCATAGCATTAAGTTAAAAAAAACCCAAAACAAAACCACAGTTTAAGAACTATCACTGAAAATGTATTACACCCAAAACAGTCAAAGCAGTCACATAGATTTTTCAGATTCTCTTGAAATTTAAAACTCTAAACAGATCCCAAATGGAAGAACAAACAAAAAATAAGTTTTTCTTTTTAGAAAGTAGAGAAAGTAAAATTGTTGTAAGTTTTAAGGGAAAAAAAAACACTAATAAATACAGTTTCAAGTTGTCAATTGGGATTCCTCATACAATTTTCTTACTTAAAGGCTAGTTCAATAGCGTCCATAACTGAGCAAGTTCTAGGTCACACTTTGATACATTTACCGCTGGGAATTAAGCTGATGTTTTAGCTTGCAAAAGACTCACAGAAATATATACTTTATCCTTTTATCTAATCAGTTTAGAGGTACGTTGCACAAGGAAACTAGAAATTCATGAGAGTATGAATCACCATGTTCTACAGTTGGCCCTGGGCTGGAACACACACACACAGGCTTTCTGTATGCTGAGCATTCTCTCACAAACTCAGACTGTTTTCTTATATCCCTAAAAACATCATTTACATTCATGGCTTCTATCCTAACTTGCTGCATTACCCATGTATCATGTAAAACAGAAGTGGTAGCTATTTTTCAAGACAATGCACCAATATTTTGTGTGCGAATAACTAATGGTAATTTCTGTGGCCAAAAGACCTGTGTCCCATTCCCTCCTCTTCTATTTAAAACCATTCTGTAAATGACAATTCCAACTCTACAGCTCTATCTTTGCTTAATACATTATCTATAGAAGGCCCAAGCAAGACTATAATCCTTATTTTAGTAAGTGTTCAGCGTAGTCTCAGGTTTTAGTAGCAAATAAGATTGATCACCACCTACCATTAACACTCATGGGGCATTAACACTGAGCATGACCCCAGTATGAGCTGTGAGAATCTGCTCATAAACACAAAAAGCTCTAGATTTTTCTATACTTGAACTGCAGTATTTTAGCAACAGTTCTTTAACAAATTCTTATTTCACTATCAAGAGCAGCTTGTAACTACATTGACTAAACATTACACTAAATCTGCACTACTTGATTGAGATCTTCTGGTGGGCTTAATATTTATCAGTGAGGACCAACAGAAATCGACACAGGCATTATTACTGTACAGGACTTTTTCAACCTTAAAAGTCAAGCCTAAATACACTTAGGACAATACTGATCTGTATTCAAATAAAGTGACTTTCTTATTGCCCTATAAAGGTAAGTTGGAACAAATGAGGGAAAAGTGCCACATTTTCAAAGGAAAGAATATGCAAAACTACAGTGAGAAAAAGGAGAACAAAATAATACCAAGTTATACCAATGAGATCTGTAAATGCTGAATTACCTAACTATTAACCTGAAATATTGAAACCTCCCAAAAAAAGTGCATTTGTCAGCCAGAAACAGGTTAACATCTTTGCCCATATGAATTTGTTTTTCTTGCCAGCACTTAGAAGCCATCTTCAGCTAAATCCACAGAATTTAGTTTCCACAGAAAAGAGAAAAATCAAATCATACTTCCTTTGCTTGACTGAAACTGAAGACCAGGAACAAAAACACCACATAAGAAAACAAGAAGAAATTACAACAGAACCAGAACACTACACAAAAAAAACTCTTTTGCTTATTAGGCAGAAACTTTTCCCCCTTTCCAGAGCCTTTACCTGCTCCTCTCTCCTCCTCATAGCAACCCCTTTATAAGCTTGCTCCACTCCAGGTGCCCACATCAGGAGCACCTGAGTGCATCAGAGCCTGGCCCTTACTTCCTGCAATTACCAAGACTTTCTCTGGTTTCCTGCCTGTGTAAACTTTTCTGCTCACTCACAGGGCTATTTGATATCAGAGCAAATGCCTGTGACAACTCCACTACAGAGCCTTTCCTCCACTGAGGTGCTTGCTCAGATTTCTGCCTGTACCAAATTTGATTTCACCACCCAAGTGGTGCTGGACAGTGCTCTGGCCCTGTCCCCAGGGCCCACACAGCAAGGTCCTGTGTGCCACCTTACAGCCCAAGCAAGGATCCAGCAAGGATGGTTCTCATGTTCCTGGGAACCAAGAAGGGGTTGTCGAGTTCTCTTTTACTGCTAGGAGGTGATTCTTGGGCACAACACTAAACCCTGTAAAAATCTCCTTCATTAATCACCCTCCTTACATTTGACCAGTGACTATTAAATTTATAAAATGGTCTGTGTGCTCCAGACATGCTACTTGCCTTACACGGGGAGAATAGAAAATGCACACAGGTCTGACACAAACAGCTGAATAGATTTGGATTAAGAGGACTGCTGGCTCAAAGTGTAAATATAGACTGATGTCCTTTGAGCAGTTTCAAGCCAGCAATTCATTACTTTCAATTAAATCCTTAGCTCTGATTAGCATTAACTGTGTTTGTCTTTCCCACATATTATCTTTATCTTTTGAAAAATGTTTGTAATTCATTTAACATCAAACCAGTGGCAAAAAGTTTCTTTAACACAAAGCAGGAAACAAATTACATGTTTGCCTCATCACAGATACATGGACCTCTATTCAAATGGTTGATTGCTTTTCAATTGCAGCACAGCAGGCAATCCTCTATTCTGCCAAACACATCACCCAATGTCACCAAGAGCAGGAAATGTGCATCATAGCGACAGCAGCTTTGTAAAGGTCATAGTCTGAACAACCTTTCACACATTTTAATGCTTGTTTGAAATAAAGCTTTATGAATATCACAAAAGGCTAGCTTAGTTCTCAGTCAGACAAAACAAATATTTTTGTTATTCAAAAGCCAAACTGACTAGTTTTAGCAAAAATGATCAAAACAGTCAAAATTTTGAGCAAATAATTGACTGGAATTTTCCTTTTACTTAGTTAAAATTAGGAAGGCTGTTAGGATTTGGTTTCAAGAAGCAAGATTTAACTGCTGTATCACACAATAATATTAACTGTTCCTCTTTGACAGCTTTTCACATGAAGAGCAAATTTGTCCATTTTGAGCTGATAGTATAGTAAAAAACTATTGTTTCCTTGATAGGTATATGAGGCTTTCCCTGGGATTAAATACGCTTTTGTATGAAACAACATTATGAAGAGAAAACTTAACTCATCCCTGATCAAGTAGCTGTCATGAGATAGGTTATTCAATTATCCATGGTAAAAACTAGCATAATCCAGATATTATTCAATTCCAGTGTTAGACACTGAAACAACACTGTTTTGTTGGAGTTTTTAACTTCAAAGCCCTCCTTGCAGATAAATCTCCTTGCAGATAAATGTCTTTCTGCTACCTTCCCCAGGGACCTGTACCAGAAAAAGTAGCACACACATTGAGCAGCATTTAAACCATATGGTTAAAGTGCAGCATCATTTCTGTTCAAGGAAAGCTAAAAAAGAAATGTCAAGTATTTTCGGTTTTACTGATGTGAAACATTTGCTCCTAATAAATTTTACGTTGTCCATTTTTTTTCCAGTTGTTACTAAGGAACTGTGGTGGGCTTATGCTGGATGGTAGGTAACAGTCCACTGTTCACTGTCACAGGAATTCAGAAGGAATTCAACAAGGAATTCATTCACTAATTTCCACTGGCAGGCAGATTCCCAGCCATCCTCCAGAAAACAGCAGAACTAGCAGGGCCATGTCTTAACCACCAATATTCCTCCCCACTCTATCCTCCTTCTTTTGCCCAGCAGTTATCACTGAGCAAAATGTTATGTGGAGTGGGATACCCCTTTGGCCAGTTTGGGCCAGCTCCATCAGCCCTGTCTTCTCCCAACTTCTTACATTCAGAGGGACAGAGTGGAAAAAAGAAAAGGCCTTTATACTATTCAAGAATGTTCAGTGTTATCTAAAAGTCAGCACTGTCTTGGTCACCAAAGAGAGTGTTACGTGGGCTGCTTTCATGACATGTTCCTGTTTCAAAAAGGAACACTGTGGGAGCTTTGAGAGATTTCCAGGCATTAATAATCCAGCAAAGGGCACGTGGGTGTGTGTGTTATAATCCAAACTGTTAATCAGTGGTGCTTTTTAGAAAAAAATATATATTTAGAAGTATACCACAATAATTTTGTCATATGGAATTTCTAATTCAATTTCTTTTACAAAAGCAGCAAGATACTAGTAATTTCCATGTCCTTTACATGTGTGGAACAAAAACACATGAAATTTAATAGTGTAAAGATTATTAAGGTGATCATTACAAGCCCTTCAGAAAGAACAGCAAAACACTACACACTTGTACATATGAGCATAGTTCTCAGAGACACTTAGCTATAAACTTTGACACTAGTTACCCACATGTGAATTTCTGAAAGAAAAACAAAAACACCAACAGACAAAAAAAAAAACAAACCCAAAACTCAAAAAAAACCCAACAAAACAACCCACAAAAGGTAAATGTTTCAGAGAAAATAGAAGGGAGATTTAAAAATAATGTTTCAATAAAGAATATACATATATATGGTGAAGCAATGGTATTTCCCTCTGGACTTTGCTAAAAGAAAATAATCTTAATTATGATTGAACTTTCATTACTTAATCCTGCCATTTTAAGCAAGCTAAGAGTAATGCAGACCCCAATGCAGTGTGTAAACCTCCTATCTTTTTTTTTTTTTTTTTTTTTTTCCACAGCAGGACTGATCCTATCTGCTCCATATATTAAGTTCTGGGGTTTTTTTCTAAAGATGTTAGATTTAACCAAAATATCAAAAATCACCCTGAAAGCTAGGCAGTATTAAAACAAAAAGGCAAAATGCTTTTCCAACCTTTCTTAGGAGAGAATACTGCTCTATGGAAAGAAAAAATACACCAAAAAGTGAAGTACCAAAAGTCATTATCTTGACATATCAGAATAGTCTACGTGACCAGTCCATGGCATCTATGTATGTCTATTAAAAATACCGGATAAACCAGGGATGTCTACTCTAAATAAATATAAAAGTGATTACTTCCACAGAATATAATGCCCATGTGAGATTACTCAGTCAAGCAATGTGACTACTAAAAATTTTTTCTGTGCTTAGACTAAAGTTATTTTTTGTGAAACATAATTTCTAGGGAAAAAAGAAAAAGAATAAATTGTAGTTTTCCTGCTAAACCACAGTAACACGGTTTCACTTTTTATCCAATAGTCTTTACAAAAATTGTTTACTGTACCATCGATTATTCTCTGCTAATAAATATGTAAAAGCAAACTAAAGTCAAAGTACAAACAGTCCTGTCTCCTACTTCATGAAAAATCAATCTTACAAGAAAACCATATATATCTTTATGAATGAGAAAGCATTTAGCTTTCAACAGAAAGAAAAAATCTAGTCAGAGATTTCAACTACCATTTTTTGTATTAGTTGATATCACTTCTGTCTAATGTCAAATTGCCCTTCTAAACAAGGAAAAAATACTTTTTTTTTTTTTTTAGATAATATTAGAATTTGATAAAAACCAACAGCATTCTACATAAGAATTAATCTAGGGCTATAGTAATAGATAACCCTTAAGTATTTCAGAAAGACAAGCTACAGAACAAACTGTACAAAAACTTACAGACAATTTGAAAGTACTATTCAATAGAGTGCTGTCTGCAAGAACATTCCTAGTGATGCACAACTTCCACACACCTGGTTCAGCTGTTGCATTTCTTCCCACTAGAAAATGGCAGAAAGTTAAACTAAAACCTATGGTCACCACAGCTGCCAGATCCCTGTCAATTGTATCAGCGGTTTAGCTACTGAAGTGCAGAAATGTTTCAAATGAATGAAAATTAAAATCCTGGTATAATATTTGTTGTAGATGCTGTTTCTAAAAGCAAGACTAATTTTCACGCCCACTAAAAAAGCCAGAGTTTGCTACATGTCATACTTTCTTAGGTAATTTCAAGAAATTTATAAAATGAGATACACAGATAAAAATTTACTTTTTATAGCTAGAGAAATAAACTTTGCCATGGGAATAACTATTTTGAGCTACTATTTTTTTTATTTATTTAACTGAATTGAAAGTCATTTCAGGTCACCAAACCCTGTTTATGCTTGGCAACTCTGAATTATTAATTGAGCAGAAATAAATATTTCATCACAAATCCTTTTAAAGTAGAAATGCCTTTGTAACTAAATTTTTACAACTGTTTTTCTCATAAACACTTTAGTTGAATGACTGAAATTATAATCCACAATATATTATCCTCTATTTTTAAAGGCTGCTTTAACAGCACTTTGAAAACTATCAAAAAAACCAATATGAGATCTGTATGAAATGACTCATTAGTTCAAAGTTCCTGGAATGACCCAGATAACTAGCTTTGTATTCCATAAAATAGTTATATCTTGACACTATACATTCATCTCTATGCACAAGCATGACTGAATTATAACTCTATGATTTTCTTTTCAATACTACATTGTAAGGTAACATTCATATAAATGCCTACATTCATTTTAAGCCATGGCAGAACTTATTTTACAATCTTAATTTAATTTTGTATGCAGATGAAGTAGCACAGTACTAAAGTCTAGGGAAAAAAAAGTACAAATAGGAATAGGAATGACTTTTAAAGTAGTTTAATCCATAAACTGCCATAGCTATTTCTGAAAAATTTGGACATTAGTGTACTTCCAGTCATACCGGTTAAGACAAACTTCTTGTTGAGTCTTTAAACGTATTATTTCATACAGAATTTAACCTGCATCACTTTTTGAATGTTCAACTAAAGCTAAAAGACATTTTAGTAGTATTGCTTCACATGTATTTGTAAACTAATTTCACAAAATTCCGTTAGCACTACAATTTCTAGAAAACAGCAAAATTATGGATAAAGTATTTGTAAAGCTTTCTGGAGCTCTTGCACCTTTTCTGGAAAAAAGGTGGAAAGCCCATTACCTTGAAAGAATGCTACATATTTCCATTATAGTTATTTTTAATTTTCCTTTAAATAGACAGTTTAAACAATATTTATCAATATATATATGGCCTATTTTTTTTAATGTTACTTTATTGGAGTGATATTGTCTGGGTATGTATGCTTGACATTGTGCAGGTACTGAACTTCCATCTTCTTCTCTCTTCCTCATCCCCACAAGAATTATTTGGCTTGCCTTTCTTGAAGAACTTTTTTGAATAGAAAGAAGTCTTAACAGTAATATTCCACTCGGAGGAACACCACAAGAGCACCACAAATTAACTAAGCAAGGAAAAAAAAAAAAAAAAAAAAGGTCTGTGGATTCTGCCTCACAGTCAAGGAGAAATGATTTTTCCAGAATGAGGCACACTTTCCTGTAACTTGATACCAGTGTGCTATGATAAAAGAGACACTGAAGATTTCCAAGGTAGTGATGCCAGCTGAAACAGATAAAAATGTGCAAATAATTTAGCAAAGTGTTAAGTGCACCATCTGAACTTGTGTCAGTACCATGAAATTCCAGCAGTGAACACAGAAAGCATTCCAAGTGCTAATGACTAAACTCTTCAGACGTTCAGGATCTGACCTTTATTTGGTTTGTTTCCGTTTCTTTTCTCCTTCCCTCTAACTGGACTATTTGCCATTTTATTTTAGCATTTGCTTAACTTGAGTACTGTAAAAACAAGAACTCATGCGGTAGGGTTTTTTGTACCTCTATAATTTCTGTTTACTGAAATTAAGGAAATATCACTCTACAGTACAGACATTAACAAATAGCTCATGAGTGATCTTAAATCTTCACTGATATGACAGTAGCATGAATTATCTGTATTCTTTGAATTCATGCATGGTGAACAGCAGATTTTTAGACACTACAGAGAGTGAGGTAAATTCATACTAAACAAATGTATAATACAACTGACAAAAAGTGCTTAGTAAATAGAGTGATTTTTCTAACTTTATTATTATCTATTACTATTGTGTTTTAATAAAAAGGAAACATCTTTCTTGACAATTTCTCAGGGATTATGTAGAATTTTTTTATTTTAAAATAATGTGCAATATCATAACAATATCCAACAGACACCTTTAAAAGACAATACCATAAGAAACAGCAGGTGAATAAAGTATTACTTTTCTTCCCAATTTTCAGTTCAGTCCCTAGCATCTAATGGTCAACAGCAAGGGCCATACTCCTATTCTCACATCTGAATTCATATTTAAGATAATTCTGGCTACCTTCAGTTTATTTTCTTTTTTCCAATATATGAGAAGGAGGAAGAATCTTCACTGCTGTTTAAACTTGTAGAGTGATAAGCACCAGCTTGGAAAAAACAGTCAGTGTAATGCTTTTAAAAATCAATTTGGCTTAGAACCATTGAATCATTAAGGTTAGAAAAGAACTTTAGGATCATTGAGTCCAACTCTTAACCCTGCAGTGCCATCTTCACCAATAAACCATGTCCTTAAGTGCTACATCTATGTGTTTTTTGAACACTTTTAGGTATGGTGACTCTACCGCTTCCCTGGACAGCTTGTTCCAATGTCCGACCACTCTTTCAGCGCATTAGTTTTTCCTAATATCCAGTCTAACACATATACCCCCATCACTGCAACTTGAAGCCTTTTCCTCTTGTCCTATTGCTTGTTACTTGGAAGAAACCGATCCCCACTTACTACCTTCTTTCAGGCAGTTGTAGAGAGTGACAAGGTCCCCCCTGAACCTCCTTTCCTCCAGGCTAAACAACCCCAACTCCCTCAGCCAGTTCTCATCACTTGTACTCCATTGCCTTTTTCTAGACACACTGCAGAAACCCAAAGTCTTTCTTGTAGTGAGGGGCTCAAAACTAAACACAGGATTTGAGGTGTGGTCTCATCAGTGCTGAATCTGGGGCAGGGGGGGAGGTGGTGATCACTGCCCTGGTCCTGCTGGCCACACTATTCTTGTTACAAGCCAAGATGCCATTGGACTTCTTGGCCACCTGGGCACAGGTGGCTCGTGTTTAGCCGGCTGTCAACCAGCACCTCAGGTCCTTTTTTTGCCGTGCAGCTTTCAAGCCACTCTGCCACAAACCTATAGCACTACATGGGGTTGTGACACAAGCACAGGGCCCAGCACTTGGCATTTTTGAGTTTCAGCTCATACCATTGGCCTTGGCCCATCAATCCAACCTGTCCAGACCCCTCTGCAGAACCTTCCTGCCCTCCAGCAGATCAATACTCCTACCCACTTAGGTGTCATCTGCAAACTGACTGAGGGTGTACTCAATGCTCTTGTCCAGATCATCAATAAAGATATCAAACAGGACTGGGCCAAATACTGAGCCCTGGGGAATCCCCCTAGTGACCAGCCTACCAACTGGATGCAACTCCATTCACCATCACTCTCCAGGCCTGGCCATCCAGCCAGTTTTTTACCCAGTGAAGAATACACCTGTCCAAGCCATGGGAAGCCAGTTTTCCAGTCATGAACTTAAATTTGACGGAAGATACAAAGACAGACAAAGACCAGTGAAAAATTTTAAGCATGTGATTTTGGTTCCTAAATTCACATCTAAGGAAATACACAAAACACAGATAAAAAAAATAGTAGATCTTCAGGTTTCATTTGTTTACTTGATCCAGCCAAAGCATTTGTAAAAAAGACATGTCAATGTTATGATCTCAAATGTGTAAATAATCTGCATGTCCACCATGACTTGTTTTCAATATCAAGTTATTGGAAATGTTTTCCAATAGTGGGAATATCCTTCCATGCATATGACGTACCATTTCTTTGCCAATAACTTAAACGTAAGAAAGGAGAAATAATTGAAGACCAAAACATCAACCATTCATATTTTAACCTGCTGTTAATTGAAACATTTATCTGTCAGACTTTTATTGAACTCTCCACTTTTATTTGTGTTATTCAAAGGTTCTGTGTGGACTTGATTTAAGCATTCAGCAATCATGCAGAAAGTAGTTCAACCTCTGATATTTCTAGATAAAATGAGAAAGCTAAATGAGGTAACCAGTTTTCAAAACAAAACAAAACCCAGAAGCCTTGTATTGAACAATAGAGTTTTCCCTCTTCAGTACCAAACTAACTAAATAAATAAATAAATAAATGTCTTTTCCAGTGTAAAGTAAAGCAAGGATGTGTGTGTTCTTTATTGCTTCTCCACAAGAGCCTTATTTTACATAGCTTCCCTAATATATTCCATGAAAATTCAATTTGGCATTCATTCAGACAGGTCTCAATTCTGGGCCTTGAACAGCCTGAATTCCTACACCAAGTGGGGAAAAAAATAAAAAAAAGTAAGCATAAGATTTGAAGACAGCAATAGGAATTTTTTCTTGAGATCACGAAATTTTATAAGCGAGATGAATTCCCTCAAGCATGGTAGTTCTTAAATGAAACTGGAATGTGCAAAAAGACTATAATTTCTACATTCCCTCTAGAATAAGAGCAACATTAGAAAATAGTAATCTGAACAAACTCACTGTTTATTTTTCTGTTACTATTGTTGAACTATCCTGAAACAATCTTGTTGAAAAAGTAGTTTCCCTGAAGAACAGATGTAAAAACAAAGCAGAAAAGCTAAATGTTACAGGCCTTGAAGAAATGGGAGGAAAATAGAAGGTCTATAGACCCTAAGGTGAAGTAGAAAACAGTAGAATACCCCAAGGCTATGACAATTCAAGTGTTAAATAAAACTATGAAATGAAAATAAAATGAAATGTAAAGTGAAATCTAAACTCTAAAAGACAGAATTGCAAGTATGCATAAAATAATGCATAATTCATCTTATATAATGTCTCATAAAATGAACTCAAATAGCATTAAAAACTAGATTTAGTTTAATGCTTGTGCTGACACAGACTTTCAAGGATAAACATCAACAAAATCTGAAGTTAAACTCAAAAAATCTATTTTATGAATAGGTCTGATAACATCTATCATCAGGCATATAACTCGGTATCCCCATGTTGGTATACATATCTAACTGTTTTATAAACTGTGAATTCCAAGCTATTACACAACTGAATTTATGAAATATTGACATGCACTGTGTTCTGAGTACAAAATATATAGCAGTGCATGTAGTTGTGAAGAAGAGAAAACAAAGGAAAGTACATGAGGTGAAAAAGGCTGTTATTGACAGCTAATTTTCAAGAATGTTTTAATATAATACACATAGCTTGTGCTTAAACAGGGAAGCATAAAGAGCAAAGGACACTTGCATTCATGTCTGTAATAGAAAAAGTAGGATGTTTTTCTGGAACTCTTTGATTGCTTTTCCTAATACTGCTATACTTTCTGAAAAATAAAATAGAAATGTAGCAGGGTAAAAAGAAATTATTTCCCTCTCATTCCTCAAGAAAAATGCTGTTTTATTGCTGTGACTCTCACCCATTCTTATAGTTGAAAAAATAAACAGTGGATCTTTTGGGGGAAGTAAGGTGTTCCAGCCTAACATTTCCTTTTTCTTCTCTCCATAAACTTCATTTCTTTTCTACAATCTTCTCATTTTTTCCTATGACAAACAAAAGAAAATTCTCTTTTTCTGAGAATGACAATTTAGAAAACGCTGCACCTTTATGCTTAATTAATCAAAGCCTGCTTAATGTAAAAAGCTTTGGCAGGTTATCTCTATTACTCTGTATTTACTTCTTTTTACGTCTCTGGTAGCGCAGTAAGGAAATCCACTATTATGTGATTTTGGAAGTTGTGACGGAAAGTCATGCTTCTGTTTGAGTCCACCTAGGCCAGCCTTTCTGACTTACACTCTTACACACAATGCATGATAGGATGAATTTTGAAATAAGTTTTGTATTCCTGCTATGTGAGAAATGAATAGTTTGTAAACATCATATATGTAAGAATTATATGGACATGAGAAACAGACTATCACAACTCTAAAAATTAAAAAGTGGTGTGTAACAAAGCAGGATGCTTATGGATTTGTTTGAAAGAAGATTAACTTCAAAATGAGCTGATGATCTGGAGATGAGTAAAATAATTTGTTTTTAATGAAGATGAAACATTCGAACTTAAAAAAATTACTATTTCTCTGTACAAAACTCCATTTTAAAACTGTCTATTTATATGTTTAAGTTGCAATCAGATTCAGTTTCTTTTTTAAGTGTAATTTCTGAGAGGGAAAGGAAAACTACAAAACAACATGGAGACCACATTAATGTCAATCATGGACGAAGCACAAACCACTGATCATTAAACAGTTCCTGAGAAAAAAGGCAATTCTAAATATATAGAACACAAAGATCCCTTCAAGAAGGAATTGCTCATCTATTCCAGTTCAAGAAGAAAAGTCAGCCAGTTGCCAAAATCTCCCGCAAAAATCTCGTGTGAGATACAAGGACTGTGCATAAGGAAGGTGCATCCACCACTACACATACTCCTACTGCAGACCCAGTTCACTTTCTTTTCACAAATATCATTCAAATTTTGATCAAAATATAATTCTAATGAAATAATCATTATGAAATTGAAATATTAGACTAAATTATAAAACTGGACTCGTGGGCATATCAAAGACACTTCCAATAAATCCAGTGTTTCTGTCACTACAGAGATGACCTAAAATCTTTTCATATTTTCAATTATCGAGTCCAGAATTCCAGAACTCTGTGCTTGGATATAAAATGCTGCTGTATCTTTGGGATGTAACAAAACTAGCAAAAAAAGTTAAGCACTATTTTAGCATTAAAAAAATCCCAATCCCCCAGAAACATCTAAATTATTCTTGTGCACATTATGGCCTTCTCATTATTAAATCAACCTTTTTTACCTTTTTTGACAGTATTTGATGCATTCTCATAGATTCTTCTTTAAATGAGAAGAGAGGAAACATCATATTTCACCAACTTTTATTAGTTGATATATTCTTCAGGCAAATCCAATCTCTGAATAACAGCAATTTTTATGCTGCCTTCAAGTGAGCAATATGATAAAGCTATCTAAAGATTAAAGATAAATAATACTTACAGACTAAAGTCAAAGTAAAATAGTTGTAAGTTGTCTACAAGGTATTGCTAATGTTTTTTATCACGTTTTTCCATACTTGGTATGATGATCTTGTGAATAATTCTATGCATAAGAGGTAAACTTTAGAGTAATTGTCCATTGAACTTGTAATGAAATATATATTGCATTCAGCAACATTAGGGAATAACCAAATTCTGTCCAAAAATCAAGACTTCCTTTTCATACGCATTCTGATAAAGAACATTACAAAAATCATTGTGCCGTTTTTATGCTTTTGTCAAGTATTTTATAAAATGAAAAGAAATTAACTAAATTATTAAGGCATAAAGCATTCTGGTGAAAAGCTAAGGATATAGTTTTCTGCTGGAGAGAGCTTTACCCTCAGATTTTCAAGTTTCACTGCAAGTTTTCCTGTATGTGATAAAATCACAAAATACAGCAAAAGTCATCTCAATTGCTTTCTTTACTATTCAGTACACCTCAGGGTCACAGACAAGTTTAAAATGCACTAGGTAAGCATTTTGATGGTAAGGATACTGAGAGAATAACGATCATAGAGAATGAAGCTGACTGGAAACACTGTTCTAGCAAGAATCAGATAATGTAACATAGATTTTTATTAGAAAATATAAATTTGTTGGAAAAAATTCTCCATGGGAAGATATCCACTTGAAAAAATTGACCAGGTAAAGTGGTTGAGACTGCAATAGACGGTAGTCTGATTTTTGCTGAGGGCACAGGATACTAAAACAGCTCACATTTAAAATACTTTAAGGCAGTAAAGTTTACCGAGGGTAAAAAGCCCCTCGGCTCTGAACAAATTGCAATTCTGAGAAGTCCCAATTCACTGTCACTATAAAATTTTGACTCATATCTGAAACAGAAGAGGACCATCAGCTTCAGCCAAAAGTTTGTCCAAGCTCGAGTATACTTTTGATTTTACACATACTGGGAAAGTCTTCACCATATGCCTCTGGTATAGTGCAGTACTGTAGTGTAAAGTAAAATGCTCCCTTCACAACTTGCTTTTCATCAGTACTATTGACAGTAATGGTACTCAGTAGTATAAAGTTTCTTAACCCACCCAGAGTTAAGATTTAACTGCACAAAAATCTGACAACACATAAGAGAGTACAGAGTCTCATAGTCTGCTCAGACGCCTCACCTCTTCCATCCTCATGGAGTGAAATGAGTATTCTTTCTGGTGTAATTTCAGAAAAGGAAAATGATGAATACTACTCATTCTACACAAATACTCATGCATATACGTCTCTCTTCTCTACTATCATTTGCAACACTTTAGAACAGAATTTTGTCTTGTTACTCTTAAATTACAGAACTTAGAACTTCTTTCTTTTCATTATTTTTCCATTTCTACTACTCCAGCTTTAAATAATTATATCTTCTGAATGCCTCCTCCTATTTCTTCTGAGATAAAGCTTTTAAAAAGTGCAAAATGTCCTCACCCACCCAAGGGTAATTCTAGTAAAGTTAAGAAGGAATTGTAATAGTTTTGCTCCCCACAGAATACCATATGACTGAAGCTGTTTTTACACAGCAGTGCTTCTATAAACAACATATTAACACCACAGAATAGCAGTGATGCTTCATAAACAATGTAGTGTTATTACAAAGGCACCGTATGCAAACTTACACAGGATGACTTTCTATAAAATTTCTTTAATATAGCCAAGCTCCATTTTAAATCAGTCAGAAGGCAGATTTAACCCATATTAATGCAAACTTATTTCTCTAAACACTAGGCACTCTCCTGGTCACTGCAGTGAAACAAAGCAATTCCCACCCCTTTGTGCATCAACAGAAAACTATCCATGCAGGTCACCCATTGCTCCAAGGATGAAGTGGAAGCCAAAGGGGAAAAACAGGCCTATTACCCTCTGTTGGCTAATGACTAATTTGAAACAGGTGTTCAAAGCCCACAGGATTCAGTCCAAGATATAGGAGCAAAAATGAGTGTTAAGGTCCACATATCTACTTGCCTAAGGGTTAAGATTCCATGTCTCAGACACTTTTCTGTTTTAATCCTGAGCACTCTTTATACCACATCTGTGGTGTTCTCCCTGGAAGACTCTCAGTCCTCCATCTGTAGAAAAAATGCTTATGATCCACTTTGCTTTCTTCCATCTCTTTTATCAACTTACATAATTTTCTTATTGAGGAAATGACAATCATTTTAAACCAGAAGAGAGGAAACATCTTACTACATCTAGCAAGAATTAAAAATAAAGAGTAGAGATTGCTCTTTGAGCCATCAGCCTAATGAAACTTCTCACAGATTTCTGTCTTCTGTCTCTCAGCGCTGCCTCTGCATTTTACTTTTCTTTGCCCCAAAATTTTCTCATTTTTACAGTTAATCCATGTCTTCTATAATAGGCTACCAGATAATACAGCACATGGTGAATAGACCAAATAGATAAACCAACTCACAAGCCACCATGTATACAGAGGTTAACCTGACATTACTTGTGTGCAAGACATATTGAAAATATCTTCTTTTCTCTCTGTGAGATGCTAGTTAAGTAGTTAATTTAGCAAAGTTTTTGACTAGGACAAACATGATAGAATGTTTGAAACAGAAACTACAATTTCTGTGTCCAAGTTGACTCAACCTTATCCATATGCTTAAAACTTTATTATGAGGGGACTGACAGGAGAAAAACAAAATGAAAAGATGACTCAGATGACTCGATAAACTTCCTTTCCTAAAGAACCCAGACTCTAAAAGAAGAAAAAGAAAAATATAAGGTATAAAATGGTAGCTAAGTTAACTATGTACTGACTAGGAAGTAGTTAATTTACCTTTGGACAGAGCTGATAATTAAGGTAAGAAAACAATTTATATGAAGTAGAATAACCATCAGGAGATTTATTAGAGTAAGAGGGTTTCAAAATAATTTTAATGTTACCTAAAATTCATCCAGCAGTTAAACTTCTTGTGCTAGGTCTATAAGCCATCTTGTAAGCAAACATATTTCTTATGCTATTAAATGGTTTCACTGCAGTCATCAAGGGCATTCAGCATCTTATAAATGCAAGATGAGTTCATGTTAACATTGTCACTGTATTTGTTTGCCTGTTTCCCTGTTAGCTATATTCACTAGTGCATAAATTTTCTTCTCATTTTTCTTAACATCAATCACCTGCAACATCTTTTAAATAGCCCCAGGTTACATATTAAAAATAAATTCTTAAATTTTACAGGCATTTATATGCTTACTCACTTCAAGTGTGAGAAGGTCAGAGCTACAAAAATACAATCCTCTTAAACATGCAGTCCCCTTAAAATTAATTTCTGTCTATAACTTGTACTTGAATCACAGAGGATTTCTGTGTCAATATTCATGTTATATATGTTAATATGGCAGTAGAGGAACATGAAGTGTTCATGTTCTAAACACTGACATCAAACTTTTGAAGCCTGAAATCACAGATAGGTTAAATTTGCTGAAAGCTGTACTAGAAGTCATGTGCCAGCCTAAAATCTCCTTCATCCCATCTTCAGGTTCCTCAGCACACTGACATAAAACACTCTCAATCTTTGCAGCTTCTCCTCAGGGCTAGAAGTGTTCATTTTTCTCTGTGGTCCTTCCATAACCTTAACTTAGGGGTGGATCTCTGCTCTATAATCACAGTGGAATTAACACCCTACTTATGTAAAGACACGTAAGCAAATCCAGAGTTATCAGGATAAATGACAGAACGCAGACGTTACAGCTAAAACATTGTTCTAGTGAGGTGAAAAAATGCCAGTTGCTCTGTTTTCCCCTCCTTTCATTCTTAATTTCTTTTTTTTTTTTAGACTCTAGAAAATTTGGTAGCAGACAGACTTTTCAGATTGCTGCCTACAGTTGTGAGATGAATGAGTGCACTGAACACTTCAAGTAAATCACCACCAGTAATACAGTAGCCATATTACTGGGGAGTATAAGCTCCTTTTGTTCCTAATTCATTTTTGCTGCATGCTACCTTGGCATGAGTGTAGCTGCATGCTACATAACGGCTCAGCAGATTTTGGAAATCAGAATGTTTCCTTCATTAGGTTGCAATTCCTTATTTAAAATGCCCCAACTAGGAACACTGAGCTCATGCTTGTGTTGAAAACTCACCTAAAGAAATCCCAGTATGTACTAAGGAAGCTCCAGTTC
This sequence comes from Eopsaltria australis, assembly GCA_034509425.1. Taxonomy (NCBI): domain Eukaryota; kingdom Metazoa; phylum Chordata; class Aves; order Passeriformes; family Petroicidae; genus Eopsaltria; species Eopsaltria australis. Next base: position 2,682,151 of record JAVTVJ010000049.1, read on the forward strand.
TCAAGTTTCAGGGACTTTTAAAATAAAGTTTTTTGGCAGTAAGGAGACAATGTGAAAATGGGTTTTTTTCTTCTATTGTGGTTTTATCTCATTTAGTTTTAAGCATATGTACTTTTCATGATAAAGTTTACTCGCATTTTCTCTATGTTTCACTAAGGATAAAAAATCAGAAGGGAAATATTTTATCAGCACAGACATTCAAGGCATATGCCTCTCAAATAATTTTGTCTTCTCCCGACACTGTAGATAGATGGGGGATGGAAGGAAAACGACTGCTAGCAGAGCAGAGAAAGCATAAAATTCCTATTAACTAAAAAACGTGGCATAGAAAGTTCATTACCTATAATAATGTGAGCAGCTCCCAGAAAAAAAGACAAATTAGTACCATATAAACACACATTAGCTATTGAAATGAAGGTTATTCTTATTTACACAAGATCTAATCCAATTTTAGCTATAAGAAATTATATAAAATGAGATTCATAAAGAAAATCACTTCTCAGATCTTCAGTTTTTCCCACTGTTTTTCATAGTACTAAAACTCCTAATACCTATAGGTATTATATATGTATTATAGATATGCTTCAGAAACCAGGTTGTCTAAGACATGAGGTCAGAGTTAAGCCAACAGGAACATACCCCTCATTGTGCTAATATGCTCTGCATTCACTAAACCAACATAAGCCATATGTCCTGAAAATAATTGTTTTTCATTTCTTATAGCTGTCTCCCTAAAGTCAAGAACACAATGATAAATTGGTAGAAATGCAGTAATATTTACAACACCTGAGATAGAATGCAAATATTCAGAATATAAGTTCCTTTTTATTAGACTCTTGGCACTGCTTTGTTTCAATATCATTACTGTATCTATGAGAATTCCTTTAATTTTCTGAGTCTTTCCCCCCTTGCCTGTGTCCTCTATTGCAGTTTCCAGTTGTAATGTTTTTGCAGGCTTTTTTGTGTATATAAATGCACTTCATACACAAAACTAAACTCTGAAAGAGAGAGACTGATACAGACTTGTCTGATTGTTAACAGAGAAGTTCACATCAGAATTTGAACTGTGATCAGCCTGAGTTCTATTGTCTTCCTGCAGAATTCCAATTTTAACCTTAGATTGTTTGGGGATACATAAAAATTGCTTCTCTTCTCTATCATAGAGTACCACATTCCAGAACAACAGAAATGTTGAAATAGATTCGTGCTACAGAAATGAAAAATAAACAAATGTGAGATTCATTTCTTCAAGTTGAAGGCTGTTTGTCATGTTAGGCAACTTCAATATGAATGCAATCACCTTGCCTACTGGCATAAATCTAGTTCTTCTTTCGCACATTCACCTGTAGATTGAACACTTGATTCAGTGAAAATGTAATACCTTAAGCATATAGTTTTGATTATCTAAGTTTTTTAACATCTGTTGTTCATGTTCCTAAATTTCCAATATTTCATTTTTTTTTCCTTTCAAGCAGAAAACTACTGATCTCCAGGCAAAATTATAATTAATGTCACCAAATAATACAACTTTTACCATTCACAGACATCTAAAGCTGTAATATAAATGTTTAACAATAGCACAGGCATTTTCTATTGGAATCAGATATTTCAGCCATGTTCAGCTGAGTCAAGTAAGACAATTTTAAGTAGCTAGAGATTTCTTCCTCAAGATCAAAGCTAGATTTTTTTAGTTGCTGCTTTGGTATTTTTTTTAATTTCTGAATCATAAGCATGAGATCACCAGCTTTAGACACTGTGTGGGTTCATTCATGCTAGTTTGATTTTTTAATGATTCATTTTTATCTTGCATCCTATTTTTATTCTGTGTATTTTAACATTTTCTCCTCCAAATAAGGAAATATTAAAGAGAATTGCCACCCAGTAGACTTGCCCTAGATAAACAATAGAAAATCCCTGAACAGATTAGTGGTTTGCAAATGATCTAATGGTTTCCTCTGCAACAAAAGCCTGGACTACTTTAATGCAAGCAAGGATTACAAATGTAATCACATACTGGGGTTAGCTCTCCAGTTCAAAATTCTGCTACCAAACCACCAAAATAGCTGTTAGGTACAAAGATTATGACTTGTGACCTACCTTGTGTATGTGAGTCAATAGGGTGTTTTGTACACTATATATATAAAGAAATACCTTAAGGAAAAGCTGACAGAAAAAGGTACAGTGGATTAAAGCTCTGGAGGACATTGAAGATGTACAGTGAAGGTCTGTGCAGCCATATCATTTTTTCAGAGATATAAGATTCCTATATGAAAAACTGGTTTGATGTGCTTCATGTAAAATATGTATGGTTATTTAGTGCCAGAAATAAAGACACAGAAAGTCTGTAACTTTAGTAGAACCCTTGGAGCATGAAATAGCTACAGAAGAATACTGCATGGGCTAAAACTAATTTCTGCATTTTTGACTGCTAGATTCTAATATAGATGTTTACATCATCCATACATGAGGAACTCTTCAGTACACAGATATATGTGGAATGCTACAACTTGATTATCACCTGCATCAGCCAAATAAGTTAGCATTCAAGAGATATTAGGTTAGTGGAATTAAATTAATTGTGGCAGGTCATATGGATGAAGAAAGCTCAGTGGTTGTTCTGCTGCCTAAAACATTTTTTGTTGCTCTTTCCTGGTATTTTTTTAAGAGTACAGGACAGCAGCCGCTGTAACACAGAATATTTGCAGCTGCTTCATGAACTCAACATCACAGATTTTAGAGTAAGTTCTGATCAGACCTTGTAGGCAAAGAAGTCATCTAAGGCTGAGTTAAAACAAAAAATGTATCTGCTAAACTACAGGGTCAAGTTGTCTCTCACAGTCTTGGCCATCAGGTTTAGCTGTGTTATGACGTAACTTCAATAGCAAAATCAGTAGGATCTGCCTAAAACTTAGGTCTTTCACATCCTAGAAGAGCATATTAACCTCTATATGAAAAACATAAGAGTATAACCTTCAATTCAGAAAGTGACTCCTGCCCAGTGTTGGTCAGGGATGGGGGTGGCCAAGTCTTGCTGAGTAAGCTACTCAGAACCTGTAGCTGCAGCCATTTATAGACTCGAATTTATATTTTTTTCTTGCCAGACTATATAATCGGATTCATTTAATTTGTAATTAAAACCATAATATTTACCCTTTTCAAGCAGATTAATAAGATGTTTACTTATCTGTGGATGGTTTACAATTCTGACCTATCTCACTGATATTTTATTCTATCAAATCTTTTTGGTCTCTCACTGCTGCTCCTAAACTGGCTGCTATATTTTGACATCATAAATCAAAGGCATGAAAATATTTCAAGTCCAGCCAAACTGGAAAGATTTTTCACTCAAACAACTATTGTAGTGAAAAAGATATTAGCATTTTTCCAAATACACAAAAATAATTGTAATGACTACTTGATGTCCTATGGTAATTTTAAGTAAAATTTTTCATAAGTCTAATTCTATTTTTAAGAAACATAAATAAATCTGAAGTGCATATTATAATCTGTTACTAGTACATACAGTAATTTTTACACACACACAATTTCAGCTCACGGAAAATATAGCTTTTGTTATTAGGTCTTTTCTGGAAGTCTTTGAAATGTTATGCTACACATGGCAGCAAAATAGATCTAAGCCATATTATTTGCTCAGTGCTGTTACCAAGATTTTAAAAATTGAGTCTTACAGATAAAAATTCCATTGGGCACCATTGATAACTTCCCCCCACCAGCAATTTAGACCTTAGATTTTGCTTTTGAAGTGTTGCAGCAAAGGAAGATACTTTCTTTCTCTGAATAGGTTTTACATACCAAGACTATAAACATCAGGTTAACCCTTATGTAGATGCTTGAAAACCTACATGCACAAAAGTTTTCTTCAGAAAACTTCCACAGGAACATAAATTATATCTCCCCTTTAAATCTCTCTCACATTTACAGGAAGATGACTTTTGCTTCAGTCTCCTAAGGAATGCAATCTTGTAACCTTGCTCTCATCTATTAAAAATCACATTTTTAGTCATTTAGTATCTTTTTGATTTGTAACACTGCATCAAAAGTATTAGACAGTACAAAACTGTCTTTTCAGCAGTGTCAATAGGAGTGTAAATTCAGTCGTTAAGCATCTGAAAAGTAAATTCTACACATTCTAATTTCTCTCTGTTTCCCACTCCCTTAATGCTGAAATTATTTTATTCAGTATAAAATTTATGTGTCCAAATAATAAGCTCATAAAATCAAGTTATGGTAATTAAAATTCAAATGCATTATTTCCTTAACTTGAATATTTTTTCAAACATTTATCTTTCTAGTCTATTGGTTGGCTGTTAAAACTTTTAACTTTTCACAACAGCTAAAAATATTGTATTAAAAAACGGAAAAGTTTTCTAGCTTCTCTTTATGACATGCAAACACAAATGGTTGCTTGGATTTAAGTGCTTTTATTCAATTATTTTAAACAGGATTTTCATAGTACTGTTCTAAACTTTATAAATTATTAAAGAAAACAGAAACCAAGAAAGGAAAGAAAAATAAGGTTTGCTCGCCTGGCATATAATTGTGAGGTTCTGCATTTCTTATAGTACAAGGTCTTCACTGCAATGGACGAATTTTAATTTATATTCATTTTGCCTTGTATTTAGATTAATAAAATTATTACTTATATAGGAAAAAAATACAAATCTACCAAAAATATAGAAGTGCTACCGATTTTAGCTCATAGGTTCATCCAAAAATTTATGTCATTTTGATTAAGCTGCAACCATTTTGGCAATAAAGTGACTTTTGAGGTCCTAAAAACGTATGAAATGCGAACAACAGAAGTACTAAACACATTTTTGCTGCACTGCATAATTTATGCCAAATCTCTTCAGCGTGGTAACACCACAGTGGAAAAGCTCAGTCAAAATTCCATCTTGAAATTCACAACTAAAGCACACATAACACATTATTTGAAACACAACTACTATAAAAAAGGAAGTCAAGCATTTTGATATCCCTTTAAGACATTCGTATGTAAATTTCCATGCCAAACACATGGCTCTCTGTCAAAACCAGCATATGGTGGTATGTGCAAACTGGAATCAAGGTTACACTAATTTTGTAAACAATTATTACTGAAAAGGTAGGTGGTGTTATTCCACATGTTAATTACAGATCTCTTATTAAAATACAAGCAGAAAATATATTTTAGTAGCAAGCAATTAACAAATGCATCTTTATCTTTGAGGAAATACCAGTTATTATTCAGCCTACCTTTTAAGCAAAAATTTAGTCAAAAATTGTTACTCCACTGAAGGCCAAAAAATATACCTCGATTTTTCTAATACCCTATTTGTAACATACATATTTCTGGGTTTAGAAGTGAGCAGATCAAACACATTCAGCTAAACCCTGTATAGCTGAAGGGAAGAAGCAGATCAAGTCCAAACGTATTGCATATTTTCTGTTGTCTGAATAATGTAAAGCCTACAAACTTGTTATCAATTTTTCAGAAAACATAAAATAGAATGGTTTATTTTTTCATTATATGAATTTCATTATTTAGTAGAAGAAAATGACTACTCCATTATTTATCATTTGCTGCTTATTTATTTAGTATAGGGGTAGCCAAACATTTTCGACCCAACAGCCAAAAAATCCATTTGATATTGCTCAAGATGACATTCTTTGTAACTCCAGAGAAACATGCCAAAATGTAAAAGGTGAACAAAAGAAGAACAGAACAAGACATATCCTGTTCTCCTGCTCTCAGGACAGCAAAATTGATTCATCCAAACAGAAACTCACCTGGAAACAAATATTATGAAACTATGGAATAATTAGTAGTGAGAAAGTTATGCACCAAAATTAAGGCATTTCTGTGTACTTTGTAAAGCTGAGTGAAAAAGTTCTACATATCTAAAATATTTCTCACTTTCCATTGCAGAACCAGCTAACAGTTTCTGTTTTACCCATGACATGACAAAGTTTCAAAAATCAATACATAAGCACTGGCATTGAAATGAATAAAATGTGTATTTCAAGCTCCTCATCACGAATCTCTGTGGAAAGCCTAACAGACTAAAGGCTCTAACAAATTCAATTCATGTAATATGAACTTCAGTTCCTCCTTCTGAAAGACCTAGCTTACCCTGGAATTCTTGGGAATAAAAGAAACACTAATAACTGATGGCATATAGGTACTGCAAATAAAGGTCATTTTCAGTAGCTGGCTGTATTGCAAAATGTTCCATAACTTAGATATTAATATGGCATGAGTACTTCAAATTGGAGGATGTATATACTATAGACAGTTTTAAATTTAACATTATTCTTGCAGCATTCAACAGTGGTGTTGTTGTATGTTGTGGCTGCTAAACTGCTATTGTTTATTTTTCATTTAGAAAAGAACAACATATTTAGCCCCTAGGTTCTCCTGCTCACTGAGTTATAGAAAAACTTTCCTCTCTGCCTATTTGTTAAGTGGAAAATCTTACATTTCACAAAGTAGCATTACCACAATCCACCCCGCAACTAAAATTAGCTTCTCTGGACCTCTACACCACCTTACAATAAATTGAACACAATAAAGGACACAATAAACTGTTAAGTGTCTGTTAGCTTTCTTTGTATGCATAATGTGATTCACCCACTCAATGTAAAGCTCACTACAGCTCACAAGTCCTGAGTCAAAGACAAAGGAAAAAGTAAGATACAATTAAGTAAATTGGTTCACTGGTATCCAGCTTTTCTCTCTTATTTTGAGAATGGCACCACAAAAAGTGGCCAAGTCTCCCTTTTACTACCTTAAAACACTTCCCTGGTCGATCTGATGTTCCGCTCCATCTTCTGTAGATACTATCTTTGATGACTAGAGACACAATTAAATCGGCTGGTCAAAATTATGTATTCCTTTCAAAAGAAAACTTTAAAATGCATTGTTTCTGTCTGCTGTGGCAGGATTTTTTTGGTCCCTGTTTTTGTGCTAAGCACAACCCACCTCTTCTACCTCTAAATCAATGAATTTAGAATTTTTCTGTGCAAAGAAAAAAAGAGTATTTTCATGAACTGAATCACTCTGAAAAGAGATGCAAATTTCTAAATGACTGATCTCTGCCCAATATTTCCCAAAGCATAAGGGAGCAATGCTGCAAATGTTTTGCTAAGATACTTTGATGGTAGTCTGAAAAGGTCTTTTTTCCTGCATTTTAAATCTTTCAGAATTATGTGCTCTGATTTAAAGTCTGACATCAAAATCAAACACACCTGCAGAATCCCACTGAAGTCAATCAAATTCAATTAATGTATATAAGAATCTACCAGTAGAGAATGTTTTTGACACTATGGCCTGCAAAAGGTGATTGCACACTAGTTAAGAAAACCCTCATAATCAAATTAGGGTCTTTTTTAAATTCCATCAATTAATTTTTAGACCATTTAAAAATCAGTAATCTTTTTGCACTACTGTTTTCAGGCAAACCAATGTTTCTCAGCAACCAGTGTGATCCAAAAGTTCTTTGAAAAGTAATATACAAACATAACATGAACTAAAATGCCTTCTCTGTCTGCACTTAACATTCCATGAGTAAAAGCATTTTTTGACATTTTTCTTCAAGTTGTCCTTCCAGTGTCCTATCTGAAATTAAAGAACAGAAAAATGCTAAGCCTGTTTAATTTAGAATAGTAATGAATTAATCCTAATAATGAAATAACTTCAGACAGCATTGTCTTAGAATCATTAGAGGATTTGCAGATAGTATCTTGTGAATGCAAACAAGATAATCATACAAGTATAGATACCAAATAACCCTTTTACCAAACACTAGTGGGCATGCATATTCAACAAAATGTAAATATTGACTTTTCTGATAGCAACTAGATCAGATTGCTAAGGTGTCTGATGAGACACTGCAATCCCAGTGTGGGAAACAATACTGACCTTCATGCTCCGTATGGCAAGCCTGTAGCTTGCTTGCATTTATGATTCCCCTAAACTCTGAGCGTTTGCCACAACTGCAAGAATAAAGCAGACATGTGGAAAAGGGCAATCTCAGTCAGTACAGAAGAGCTTGAAAGAAAGTAAACAGGTTTCATGTCTCATAATACCTCTCCAGAGAGACAAGGAAAGGAAGAAATGTCTTTTGCAACTGACTGCTTATGAAGACAAATGGGCACATAAAAAGACTTTTTTTTTTTAAATAAGCAAGGAAAGAGGATAACAGGTCACACACCTTGCACATTCAGCAATCAGAATGGCCAGCAAGTGTGTTATAATACAGATCTACAAAAAATGCTAATGCTTTAAAGAGCAGTCATCCAGTATGAGTGCATACAGTCATGCAGTCACATGACATGCTATACCAAAAATCTCCCCAAACACGCTATAAAACACAAATTTAAAAGAAGAAATATGTATAATACTGCTCGTATATTTCAGCTTGTATACTTCAATCTTGAACTACGTTAAATTTCCAAATTTTCCTAATCCAACACTTCAATTTTAAGTGGAAATAAAGAAATGAATGGGGAAAAGATCAGCATTTCCTGCTGCTTTTATTACACTTTCTCTAGATGATACGATACCTGAAAATGGTTGTTCAAAATAAGTATTTAAAGGCTGTTAAAGACTCACAATAAATCCTCTTTTTCCTAGATTCTCATTTCTATTCTGAAATCCTCTTTCTACACATTTTTGTTGTACGTCTGTCCTGACATTTTATCTCTATGTCTGTGAACATATAGACATATTTCTATAAGTTTATTAATATGTATTTACACAGGAGTATGCTGATCCAACTTAGAAGACTAGGTTTAAGCAATATAAATACATGCTCTTTAGCTTTCATCATTTTGTATTACTTCTACCAATGTATTTCATTTATGATACTCCTGACTCTATGTACTGCTTTTATTTTGAGATGGCAGTTACAGTTATAAAGAGTAATAAGATTTTTCAATGTTTCCGAGGAAAGGAGGTCAGATTACTGCTAATTAGACCACAGTGCAACCTACATAGATGATCCTTTGAGCATGGAGATTATGATTATGATACCAGAATGCTTTTATTGGGTTTTTTCCCTCCATTTGTAATGCATTTTAGTGGGCAATTATCCTTAAAGCTACAAAATCACAGCTTTTTCGTTTTATGAGGAAGAATCAATGTGTGCTTATTAGTAACTTAGTGGCATTTATAATACAAATGGGAATTTTGTATGCCTTTCAGTTTGCTAAAATTCTCTAATCTTTCCTTCCTTCTGAAAGCCTTCATTTAATCAGCTCTATGCAGGACTTTAAAAAGCTAAGAAAAATGCTTGTTTTAATATTCTTAGATTTATTTATTTATTTATGAGACAATGAAATGTTTTCTTAAATTTTCATTAAAGCAATGCTGCCATGGATTTTTATAGTCTTTTAAAAGAATGAAAACATCAAGATTTGACTGATTATTGCTAGTGGGCCAGCATTCCCAATTGTATCTGTGGGTTATGTGTATAATTTAAATAGAGAGTAATTTGAACCTTATTATTGAGAATTTTTGTTGTGATATCCTGCCAGCATAGCAATCTAAGCCTATGTTTATGTTAAGTCTAGACAGGACACCAAATGCTAGAGAAAGAAAAATTTATAGCCTGGGCACCATATATGCAAATAAATTCTCTGTGCCGCGAAGTCCAGTGAGCACGAAGAGAAGAAAGAATACCACTCTATCATGATGCCATTGAATACAAAGACACTTGCTGATAGAATGGTATTTAGATGTGTAGCCATTCGTGTCAAATCTCTTAGATTATTTAACCAACAATCAGCCATTACTTTATCAGCTATGGATTGACCTTACAACCAAACCCTGTGTAAGAAAATTCTGATAAGTGTATGGACAAAAATCTATCCCACTGTATTTCTTTCCCAGGCTGGAAACTCTGATAAACAGCTTTTTGATCAATAACTGTTGCCTAAACAGCCAAAGGCTTCACCTTATGTAGTTATGCAGAGCCACACAGCTTACTGTCATTGCAATTACAGTTACTGTCATTGCAATGATACCATATGGATATCCTTTGCATAGCTGAGCAAAACAAAATCTGGCAAAACTTATTGTCAACTATTACAATTTTGAAAGATCAACTTTTTCTGACAGTTATCTATACATCATAAAACTAAAAAAATCATTAAGAATCAGTCAAAATTTACCCTATTATTATTTCAGATAACATTTTAAAAAAAAGAAAATATTCAAATCCCTGTTAATTAATAAAATACAATTATTTCTTGAAGAGTCACCCTCCAAGGTGATGGAAGCATAGGTCAATTTACAAAAAATAAGCCTGTAAAGACATGATCTAAACTGAATGTTCACCTTAACTGTTTTCACTCAGACCTATAAAATTCACTCCTTTTCAGAATTTGAAACTGAAAACTATGTGCCCTATGATGATGAAGAAAGCTAGAAGTTACTTCAAGTGCCTAATCTCTAAAAACCTTAGAAAGTTCAAAGGCATATCCTACCCTCGGATATTCAATGGAGATTGCATTTTAAGCCTTACACATATTCTCCACTGAGAACAAAGATTACTTTCTGCCATGCCAAATCTTGAAAGATAAGAATGGCTGGTATGAAAAAGGGAGACAGAGTTTATGCAAAATGGGGCATAGGTGGAAAAGAACATGGAAAAAGAAGACTTTAGAGAAAATGATCCAGGCCATGGCTGAACAAATAAAGTTATCTTTACACAGGAATGTGAAGGGAAAAAACCAGCGAATTTTATAATCCATAAAACAAAACATTTTACCTTGCCCTATAAACAGAACACCTTAGATTAGTCTTCCAGGTCCTTGTTCTCATTTGTATCATGTAGGAATATATATGGATAGGTCTATTTTTAATATTTGATGCAGTTTAGTTTACAGCTCATTCATCTAAGGAATTAGCTTTTCAGGTCTTGGGGAGCTACTTTAAATCTAAGGATTAAAAAAGAAATTTATAAAAGAAATCTATTTATATATATATATATATATATATATATATATATATATGAATTAAAAAGCAGAAATATGTTTGCGTGACTGCAACTGCTGGTTTGGATCCCTTCAGAATAAGGTATAATAATTACCCACATTTAAACTGCTAGTTAAAATGGATGCAGTCATTCCTTGCAAAGTTTCCTTAGAAACACTAGGCTTTTAAGCATAATCTAAACAGACAGCTGGGTCCACCCTTTATGATAATGTGCCACGCAGCTTTATTAATCTGACCTTTGGAAACAAATGAGAAATTTTATACTGCCCCACCATAATTGTTAGTGGCAGGCATTTTAGCAGTCTTTAATTTGCACTTCACTGCAACATCTACTTTCAGTTATGATGTACATGTTAACAGGATCTGACACCATTAATCATGTTCTGATGTCTAAGGCAAGTGGCAAAAGAGTGTGCTTGGAGTAAACTAGAACACAACCTTAATGATAATGAAACACATCAACCCTTGCCATTCAAAGACAAAGGGAAAAAATGAATTCTGTAATTGTCTCAACCAGCATCTGAATGATATACAGCGCTACAATAATTGGGGATGAGAGTTGAGGTGGAAATTATGTTCAACAGACTCATTTTTCAAGTTTATATAAATTCTGATTGTCTTTAACTTGCTTGCAGGAGTTATTTGATAGGAGAAAATATGTTTTTAAAGTATAATCAATAGTATTCTGAAGAATACTATATTAATGCAAAAAGTAATTCTGTTTAAGATGGCATGAGTATGGAAATTTCTTCTGTGTAACACAAATGTGTCAAGTTTTTTCTGTATAAGTGTTCTTAAAAGTTAGTAGCCTATAAACAGCACAGAAAACCTATATGCAAGTCATGTTGATAGTTATCAGTGCTATAAATGTGCAATAAAAACCAGTGGACTCATACCTGAATGAAAAAGATACCTATTTACAGGTATTTATTTTAAAAATATATAAATTAAACAATTTCTTTCTGAAATACCAGTACATATACAGGTCTTTTGCTTCTGAATGTTATGTAATCCTCCTCAATTTCACTTTTTCTTTCATGGCAACCCTTTCTCAACTTTAAATAGTTTATGAACAGTCTAATTGAACTATTTCCTGTACTGGATTTTAAGTTCATATTGAAAAAAATTACTGTAGAGCTTATAAAGATCTCTGTGGATTTTTAAAATTATCTCTATGTATATCTTTTTCAGTGATATAAATATCATAGCCTCCTTTCTTTTCAGTAATGAGGTATCATAATAGACTATTTTATATAAACATATTGAGATAATACTGAGATCTACTGATAAAGCAAGGGTTATGCTTTAGGCAAATAAAAAACAATAACAGAAGTTACGTTCCAAAAATTCTAGTATACATTTTTTTGCTATTACACTGTATACTTTTTATTTACAAATAAAATGCAAGTTTTTCATTTAATAGCATTAAGACAATTTCTGGCACGCACTTTGATTTTTGAAAATCTATTCTAAAAGGAAAACTTCAAGTTGTTCAGATAGGAAGATTATCTTGCTTCAACAGTCTGTTACACAAAACGTGAGCAGCACTTTCTATCATTCTCATTTGTTTATTTTTGTCATAATAACTGTCTGCTACTTCACAAGTAATGTGAAATAGCCTGCTCCACCTGGCTATTATATGCCAAACTTAACTAAGATATCTGTGGTGCTGATACAAATCACAGTTTTGCGGAGGTGTTAGAGCATGGGTCAGACTTGATGATCTTGAAGGTCTCTTCCAACCTAGTGATTCTGTGATATTTTGCCCTTCATTCTGCGAATGAAGGTTCTGCAAAGGAGTCGGGTACACAAAAGAGGTAGGCAATATTTGAAATCAGCTAAGCTTCACAGGAAATGACCCATTTTACATTTAGATTTCTATTGTTAGTGTAATCAAAGGAATATTCACTACATGTGAGAAACATGGCGTGCATAGGCTATAGACACTGCACTATTGTACATATATATCCATATTACGGGATCCAAGTACACATTTTCTGTGAATTTAGTGCAAATCTTCAGTGCTCAAGAGTTAATTCAAAGTATTTCATAAAGACATCTATGCTTTGTGTACCTCTTTTAAGATGAAAGAAAGAGGTAAAGCAAAACCATTAATGAAAATACACATTGTCTTAAGCACAAAGAAGATTCTTAATATATAAAACTACAAAGCTTTTAGCATTAATTTTTAACTTTAAACCTCAACATTATTAATAATAAAAGAATAGACTAACTTAAAGTCAAGTCATATTCATTAATTCTTCTCAGCCTACTCCTGAAACAACACAAGAAATTACCCAAAACATTTTCACTACAATGTTCAAGTTAAATAGTAGTTACTCTTACATGCAAGCTTTAAAACAAAATTTAACTGAAAAAAAAAAAAAAAAACTGTATTGCTATTCAAAGTCTTTTGTGGGTCACACATCATTAAAATTCAGACTACCAATACATTCAAATTTAAATAACCAAAACTGCTGCATTCATCCTCTGAGTGACTTCTTTAAAGCTAGTAAAGTCTTAATAGGAATGAATATGTATTCCAGCCAGTATTCAGCACTCCCCTCCCCTGCCAATGTTGAATCTCTTCTCTGCTGTATCTGTTCAAATGAAGTGTTTGTGCACTACAGAGAGAAAACTCATGAATACCACTGAACTTATTCTCTCATGTGAAGTTCACAATATCTACTTTGAAATAGATCTAATAATTTAACAGAATGCAACCTAAATTTTAGGAGGACATGGATGAATTTTCTAAAAATAAAACAAGATAGGGTCACCAATCTCTTATTTTGGCACTACTATGCTACTACATGCAGAAATAACCTTTGTATCTCTTGTTAGAATAGATACATAATTTTGGAGAAGAGTTCTTGCCTGGAATTTTGACACAGACCATCTTTTTCCCTTCCAAGTTTCTGAATGTCATGAGTATTACATATGAGAAGAAAACCAAACTCAGATGTACATTTTACTGCTGTGAAGAAAATTTAAAAAAAATTCTTTATATGTATAACTCCTGTTAACAAGTCAGACACATCTCACATGAATTTCATCCTTTTATGAATGCAGTAGAACACAGCAGTAGAATATTTTTGCTTTCATATTTTCTCCACTATCATTATATATACACTATTACATCATGTATTTAGGATCCTATAGGTAAACTATCATATAATACATATTATATGTAGTCAATATCAGTAGTTATATCTGTAGTCATTATCAGAATATATGCACCTCCTCACATAGTTTTAAATAGTGGCAGAAATAATGGATGCACATTTAAGAAAAATTGGAGCTGCATCTGATTATTCCAATTTATTTTTTGAATATACACAGACAGCTGTGAATTTTTGTATAATTTACAAATTTTTTTTAGTCTCATTCTGACTCTTTTGGTTTTTAGTTATTATCATTTTGTATGTATATTTGCTCATAGCAAAAAGAGACTTGGAAACTTTGCAGCCAAGCAATATAAAGTTGGAAATAACTCCTCTGTGAAAATGCAGACATAATTTGTAACAAAACACTCAAGAAATTCGAAGTGATGCTGTTTATCCCCTGACACTAATATACTAAAACAGCAGACAATTTTTCACTGGTATGGAATGTAGATCTGAAATTTAGCTTAAGGTAAATGCTGAAATTCTGTAAAATATATGCACCATGTTGTATTCACTTGTTATTACTTTAGCATTTTTAATTAATTTCTTGACTAAGATAAAATGTGTTTACCTCAAGACAACTGGTGAGGCCATATTTGTGCAGTTTACACTGTTTATGTCCATGGCATTATACTGGCAGTAGATGTGACTACTATACAAATACTGTGCTGTATTGACAGATAGATATCAAAACTGGAATTCAGCATTGTCAAATAATGTTTTGTTTAAAAGAAATAAGAAAACATCTTCACAAAACTGTACATACAGGAGAGACCTTGCTCTTAGTGTATACTTCCTATGTCTATGTAATCACACTGTTATCAAAGATATTACATAGAACTGCTATCTGACACCGACTAACACACTTTACTGTCTCAAAATGAGCTTCAGGTGTGTTGAAAAATAGATTGTAAGATAACTGTTATACCAAAATTGATTTCACACATGAAGAAATTTTCTTCTTTTAAATGCATTTCATAATCTGACTCTGAATTGATTCAGACTTTAGCATTATAATTTCTATATATGTTAATCACGATAAAGCCATTCCAATATAAAAATAAAGAACACCCCAAAACATTCAGTTAATAACACTACATCTGTAGGTCTTTTGTAAGAAAGGAAAAGGAGAATTATTCAGGTGTAAAACAGAACCCCATTTCTCATGGCAATTCCTAAGTAACAGATGAGATTTGAGTTTCACTTGACCAGAATTCAAAAATCCTCATGCCATCTCTTAAAAGTTTATTCAGTCAGGTAAATTGGAACACAATGATAAAGAAAAGAATTTCAGAACAAACACTGTAGGTCAGACTATTTAGAACTGCATTTCAATGAAAACAAGAATCTTGGACAAACATTTACCAACCTGTTTGCTGCTACACATACTCTCTAAAATACACTTTTTTTCTGAAATGTACTGATCTAGTAGAGAAGCTGCTATACCTTAACAAACCAAAACATTAGTCAGTTCAGTCCAGGAGGACTGCAGTTCAGATTCTAAACATACACAATTAATACTGGTCCGTTGAAATACAAATTAAGAATCATTTGCTTGAGTAGACAAAATGGAACACTGGATACATTACAGAACATAATTAACTGAATTTTTTGCCACAGTTAATGGTTTTAACATGACAAAGTGTCAAGTATTCTGCATCAGAACATGCATAGCTTCATCCATTATCAAAAATAATAACAGCCAGACATATTGAAGGACAGATCTAATAGTTTGTTCACCTTCTGGCATTTGAGAGTATTTCCAAATACACTTTCACTTTTACAAGTTATTATTCAATTTTGTCCCTTAAATTCTTTCAATTTTGAACTTCCTTAAACTTTTTTCACTTCTTCATGTCTTACATTCATCTGTGTATAGAAAGAGATTACACCAATCTGGGATTTCAGAAAAGACCAGGAATGTTGTGAAAGTTTGCTAACTATTTAAAGAGTAAAATGCAAGTAAGATATGCAAGTGATGCCTATATGATTTCCTCTCTAATTTTGTTAGCTAAAGATTATAAAAGGAACAGATGTTTGTTAATGATATCAGAAGAGTCTGGCAATATGTTCATAATCATAGAGAATTACATTTTTGAAACTGATCTGTGAGTCAACAATGGTTTTACATCCAGATTATTAAGGTAAACACAAAATGAGAAGTATTGAGTACAACTAGAAACTGAAGTTGTAATTAAAATTATGTCAGTCAAAATTCTCTAAACAGTTTAATTTTGAGTACTAGTGACGTTCAAAGCTCAGATCAAGAGTAGCTAGCAAACATTTTAAAAGCATCCTATACAGTTGGTACCAAAGTGCTCTTAACTAAAGTAAAAAACTCTTCAAGTTAATATAACTAAAACTATTTGCATACACATTTTGAAAATGCTATGAAAAATGCGTATTTCCCAAATCTTAGGTGAAGTACTTTTTCTATCTTTCAAAAGATATTCTATAAGTTGCTAAAACTAATAGCCAGTTACACTATCATATCATTGTTTAATATCAGCACAACAACCCCCTTACTCTCAGCCTAAATTCAGAATTTTTTTTCACTGATTTTGCTGGGATTTTTAGAAAGACATTGCATATTGTTTCTCTATACTGAAATCAATTTTTTAATTCTTAAAAAAGAAAATTATTATTCTGTAATTCAAACTATGACTAAGCTTAGGGACTGATCTGAAATGCTACCAGTTAACTGAAGCATTTCTGTGGCTCATCATTCCCTGTGTGCCAGAATTTTTTCTGAGAAAAGGAATTGAGATGCCTTTCAGGTTTGGCAAACAGTTGATATATGTCACTAGTCAACCTTCTGGTACTTCAGAAGTAAAAGTTTTTCAGAATAATACTGTCAGAAACTATTTCTACTTTAAAGTTTATAATGTTATTTATTAAAAGCACATTAATGTCTCCAAAGTTAAGCATAGGCTGGGAAGAAAATTCCTCACATTACTTAAATGTAACACAATTCCCGATGTTTCCAAATCATCACCAAAAAAAACCTATTTTATCTTCCACTATAGGCTTGAAATAAAACATTCTTTCGTCTGAAGGAGTTAACACTGGAAAAGAAAGGTAAGGAAGGTCAAATGGGACTTCAAGCCAGCAATTAAAAGTTAGCAAGGTTTAATTGGTAATTGCCTCGTTACTTCTTTCATATTACAGAAGTGTTATAAAACTAATTTCATCTGTATTTTGCCCTGGCAATAATCATTTTCACATACAAAAAATTCTCAGAAGCATAAGAGGAAGTTTGCCAACATACATTAAAATTGTAAAATGTTAACATAGTGTTTTACATAAAAGCAGTGTTGTTTTTCTCAAACAGTGTGCAAAAAGATCTGTTACCTGCTAAGTAAAACAAGAAAAAGAAAATCACAGATCAGAAAGAGATGGGATTAGTGTCAGAATGGGGCGTGTTTGAGTATTGGCTTCTATTCTGGTGTGATTGACTTAGAGGCTGAAAACAGAAGTAACAGATGGGAAAAACAAGCAGGTCAGAAATGTGTCAGAAGGAAAAAAATGTTACAGAACAATAAAAGCATCCTTACTTAAATAAAAATAAGAATCAGATGTATTTTATAGCAATTTTATATAAATTAGGTGAAATGAAAAATTGTTAGGTATTTATAATGTAATAGAAGACACAGAATGGTCCTTTATACTGATATCTTCATCCTGCTGAAGTCAAAAAGCATTTGACTTCAATTCTTCTGCAATATCCTCCCCTCTTAAAAAATAAAATCTAATTAAATTATTAAAATTAATTAGATACTGAACTACTGACTTCAACAGAAGTTATGAGGCACAACAGAGAGTCCACCATTTCATTCGGTAAGGATGAGCTGTAATCGTCCTCTGAACTAAGAGAACACTGGTTCAGAAAGTGTCAGAACCATTAAGAAACCACAGAAAACATTTTGTTCTATTACCATATGTAATGGCTGAAATATGCAGAGTGTAAGGAATATTGTTAGAAACCTGTCCTGAGAACTTGAGGAAAATTTACCTCAGAAGAACAAAAAACATTTAGATATTGCATGTCAATTGCAGTTGCTCACTGAGAAGACAAAAATGCTTATGTTGAAACATTAATTTAGTCTGGTTTCATCTCAACCAACCAGTATTTTAAGCAGAAAGAGTTTTAAGATTTTTTATGCTGTAAGTGAAATAAAAATATCTTCCTGAAACTTTGCAATTACATGGAAAAAGAACACAGGAAAACAAATAAATTTAAAGAATATGAAAAGAGGACACCACAAAAAAAACCCTCTCAGAAACCCACCTCAAAAGAGCATTATGCAATAAAGTATATCTGTAGGTACTCTGTGCATGATTAGTCTTCCAGACCACTGACATTTTCCAAGCTGAATTGCCAGTTTAGACAGAGACAAACATATCTTGCAGGAAGTTTAGTAGGTTAAAAATTTCCTCAAGTAATACTACAGATAAAATCACAACAAGTTTTGTGCAGCTGAGCACCAATTTCACTGCTTGTTTGGAAAAATGGGTATCTTCCTTCAAGTAGAGTTTAGTGGGCTCCTTTGGTTGTAGTTGCAGGCACTATTCGATAATCCTTTGAAAATTATTTCTGTGGTTAGTTCACTAACAGCAAATGAATAAGATGGGCACTCCCATCCAGCTCATTAGTTTGTTCCTGTTTTCACTTGTTGCTCCCATATATACCATAATGACCACCTGGCAACAGCAGGGGGTGGAGTGTGCGAGAAATATTGTCAATCATATATAACTGACATAAATCATAAAAAACCCACAAAGAATGACCCATTTCAGGATCCTTCAGTGTTCACACGTAACTTATTCCTGTAATCTAATCCAAGTTTTTACAGTGTTTTTTTATAATTTGTATTAAGTCATAAGACAGGAAAGTGTTTTGAACAATACACCATGGATACACTCACTACATCTAGAGAACATTCAACTTTATACTGTATTACCTCAGAAAAGAAAACTATAAACCACAAGTTGGTTGAAAATGAAGGGGCTTTTTTGGTTCAACTATTTGTCCCATACACTCTTCAAATGAAGGACCATAGGTCATTCAGATGATGTAAATTGTCATCTCATCATAAACACTGTAATTGTCTTGACACAACTCCAATCAACCATCAGCTTTAGTCTGCCTTTAGATGATTGTGTTTAGCCTCAGTGTGAGAGAAAGCAAGAAAATTGAGATGAATGAGTACTGTGATACATAAATAACAGAATTAAGAACGGCTAACTCAGGTGATATGATTACACATTGCTTCCTAAGGCAATAAAAAAGTTATAGGTTGGTTTGTCACTTAATTCCCTCCTCTCTTTGCAACATCTACCTGGCACTCTTTCTCTGGTCCCTCCCTTTGTTTCCCTTTTAAAGTATCTCATATCCTATCTGTATAAAAAACTAAAATATCAAGAGAACAATCTGCCACTATTGGCAATTTTGCTTCTCATTGCTTGCTTAGCAATTTTTAACCAAGAGATTGGGAGGTTCTGTCTCTTAACAGACTTTACATAAGGGGAAAAAAAAGTGTGAAATCCACATTTGGGTTTTGGAAGTCTTAATATTCTTGATAAAAGGTTGTTTCTTTAACCTGAGTATTCTATTTCACATAGTGCTTAGCCACTGGCACAGAGTAAGGTGCAGTGAAAATACGAATTGTACTCAAAAACCACCCACAACAGTCATTTTGCAAGGAAGCCTATTAAGGACATGATTAATTTGTGCACAAACTGGAATCACATGCAGTTTCAGATTTACTGAATAGGAAGGGAGAAGCTAAATTGATGGTACTGATGTTTCATGGAAGTATAATAACCAGCCATAGTCAAGGACATGAACCTAGTGAGAAGCTGTGCAGCCCATCCCATTCAGAGTGCAGCAATCAGCGCTGTCCATCTCAGAGTTCCAAAAATAGTAGCTAATACATTTACTTTCTAAATTTCAACCCTTTTCCAGGATATATTTGTGTCATTTCAAATACTAAAATACTTAGCAAACAATCCATCTGGATGTTTTTTACAAATAATGAATGTTACATTTGTGATAATTAAAAGAATGTCCACATTTTGAAAATAATTGGCACTTACCTCTATTTCTTGAGCTTTCATGATTCTTTTCCTGCTGCAATTAAAAGCAGAAAAATGTATTAACTGCAGAAATAATTATGACAAAATCATAAAATAATAGACATACATGATCCAAATGAGACAGCCTAGCTCCTCCTCCATCCTGCTCCAAAGTAAAATCAACTACACTTTGCCTGATGTCTAGAGAGTCCTATGTAACCCATTTTTATGCTCCCCTAGCATTTTACTTTTTTTTCTTTTTTTTCCTCCCACAATGACTGGGATTAAGTGCTGGAACACATTACCCAATGGGGCCATGCAGTCCCTGTCACTTGACCTCTGTCTTGGGAGATGCTCATAATTCAATTGCACAAGTCCCTGTAAAACTGGGACTCATCTCCTGATGTAATTTTGAAGCATGAAAATTTACTCAAGGCAGTAATCTGGCCCCAGAATTTCAAACTTTGATTTTACACAATATTTGCTCAAAAAGATGCTCTTCGTTTATGACAGTAAAAATAGCATTAGGAATAGGCTAAATGCAAAATACTCCTAAATTTCATTCCATTACAAGATAGCTTTTCTTCAAAAATTTTAACAAGAAGGGGAAATTACAAAACTTTCTTCTTTTGTTGCAATTTCTAATGGGCATTTTTAAGCATTTTAGCTTTTGGTAACAAAGAGAGTGTACTGATTACCCTTCAGTACTAATTGCACTGTTTTATTTTATCTACGTACACTAAGGATTTGTTATTATTGTGCTCATAAAAGGTTTGTTTAGTCTTAAAAGCATCCAGACTGTACAAAGAAGATCACAGATGGTTGACCATACAAATTACTATTATTACAAATCATAAGTTATAAACAATTTCCAATCTAAATCAAATCAGTCTCTTCAAAGAAACTTACTTAAATTTACACAAATGCTTTTCCAAGATATAAAAGCTCCTCTTCTAGTGCTATTTTCTTTTTTGTCTTAATACACAAAAACTATCAACATCTCTTAAAACATCCTAACATTTTGACATCATTATTCAGAAATGCCATGTTAGCTGAAAAAGGTCGGCATAGTACCAAGTCTTATTTAGAAGGACTTCATATTAGCAATAAGGGGTGTAGAGAAGGATATTCAAAGGGACTCTTAATTTACAGTGATTCCCAAGAAGGTACAAAGCTATTTATAAGAAAGATTAGAGTTGATCTCTAAAGGTAGATGACATTCTAGGACTAATAAAATACACCAACCATTTAAGAAACAGTGAAGTTCATTTCTTAGCCTCATTTAAATACATATCATGTGAATTTTGTTTATTTTTCCCTTTTTCAAAGAAAATTAGTGTTTATAAACCTTGGATATTGGACCTAGAAGCATTCTGACATCCACTTATTTTTGTGGTTTTAAAAGGCTGTATTGCATATAGAACCTCACTTATCACTCTGTCTAAATCATCTGCTGAGGACCTGGGTATGTGTCTGCCAGAGTGGGCTACTGATAAAGAGGAGCCTTATTGTCTTTGGAAAACTCACACAAAGCCTCCTTTGCTATGGCTCTATTTAAAAAGTAGCTGCTGAATTAATCAAATTCCTAAAATAAACAAAGTACTAATTAGTGTAAAGCATATGGTAGATTGTCCTTGACATGTGACAAAAATTTAAATAATTTAATAAACATACATCATTAATTACAGAAGCTGATGAATGAGCGAGTGCAAAGTTACTTGCTTTTCTAACATTTTATAATGAAAAGTTACTATTAGATATATAATAAAATACAGTGAAAATTAAGAAAATCAGTTTTTTGTTCATTACCATTAAGGCTAATTCTGCAGTAGGGGTATTATATAGTTAATATAAATAATAATGACAATAATTATAATAGCTATAATAATAATAGAATAATTTTTATTAAAGAAAATATTCCATTAAGAGACGTGTCAGAATAGTTATTATCGTTAAAATATGTAAACGCTGTAGTAGCTGAATTAACAATATATTCACTTAAATTAATACAACTTTAATTAAAAGATATCTGAATCAACAATATATTCACTGAAATTAATACAACAACTTTAATTACAAGAAATCTGAATTACAAATGTACCGAAACTTTATATTCATGGGTGAAAAAGCAGCATGGTCACAGCCAGAGAGTAGAAGCACACAAACTGCACAAAGCAATCTGGTAAACTATTCTGAGACACAATTTGATCAATGACATTAGGCTGAACATTTGTGTTTCAAAGAAGTTTTACAGAATCGCACTTCAGCAGACTCTTAGCAACTGCAGTACAATTGCAATTTAAACTAAAAATGCTAAAAATGCATGCAAAGCAGAAGCAATGACATTTACATTTGTAAAGCTATTCTGTTAAGCAGCATTAAGCAAGGCCTTGCTTACTATGGTAAGGAAGAAAGAATGTGCAAAAAGTGAACCATTGTCCTCTTGCTCTTGTCAGAACACTACTGCAGAAAGCTTTTCAGTTTAATGTTTGCAGCAGGATTCTTGAACTGGTATTCTGCACACACAGCCCAGTCTTCTTAGAGATTGCCACCATTTACAGCAGCAAATTCTGAGAAAATAATATGCCACAGGTTGTTCTGGTATTGATTAAGGCATCACATGAATATAAGATCGTGTGAAGGAAACAAGATGTGAAGCAAAGTTGCTAGGCAAAAATAAGGTAATATATAAAGCTGTTGAAGTTTTCAGAATTAATGGTGTTCCCAGGAATATTATTAAATATTACAGTTTTAAGAGTAAGCCTTACAGGCCTGTGGAGAAAACATGATGAAGTCTCGAATTCATGAATCTATATGGAAGCAACCCAACAGTATTTGGGAAGCCTGAATACAAGAGAGAAATATTTCTCATTAAAACCAAAACCAAATCAAGAAAAGCCCAGCCACAGAGACGGGAAGAGTGAACTGTGAAATACACCAATTTGGTTCTTGGTTTGCTGATTTACATCCCTGAGGAACATGAAGAACAATCATGGCAGAGCCAGGAAGGTGAGTTTGAAGAAGTTGTTGCTCTCAGCATGAGGATTACAATCCCTTAAAAGCAGAGGGGAATCAGAGAAGAAATAAAGATATGAAAAAGTTCAACATCATCTTGTCTATGTCTACATACTCTGAAGGAAAACTATCTCTAGACCAGGCTTCAACAAAGTATGTGATTTGTATGGACGAAAAGTGGACAGAAGAAGTTCCACACAAAGATCCACAGGTTTTTCCTATTCAGGCCTGTCTGACATAAAAGCAAATAATCCAGATGGTGTCAAGGGCATATATTATTCTTAAAGGCAGCCTTGGACCATGTAAAGCAGAGCAGACAAAGCTTTTGCCCTCAAGGTGAAACAGTTCTGGGCTAAAGTTACTGTCTAAATCTCAAAGTTCTCCAGTACCAACTGAATTGAAGCAGCTTCCTGCTAATGACCCAGTAACACCATTTATACCACATGTATGCACTGTGTATTGCATTCCATGGAGTAACATTTCTTTCTTAAAACAGGCTGAGTCAGTCAGATTAGTACATTCTCAAAGCAACAATTCCTTTTGGTAGGATTGTTCAGGATTCATATAGACACATTTCCAAAACAATATTGCCTAGTGTAAAAAGACCTGCGTGCAGCAGGCCGCAGGTAGCTCCCGAGACAAACAAGCACCCTATAGGACCTATAAACCCTGATTACTCTGGCAGTTGAAAGGCAGGTGAGTAGTAATTTAGAGTTTTACCTTTCATTTCATGGATTCTTATTTCACTAAATCATTGGGGTTTAGTAGTACTGTAAAATTTTCTTTCATTTCTTTTTTTGTTTCCAATATAAGACCTTGTCCAAGAGGAATCCTAATGATTCTACAGGCCCAATGAAACTGTAGTAAAAGGCCAAATATATATTCCTTCATTTTACTGGAGCAGAGAAAGGCCTGTTTTCGAAATCTTGCTGTTTTTCCACAATGAAAAAAAAAAAAAATCTAATAAAATCTACCTGCTGATTTTCAGGATTAATTCTTCCATTGGCTGTTACCCTTCTATCCATACACCTCATTATCATCAATTGTCCTAGAACTGGTCACAGTTCTGAGCTGAACAGGAAAAAAAAAACAATAGAACATACACAGAAGGTTACTCTGCATAGATTTCTTAGGCAGCTCGCTCTTACAGAAACACAGTGTATCTATAGTTTCTTTAATGTGATGTCTTCATACTTGTTCTTTAATGACAGACCTAATCTATCCAAAATTTATAAGAAGTTTCACAGCACATGACAGAAAAGCATTCTACCAATTTTATCCTTCTGTGCAGCGTTGCTGTTTCTCTAACGGTTTAAGCATTAAGATGCTTAATGCATGGTTTAAGCAGCAGAAGAAGTGTATACTTTTGCATTAAAACATGTACTACTATGAACAAAACCACTTATATACTGAAGATCGTACAAGCCAATTTATGTAGTTAAATCCAGCCTACAGCTCTCCTTAGCTGAGTTGGAGGAGGAAGCTACATAAATTATGACTTTACAGAAGTAATTACTGCTATTTGTGCATATTTTGCATTAAACTTTATTTGCTCAGACACTCAGTGTAGTATTACTTTCCCGTGCACAGACAGCATAAGATGTAGCTTCTTCAAGCCTACCAAGAAAGAAATGCAATAACAGGACACTTGGTGAGGTGTTGCAGATGAAGGTACTTGTCTGATATAGCTCAGAAGCTAATCATATTCATTGTATATATATTTTTTTTGCAATTATATGAGAACACTTTAGATTTGAATAGGCAAAGAACGGGGAAAGAGATCTCCAAGAAGCAACACTTCTGCATACTGAATTATTACTGAAAATTCTAGGATACAGTATTTAATGGGTATTCTATTATCTTCCACTTTACATGAGTTCCTAAAGCTCCAGGTACCCTCACAGCTACTGAACAGTAGTATATTTCCTGGCAATATAGTGCTACTTAAAAAAAAGAAAAAGCAAGCCACTACAGATGAATCTTAGCCAAGAATTTCCAATGACATTAATGGAAGTAATTTGCCTAAAATCCCTATTCATTTTTCTCTTTAAATTTCAGAGGTGGTTTTAAGTGCAATTTTCTAAAACCACATAATGTATTTTGCTTTTTATTATTCAGTCTGTCTAAGGCTGAATCAGATCTTATTTTTCCTCTTGGCAAATTTTTGCACAGATAGAAGAAAACTGCGGGAAGAATGACAATTAGGGATTATAGACATGACAGCATAAACATAAATTATCTCCTTATAAAACAGGAATGCAAGTAATATTTAGTCCGCATTAAGATACAATTATGGGTAAAACTGTAGTCTATCCACCAGTATTGATTAAAACCATTATGCTGACACACTGCTACATTACAAACAGGTTGTTTCTACCATTCATCCTATGAGGGCAGATAAGGTACTGCAGCAAAGCAAAAGAAAAGTTCATTATAGGAATATTAATCAATTGCACCTGCCCTTTTGTGACTTGTTCAACTCTATATTTGAGGAACACATTCATTTAAACCAGAGATTTGATGAAAGGTTATATTGTATTACCTACTGGGTGACATTTAGGAAACTAGAAAGTAAAATTAGGATCATATTTTCTTCTACTGAATCTTAGAAAATTCAGGATTAACTCAGTATTTGATTGGTGAATTTCAACTTATTTTTCAAAATGAATTATGAAGTGCAGCTATATACTGTGCAGACATACTAACAACTGGTTACAGTTTTCCTATTGTGCAGTAGGCAATGTATTGTAAAGCTTTCAACTATTTTCTCCTGGCATTCATGCTGGAAACAATTCGCTTAAAAAAAAAGTTTGCAGAGAGCTGAAATAACAATCCAGTAAATAGCTGAAGTTCTAATCTAACTGATAATATTATATTTTTAATTATAATCCCTTTATACATATACATCTATATGATGAAGACGTTTATTTTTCTTCCCTTGAACTGATACAAGTAAACACAAATAAAATAGGGTTTGTTATGACTAATAAACTACAAAGTTTTGCAAGTATCTCCTTGTACCAAACCAATGAGTTTGAATTTATTCCATCTTAGGATGGAGTAGGTCCCAGGAAGCAGTCACTTGCAAAACAGGACAGATGTATCCAAATGGTAAGCTCCGTTCTTTACTAATTGCTAATAATAAACCCTAAAAAGAAATTTTTGAAAATACGAGGGCATAGAAAATATTTGAAGATTCAGTAATTTCTTTGAAAGGCTTGCTTTACTCATGCCCCACTTAGAGCAGGAATGAAGGAATAATGAAATAAATAACTAAGCTTTATATGGAAAGTCAGACTGACCAATGCAATGATTTCTCAGACCTTTATAAAAATACCACTATCTACTGCAGTGGGATTACTCCTTTAAAATTTTGGGGGTCAGCTTATTGCAATACAGTAGCTACTATTAATTTCAGAATTGTAGTATCCAATTATGTAATATCAAATAATGACACATATACCAACAAGCTAAATACATTCTGTTAAGATGATGCAATATTAGTGCTTTATTACTTGCATTGACGAATGACAATAATCCTCAGGTAATAGTAATAGAAAGTAATGGCATTTTCACGGAACATTAGCGAAATAAAAATTCCACTGATGCCTCAAGAGAGTGATAGGCTTTACTTGTCCCTAGAAAATAGACTTGAATTATAGGCTGCTTATTCCATGTTACATAACCAGAGTTAGAAGCAATACATGAAACAAATGACTAATAATTTTTGTTTGGTTTGTTTTCATTGAAAGAAGGTGCACAGAATAAGCTTGTTAGAGTTTTCTTACTTCAAATAATATTTTGTTAGAATGCATTGGGTAAGGGAATTCAATTCTATAAAGTGGTTTGATAGAATTGACAATGAACATTAAGCAGAAGCTATTAATATTATGCAATGTAATAGAAATATTTATAGCTATTAAACTTAATTCACATAAATGTTCATACACTGCATTGTTTATACATTGTGTTCATTTATATAAATAGTATAAATGCAGTGGAGCATAGTTAACGAAGTACGTTATATGAAAACTTAAAAATTAGAAAATACTAAAAAGGATGTGTCAAGTGAAACAAAAATCTCTTACTCATCTCTGGCATCTCATGAGACCCCACCTCAAGTACTGTGTTCAGCTCTGGGATGCCCAGCATACTTACATGGACCTGCTGGAGTGAGCTCAGGGGAAGGCCACAAAGATGCTCAGAGGACTGAATCACTTCTCCTATGAAGACAGGTTGAGAGACCTGGGGTTTTTCAGTCCACAGAAGGGAAGGCAGGGGGGCTGCGACTAGCTGATCTTTAAGTTACCTTCAAGGCCAAACCATTCTATGATTCTGTGAGCAATTTTAATGAAGTCAAATAGCAACATTTTTGTATTAGTAAAGTTTGGGAGAGCTTTGTTATGAATGTTATGTTTTAGGCATTAAGTTTCCATGTTCTTAACGCTATAGTTATTTAATCGTAGTTGTATCAATGCATAACAATAAGGAAAAAGATGTGATTAGACATCTTTTTATTAGGCTGTCATTAAGCTCTCCATTGTCTTTGTGACAAGACTAAGCAGAGGTACCAAAACTCTAAATGTTTTCAATGGGTAGCCTATCCTTTAGCCTCATTTTTTGAAAGGAAACTGGGGATTTTTGTTGTTGTTACTAATGCTGCTGTTCATAATGGAAAACAAATCTGAAACTGAAAGACATCACATTCCCTTAGCTCATGGTTGAAGGGATTAGAGTATTCTGATGGATGTAGTGTTCTTGTCTGGTATGATTTACCATGAAATCAGTTATCAGGAACAAATACAATGCCCTGAGCTGGACTACTTATATGATCCCACCAGCAATTATAAAAGAGAAAAAAATAACATGTCATAACAACTACTTTAATCTAGCAGTCATCTTACCCAGAACTGAAGGCATTTTAGGGTAAGCATAGCCCATTTCAGTAAGTTCACAAGGTAAGAGGACTTTCTTACTGTTATTTTGATTTATAAGCAATGGAGATTAAGTCACAGTTTTCCAGTTACAAAATTCTCAAAAGAAAAGGCTGAAGAAAGCCAAATCAAATACACCTAAACCCAATATACGTAAACACGGATCAATGCTTCTTAGCATGCCTCGTTGAAAATATCTCAAATGAAAAAATTTAAACTGCTCAGGACAATAAAAGTTTAGAAATTGCTTAGATATTGTGATAGCAAATATTTGTACTGCAAGATAACAAAAGCTATGGCTCACATGAAGTACAAATGGGCTGTTTGACCTGACATCTTGGTAACACAAAATCAGAACAGTGGCTGCTGTAAAAGAAAAAAAGAAAAAGGTATAGTCGTATTTCATTAAATACGGTTTTATCTAAAATATACCAGATTTGTGTTCCCACTGCACATCACATACTTAGAAAAATTATCACAGTTCAAAATGACAACTGAAAGCAAAAAAAAAGTAAGCAATGAAGGAGGAAGTGTTAAAACTAGTAATGTATTTTCCCAGCACTAAAATGAGATAATTTATTCTGAATTTTTTTTCTACCACACAAAGTATAGGAATAATAGTATTAAGGACATTTTAAAATGTGGATATTGAAAAGAAGCATGAATGGAAGACCTAATATATAGCCAATTTAAAAGGAGCCGCATAGTGCACAAATAATTTGGTGTACTTTAGTGCACTAGAGTCCAATGTCACAAAGAGCTTGCTTGCTTTCTTTTATTGCTGTATACCAGTGTTACATTTCCTCAGCTAGGAATACATCACTGTACAGATGCACAGTATACTAATGTTTAAAACACTAGTGTGTTGACCCTGGCTGGATGGCAGCACCCACCAAAGCTGCTCTATCACTCCCCTCCACAAGTGGACAGCAAGAGAGAAAATATAATGAAAAGTTCATGAGTTAAGGACTGGGAGAGATTACTCACCAAATCCTGGCACAGGCAAAACAGATCAGAATTAGAGATATTAACTGAAATTATTGATAACAAAATCAGAGCAGGATAAAGTAAAATAAGACCTTAAAAACACCTTCCCCCCCACTCCTCCCTTCTTCCTGAATTCTACCTCTTTTGCCCCAGCAGTGCAGGGAGATGGGGAGTGAGGGTTTAGGTCAGTTCATCACACATTGTTCCTGCCGTTGTTCAGGGAGAGAAGCCCTTCCCCTGCTTCAGCATGGGATCCCTCCCCTGGGAGACAGTCCTTCATGAACTTCTCCACCCTGAATCCATCCCTTCTGCAACAGTTCTCCATATAATGCTGCTGTTGTAACATGGGTTACTCTTCCACAGGATGCAGTCCTTCAGGCACAGCCTGCTCCCACATGGGCTCCCCATGGGGTGACAAGACCCACCAGAAAGCTGCTCCAGCAAGGGCTCCTCTTTCCATGGCCCTGCAGGTCCCTGCCAACCTCCTTTCTGGCCTCCACCTGCTTTGGTGTGGCTCTCCTACATGGGCTGCAGGTGCATCTCTGCATCCCCATGGTCCTCCATGGGAGGCACAGCTGCTTCACCATGGTTTTAACCACAGGCTGCAGGAGAATCCCCGCTGGGGCACCTGGAACACCTCCTCCCTCTCCTTCTGCATAGACATTGGTGTCTACAGAGCAGTTCCTCTCACTTGTTTTCATTCTGCTCCTCACTTCGTGATGTGGTGTGTGGGGTCGACAGCCCTCACCGCGCTCTTCCCACAGCATCCCTTGTGGAGTCACCATGGCAGCATTCCGGTGCCTCCTGCACAAACACACAGCCCAGCCCTGCAGGTGGGCACAGGCAGCCTCTCACACACAGTCTGGAGCGTCCCGCAGACAAAGCCCAAGGGGTCTTTGCTCGCAGTTCCAAAGGGTTTGTTTGGGTTCGGGGCCGGGTACAAACCCCTCGAACGGGGCCGAAGGCAAAGGAGCCTGAGGGAACGCGAGCTGTGGTTTCACACTGAGGGGCAGCAGGGCCGGGCAGAGCATCACTAACCCATGGTCTGAGGGCTGCAGGGTGCACGCAATGCTGAATGACATAACAAGAACCAATGGAGGGGAGAGGGGAGGGCAGGGAGACCCAGGGGCCACGGGGGTGCCGAGAGGAGCAGAACTTTCTGGCAGGTGCCATGGGGAGAAACCATTTACCAGCAACAGAGCGGGAGTGCAGACTCCGCCACCACAACTTGGTGCAGTTACATCTGCACAATAACTTTTCTTCCTTCTTGAACAAGTCATCACAGACGAGTTACTCTCAATTGCTGACTGACTCGGCCTTGGCCAGCTGTGGGTCCGTGCTGGAGCTGGCTGACATTGGCTGTGTGGGACATGAAGGAAGCCTCTGGCAGCTTCTCACAGAAGCCACCCCTGCAGCTCCCCTGCTACAAAAACCAGGTCATGCTAACCCAACACAAAAGCAAATGCCTTAACTACACAATTATTTTCATTTAAAAACAAAATTGAAATAGATAACTAGAATAAGAGGTGAAAAATAAACCACAAACTAAGTTGATCCCTATTTAGTTAAAAAAAAAAATCTGGGGTACAGCTCAGTTTGTCTACCAACAAAACTGTTATACATCATATTTATTATTTAATATAATTTTTATATTGACTTTTACATTTCTCACATTATAAGCATTGTCTATGCTACAGGATACCGCTTTCATTTTAACAAACCAAGATAATAAATGTTAATATAGACAATAAAAGTCCACATCTTCTAGGTAATAAATAGATATTCTTCTTATAAATAGGTATTTAATCCATGAGGAAAATGACTGAGAAAAAGAAGCAATGGAAAAGAATAAAATAAAGGATTTGTCTGATAGGAAAAAAATAAATATATGGAATTAAATTACAGCGTAGTCTTGAGGACCTGAGGACTAAGAGGCAACAAGGAAGCCATGGGAAAGAGACAGATCTCATAAACACACACTTCAAGTATCTGGCCTCTTTCATGATCTTAGAAATCCAAACTGCACAAATTTAAACAGGAGCAAATCACCTCAAGTAATATATCAAAAAAATCTCTCCTGGCTTTGTTTTGCTATTACTGGAATTGAAATTTGTGATGACAACTTGCCATCATAGCAGAAGATGAAAAAACATGCTAATCAAGTGTCTTAGGTTACAATGGTATGTATTCTATCACCATCTTCATGGGATGTTGGGGCCGGGTGGGGCAGTGTTCCTGATGGCCGCAGAACGGTTTTCTAATGGGCCGGTCGTTAAAGCCAGATGGGGCATTTTACTCATCCTCAACGACTGCAGATAGTGGCCCATCATCCCATTGTGAGATGCCCCGCCCAGGGGGAGGAATCCATGTATCCCTATCTGCATACAAACTGGAATTTGAAGCACCACAGGCAGCTTTTTCCACTGGATTCCCAGAGGAAGACCAGATCCTTCTACACCACCACTGAACCTTCAGAGGAGAACTACACCTTTCACAGGATCATTGCTTCAACAGAACCGCATCTATCACTCCCAGAGGACTGCAACCACCTTCTAAGTGGACTACTACCAACACCCTGACCGACAGGGTGTCAGGTTGTATTCTGACTCTGTCAGTGTTTTTGTATTATTACTTTTTTTTTCCTATTAAATTGTAGTTCTGACTTTGAGCCTCTCACTGATTTGCTTTCAAACTACCACATCAAGAATCTTAAATGACAGCTGATACAGATTGTGTTTGCATTGAATCCCAAATACCACAAAGGTAAAAAACCATTTCTTATCTATTCAGAGGGTAACTGAAAATCCTCTTCCTAGGATTCAATGTAAGAAGGCCAAACTGACTACTGGAGAAGGTAATTACATTGCCAGTGTATACCACCATGTTATATTTTACTTTTTGTTGCCAACCTGGCATGTGAAATTAAAAAACCAATGTTTATCAAAAGGTAGATAATACATGTGAATCTCATCATCCCTCAAAAATATCTGGTTGAGATTTATCTTTTCCACAGTGATGACGTTCAGTAAGAAGAATAAAAAAGATAGGTACAGCAAGAGGTTCAGCCCAATAGTTAAAATGCACCTTTGCTCCCTGACTGGCCCTCTTGGTTTGACTACAAGTTTATAGACAGTCATTGCTAGTAAGTACCAGTAGGCTCCTTGAAAGGAGGAATCAGCCTTGCCTTAATTCCAGACTTTGACGTTCAACCCCTCAGTGACTGACTAGCTGGAAGGATTATAGAAGAAATTTTACAGGGAGATTTTCGAAGCAACTTTCCTAAGACTTAAAAAATGCTCTGAACATGTAATGAGAGACAGCAAAAATAAAGTGTTTAATTGATATTAGCTTATTAATGCACAATGATTGTAATGGGTTTAAAAAAAAATTACCCATACCTTTTTAATGCTATTGCCCACAGGAAAAATCAGATTAGAATGCAGAATTCCCTCCCTTTACTGAGAAAATGATAATAAAATAAAAATTAAAATAAAATTTTAAAAATTACTTCTTGACTACACTTACAAGTGATTAAGGGGGGAAAAAAGTAAAACTGAGTCTTGCTACTTCTAATCCTGGAATTTGCATAATGCATAGCTACTGTGCTAATGAAACCTCAGAATGAAGAAAATTCTCATGTTACTTTAGAGTTGAGAACAGCACTGACATGACCAGGAAAAGCTCTGCTCTTAGTCCTCAGATTTCACTGCTCATCTTCGATAGATTTTTCTCCCTTCTCTCTCTAGCACAGAGGATTTTAGAGGATCAAATGTTATGACTTCTCAGATCCTACAAGCAAACAGATTTTCTAGATAGACACTGTGAACTATAAATCTCAGGTTGTTTGGAGACCAGACAACAAAGGGAAAGTGCAGACCATTTCTGAATCCTAGAATACTTCTTTCTGTGCATTTCTTTCTTGTTCATGACACCCTAAATGACAACAAAACCATTGAACACTCAACCTGTCTATATTTTACAGGCATTTCAGTGCTGTTAGTTGATGAAGAACATTTTATAAGCTTTGGGCTAAAACCTAAATGTAATACATGGGTTTTTTCTGTCCTTGTGCATTCAAATTTGCTTTTAATAACCTGGAACAGAAGTTTACATTTTTCTCTTGCTTTGTTTAATTCAGACAAAGTCCTTATTGCTTAAACAATTCTAAACTGGATCTAATTCTAATGTAACCTAAACCCCTCTAAACTGACCAAGTCCTGAGCCCTAATTTAATGTGCATCAGAGTTGAATTGACAAATTTAGCAGCAAACAGCAACAGGAAGAAGAGAAGGAGAGAGGAAAAAGGGAGAGGCAGGTTTTTTACAGGAAGTTAAAAGAAATATTTTAGTCTGGAGAAATATCAGAGTCAAGAGTGAGGCCTGCACATCTGAGTCACTTCCCCTTAGCCCTGTGGTGAAACAAGATGAAATCAGAACAAGGCTGGAAAGAAGTTTGAATCACCACATCAGCAGAAGCCAGTGAAAGCTGGCACACCCCCTTTGCTGTATCCTCCATATGCCCCTGCTCAGCTGGACAAAAGAAGCTCTTTTCTGATGGAGCATCCTGCACAGGGCCAGGCTAAGGCTGAGGCTCAGGCTGAACTCTGACTTCCCTGGATTCTCCCCTGTCTCTGTTCCCAGGTTCCCCTGAGCCCACCCCCACCCATGCTGTCAGGGCAGTACTTGCTCCCAGTGAAGGGTTAGCCCTGACTCCTGCGAACATGATAGCCCTAACCTTGAAAGTTCAGAATTGGGCCTAAGTAAGGAGTCCAGGGGACAAGGACTAAACTACACCTTCACCAAGTGTCCCTTGAGAGTAAAACTGAACTGCTCCCCACCCATGATGAGGTCATTAACAACAAGGCACTGTCACCAGTTCTATTCCCTTCTAAACCATGTGAACCACCTGGCTTGCCAAGGAGGGCTGTGCGCACGTGTCAGACACGTAGAGTTGGCATGCTCTGGAGTACACATATGGATGTACAGGCTATATTCCATATTTCTTAGCATCTGACAGAGAATCAGCAGCCAACATTTGCCATTCTGTTGGCTGCCACCTGCCTGTGTATACCTGGAAATCTCAGAGCACACACTCTTTCACTGAAGACATTGCATAAACATTGGTCTCTGTCAGAGGCATGCAAATTACACGAAGAAAATTCATTAGGATGCTAAAAATACTTCCTAACAATATCAGGTGGGAACCTAGGTATTAAAAAATTGCTCACAATACTTCAGCAGCAGTGCAAAAAGACTCCCAAATGGAAAGTACCTTACAAACTTTTCCAGTGTTTTGACAAATGAAGAACCAAGGATTACCTACCTGGCTTAACAAGAAATTCACATGCTGTTCAGACACAGCCTAGTAGTTTTCAGCATAACCACATAAATGTAAGCTGTGGCAGTTAAACAAGGGAAGGGAATGAAACGAAAACTTTGAGGAGTGCTTTATAATAATCTTTCTCAGTTCTGTTTCAAGGGAACTCATATCTTCCTGGTTTTGAATACTTCATATATAAACAATACAGTCAAACACTTGATCTTCACTGCCATTATAACAGCCATGATAATGAACATTACTATAATTAATGGTGTATTATAATAAATCAAAGAATGTGAGGACCTTTGGCGGTCACCCTGTCATATCTCCTTGCTCAAGCATGGTCACCTGCAACAGGTTGTCCTGGACCACACCCACATAGTTTTTAAATACCTGCCCAGATGAAGACACTGCAGGCTCTCTGGGCAATCTATTCCAGCGTTGAGACACCCTCAAAGTAAAATAATGTTTTCTTGTGCATAATTTTTTTCTCTATTTATAAAGTTTTTTTCCACAGAAATGCTATTCTTATGCTTTCAGATATCGTATAGATATCTGAAATAGATATCTATCTATAGATAGACAAAATTCCTACTTGTAATTTCTATGCATGAGAAGCTGAAATTGTTCATAATCCCTTTTAAAAGAACAAAACCTTTACGATAGGAATGCCTGTTTTCATCACAAACACAATCATGATATCAAGATAATACCTATGTATCAACAGGATTGTTTTTCCCTGCAGGTTGACATTTAAAGTTGCTGTGGTTGGACTATTGTTCAAGTCAGACAAATTCCCCTTTATTAGAGCAAGAATGATTAATCTTTTTTTTTCTTTAATCTTTGCACACATAAACTTGCATACCTATTGCCTGATCAAAGCAAATATAACTCCACATATTCATTATCATCTGTTTGTAGTAAATATTCTACTGGCTTAACTTAATTTAAGCACTTGATTTATTACGTGTTTGATTGAATCAGAAAGTTTCTTTTATCATATTATTTACATTTTGAGTATGCGTATCTGTGCCAAGGTTTGTTTTAAAAATTGGCTTTAGAAAAGTTTTACATTCCCAGGTTTTTTACACAGTCATATATCCCTAATACCAAAAGCGGAACCATACTAAAATATTTTTTATCTAGACATCTTGCCTAGGAAAAAACTCACCATATTTTTCAATATAATGTTTTATATCAAGTTTTAATTATTTTATGGTTTTTGCATATGTCTATGTGTGATTCCCCCATCATTAAACTTGAAAATCTTATGACCACCTATTCTAAGAATTATATGAGTTATCAGTATATTAAAAGCATAATTAAGAAACACCAACATATGAATAGTTCCACATACATTCATTAAGATCAGACACCATCTAACCTCCAAAATAATGCTAATCATACCCCATATTCTGTCCTTCATTGTTCTCATAGTCTTCATGGTTTTGTGTTGCGGTTCTTTTGCACATGTGATTTCTCTCCCCCATGATTCATTCCACAGTTTACATTACTAGTCTCTTTCTTCCTTCTAGATTTCAAAGTACTTTTCTTGTGCTATTTATTTTATTTTGATTACAGCTGTCAAATGGAAATAAAGTGATGAGACAAAGTTTTGAATAATACTCAGCATAAACACCTGTGTGCTGATACAGTTATGTATTTCCTTGACTGTGGCCTGATTCGGTCTTTGTTCTGATTGAGAACATTCCCTAGGGGATGCATAATTGTATAAGTTTAAGATTTTATTTTTCATCTGTTAGGAAACTTCTTGTATTCAATTCACGTATCATACACATATTAGCTAACAGGGAAGTATTTTACTTGTTTGAGGACTCACACTGTCAATTCCTCCTTATATGTGGAGATAGACTCACACAACATTGGGTCTTTTTTATTAACTGGACCAAAAAGAAATATTTTTCAAAATTTATAAAAAGTATTGAGAAATAAAAGTATCAGTATCTTGAAACATTAATAGAAACTAACATTTAGAGTTTCCAGCTATAATTCAGACCTTTTAATTGTAGCATAAAAATTCAGAAGGGTGAAATTTTCTTTATCTTCTCTGTTTGCCTGGCTATAGGTCTTGAGGTGCCTCAGATGTTGCTCCCACAACTACCATGCCAAGAAGAAATTAAGTTAATCAGATCTCTGCTAGCTTTAGACAGCCCATGGAAATATTATAACCCTTTTCCTTGTTTTACAGAACCACCACAGAAGTTTCCCTTTCAACTACCAGAAGAAGAGCAGGATTTGTTAGCTGAGAACTGTTTTGGGAGTCCTGGATTCATGACAAAGGAGGATTAGGTGGGCAAAATTTGAATGGCATGTTGAATACGGGAACCATCTAACTCAGAAAGCATCTGCACTATGCCATGGTCCAAAACTGCTAAATTCAGCAAGCACTGGGAATATCTACCTCTTGCAAACAACCTCTATTTACCAGTTAACTTCAACACTATTCTTATTTGATGGGTATTTTCCCTGTTTGCTTCTTGGACTGAAGTTCACCGAGGACTGAAGCAAGTCATTGCCTTAAGCAGATGCTGACAGTTGCTTTAAGAGAGAGCCTCTCCTGGCTCTCTCTCTGATATAACTAATTTAATAATGAATATTAATATAATTAATGGTGTTTCCGTTGATATAATTAATCTCTAGTTTTTGAAGCTAAAACAGATCTTATGTCTTTCTCTTTGAAAAAATTAATTTCTGAACATTACTTCAATAAACACAAAAAAGACAAGGCTGGAATGTAATTTATCCTTTGATCATGGAAGAAAAGCAGGAAGTACTAGAAAATAATCCATACCTTGTGCCGTAATCTTACTAGGGGCTGGTAGGGCCTAAAGTCGTATCCTTCCTTGACTGGCCACCCATCTGCTCCCAGCAAAATGCATCCAAGAAGTAAAACAGCAGACCACCACATAAACATCTTTACAGGTCCGTTCCTGTCAAAATAAAATGTACAGGTTCAGAGATGCAATATTACTTTGGCACGAGCCATATAATAAAGGTTTACAATACTGATAATCCATTTGTAGACTTGAATAAATATAGTAGATATAGGACAATCCATCTGGCACAACAACAAAGAGAAAAAATGGTAGTACTATTTGGGACAGTAGTATCAATTCGGTTGTTCTGAAGTGAGCCTTTTCTTATCACAATTCAGTATTCATATGAGGGAGTCACGGAGGAAACAACCAGGAAAAGTCAAAGAAAAGACAGAACATGAGAGAAAAGCAGTTATGAAAAATGTTATACTTTTTTCCTAGATGAAAGAAAAAAAAATTATCATCAGGCACATGTTCATCAACTTTTTCTTTTAAATGTGGTCTCTCGATGCACTATTCACAACATAAAAACTTATAATAATCATACTCACAAATTTATAGATATATATGGCATGAGAGTTTCCTTATATGGTTCCTAATGGATGCACACATGTACATTTCATAAGTGATTTCAAAACCTACTAGAGATATGCTATATTTATTATTGATATTCAGCGTTTGTGTTGAAGCCATCATGTTAAACAGACAACACAGCAAACTGATCTTCATTACTTCAAGACGCTCCCAAGTCAGTCTGTTTAGTCTGTATTATTTAATCCTGCATTATGGGACAGAGACAAGCCACTTTCATGCATGAGTGGGGTTTTTTCCCCTTTTCTACTGTGCTTTCAGTTCACTTAGCCTGCCAATGTAGAAACCTCTGATAAGAATAAAGATATACAGGGATAAGTACAAAACATCGTAAGTGTGCCCTAGGAGCCCAGATTGTGCACCGAATGTTCAAGTCTTGCCTGACATTTTCTTTTCTCTGGGAAATCATCTGAGCATAAAAAGTGAACAAATTGGGGATCACTTATTATCCTGTATCATTTACAGTCATGCTCCTGGCAATACTGCTACACAAACTGTGGTTTTGATTCCTATCATTCTTCATATAGCAGTAGTCCTCACAGTCACCTGAAGGCAAAGGGACTGAATAGAATTAATTCCTGTGGAGATATTAAATGTAGTAAATGGACTCTACTCTTACCTCTATTCACAGTCTTAGTAAAAGATCCCGCTTAAATCTGCTACCCTTCTTTGGGGACTTGGTAAAACCACGTAAAAGTCTGTTTCATTCGCACTCCAGCTGATTTTTACCAGCCTGCCTTGCTTTCACACTTGTAATTCAAACTAAAGCTCGACATTAATACACCATATTACTTTGACATCACTTACTTCTTGTTCCACCAAACCCAATCTCATTCTGGGTCTCCCTATTAATCAAACTTAACATTTCTTCTCATTTATCATTGCTTATTCCGACCATATCCACTTCAATTACCTTCCTTTGGCACTCCAGCTTTTCTAATATACATAGTAGAAGTATCTCTCTTAGGAGAGCTTGCACAGAATACATTAAGCAGGGAATTATTTGAAACACAGAAAACAAGTTCTATTACAGAGAAATATTTTACATAAATAACTTGAGGCTCGTTCTTTTACACCTGTTCAGTAACAGAGTATTATAATGAGGATAGAAAATGACACAGTGAAATTTTCTTCTTGGGTTCCCCTCACACTCCCACCAAAACAGAAGGGCTAATCAGATGTTCTGATGGAACTTTCCTATGGGATTATTACAACTATTCTAGCTCACTGACAGGAAACACCAAAAAAAGACTATTTCAGAACTCTGCGAATTCAAGTACATTATGGTATGGCATTTCCCTTCATGGACTCTGTATTAGTTCTCAGTATCCCTGTTACTGGAAAAATAGGTCCATTAAAAAAAAAAAAAGAACTTAACAAAAGAAATATGACAGATCAAAATATTGATTTTTTTTAATCTCAAAGGAAACATCCCTTTATTTGATTTTTTTAATTTTTAATACTTAATTGTTGACATTCAAGGTCAGAATCAGACTCGTTTAGCACTTGTTCATGCTGAGACTAGCTATGCATGGTTGAACCTTTGTCCCCTTTGTGCACTTCTGGAATATCTCTCTGTACAATGAAAATTTGGTTGGAAAACAGCCGTTTTGCAGAAGGTTGTAAGAGCTGCCACATTCCACCACCCTCCCACAAACTGAAAATATTTTAGCCTCATGTGGTATAAAAGAATAGAGCCCTTAGAGTTTTGAAAATTGTTTGACCTTGAAAGGCTTATTCTTTGTACTTGTGCAGAAGAAGAGAAAATTATTACATGCTCAGTTTCTGACTTCATTGACTGATACTTGGATGAACACTTACAACACAAATTTTAAAAGTAAGCTTCTAGGACAGATACCACCTAAAATCCCAAAAATATGCACGGTGTATGCAGTTATTATTTACTTTTTTAGAATTTAAAATAGACACTTTTTTTAAAGTAGCATACATTTTCTATTTATTTTTTTTTTTTGTGTCTTAAATAATTATTTATTTTAAAATTACTACCAAAACCACAGTTCTCCCTAATACAGTAGTATTATGAAGTCTTCATTTTAAGAAAAATTATGATTTGTCCTGAAGACTTACATTGTTAAAGAGCTGAACTAAGTGCAGGAATAAAAATGACTTTTCAAAACTTCATTACAGCTCTAGATTTTGGTGCTGCATATAGCTGAACAGAAAGAAATAAGGTATCAAGACTATATATTCACATTACCTAAAATTCCTTCTTTCTTATTCCTACTTGAAGATACAGCACAAATTATAAGCAAATTGTTTTAATATTATATTATCAAGAAATCAGAAATTGTGTTTTGGATGGTTATATCATGCATTCTGGGGCAAAATGACAAATTTCTGAACTCAAAATTGCATTTATGATCTAGACACTCTACTCAATAATTATAATCTGGCAGAACTTGATGTTTCAGTGTTTAGATAGCATTCTTCTGTATTTTTAACTTCATTAATTACATATTTGTAAAGGAATTGCTTATAGATTTTTATTATGTGTCTTTTATTTTCACTGACAACTGTTGCTTCTTTATATTCATATAACCATGTTTGGAAATCTGATGAGTTTACTTGGTTTAGTCTCTCTTTAAGTAGATACCAGTCTGTATCTCTGCATTTTCCTGTTCCTTTCTTTGCTAATTTCTCACTTATATTATAACTCATAGGTTAAAATGCAAAGAAAAATTTAAAAATTATAAAATATTCCAGTACATATTCTAATGTGCACATGTGTATATATGATTTGTCTACCAGTAAACACTGAACTGAAATTCTTAAACAACTACTACCAGTAACTCCCTATCTTCCATCCTATTAATGCAACCAGTTAATTTACAGCTGTGCACCACATGTAAGTAATTAGGGGGTGGGGTCCCCCTCAAACAACAAAAATAATTAGGGGGCTGAGTTTCTTTCCTCAATGTGCATTAATTTTCTCATTAACAATGACCTTAATGCACTATTTTAGCATCAAACTGATCTATGTTTTAGGAGTCTTATGTCTTGTTTGCCATCTTTGGATTTTCCTCATGAGCTGAGGAGGAATAGAATGAAGGATGTCGAACAGATAATGGTTGCTCCTTATTTCTCACTGTACAGTAATTTCATCAGTATCAAATTTAGATTTTCCTTTCTGGTTCTCAGAAACCTCTGTCATTTCACTTTTTAGCCCATTTCCAGGACATTCATGAATCTGATGTACTCTGCAGTCTCCTCACTATTGATTTCTTTCCATTTCAGTTACTTCTGAAATTTTTTTATAAATTATTATCCATAAGAGGATTCTTTTATTCTTTGTCAAGTCTATTCCTTAAAACTTTTGGATGAGAAGCACTGCTGGGAGAGCTATAGCTTCTGGACTGACAGAAGGAATACCTTAGGATATCTCACTTGCCTCATTTAGGTAAGGGAATTGGGATCCTTAAATATTTTTCAGGGATTTTTTTTAAGCAAAGAAAACTACATGAAAAGTTCACAGAGTTTCCACCATCACCCTGAGGACCAGATAGTCATCCTTGAGTTGGAGACAATTAATTTTAATTCTTGAGAAAATGTAATGCAAACCTATATCTCCTTTTTTTCTCCTGCTAGTGCTTTTCAACCTTCTAAGTCCAATATTTTGTGCAAAACAAACTAAATCCCAGTTCTGACACCTTATTTATGAATATCCAATAATGATTAAAATATTCTACAATACCATAGTGACTGCTTCCTCTCAAAGTTATTATGACTTCTAAATCTTCTCAGCAGCTCATTGGTAATATAAATTTTGTTCTTTGCCTGACTCTTTCTTGCTGGACTAGGAAAGAGGTTGCTAGTGTGAGAGTTTAGCAAATACATAATAAGCACTACTATACCTGTCCCCATGCTGTAATCTTCACAGAGAAGATTGAAAAGATATCGTATTTTACGCAACCAGTTCCAAATGTGTATTTACAGCGTACTAAAAAAAACTAATTAATGTAACCTGGCTTAGCCAGAGCTTATATGAAGAGTTAAAACATATAACACATTACAAGAATGCTCTATTTTAAAATGTATATATATTTAAAATAAGGAACTTTACGATTTTCAAAGCTCTTGTTTTTCCAGAGTTTCTCAGCTATTATGCTGTGTTCTGTGTTGATAAATGGTAACTAGCCAGGATATTTGGCATTAAGAAAAGAGATATAATTCATTTGAAAATGTAAGTATTCCATCCCAATAAACTGATCTGATCAACTTAATGCCCCTACAAAGTATAATAAATGAAATCTTAAATACTGGCTGAATCACTGCATTCCTCCTGCCTTTAAAAGAAAAGATATATCAGATATTAACCAAGCATTATTTAAAAGGTCAGTTTCAACATATCAAGGAGTAGTACTGTATGGTCTCAGGAAATGTCAGTCTGTCTTTTACATATTATTAATCTGAGAAAAAATAAGAATAAAATTAATTGTCTATTTTGTGGGGATCAGAAAAAGACCATAAGCTATGTCACCATATTCAGTGTTATTAATAGGCTTTTAATACAGCCACGGTAACAAATATAAACCATGCTTCATTTCCTGTGACTTTGAGGATTTCATTGCATACAATGATGGACACAAATAACCAGCCATGACGGAATACACTGCTACCATTTCTTTAGATGATTTTATCTACCTTTATGGTTTCACGGCAGAAAGGTAGCAGCAAACAAAGTCTTTTCTTGCTTAGAGACTACTATATTGCATTAACTTTGAACGAATAGCAGAAGTTTCAGCTAAAATAATGTATTTTCCCTTTAGCCTGCCTCTACTCTACCCTAGTGCCCCACATCTTCACACACAGTCAGCCTTCGAAAACATTGCAACAGTTATCTTTACACCAAAATGGGGTTTCTACAAAGTAGTCACAGTACCATATTTTCTTATGAATGCAGTATCATATTTTCTTATGAATCCATGTCTAGCAATGTTTCTCCTTGTCAAAATGCAATGTGGAAAGCAGATCACAGTGTCGAGGGGGCAGCTCTCACCCCCACGACTTGCTGACAGCTTTTGAGCACTGCACACTTCATGCTGTCACCTTCCAGTTCTCCTCCAGAAGCGGCAGCCACACTCTGAACCAGAGTTGTTAGGTCACCCTAACTATGTACAGCAAGCTTGGGGATTGCAACAGTGAAGTGCAGCGCTGCCACGGCAGCCAACAGCTCGTACATCTGCGTCCCAATCTGTTCTGTCTCTCAGCTGCGACTTTATGCAGCTACAGCCACTCACTGTGCCGGCACATGCTCTTCATCCTTCACCCACCAAAGGAGGCTGGCAAGTCATTTTGGAACAGCCAGCACTGCTACTGACAGCTCATGTGCTGGAACACACAGGAGAAGTTTTTTGGTTTTTTTTAAATTTCATGAAAAGCCCTCACCATGCCAGATGTATCCTGCCTTCTGCTGACTCCTACACATCTCTCCCTCGCTCCTTTCCTACTTAAAACTGCAAACCATCACACTGCACAAGCAGAAGGTGAGTGCAGTCCCTTGAACTCCTGCACTACTGCACTTGGTCTTTGTGCAGACATTACAAACATGTCAGGTGGTTCCAAGGGAGGTCCCTCCAGACATCACCGTGGTGAGCAACCAGCACCAGGGCCAGACTTCCCTGCCTTTCACTGTTACTCTCTCTCTCTGCCCTCATGCCACTGGCACTGCCAGGTGCTGGCAGGTAAAAGCAGAAGCCCAGGCAGCCCATCTTCCCCCGTGGGGGGAAGCAAGCACGATCTATTTGCCCAGGGCTTTTCTAGAAGGACTTTTTTGGAATTGGCTCCAAAGATCTACAGCGGCTCATGTGAACCTCTACACAAGTGGCCTGATCATATCAGGGCCATTTCTGAATGGTCAAAACACCTGAAATGCAGATGCAGCAAGGGCACTTTGCTGCTAACTTCATGCCCTAATCTGATCTTACCATTTTCAGTATATTTATTTATTTATATAAAGGATGACACCCAGA
Source organism: Eopsaltria australis (assembly GCA_034509425.1). Lineage (NCBI taxonomy): Eukaryota > Metazoa > Chordata > Aves > Passeriformes > Petroicidae > Eopsaltria > Eopsaltria australis. Next base: position 2,726,065 of record JAVTVJ010000049.1, read on the forward strand.
TGTCTTAGTGACCCAGGTTTCAATGAATTATAATGAAATGAGAAATGGCAATTTAAACCTTTCTTATAAGTTCTTCACATGATCTTATAATTTCTTTAATACTTCAGAAAGAAGAACAAAATGAGGGTACTATAGTTCACATATCTCAGAGGAGATTTTTTAATGGATTTGAGTTGCATGTATTGAGCTATTTTGTTCCCAAGACTTCAGTATCAACATCAGGGTAGTTTTAGCATCATTGATAGATGCAAGTGCTAATTTGTGGGGGATATACTGTTAGTGAGGTAGTCTCTTTCTTCCTTTGTTAAGCAAACTTGTAACAGCTGGTTCCTCAATATCTTAGAGGATTAATGTTTACCATCATGGCAGTACCTGAATCAATGGGAATTCAACCACTTTATGTTATGAAACCAGAAACAGAAAACCTGCCAGCTTAGAACGCAGGTGAATAGTTTGGTACTGTTAATATTTTACAAAATTCATAAATTTACACTTACTATACCATTGTGTAGCTGAGTACTTTGCAGATGCTAGAAAAGATAAATATTTTGGTTTTCAAGTTTTTAATGTTTTTCTTCTAAAATAAAGCACTACTAACATTAACTAAATGTAAGAAGAAACAGCTGTTGGCACTTCTATAGTAAATTGTTAAGAGTACATTTGAGAAAGAGCATTATCCTAGAGAAAGCAAAATGGCCACTTAAGATACAACTTTTTCTTAAAACAGGTAACCTGCTAAATTAAAGACTCGAATTCTCCATATTTGCTTTGACATAGTGATCTACCACCCTTAATTCTCTCTTTTGTTATTCAAGAAAATATTGAGGTTTGGTAAAACAGTAGTTACCAACAAAACCATTTAAAGCTTTGCATTATTGAACTCCTTGGATGAATGCTACAGCATGATATGTCTATCATTAACTCAAACAGCCATTACAATTTAGAGAAGCATTTTCTGTTAAGTATTCTAATTAATGTTATGATTTTATTCCTTGAAATCTATGAAACTCTCTGCATTGAGTCCTATAGCCAACAGAGATGGATCCCATCTTTTTTACCCAGTGAAAGAGATTCTTCAGTAACTCAGCTGGTTTCAAATCAACCCACCTGGAGATTGTTCCTCAAGATCACAATGAAAATGGAAAAGACTGGAATAGACAGGTTTGAGGTTTTTGCCTCTAATTGGACTTGAAGTAACAAAAGAATTATAAAGGACTATAGAAGGAAACCAAGTCCTAAACCACAACAATGTAAAGAGAGAAGGAAGTTCGGAACAGGGGAAGTAGCATTTCAGCAGTCTTCATAGAATGGAAAGATAACTAGAGTGCATATCAGCAAGAGATGCGACATGGGAAAGTCTATGACGTGCAAGAAACACAGAAGGACATGAATGCACTCTGGTGTGATGGAGAAGAGTATACACAACAGTATACAAACACTGACAGGAAATATGAAATTATCAAACTGCAGAGAATAAAGATGCACGTGGATTTTGGTATAATTGGATCGAAGCACAGCTCAATTAGTAACCAAAAGGACTGATGAATGTTGCAGCTATTTAAATAAACAAGGACTATTTGTAGCTGAGGGCAGTTTGTCCTTATCAGGATTGAACCAAAAATACATTTGCCCTCCAGTACTCTTCCCCAGTACCCACATTAATATAATTAACTATAGATGAAATCTTGACCTAATTGACAACATGAAAACCACTAAAATCCACATTTAATCTATTTGGTCCCAAATTTCACTCTATTTATAGGATTTAGTTACAATGAACATTCACAAGAATGGAAACAAAACTTTAACTCTGTTAACAAAGATGAAAGAAATTCAAAGTTTCTTGTGATTGTTTTTCGAAAAAAATCTATGTCCATTCATGTAGGTTCACTGAAGTATACAAATAGAGTAAAGTGTTCTGTCCTTGAATAGCCAAAATAGTTACAGGTATTTTCTCTTTTTCAATTTAGCTGCTGTGGAGTTTTTTGCCTCTCTCCTTTCCTGCACTGTGGTGACTCGACTCTCTTTCTTCTTTATTGTCACAAAGGTCAGCTTTCTTCACGAGCCTCAATTCAGCACAATCAGAAAGAAATACAGAAAATTGCATTTGTTTTGTATAAAGCCGGCATAGGTTCCTAGTGCCAAGTGCTTGGATATTAAAGTCCTAGTCTATAAAAGAAGGATTTTTTCACCTTATGTAAAAGAAATTATTAGACTGAGAAAAATAGGAAGGAAACACATACAGTTTCTGAGATTTTATAAAACAAAAAACCTCACCTTATCATACATGATAAAAAAAATTTACTCTGACAGCTGACTTGGTCATTTGCATTCTACTATTTATATTAAGTGTAATGCATCATTATAGTGCATAGTAATTTTCCTAGAAAAACTGCAGCCTTCTTTAAATTTTGCAAAGATATTTCTAATAAAATAACACATTGTATGCTTACAATCCTATTCAATAGGATCCAAACCTACATTTCCTGCTATGTTTTAACTGTCTTGCACTATTTTTCTGGGTTTTATTGCCTATGATTTTATACCGCTCTAATGTAACTACAAGGAAGAAGTCTTCCAAATGCATGCTGGAAAGCTGACAGCAAACCAGAAAAACCTACCATTTCCTGATTAGGTTGTCGCTAAATAGGACTGTAAAAAAAAAATATTTTTTTCAATAATTTATTAGATTAAAAATTGTAATTGGTAAGAAGAATAGAATGGAGATGATACAAATCAATGAGCAGCCAATATGTGGTTTTGAAATAGTACTATGTGAAAGGAATGTATTTTGTGTCTCCTCAACCACCATTTTATAATACATTGAAGACAGTTTTTTGTGTGTTCATTGACCTAAAAAACCAAAATTTATTTGGTTTGGGTTTTTTGGGTTTTGAGGGGGATTTTTTGCACTGTTTCACTATTTTTGGAAAGGCAAAAAGGTAAGTATCTTCAGTTTTATTTATACAACAGAAATACAGGAAAAAGATAATGTAGAATTGACTGGAATTAAGTTTTGACCATCAGTGTGCCAGGAAACACTAGAAAGAGCCTCTTAACAAAAAAAAAAAAAACTATATTTCAACAAGAATTAATGCTTAGATGCACACTCCGTATTACATCTGGTATGAACTATATGCATAGACAAGAACATCCCATCTTTTCTCACGTGAAAGTGTCACTCTGAAGCTACAGCCTGAAGGGTGATCACCCCACCTCTCTGAAATACATGTTTGTGCTCCCTTTTTCATCCCACCTTGACGCTATTCTCATTTTTTGACTCAACCACATTGACTCTGGGATTGTCTAGGCCTTTGTGAAGTGCAACGCTCACGAAGAGGAGCCAGGAGATGTCGCTGAATATCACATTCCAACTGCTCTGTCACAAATGCTGATCATGTGGCAAATGTCCAAGTGGCCCTTTATTGACAAATCAGTTACTGTCATATGAATTATCCCCAGTGCTGACTCAGGTAAGCATCCCCATGCTATTAGAACTGAAAGCTTCCCTTGCCTCTGTCTGTATTTCAAAGGTCTGGAAATGCCTACCACTCAGCAATTTCAAATATTTCTTATTATGCAGATGAGATTTTCTGGAAGCCACAAAACACAGAAATTCATCGAAGCAGAGAAAGAGGGATTTGAAAGTTATTTTGAAGGCTTTTATCTGGTTCAGCAACATGCAGTGGAATCTGAAGACTTCACTATCTTTCAGTTCTTGTGTGACTATTAAGCAGTAGAAAGAGCCTCAATGGAGGATATCCAAATGACTTTAATTAATCACCTTAATATTAATCACTTTCATACAGTCGTTCTTGCATTCTGAAAAATCTCTAATTTTGAAAAATCAGGATTACCCTGCCTACAGAGAGAGGGAAGAATCCACTTTTCTTTTTCATCTTCAATGTCCTAACAATGTCCTAACTCTTCTTCTGCATAGAAGGGGCAGTCTGATGTTCAATGAAGAGAGGGGATAATAGCTTTCATCCTCCAGAGTATGACATGGATCACCTCAAACCACAGCTGATAGCAAATCCAGGGTCAAACCTTCTCTCTTTGCATCCTCCAAAAATACTGAGTATGATCTGTAGCAATAGAAAGTTCCAGCAGGAAGAGAGTGCCAAAGAAGGATAAAGGCAATAAATGTAGGGGACAAAACTGATGCATCGGGTTCACTGTATATCTTCTTGACCTGGTGCAGATAAGGGAAAAGGGGATGCTGCTAAGGAGGGAGAGGGAATATTCCATGTAGCAATGCATACTGCTCATATTCCTTAATTCCTCACTGCTGACACTGCACCCAGTGGCTGCAATTCCTATGTTGAGCACTTGGAAATAATACAAGAGCAGAGCCATTGCTATTCTCTCTCAAGTTGACTGCTTTGGGCAGCCTCCCATGCTTAAAGCCAGCCCCAACAACAACCCAAGATCCAGTTTGTAAGGTCCTGCTATGTACTCCATTTTCCTTAATAATACCTCAGAGTTACAGCCTCAGAGTTCCCTACAGTTCTGAGTAAACCATATAATACACAATGCATACTGAGGAAAACAAGAGTAGGTGCCATTAAAAATATCAAAAAGTATCCCTTCTTTCCAAAGTCACTTGACTTCTTTGAACATCATCCATGAAAGATAGTCTGGATTCAGGGATATTTTGGCTATTCTAAAAGCCCAAGGGAGATATAAATCTGGAAAGAGAATATATAAAAACTACTCCTGAAGAACCATTTACAAAGCTGGGAAAGAGAGCCCTTTTCAGCTCTTTGGGGTTGGGTTTTTTTTTTTGTGTGTGTTTTTTTTTTGGTTGGTTGGTTGGTTTTTCTTTTTTTTTTTTTTTTTTTTTTTCAGATTTTTTTTAACCATAATGGGATATCAGAAACAGGCCTGGGAGGATAAATTCAGATATTGTTTGCTTTACATCAGTCTCTTTCTAGATTAGCATTCCCATAAGGCTATCCTCACTCGAGATAATACGATAGGGATAAAGTATCCCGCTAGAAGCTCTGAGAGAAGTTTTAAGCTATGTCTTGGGATGCAAGGGGGAGAGAGTAGTTACCTGCAGTTCAGTGTCTAAAGTCATAAGACTGTACTGCTTTGTTCAAGTTTTATCCCAGACAGTCTATGTTACAGTCTATGTCTACAGTAACACATTGGTTCAATCAAATCAGTTTTACATAATTTTGAAAGAAGCTGTCTTGTTCCACGAGAGCTTAAACTGATCTTTGGCCATGACATTCCAGCTACCAGCTGGAGAGCAGTGCAGGAAAAGGTTAATTTCTAGCCAGATCAGCTCAATAATCCAGCTCACCACTCATATCAACACCACTAGCCAACAGATGGAAAGACTGATCAACGGGTGTAATAGGATGTGATGGATAGCAGTGACCCCCACACAGTTCAATTAATACTGTTAATCTATTTAGCTACAAAGTGAAATTGCACACCTTATTCTCTGATTGTGGCTTTACTTGCCCTGTTACATCAAAGTGAACACAATAAACTTTAAATCAACTTATTTAAAATACAACTGACAGGCTGTTTAAACAAGCTTAGCACACTAGTATCTCTCTTACATTGTTGTGACAATAAGTGTGGCCAAGAATCCCACAGCAAAATGCAAGACTTTTTGGCTACTGTGATTCTCAATTATCTATTATTTTATCTATTGTAAATAGCCATTCTAGAGCAGCATTCTAGTTTTTAGGGTGGTTTTCTGGTCATAACAGCCCTTCCTGAACATCCAGAAATTTAGGACTTTTCTTTAGCAATACTGATTTTTACCATTAATAGTTTTCTGTTGTTACATTTGCTTGCTGGGTCTAATTTTATAATATTTCCTGCAGATGGCCAGAAATAACATGCGTACAAGGATAAAAAGGAGAATGCAAATTTCGAAACAATGCCCTAATCTTCATTACAGAAGTGTTCAACTAGTAATTAAGTGTAAAGCTGCACATATGGTGTCTGATTTATCCTCATATTTTCACTGATGCAAAATGCTATGATAATATTAATGTAAATGTAACCATACCACTTTTCAGTCAGTCTGGGAGCACAGAAAAGCTTTTTTTTTTTTTCTTCTTTTTTGCCATTAGTAATTGCACTTTTTTTTTCCCCACTAGAAACTGAAAGTCACAGGTTTAGCTACTGCAGACTTTTTTGTTCTCCTTTGTGCATTTAAGGGAAGTAGCTACTTCCCTAAAATACACAAAGAATTTCATTCTCTTTGGATGGATCTGGAGTTATAGTCTTCTGGTTTAGGATTATTTCATCAATGTTTTCATTCCGAGAAGATGCTATGATGTCCAGCAAATAAGAAGAGTTTCTCTAGTGAAGTATGTCCAAGGCTTCTGCCCTCGGCCTAAACATCTTACACTACATTCCTGCTGAAGAGAAAAATGACACTGTCTCTTAACATGGAGCAATAGAGAAAATATTTCTCAGTCCATAGAGTCCTTCCTTGTAAGAATACTTTAGAGTACACTCTGAAGTTTTTGTAAATTTGTATGTACAATTACTAGGTTTTTTATTTCACTTACCACTCACTTTCCACTCTGTTTTTAAGCTCACCTCTGCCAAATTCTGACCCTTCATTTGTGAGCAGTAATGTGTCTTTTTCTGTGTATAGATGTATATTGGTACAAGCTAAAAGGAGCAGCAGGATTTAACTCCTGTTCAGACAGCTCAGCTCCTAGAAAGCATAACCTTCTATTTTCTGTACTCCAATTCCTGGTAGTCTTGAGAGACTAGGTAAACTCAGAAACATCCTAAGTTAGAAATTTATGAGCAACTCTTCTTAAAAGGTCCTTTTTCATATTCAAAAACTCAAAGATGAAATTTATACATAATGATAATACCAGCTTCCCCTCCCCTCTCCCAACCCCCTCACAACTTTTTATGAAGGATAATTAAATTGTAAAAATATTGACTATGAAAAAGTCTCTCTCTGAATTGTTTCTCCTCCACTTGCACTTATTAACGAAATTCAGAAAAATATTTTTGTCTAGATGTACCCTATTTATTCAGGAAATTTCAACTCTGAAGCTTCATTTTTAGGCCTCATCTTTGCAAATCAGTTGAACCTTCACACACATTGCATGCTCATTTTAAAGCAGTTTGACTCTTTTCAATAGCACTTTTCTATTTCATTGTGCCTCAATTGAAGTTCCTTATGGAGGTGTTTTAATTTGTGAAGTCTTACAGTTGACATTTTGTATTCCATGCAAAGGTTGCATGAGGAACTGTTATAAATTGTTATAGATAATTAAAGGCTCAATCTTTAGCACAAAATACCTGGCTTTCTGAGGCTAAAAGGACTTTTGTGAAATAAATTATTATCAAAAATAAAGTAAACCCATTGCAAAAATAATACAGGAAAAACAAAGTGCACAACCACTGCTGGACCTAAATACCAGAAACAGAAGAAAATTACTTATGCATTATTTCTGTCCCACACAAATAATTCCAATGCCGTTATTACAGGATTATAAAAGAACTGATCCCTCAGACACTGGTCAAAAGCAATGAAAAATTCATGATGACTACTGGCTTACAAATCTAGTCTAAATGCAGAACGAAAAGTGCTGAGAAGATACTTTTCCTTAAATATTCACTGATTAGAGTGATAGCAATAAACTCTTTGCAGCAAATGGCATTCCTTTTTGACCTCCCAAATTTGTTGTGGCCTGCAAATTGGTTGACTTTACCGATGGTAACCTCAGAAATCCAGTTCTAGAGAGAAATGGTGAATTGATGCTTAAAAATCCCTCAAATTACCAAAAATTTCGCCTTAATAAAAACACCAAAACGGGTCTCATGGTTGATGGATACAAATCAATATGCCACAGAAGCCATCTGCTGCATGTTTGGATAAGAAAGTTGATGTTGCAAATCAAAATTATAATCTGAGATGTTAAGGATCTCAGATGTACAGGAAGTTTAAAATAAGTCCTTACTTTGAATATTGAAAAAACCCCCAGCAATTATTAATGATTTTTGCAATGCTTATATATAACATTGCAACCCTTCTCATAGCTCTTTTTGGAAAAGCCCCAACTGAACAGAATCATTAATCACTGGAAAAAACCTCTAAGATCACTGAGTCCAACCCTTAGCCCAGCACTGCTGTGTTCACCAGTAAGCACTGTCCCCAAGTGACACATCCACATGTTTCTCGATCACTTCCAGGGATTCTAGCTAAACCACTTCCCAGGGTAGCCTGTTCCAATGCCTGACCACCCTTTTAGTGAAGACATTTTTCTTAATGGGAAATATTTAATACTCAACACTTAATATTTAAATAACACAAATTTTAAAATTCAGAATTTCCATCCATGCATACAATCTCCTGTCCACTTTCTTTATTAGAAAAAAATAACAAAAGTACAGAACTATTTGCTTATTTTTTTAACCATTGAAAGCTTCATGATCAGCTCTTTAGACTTTCTTTCACCATTTACTCATGACAACTCCAGAAACACGCCCACCTTATAAAAAATACAAGACTAACTCACTATATTTGGATCTTTGTCTCTCAAAAGGCAAGCAGAGAATGATAAAACTGAAATTATTAGCCATAATACTTCACAGTGTTCATCGAGGAGTCAGATGCAGCACATAAATTAATAAAAGCACTCTAAATCATTTGAGTCAGCAAATTATATCACAAACTTTCATTTAAATTTCCTTATTAATGTGAGAGATGTTCTATCTGAGAAACCATGAGAACAGGGGGGTGCTCTTTTTTATATGGATTTCTGAGACTTTGGAAGTATAAATCAAATTTTCAGTATAGATTTTTTAATGATGTATGTGTATATCGTATATTTTTACAAAGACAAGCATAGCAGCCCTTTTAAAAGTTTACTTATGCATGGAAGAGATTACTGAGAGCCTAGAACAGTAGATGAATGTGACTATCACACAGAAAAGATATAAAGGGCATGAATATGTTAAAATATTAGGTTTTTGGTTTTTGGGGACACAAATTTTAAGATCTGATGCTTGAAGCACTCTACTAATGTTTCAAATGCAACCTCCAAGGTGCAGAAAACCTCCCCCCACCCTGCTGACTGCACCAAGAACATACAAATGTAGAATGTTCAAATATTTCTGTGAGAAAAATTCTCCAAGCATAAAATAAGAGAGTCAGCCTATTATTAGACAGTAGACTAAAATGCAACTATAGCTAAGCAACACTTTAAATTCACTAGAAAAACTGTCTTCAGTTCAAAAAATAGTTAGCATTATACAAGAGTTAAATCTCAGGAGTGATGTTAATTATGGTTCTTTCTTTCAGTGTCCCAAGGAAACAAATAAATCAGCCCATGCATCTATGTCTATAAAAGGTTTTACAGAATATTACCATTTATCAAAATCAGCCTTGAGCAAATATCAAAAATTCTAAAAGAGAAATATATTTTTTGTTTTGAAATATTACTATGGCACTAATTATCCTTGGTTTCTGAACTACATGAGAATATAAAGGTAGTATAAATAAAAGACAGAAACCAAACATACACCTTAGTAGACCAACAATTTTAAAAACAGTATTTTGACTCTCCACTATACTAGCTAAGATTGATTCACCTTAAAAGGCATAGGAAATAAATGAAAAATATAATCAGTCTTCAAACTATCACAACTTGTCTTGTAGTTTATTTTAAATAAGAATATTCTCTCTGTCAAAGTAGTTGATAATATGGAAGAGCAGCACTGTGATGAACTGCATTTCAACTTAAAAATCAGCCCTCAAGATTAAAAACATCAATTTCACCCTGAAGCTGAGGTTATGGCTAACCTTGGCTGTTGCAAGGAGAGGGAGGATCCATGCAACTTAATTCTACTTGACAAGGACAAACCCAAAATACTGTCACAAAGGGCTTCTTTTCCTTTCTCTGTGGCCTTTCCGCTGCAAAAACTGATGATGAGCTGAACTAATGTTTCCATCTTGAAGCACAGCAGAGAGAAAAGAACGGCTCACTGTCAAAATAAGATGCTACTTTTAAAAAATAACTAAATTTAATTTAAATTTAATTTAATTTTTTTTATCTAAGCTAGAGAGACATGGAGTTGATGCATTGAAGAGGATCTTTTTATAAGGGTATGTAGTGATAGGATGATAGAGAATAACTTTAAACTGAGACTAGTTTTAGGTAATATATTAGGAGGAAATTCTTCACTATGAGGGTGTTGACACACCAGAACAGCTTGTCCGGAGAAGCTGTGGATGCTCCAAGCCCTGGAAGTGTTCAAGGCCAGACTGGATGGACTTCGAGCAACCTGGTCTAGTGTAAGGTGTTCTTTTCCACGGGTCTTGGAACAAGATGATCTCTAAGGTCCCTTCCAATCCAAAGCATTCTTTCCTTGATAAAATCAGATTTTGCACTCCTATAAATACTGCAGAGACAACTGAGCAAATGTTTGAAAATGAAACTGTCTTCCAGAGAATTTTCAGAGCATTCACCTCTCAGACCAGAGGCATGTCTGTAGAACACCAAGAAAATCTGCCTTTAACAAAGGTACCTGGTCTCAGATTTCTTTTAGATCTCAAATCTCTCATAAAAGCTGAATAGTTAACCAAGATGTGGTAGAAATGCAACATCTTATAAAAGCTTCTGCTTTTTGTTAATTTAAGACTCAAAACAGACCCTTAGGATGGAAAAATTAGACACTGCTACAAATGATGATGCAGAAGGAACAACAACCTCTCCAAAACGTGACAAAATAATTATCTTAAATCATAAATGCAAAAGCATTTTCAAAATTAACAAGATGCATACCTTCTTTTACTTAGGTACAATAAGTTATTTTCTGCTCTATTAATAAAAAGTTGGACTACTGCAACTCTAAAACACATATTTGTGAATTGGTCATTCATTCATGTGCATCTAGCCTTCCATTGCACTACACTTTGTCCTCAGAAAGCACACACTAGTCTTTTCTGCATATATATTAAATGTGTTTGAACCTTGCATGTTTCTTGTTATCACTGGAAGGCCATGCTTGTTACCAAATACAATCCTCAATTCTATAAATAATGGTAACATTAGTGCACTATATTTACTCTGTAATAGAACCAAAGGTTTAATTTGTTCTTTTGACTACTTTTACATATGAATCAAAATTTTCCTTGATCTACCAGAATAATGTGAAAGTGCTTTAGTTTTTCTTTCTTAGCAAATCATTTATGACAAAATTTAATAAAAACCATAAACAACATATATTACCAGTTATAGTGGTGTTTTAAGTAAAGTTTACGAAAGAAAATACGTTTAAAAATAGAACTTGAAATGTTGAACTTTGGAAACAAGTCATAATCTGCAAGCTCTTTGAAAACAAAGTTTATTTCTACCACTCATCATGTAAGAATTTCTACCTGTTTTTGTTTTATTGTTTATTGATTGGTTTAAATGTGTAGAATGATTTACATATTATTTAGGAAGACAAAGTTCTGTTATAATAAAAAAAATACCTACAGTTCAGAGTTAAAATTTAGAAAGCCTCTAAAATATTTTAGTTCCTAATGGAAGCAAAAGTATGTACAGTAATAATCTAGAAGTTCCTATCATTTAATAAAAGAGCATTTTTAGTAATAAGTAAATTTTTATCTGATTGAAGTTATGAGCTGCTTTCAGATTACTTTATTTCTTTCTGTAGATATTAGGAAATTCCTTATGAAGGAACTAAAAATACTTTCAGAAAGTTTTTAATATGCTGATGTGAAAATGATAATGATAGTGGCTTTTACCACAAGACCGCCTATTCAGTGGTAAAAATATTTCAGATTACAATAAGCCTCACAGAATAAAATGAGAAGAAAGCTCTCTCTATCAAGAAAAGAAAGAAGTATTTTAAATATCCTTCATCTTCTATCTAACATTTTCAAGTACTTTATTGCACAAAAAAGTCTTTCTGAAGTCTGCTCTGAAAAGCACTGCTGGACACCAACCTCAGTTAATTCAAATGCAAATAAACTGTGAACTTCAACCTACTTCAAGCAATCAGTGCAAGCATTGCCAACTCTCCCCCTATTTAACTCTTTACACCTTCTTATTTTCTTAAGATTTGCACGACTCAGCACTGCAACCAAATAATTCACCGCTAATTTTACAAAATGTATGGTATAAGGAGTGATTAACTGAATAGACATACTATGATAGTTTCAAGGATAATAAGTGCAAATACCTGCATAAGCATAGCTATCACATAATGGTAAAAACACATAACAAATACATAGTCATTCCCATCCCCTCTTGGTAAAGAATCATACCTGGCTAAACCACAGCAACCTCTCTTGGCCAGTATATTTAGCCAATATAAACAGAAGTGACAATGGCATAGAGGAAATGAGAGATACCAGTAATTAGGCAGCCTTTTTGAAGTTCTTCTGCCACAGTAACTGCAGAAATTCCTTGATCTGCACTAGCCCACCCAAATAAAGACACATCTGCTAATAAAAGCAACTGCTAGAAAGGAACACAACCTACCAGGATACAAGTCTTTACAACCAGAGGTTACCTAACCCAAAACCTAAAGAAAGAACTCGTAAAATAACACAGGAGAGAATAAAGCTCTGGGTTTGGTTTCTCTTCAATATTTTTCCTGGCCAGTAGGAACCTTTGATACTGGAGGTGTTAGAGGGAGTTTCACATGGCACTATTTTCAAAGGGGCTAGACAACTACTGCTCTTGGCCAACCCACATCTTTCTCCGTGTCTCTTTACTACAGAGAAAATATTTGACTTGCTGCTCTTTTGATAATATAAAATTGTTCTTTGTCTTTTCCATCTACCAAGAGGCAGGGGAAAGCGTGCTGTATTAAATATGTATAATATCATATGCAAACAAGTTTCCAGTCTTTTCATTTGCTGACAGCTATTCCCTATGCTTCAGAAGGTAAAAAAAAAAAAAAAAAAAGAAAAAAGAAAAAAGCTTAAATTAAAAACCAGGATTAAACAGCTTTACAAACAAACTTGCTAATCTATTTACTCTAAAATTATGTACCACAACAGACCAAGTTGCACTAAATAGTTAATGAACATGGTTCAGCTTCTACTTAGAATAACTGTAGAACAAAGTCAAGTCTGGTGTTTGATTCATTGCTTCCCCTTGAGCCAGTGATTCACTCCTGCGATATTTAATGTCCACAATTATCCCATAATATTTGCCAGTCTGGAGAAAAATAATCAGAACTGACTTCCTAAACTTCATTTGACCTCTTACCTTTGAGATATCAAAGCCAAGTTCAGATCTGTTAAATAGCAGAACTATAGAGATGGAACTCCATCTTTAGATTTGAAACTAACAAAACTGAGCAGAGCCTTGTTTCTAATATTGTTTTATAGTCTCTAAAAGAGAAGAGCGACAAAAAATTTTTGTCTTCTGAAATGTTATATGAAGTCACTGTTTGGAACAGAATGTATTTTTATGAGAAAAATAAAAGTTTAGTATTTTTAAAAGACATAATTTATGGGACTATAACAGTTCTTTTATTCTAAGACTTAATATTGCTTTTAAACAAATAGTGAGAATTATTGGATAAACTCACACACAAAATCAGAATGAAAAGCTAATACGATTAGGTAAAGCTAGAACACACCTAGAATGGAGCAACCACAGTATCTGGGCTTTTACTGATTACCATATGCTGCCAAGGCCTTAAACCAACAAATAACCAAGTGATCCACTGGAAAAAGTAAGCTTTGGACCTCTGACAAGCTTCTGTATGTGTTGGTATTTTCAATAGTTGTAAGTATGTGCCCTCATATGCACACCTTTGTGTTGGTCAGCTTAAGAAGGGTCTATAAAGTTGCTCTTTAAACCCAAATTTTCCCTGAATCCTGTTTTTGTAACAAAACTTCTCCCTGATTTCGCATTAGTGCTGCAGTCAGCTGTTTGGTCAAGTCATTAACAACTTCTGCATGATGTTGGTAAGGACATGGAACTACATATTATACAAAACTATATTCTTACAAGTTTACAAATATGCTTGAACAAGGTTTACTAATGCAGACAGACTTCTTCTAGTTAGAACTAATGGCCAAAATGGCTATGGACCACACTTAATGTATACATATATTTAGAACACCATTTTGCTGAAAAATAGCAGTGCCATTTTACCTCCTACAGAGTATATGTATAATTTCAAATATTGATTTTTCAAACATGATTTATCAAATAAATCAGCCTAATACAAATGAAGGCAAAATATTACATAGAAAATACAATCAGATATAAGATATCAATTTAAAAGCACAGAATTCATGTCTTAGTATCAATGTTTATCATCTGATTGATGCTGGTAAAATGACTGATCTCAGAAAGGTCAGTGACTTTTAATCAAGTAATGATGGAGATAGTCCTGTCAACTGGAAAAAGACTATGTGTGTGAATAAATACCACTCAAGTGAACAATGATTTGCAGATTCCAAAAATTAAAAGTTTGGATATATAATTAGTGGGCTAGGGTTGTTCCATTGTGGGTCTTTTTTCCCCTTGGTATTATTGTAGCGTCTGTACCACATGGTTGAAAATAACTTTTTCAATATAATTTTGTAATGTCTACTTCAAAAAGTAAACATCCTGAATCTCCATACGTTAAAAGTCATCATTTAAAATTATATTTCAAATAAAAATATTTCAAAGGAAATCAATATGCATGTCAATGACAGATGATAAGAGCTGTCTTAGCTGATAGACTGTCAGTGAAGGCCTGCAACCAGTGCAAGTGATGTGTAATAAACTTTCATCCCCTATTGCTGAGAGAGGAAGAAGACAGCTGTTTTATAACTGGGGAGAGGGGAAGTGGGAGAGAACAATAAAACATATTTCCTAATTCTACCCAAATGCAATGAAAGTCTTGGCACCCTAAACTACTTTCTCCTCATTTTGCTGGCTTTCAGCTTTACCCATCAGTAGCTCTGTGCTGCTGCCTGATGGTTATCTTTATACTCTAGCTGATACATTCAGCAAAAAGAACCCACCTTAACATTAAGGAAATGATGCAGGAGTGAAAAAATGCTACAGTGCTATGAAGCAGCCTCTTTTCATCAGTTTCATCCCATCAACGAAAGTTACTTTATGCTTACAGCTACTGCAACTGCTAGCACTTGTGCAGGACAACTGTGTAGAGAAACACTTCTGGTTTAGACCCCATTCCTAAGAAAATTCATCACAACTGAAAGAGTATGAAGTGCTATGTTATCCTAAAAAACACAAGGTGGGGACCTCATTTGCCTGCTTACTCTGTTCAGTTATCTCAATAGCACTGGCTAGCAGCAGCAGCTTATTCCCTCTGGAATCTGCTTTAATCTCACACAAAAACCCCTGTGTGGAGCTCAGCTCTGCATGTGCACGAGTCCCCACATGGGCTCAGCTCTGTGTGTGCAGAAATCCCTGTGTAGCTCTGAGCTCTGCGTGTGCACAACTCTGACAACTCACAGAAGCAGCAGCAAACTCCTCTGTAAAGCAGAGCTCCTTACCAAGCTCACGAAATGTTAAACACTGCTGAAAGAAAAAGACATTACATCTGCCCACGCTTCTCAGTTCTATTCAATTACTGACAACAGCAGTCCTATAAATGCAATAGAATATGGTATTATTAAATCCAAGATTCACATTCACGCCTAGTTGCAGCCTGGAAGCAGGCCTGATGTACAGCCAACATCAAAGGATAAAAATTCACAACTTTCACAGACACACACCCACCCCACATTGACCTTGGAGGCAGAGGGGTGATGATGCCTTTCATAAAGGTGCTGTTTCACGAGTTGACAGCGTTACTGCGCTGAATTGTTTGTTAAGTAACAGGGTATCACCGTCCTTCTGTTACACACGTACACAGGCACGCACAAGAACACAGAGCAGCATACAGCTATGCTTTTAAATCCTCTTTAATTCCTTCTTTACTCTCTACTTCCCAGAATGACCTCGCATATCCTGTTTTCCCCCAGACAGAATAAACCGGAGCTTCTCCAGTCCCCCAAATCGGTTTTTATACAAAGAAGGCTCTGCAATGTCTTTTGAAATCTTTCTATCATATTCAAGATTTCTAAAATGAAACATTTTCAATTATTTAAAAATTACCCCGAGAGCTAGTTTTCAACAAAAGTAAGCCTTGAACTTTTCATTCAGATTCATCTTTTGTTTATGGAGCCCTTTTTACTGAAAGCTGCACCCCTTTTCCAAGCCTTGCCCCTACACTGACCTAAGGACTACCAAGCTTCCAACTTTGCTCTGCCTTTAACTGCCAGCTTCTCCATCGCATCCAGCACCCCGCTACCATTTAAGTGAAAAATATGCGTGTGTGTGTAAATATATATTGGTATCGCTGCTTACCTCGTCCGAGAGTCGCTAAAAACCACAAGGGAAATAAACAAAACCCCCAGCTCGAGGTCCTCGTGCAAATCGCAAAGAGAGGAACACCTTCCTTTAACAAAGCCACAAGCGGCTCCGCCACGATCCGGTGAGGAGCGAGGAGTCCGGAGCGAAGTGCGCGCAGCTCCCGGCAGGCGCTTCCCGGCGGCAGCAGGCGCGGGCGGTTCCGCGGCCGGGGCGCCGCGGGGAGGCGCGGGCGCCCTTCAGCACCCGGCGCGGCGCGGACAGCAGCGGCCGCTCCCGCCCAGCGCCACTGCCGCCCGCCCGCCCGCCCGCCCGCGCCGCTCGCACCGCCCCCGCGCCGCCCTCCGCGCCGGGCGGGCTCCTAAACTTGGCTCGGATACCGCCTCCTTCTCCCGGCTTATTGCGTTTTTCTACGGGGCACGGGAGTGGAACGGCTCCTGTTTCCCCAGCCCTTCTCGCCGAGGGGTTCCCCGCCTGTGCAGGGGGCTGTCACCCCGGTAGAGGTCACCGAGTCCCTCCTTCGGCTTCCCGTTTGCCCGGCCGCCCCCGCTCCCCGCGGTGCGCACAGAGCCCTGGCCCCGGGCAGATGCAGCAGGGGCTCCGGTAGCAGGAAGAGCAAGTGCTGTGGAACAGCGAGTGAGTGACTCCTCGCTGAAGCGCAGAGCGGCGTTGTACCGGCGTGTTTCAAGCAGGGCGGGTGCATGTGAATATGCCATATTCATAAGTATTAATATATCAAGGGGCCGTCTGAAAGCTCAAGTGTGCTAGAGGCTTCGCGCACCTGTATCGGTAATCACTAGCGTCCACGCTAGATTTAGGTGCTTGAGTGCCAAGGTAGAGGTCCCTGGTAACCCTTGCCAGAAACATGGACGTGTGGCTGGGAATCTTACTTAGTTTCGGAAAACCAAAGTGGAATAAAAAAAATCACCTCGAGATAAGACCATTAATTACATACTGCATTTGTAAGGAGGGGAAGAGGTACCTTTGGATGAACAGGAACAATCAAAACAAAAAATCCAACTGGAAGCTAATCAGCTAAGAACTTAGAAATATATTTATGTGAAGTCAAGCAGAGAAACAGTAATTTGAAGACTCACTTGAATCTGCTTTATCGTAAGATAACAGGTTTACTTATCTGATTTATTACTTTTAAATTAATTTTCTATGCATTCCACCACTTTTAAAGAGTAGCTCCGTCATCTTCAAAGTGAAATCATTATGAAAATTAAGTATCTACTCCTCAGGCCATTATAGGTTACCTATTTCGTGCCTTTTGGGAAAATACTTTACAGATTAAAGTATTAAACTGTCTTTAAATCACCCATGGCTAGGGTAAAGCCAGACAGAGGTCAGCTGCTCTGACGTACATCAGCTTTCTAGGTTAATTACGCTTGTGTCTGCATGTGGAATGAACACGCAGTGAGAAACAAAACTAGGTAAATACCATACCTAAAAACTGAACTAGTTAACATAGGAAATAATAAAACAGGACAGGTTGGATTGCAGTAGCTTATTACTATTTTGTGAAGGAGTTCTTACTGGACTGATAATTAGGTCATGGCACTGCAAGAAGGAACATGATTAACTTTGACACACAGAGTGTGGAACATAAAGCCAAATAAACCACACTTTCATTGACCCAACCCTTTCTAATTGCTAGTTA
Organism: Eopsaltria australis; assembly: GCA_034509425.1. Classification (NCBI taxonomy): domain Eukaryota; kingdom Metazoa; phylum Chordata; class Aves; order Passeriformes; family Petroicidae; genus Eopsaltria; species Eopsaltria australis. Next base: position 2,744,068 of record JAVTVJ010000049.1, read on the forward strand.
TGAAGGCAGCTTGTCTGGCATCTGGGTTACATTTCTGAAACCCTGTTATTTTACTTCTTCCCTCATTTTTCTCTTAAGCCCTCTTAGGTTTTTTACAAAGTACAGACAACATAATTGCACTAACTTAAGGGCAATTTTTGCAGTACAAAATTGACACTGAGTCTACCAGCACAGCTGCACCAGAAACTCTCCTGGGACAGAGGTAAACCCCAAACTGACTTGTTCAAAACTGAGGGGAAATTGAAATGTTGTGAGGGTGAATAGGGGCCTTGTTTATCCATTCTCCTTTGCCGTTATGAAAGTACATGAAACAAACAATCAACAATTACGTCGATGTTTTATGTAACCCAATTATTGAAGCTGTCGGGAAATTGGTCAAATTATGCAAGGTCTGACGTACCATAACTTACTGTTTGGCTTGGCAAATTAGTAGACAATGAGTCCCCAATATGGTATATGGAAGACCCTCAAAACTTACAGAAAACCTCTGTATCTTGTGAGGACTTACACTCCTGAATTTCAGTGTAAATAATGATACAACCATGTAATACACGAAGGTATCTTGGCATTCTTGCATTTTTGAGTGTGTTTATCTGATCATGCATATCTTTATTCTTTGTAAACTCACTGAGGTATTCAATTTAAAAACTCATATTTAATTAAAATTACTTTAATGTATTTTAGCACATATGTATTTTCTAATTTTTCCTCTAATTTAGATCTGTATTAGCTATAGACCATGGTTGAAAAATAAATTTTGTTCATTCATATCCTGACATCTTTATGTCTTCTGCTTAATGGATATTATTTGTGAGATCCATTTTTTACATTTTTGGCTCTGGTTTTATACACACAAAAAATGTGAAGTAATTATTTTTTTGTTATTGTTTTGTGACCTATACCTTACATCCTCACTTTCTGTAGTTCAAACATTTTCATCCACAGAGTAACTGAGATATTACATTATTGGATGTAATGCAGATCAATATATATTATTGTAATGAAGAACTTACTCTGTGCCTAACAATTAATTGTAAGTCCAGGGAGACTATTGCTGCTTAGTAGTATATTTCTGGTTTCCATAACCCTAATTTGGATACTTTATGATGGTATGTGGCAGATCCCACATAGTGTGCCAGGCAGTTTTCAATTTGGTGTACTCCTGAGCCCCATGTGCTTGACAATCAATTATGCTTGTTTTTTATTTTTTCTACCCCAATTACTGTATTTGAAGCATTTGCCGTTGGGCAGAGGAGAACACTGGTATTTTCTTGTAAAGATGAGAAACACAGAGGAACTTCAAAGCTGGTTTATGCTTGTTTAGACTATAGATATTAATAATAAAGATTCTCTATTTTGTATTTATGAGATGCTGCTTAATATAGTTCCCAATACAGCAGGAAGTTTTATGCAAGACAAAGAGAAGACTAAAGTCTCAGCATGTTAAAGGGAAGTTAATGCACATAACAGGTGATAAAAGTTGTTTTAGCAACCTATTCAGTATTTGTCCATGCTGTAGTTTAACTCCAGTTAGCAGTCAAAAACCAGGACAGTCCAGAACATTTGCTCTTACACTTTACAGCCTATCCATAACTCACTGAAGTTAAAACAATAATCACTTTCTTTAACTAATTTGTATCTCCTTTCCTACTGCAAAAAAATTCAGGGGAAGGGGTCATATTCCTTGTAAACAGTATTGCATGCAAAGTGAATGCAGAATTAGAGAGTAAGCATAGTTTTTCAGAAGTGACTCTTTCTCTTCTCTTGGCTTGTCTACCACTAGCACTTCTAATGCAATTAATTTAATCTAAGTTTTTTAATCTGTGCTAAAAATCAGAAAAAGCAAAAATAGGACATTTCAAAAAAACTTGCCTTGTTATTTACTCTTTAGATTAATCCAGTGACTTCAGTCTGGCATGATATCCCCCACCACCTGCAAGTTCACTAACAGAATTTTATTTTTCTGTGGTCTGTCGTTAAACATTTGAATTGAAAAGCATTCCCATTAATAGTTATCAAAGAATAGGATAATAATATCTGATACTACTAAATGTTCATTTGTTGTCCCAAACTGCACAACAGTACAATGTAGTAAATAAGGCTAAAAACAACCAAAAAAAATGTCTTTGAATGAAGAATATGCAGCACTTTAAACACAATAAATTTATAGCTTAATATCAAACACAGTTTTAGGCACAATAAATTCTAGTAATAATGAAGTCTTATTGCAAAATATACAGTCTAAAGTACTGCCCTTTGCAGGATTCAATTTCCACTTCTTCTTAACAAATTATTCCTCTTTTTTTTGAAGACAACAGCTGCCCCTTCAGCACAGCTGTTACTAGTGAAGATCATTGATTAGCTTGAAGTCAATGACAGCAAAGGAACTCTCAGGATGCTCTGATATGAGATAGCATGAATAATCCTCCAAATCTCTCTCTCTTTTGCACACACACAGCATGAAGTTTGGACACATACGTCGTTCCCTCATTTTCCACTGGTCTAATTCACTCAATGTCTGTTCAATGTTTTAATGAAAGATGATAGTGCATCCACTATAAACTGAGTCCTGAAAAAAGAGCACTAGAAATGCATTGAGAGCTGGACCGGTGTTTTTATAACAGCAGGGCATCATGAGCACCAGAATGACAGACACTGGCAAATGGCACAGGGGAAAATTAGCTTACTCGTGGCTTGAAGAAAGGTTGTGCCAACCATCTGCCACAGGACATCTCCCAAATGACAACAAGGATCATAAAGGCACGTTAAGGTTTTCCCCATATCTCCTCAAAGCCAGTTCTCACAAAGGGACCCAAATAAAAGAAATATGTGTTATTGTTTACATACAAGAAACCTACTTCTGAAATTCATCAAAATAATTCAAATGCATACAAAATAACAGATGTAAACTCTGAGTGTGTGGGGGGAAAGCCTGGGCTCTGAGGTTAGATCTGTAGATTTTTTCATTATTTCAAATAAAATAAATGCTATAATTTCATTTCAGTGTGTAGCAGCTTTGCAGAGATAGTGATTCTGACAACATGACATTGGTCCCCATTCTCATCTTGTGAAAATAACGTAACAACTGATTAAACAGTAAGAAGATAATACACTACAGAATTAATATCCACATTAAAAATTACTATTGGAAAAGAATTCGGCAATGAGGATAAATATTTAATTTCATATCATCTAGCTTTTTTCAACTTCATTTGGGATCAAATAATTTCATTATTCATTATCATTGAAATCTGAAAGCATACTACCACTCTATGTTAGATAATGCAGATTCTATTTTAAAAAAGAAAACTCCACATGAAGAGAAAGCTGCAGATACTCAATTTTCAACATTTATAAGAGATCTCTTAGGGCACCTACTGGGGAACCTTAGCATTGCATGCCAAAGAAAGCCTGTAAAAAGGGTGAGAATCTTTGTACCAGATTTAAACAAGAACATTAATTCAAACTTTTATTTTTTTCTCCTCTGGGCATTCCATTCTATTGACTGTAGCATTTAAAGCAAATAACCAAATGAGAAAACTTCACAGCTGAAAGTATTCACTGATGGCAGGGAAAGAGCTAATACTCTACATTTCAGAATTTGACAGCTCTTGACTATTTAAATGTCTATTAAGTCAAATATATAGCGTTCATATAGAAAAATATTTTGCATTAAATATTTTACTAAAACCACTATGAGACATTTAATTAATAGGAATTATGTATTGACAAAAATGTCAAAATCTTTGGATTAGGCTTGTTTATTCTTTAAATTAGTTTTTCAAAGTATTTAGATTTTTTTATTTTTTTTACCTATGAAGTTCTGTGGTAATAATCCTGACATCAATAAACATTTGCCATATCATTTTCTTTTGCCATTTGATTTATTTCTGTCCACTCACACAGAATATTCTCTATTTTATGGCTCATTTCCTCAAAATGCCACACAGGTGATTTCTGGAGACATATGGTACATAGCTAGGAGTTTAGCCATCCTGTGAGAGAAAACAGTTGTTAAACTTTGTTTACAGAAAATATAGCTTTTAAAATTTGTCAATAAAGTAGCAAGCACCTCATATCAGCCTCAGTAAGCTAGATTTATTTTTAAGCAAAAGTTCTGTAAGGGCCTCTCTCTCTTCCTTTAACATTTTTTTTGTGTTTTCCAGGAGTCTGTGACTTGTAACAGTCACTTACAAACCCTAGGGAGAACTGTCTGATACCATGGTTAAAAAACACCAGCACAAAACCCAGAACAATAACACACCTAAAACTGCTTCTGGTTAATATCCACTGTCACTGCAGTGTAGGTAACCTATTCCAAAACAATAAAAATATCCTTGAGCAGGGGATAAGTGTCACCCTTGTATTCATTTTATGCATTACTGTAGGAATTACATGTCAGAAAAAGTTTTAAAAAGACATGCAGACTTCTGTGCTAGTGCTCAAACTCAAATGCCCTGTGAGTCTCTAAGCATCCATGAATTGTCTGATCATTACAGCACTAGAGAATAACTCCATACAATCTGAGAGTTCCTGCATTTGCCCTAAATCTCTGGGTTTTCCTAGGGAATAAGCCAATAAAAATAGTGATTGCATGTCTGGAACAAAAGTCTGCATTAATATACAGTGTTGTGTAGCCTAATGCACACCGAGTCATTTATCTCGTCGTGAATCTGAACCCATCCCAAGTTGTACCAAGAATATAAAGGAACCAGTTCTTCAAAGATTGCTCTTACTGACTTTGAAGCAAGTAGGTCTGTGAACTCTGATGTCTGTACAGGGTAAGAGATTTCCTACAGTTTTAGAGAACAAGAGGAGAATATAATAAGATATGTAGACACATCTTACGCTGTCTCTCCTTGAGAGCAATCAGCTTGTCCCAGAAGAGCTCAAGGAATATTAAATGGGACAAGTATTCTGCCTTATTGTCTTTGTGACTTTGATACAGCAGAATTTCTCACTTCTTTAAGAGAGAAATTTCATCAAAGGTTCATACCCATATTACAACAACTACATATGGTAAAGAATGCAGTGAACTTTTCAGCAGGGAGACAATTTCATTATTCTACATATCAGTTAGTTCACAGTTCTACTCAGCCAGAATCCTTCTTTGTCCTTCTAGACAACATTCAAACAGTCTGAATAAGAAAAAAAAAAATAAAGCCAAGCAGTTCAAGAAAAATGGAAATTTAATGCCCTGGCAACTAATTTCTAACCATTTTGTCACTGCATCTGCACAGAGGAATGATGTGATGTAAAAGGGGTAGTATGACAGCTTAATTTTGGCAAATCCTAATGCAGGAAAAGGATATATTCATTCCTCTTACTTATAAAGTAGGTCCTGGGACAAAATTAAAGCTGTAGTCTTATATTTTGCACACATTTTATACATTTTATTTCATTTTCCTTTTTTTTCCCATAGGTCACTCTATAAACTCTGACATTCACAAGAAGCCAACTTATTCCTGCAAGTAATATTGTGTTAAATATTAATAAGCACACATTTCTTAAATAATATGAGGGATGTGACATGGTTACTTGAAATTCTTCAGTTTTTATACCTCTCAATGGGCCCAATTCAGAAATCAGCCATCTCTACTCCAAAACTTAACTAATTTAAAGTGACTGACCTTTAATTACGTGTGACATACTCTCCAATTATATGTAGAAAAATCTATTTCCACCAGTACAGTGCTATTTGAAAAGTTGAGATTTGATTTACCAAAAAAATCAGATTTTCTTCAAATGCTTTACTCAAGAAGGAAAAAAAAAACAGTGCATTACAGCTTGTTAAATATTCAGTTAAAAGACCTCCTTTCTTGTAGTTTATATTGCTGTTCATGTAATTTCTGTTGAAGTCAGAAATAGGCCAAGTAGATTCCTGTTCGTCATTTTTGTGAATTTATAGAAATTTTAAAAGGATTACTCAGTCATACACGAGTATAATAAAATTTGGAAGAAAAAACTAGGAAAAATAAGATCTTATTTCGGTTTTAAAAGCCATTAAAGAAGTTTATAATGAATTTCAACAAAGAAATCAGAAATTTTTGTGTTTATCCTTAACACATCTGATTACTACTATTCACAAATACAGATCACATTACTTCCATATACTTCCACAAGAAAAGAAATCACTGATGCCCTCTTTTTTGCTTCAATGGGAAAAATACTGAGAGGCTAAGCTGTTTAAGCAGTTACAAAAGAAATCTGGGGCACTGCTGTGAACAGAAGTTTCCTATTTCTTATTCATTCTTAATCACATTATAATCCTTCCTTATCAATCAATGTGTCAATTTAAAAGCAGTGATTACAAGTCATCAATAGTAATGATCCAATATTCCAGTACGATCAAAAAAGACACACAACTGAACTTTAAAGAGAGTTCAGAAAAATCACAGTTGCATGCCTTTTAACAAAAATGATACTGCTTGCCTGATATAATCAATTACTTTTGATTCAGGAAAAATACTTATAGTCACTGTAAAAATGCCTGCTGTGCTCACTTTGCTTAGCGTGTGCTACAGCATATACACACACCATGTTATTTCTCTAAAAACTTCCAGAGACATAGACAGTACAGTTACACTGTCAACATTTTGCAACAGGAGCAGAATACATACCACACTTTTACATTTGCTTCTCTGCTAAAGCAGTTATTTGTTTTCAGCCAGGAACCCAACATCATTCCGAAGTTTCAGAATTCAGAGATTTACACAGTTCTTAGCACACATTATAAAAGTATATTGGGTGCTATTCAAAAGTATAGATATTTAAGACATCAAAGTGACATTCATGTAAATTTACATTAGAAAGCTTTAAAAAGAGGCTACTAAGTTGCTAAATAAATAATCAGGTTTGAAATGCAGGTGCAGTATGCATACGCTGTTTGCACTTATCTGTAAGCACATATATTCTAGCACAATTTCTGTCCACACACACCACCAGTGGTTTTCTCCAGCAGCTCTTTATTCAGTGAATAGATATAGGTGAGACAATATCTACTTGCAAAAGCTATTTTCTCCAGGCACATGTAATTGCTAATCACCTATGAGGTGTTTGTTCTTAGTGGTTTACTGAACACCAAGGAGGTAGAAGAAATCAAGTTTCAAGGCAGCAACCAGGTGAATAAACCCAGAAAATCTCTCCTTACTCCACCTGCAATCATGCACAACATAAATTTAGTGTTGTGCAACGAGTAACGTTTCATATAGGAGGTATTTTACCATGTACTGATGTCTTTCACAGTTTTGAGGGGTGATAGAGAAAAAACTAAAGTTGAGGTCTAGACAAAGAGGTATGGATTAGGTCAAGTTACCAGTATGGAATTTGGCAACTTCAAAACAGGGACAGAATAAAAGGGTTTGAAGGACAGACATTTATATTTTCAGGAAAGGGTATTTCCTGAGAGAAACATCACTGAAACAGCCAAAGAGGTTAAATGGCAACACAAGATCACAGACAAAAAGAGTCTCTGAACAGCTGAGTACAGGAAGTAGAGATAACAAGAAATGACTAAGAGACCAAAGAAAGAGTTGAAGAATAGAAGAAAAAGAAGGTGAGATGGAGGAAGAGAGACCAGAATTAAATTCCTGGACAAACTGAAATGGCTAGAGATGGAAAATGAATAAGAAAACTCAGTACATAGGATACTGAGGAAAGGAAAAAGAAATATAATGAGATCACTTCCTGTTTCACCTGCTTTTTTTTTTAATGGAAAGAACTCAGCAAGATTTTGTTCAAAATGAAAGAAGTAAAGAGGAAGGTCAGGGGGATGAATCGTCACTTGTTTCATCCAAAAAATAGGAAACTGTAAACAAAAACGGTCACTCTGAATTGCAGAACTAAGAAACCTCGGTTCAGTATCTGCTTGAAAATAACAATTTGCATGTCATGTTAGAATATCTATATCTATTATAGAAAAGAATAAACCAAATGTAAATTGGTAATCTTGATAATCATCTGTTAAAAACTGTCTACAGATGAGAATATATTCACCTAATAAATTCCCAGATAAATTTGAATAATGAATGTATTTCAGAACCAGTGACTTGGCAAATACAGAAATGGCAAAATTATAATGAGATATCCACGGAATATATTTGCTCAGTTTTTCTAGATAGTACTCCCAAAACGTAGGTGATAAAAAGAAATCAAAAGGACAACGCATGTGCTTAACTAATGCAGTTTGTGGTGGAATTAGCAACAGTATGACTGGACAGCAAATAATTACCCAAAACTGTTCAAAATAAAATTCTATTGCACTCAAACCTTTTATAGGTGACAAGCAGTACAAAGGCCTATGGGAGAATTGCTTACACCAGACACAAAAGCATAGTAAAATTACCTTCTCTTATTTAAAACTGCTGTTCACATAGGACCATATTTTATTCTAAGTGTCTGTGGATGCAAAACAGAAGGAGTAAGAGCAAAGTTTTAACTATCTCATATGTGGCTGCTAATCCCATCATACAATGTGGGAATAACTCTGTAGGTAGTTTGACACTAGGTCAGGTACAAGTGTCACAGAATCACGACACTTTTAGAGTAGGAAGAGACCTCTGGAGATCATCTGGTCCAACCCCCCTGCCAAGACAGGGCTGTAGTGGCAAAACAGGCTAAGATAATATACAACCTATTGGCAGTGCAGCTTTAGTGCAAATATTCTTTGAAATACCGTTATAAAATAAAATATGGGTTAATAAATGTGAAAATTATGCTCTCACTCTTTTCTAATTTGGTGGTACAGTTATATTCAGTGGAGTAGCCTCACTCTAAAACTAAATATGCAGAAACAAAGCCAAGTTCTCATGCTGTGAATATGCAAAAGCATTCCAACAACCCTGTAAGAAGAGACTGAGTTAAACAAACAGTTCAGAACAATGAAACTGGTGCAACACATCTATTTTCAAACATTAAGAGCACTACTGTAAGAACTGTTCAGATTTGCTGCCTGTGGATCTATTCAACTAAGACTGCAGCCAGTCCAGTGGATCTATTTGACTATGTATGAAACAGTGTGTGACTGCATATGAAACAGAGTAATCCCTGCAAAATTAAATCACAGCTGGGATAGAAGGAAAAAGTGCATTGACATATAAACAAAGTAGAAAAATAATATAGGTTATTTAGACATATTTTGATGCATGGATTTTATTTCTATCCAGTTCTGTGGAATATTTACCAAGTACAGTTTCATCAGACTAATCCTGCACGTTAGGATGCAGAAGTGTCATTTCAAATCTATAAGCAATGACTGTTTAGTAAACCTCACCTCAATGTATGGCCAACCTGCTTAAAATTCTATCCTACCTTTCAGACCTTGCTTCAAATCCCTCATTCATTTCCCATTTGAAAGTTATAATTGATTATAATTAAACCCAAAATAAGATCATTGTACAACTTGCCCTTATTCCTTATATATATAAATCAGACAGATCTTAAACTACCAATGACCAGTCTACATTTTACCAGTCTGCTATACACGGGTCAGTTCATAAAGTCTGTTTTGGATAGACAAATTTTTGTGTGGTATTAGCAAAACTATCATAAGACACACTTCAGTTTACATTGATTCTTTCCACCAGTTGTCTTTGAAGGAATTAAGTAAAATTTTGACTGATCCAAGCTGTAATTGACTTTTCCAACTGATTCCATCTTTTAGATTTTGGAACTATTTTTTGGTTTAGAATTCAACTATATACAGTCTACAGATAGATCATCAACCAAACATTTCTCCTTTTATGAGTAGTGATTATTTTTTTTCTTAATCCAGCCTTCCAAATGGCCTAGAAAAGACAACTCTGGTGATTTTAAATGCAGGACAATTTTTTAAATTTAGTATATGATTAAGACTATTCTTCAGTTGTTTCCTTCAATGAACTCTAAAGCAATGAGACAATTATTTTGATACATTCCCTTAGAGTCTAACTGAAGATTTGGATACCTAATTTTAAGCATCAAGATTTCAAGAATAATCATCCCTGTTCTACTTGAGCTCTTCCAGCAGTGTTTGTTTTGATTAGATTAACATAAAATAATTAGGAAGCTCTCAATTTAAATGTTTGGTTGTATTTTGGCACACCTTTTCAGGGTCTATTTTGTCATCCCACACAGAGCTCAAAATTTCACGCTGGCATTAACAGCTGTGCTTTTTGTTTCCATTATCTTTTGTGCCTTTTTCATCAAACATGAAACAGGAGAAACTCCTTGGTGTGCTACATCATATCTGTCACATGCAGTGCTCTGAAGAGGAAATGTAGAAGTGTAGAACTGTAATCTGTGTTATTGAAAAAATTAATAAATGGAACAATCTGTAGAACATCAAACATTCACTCTACACTGCTTTCCTCCTTTCCTTGCAAGTTTACATGACTCAGAAGTGAACAGCATACATAAAAGCATCCTATGGAGCTCTATGGGCTACACTGTACAATGCAAATCAGAATTTTTAGAAAAGTGCTCTGCTGAGATGTGGGCATTTCAAATGCCATACTTCATCCCAACTAAGATGAAAAAAGGAAGTAGTTTGCTTTTTAGAACTTGGCATATACTTAAAATGAAGCACCTAATCACATATTCTTTCCTTACAGAGGATGATTAATTCTGATTTTGTGGACTGTGGCTGTACTGTGCTATAAAAACGGCTACTGATTTTAATGGTGGCTTGGTAATAATAATTACATTATTAAAACTTTAATAAACTCACAAATAAGGAAAGCATCACATTTTCATAATACTGAAAAACAAATCATTGATGTAATTATAGTCTTTAATTGCATAGTCTTTATTTATATTTTTACTTCGTTTGAGCCACATAATCTTTTTTTCTAAATTCAATATACACCTCAAAATTATACTTATGATGCTTTCACCTTCTTGATTTCCAAATTCTTGACCCCTTTTAATATACAAATACACCAAATGTTATTCCTTTAAGTTTTATCAATATCACTGAGGTTTTGCCCACGTTTTCTTCCAGGAAACAAGTTTACATGAATTCTCCTGTAGCACCTAATCCAAAGGATGTTGAATGGTTTCTGGTGGAACATTGGTATGTCCACTATTTTAGGTAGATTTCCTGATTTCTTGAAAACAATCAGAGGATTTGTTATGTTCAGTAAATCAGACTGAAGACACCATGTCCAAATCAACATTCATTCATCCTACAAAAATTCAACTCGAATATTACCAAAGTACTAAACCCCAAGAATCTGATTATCCATAAATAAAGTTTGTGCTACATAGCTTATATTGTTTTGGTTCATTAATTTTGTATGGAGTTTTAGTCAAAGTATACCCAACAATAAAAATTGTAAGCATAAAGAATTGCTTCATAGCCGGTGTCAAAAATTGTAGAGGAGAGATGCAAGGCAGGGTTCAAACTAACCTACAGTGACTGAGATTTTGGTTAAAATGCTCATAATGACATCCTTGATTTTGGTAGTGATAGTTTAGCACGTTGTTCTATTTCTTAGGCAGAGGTATACAGAAAATTGTATGGAGGTTTAAATCCAAATTGAGAACAAAGTACCTGTGGAAACTCTTGAACACAGTTTTACAGAAATGTGTGATAAGTGTTCTATACCCTACTCCCCTCATATTCTCCCAGAATAGCTGATGTTTACCATCAGTGGCTTAACACAAAAACTGTGAAGCATGTCTAGCAGTTATCAAAAGAGCAGTCAAAGGTATAAACATGAATGTTATTGTTTGAAACATACTTAGGAGAAAAAAATACATTCTGTGGTGTTATTAACTTCTGTATCCTGCTACAAAAACTGTAAGAATTACATGTTTTCACTAAATGCTAGCTTTAACTATTCAGAGTTGTGCATTTCTGTTTTATTTGCTAGTCTTTTGCTTTCTAGTTAAGCCAGCTGAGGTATTGTTATGATGATCCAAGTTCTGTTTGTTACTGTGTTAGTGTATTACCTGGAGACCATATTAAAAGAATAGTGTCTCTTTCCTTTCTTACGTTGGTCCCTGTTGTAGCAATGCTGAGAAAAACAAAGGCCCGAGAAACAGAGCAGAAAAATCAGAGCATTGAGGAGGTGATTACAACAAGTTCAATAAGTAGAATAAGTAATAATACTTCCAAACATGTAATCTATTGAACTTGTCCACCTTGTTCTTGTGAGAACACAGTCCTCTGCAACCTCCAACTTGCCTGTGATATCACAAATCCATGGTGAAAACTCAGCTTATAGGAACAGGCAGCCTGAGTCTTTGATTACCAATTCTTCCTTATGAAATATGAACTTTTTCTGGTATCAAATTGATTTAAGAGTGATGCTTTTTGTATCCTTCTGGTTTTTAGTGCAACTACCTGGGGAACTAATTTGAGAGAAAACGGAACATTTTAATTTTGTATGAGAACTCTTTCAATCTGAAGATTACGTAACTTGCACTAAATTTGTTAATATTTAAATGACTTTGGAGCAAATGAAATTTAGAGTTAATATATGGAAACTTTCATCAGCTAAGAGTGTTATACAAGAACAGGTTTGGAATCTCCCAGCTTCACTAATGCCATTCATTTTCCTGATCCTGTTCAGAGTATTTGACATCTCATATTAGTAAAGTCATTAAATCAACAAGAGTGGTGAAAAATACATGTTCCGTATCTCAACTCAGGACAATCCGGAATTGCACTTTGACTCTGGTTTTACATGAGTGCTTTGAATGCCTCTGTCAGCCTCCCGCTCTCGGTAAGCTCTTTTCAGCAAAATAGTTATGTGTCTCTTATTTTTATCCCATAGTTTTTAACTCTCTTCCATCTTATTAAATCCTCTGCAAGAGAATATAATGGCCAGATGAGTCAGGGGTTCCCATCTGTACAGGAAAATCTCTGGTAGCATCAGTGAGGATTTTTACGTAAAATCCTCTCATCTGGGCAACATTATTGTGCAGTCTATCTGGGAGATTTTATGAAATCATAATTCTTTCAAATTCAGAGGAAAAATAAAACACCACGCATTCAAGAGGGTAGGATTTTACCCATACGGAGGCTTCCCCTGCCTTTCTTGTGAAATAAGGACCTTCTAATTCAAAAGATCTACTAATTTGGAGTGGCATTATTTAAACGGAAAATCATCTTTTATTCCCCCCCATTTTCTAGTCCTACATCTCTAGAGAAGTACAGTAAATTTAGATTCTATATATTTTTACCAAAAGGGCTTATTCAGAGAGTTTTCTATCTATTCACTTATTTCTGTTATTCTTCTGAAGCATGCACTTGCTATGCTGAGTTAGATTGCTCCTCCATTTCCCTTTATTTTGTTGGCGTTATTTTAAGACTGTTGACCAGAAAACAACACGACTACTACAGAATGCTCGTACTTTTTAACACTTTGCTATTCGTCAGCTCAAAATTTACCACTTCAGAGCATCATGTTTTCTCTTTCCATCACGACTTCTAGATCTCGAAGGACCTATCTTTGTTTTTCTTATACTTGCCTCCTGTGGTATTATTTGTGCTCACAAATAATCTCTGCTATAAGAACTGTAATTAGACTCATGTGCTTCAGCCTCCAGGCAGCTTTGAGTAAATATGAGAACCGTGCTATTTGGATCCCTGAAAAATGAGTGCTGCTTCTTTCCTTTGGTCTTATATATTATCTGGGGTCTAGAAACTGGAAAAATAAACATTGTTTTACTGCTATCAGTCCCCTGCCCCTGCGACACAGTAAACCTAGATACTATAAACTTGAATTACTGCATATTTTAACTGAGATTTTAACCTGATGGCCTCCACATGATTTGTGATATCCTCTATGGGATTGGCAGATACAGGTTTGGGACATGAGGCCCAACAAAAAACACCCCTTTTTTCCAGCTGTGCTTCCCTCTGCTCTCCCCCAAATGCTCACAATCTGTAGCCTTCTGTAGTCTCCTCCTCTCAAAACAACAGGACTCAAATATAAATCAGTAGAGATATATGAGTTTCAAGTTTTTTCACCATTTCAGATTTTATTTCTCTAATGTTTGTCTTTAGGTTTTTTCCTGAGCTGTAGATTGTTCTTGAAGCAGAAACTCTGAAAATAATATTATGACAGGAAAAAAAAAAAAAAAAAAGAAAAAAATTCTTACTGGGAGAAAATTAGAAAACAGAAAGCCACATTTGAATTGGAGACACATTGAAACTGATGGAGAATTAAAGTGCAAGACTTAAACTGGGGGAAGTGAGCTATAACAACTTCGCTTGGGTTTTCCCCACAAGTTGGGAGATAATACACTAATCTCCTACAATATCAGACTGCTAACATAATGTTTAGTTAGTGTCATAATCAGTTATCTCTCCTTGATTGACAGTGAATTCTTAACTATTTTTAATACAAAGTCACTTATTCAATTAAGTCAAATCTAGTTAAATTAGTTAGCTAATTTTACACACATATCTAGACCATCAATGTCTATACCAATGCTACTTTCATATCCAAAACTGCAGTGTGAATGTGATGAATGCATCTAATTACTAGCAATCTCAACTTTAAAGGCACTCCTAGCATCACAGCTGAAAGTCTTCTCAGTGACAGGGAAACATCCACAGCCCTCAGCTTGGCATCTTACATACACACAAAAAGATCCTCATATTGACAGCAGCCACATTGTCATTCAGCTATTCTTGTACCTTCAGTATTGTTTTACTGTATCACAAGAGCAAGAGAGTACCACATTGCACTGAATATGGAATATTACAAAATAATAACACAGACATAGAAAAAACCAGCTAGGTAGCCCAGCCAATCACATCTATTGGTTTTATAATGGATTTTACAACACTTAAAAAATTTTTAGCAGTACTTGACCTTTGGAAGTCCTGCAAGAACTTTGGTATTTATGACAGACAAACAAAACAAAAAACACAGGTTGCCATGGTTCAGAGCAGTTCTGATTCGGAGCTTGTGTGCACATCAATATCTGTAGCTCAGGCTGCCATTCCATTACCACACAACCACTTTCCAACAAATTCCTGAGCCATTCACTTTGCCTTATGCACATCTTACTCCTTGTCATTGTATTTTTCTTCATAACTCCATACATGATACTAATGAATGGCACTAGCACTGATTGATGGGAGAGCTGGCTGTCACAGCAAATAGGCACTGCCTTAACAAAAGACAATGCTCAAGTGTCTCAGAGCACTTGAACTAATTTCCTTGGTTACTACTACACTTTGGCTTGTGATTTTTTTTAACAAGACAATGTATTATATTTTTCCAAGCTCATCAGTTTTTATCAAGAGACTAAAGATAATTTTAATCAATGCCTACTACATTACTCTTAGTCCTATTAAAATTTCCCAGTGTTTTCCCTTGAGTTGAACAACAACACTTGGCTAAGCAATGTGTAAATAACAACATATAAAGCCAATCAAGGGTAAAGTCTGCTAATTTATTCTATTGGTAACTAAAGAAACATAAACCAAATGTAAACCATGCTTTTATTTGTAAGAAAAAGTCAAGCTTTTGGCTCAGCATTATTTGTTATTTGCTTACTACTATCCTTTTAGCATATGGGTGAGGAGGTCAGAGCACTGGACAAAGGGGGGGGGGGAGGGGAGGGGAGGGAGGGGAGAGGAGAGGAGAGGAGGGAGAGGAGAGGAGAGGAGAGGAGAGGAGAGGAGAGAGAGGAGAGAGAGGAGAGAGAGGAGAGGAGAGGAGAGGAGAGGAGAGGAGAGAGAGGAGAGGAAGGGAGGAGAGGAAGAGGAAGGAGAGAGGAGAGGAGAGGAGAGGAGAGGGAGAGAGAGAGGAGAGGAGAGCAGAGGAGAGGAGAGAGAGAGGAGAGAGGAGAGGAGAGGAGAGGAGAGGAGAGGAGAGGAGAGGAGAGGAGAGAGAGGAGAGGAGAGGAGAGGAGAGGAGGAGAGAGAGAGGAGAGGAGAGAGAGGAGAGGAGAGGAGAGGAGAGGAGAGGAGAGGAGAGGAGAGGAGAGGAGAGGAGAGGAGAGGAGAGGAGAGGAGAGGGAAGGAAAACTAAAAGAGGTTCTAGTGTGTCCTGTTTCACAGCAACAGCCTTATCCCCTGATTGTCCAACCAATATCCGCTTTAGTGATATAATGTTTTTATCATTGCTTGCAAAATGTATTTCTCAAACAATTTTCTTCTGAGAAGCTTGACACAACTGATAAGGCCATTTATTAGAGAAATGCCTACTTAGTTTCCTATAATTCAGAATAACACTCCAGTTTCATCTCACTTCCCTTTCTCCTTCCTTTTAGCACCTACATGGGGTCATGCCATCCTATACCCTAAGAATAAATAATTAAAAAGTCAAACAACCAAAAATAATCCCACATAGAATGAGAGAACAGAAAATATTTAAAAATCATCACTTAAGTAGGTGACATTTAAAAAGTATTACTTAAATAACAGGTCACAAAATACAAAGTGTGTAATGAGTCAATACTGTACTGATCAATTCAAATACTGTCCTTCACTTGACTTCATCGGAAATATTTTCCACTTTCACCTGAGACAGTTCAACAAAGGGAAACTGATCTTTATGAACTTAAAATATGATTCTACCTTAAAATGAAAAATAAAATTTATTTGTTCATAGATTCATATAAAAAAGCAACAATGAAAAGCGTGTAATTTGCTATAAATACTTCCATTTGCACTATCTACTTCTGTACACAGATGCCCAGATTTTTATGTGTATATGTATATATGTACTTTTCTATGTATGTACATACAAATGTATTTTAGTCCTCGAAGTGGTAAATGTGTGTTGATTCTCTAGTCTAAGTATGGAGGTACACTGTTACTAAGGCATGTGACATTACATCTTACTCAAATATTTCACAGTGTCTTTCATAAAGAAATAAACAATTGTATTTCAGAAGTAAAAAATAAAAAGTTTGAAAGGCAAAAAATTAACCCAGAAAAATAATTTGTGATAGTTATTCATAATAAAACCATTAAAAAAAGAAAGATAAGTATTTTGAATTACGTTTGGGATTTTTTAAATAACACTTCATAGGGATTTATTTTGCAGGGTAATATTTTTTTAAACTTAATAATTTTTACTTGATGAATCTGATACTCCTTAGATCACTACTCATTTGTGCACATGCTCAATGGCTTCCAATCAAATATAACATACCACATCAATTTTGCTTTGCTTTTAAAAGTGATGGATGACTTATCTCTCTTCAAGAATGTGAAAATCTACAATTTTCCTTGAAAGAAACTTAGATGCAAGACCACATTACTTTTATTTTTCATGTAGTACATAAGCCCCAGTCAGTGATCAATTTCCCATCTTTTCATTCTCACACAGACATGATTACTCAGCAAGTGCCTACATAATTTCTTAAGTGCTGTTTCCAACTTTGGATCTCTTAAGTTTCCTTTATTATCACTTGAAAATTCAGCAGCTGCCCTGTGATTTTTTTTTTTTACTATATTGAAAAGGCTCATATTTTATCGAAAGTCATACTTACACTAAGTAAAGGAAGACTTTAGTAAAGCCAGACTGTGAACTACATTACTGGAAGTAAAATACAAATGAAAAGGTCATCATAAACAAGCTAAGTGTTTATGATTTTTGATTAAAACAAAAACATCATTGGCTTCTTATTCCCTTCAAGTGATCAAATACATGCTTATAACATTTTCAAGATTTGTATTTGTCTAATCAATTTATAAACTATTTTTTCTTCCAAATATGGGCAAAAAGCATTACAATATTAATAGTTGCGCCAATTGATACTGATATTACAAAGTTTCATGGGGTAACGTATCAAATGCCTTAAAAAGTAATAAATCCTATTGCCACACTCATTCACACACTTCACCTCTTTGTAACCGTATAACCAAAAATGACTCATATCCAAACAATTCCAAAACTAGATATATCACAAAATCAGAGAATATTCTGAGTTGCAAAGGACTCACAAGGATCCACAGAATATTCCGAGTCAGAAGGGATCCACAAAGATCATCAAATCCAACTCTTATAAAAATGTTTTCCTATAAGTTATAATTTTGACTAAATCACAGATGTACTTTGCTTAGAATTTAAATGTTGCAAATAATTGTTATATCTTGCCTTTATCTTTTTCTTGGCAGTCCAAACTTCTTTGACCCATGTGAATATGTATTTTAGCAAAAACTTCAGCACTCTGATTAAAAACACAGTTCAAGAAATAGTTATAAGAATAGGGGTGATTGAGAACCTTTTCTTCTAGGACAGAAAGGGCACAGTCCTAAAGATCAAACTGTTCAGAATAGACTGGAAGTCAAAAAGAGAGCTGCCTGAAACCAAGCATGGAACTGAGGAGTTATTCATTAAGAAAGGGTCTATAAGACCTTAGTCCTGTACTTCTCTTACCAAATCACACCAATTTTAACGTAAAAAAAAATTGAAATTGCCTATTTTGTAAATTAAGAAAATCATTTGACCTTAACTTCCTTTTTTGAGACTCTCAGAATTAGGAATAAGAGCTGCAAGGCTTGGCTTTAATGCTCAGGTTTTCTCTGCACAAACCTGAAGATCAATACTAGCAGAAGATTAAGAGCAAGTAGAAAATAAATGCTTTTGTGTTTGTCCTGGTTTAGGCCAGAGGGGTCAAAATCTAGGAAGTGATCTGTGCTGCAAGAATGCAGGAAAGAATACAACTTCCTTCCTGCGAGAGAGAGAGCCAATAATCAGGTAGTTTTAAGAATTGATAGGTAGGTAAACCAATTAAAAAGTTGATCCGCCTTCGAGGCAAAAACCATATATAAGCAGAGACCCTCTGACGCTCTTCCTCTTTGGACCTGCTGCTGCTGTGTAGAGAGGAGCAGCTCCTGCTTCTCTCACTGGTAAGGCCCCCCCCTACCTCCTTCCGAAGGAGGGCTGGGGGGGGGGAAGGGAGGTTTTACGGCAGCCGTGCCGCTGCAGCCGGGCAGGCATGGGGGAGGAACGGCTGGAATCTTCAGCAGATACAGCTCAGCCGGTGTGCCAGCTACACGAGAGGGAGAGGCAGGCCCCTGCTCCGGGCCAGGCAAGGACCAGGCTGGACTCTATCCAGCTCGGGCCAGGCCCTGCCCTGTCACCCCGGGCCCAGATGGCCCTACCAGGCCGAGCCAGCTTGGCCGAGCCAAGCAGAGACTCTGAGAGCGTCTGGCATCCAGCTCGGACCTGTTCAAGCAGCCCGGCAAAGAGCACGTGATCCTCACACTGCCGGAGAGAGAGACAGAGATTAACTCTCTCCATGCCTGGACTAAACTCACAGACATCCATCCTTCCTCGCAGAGAGAGAGGAACAAGTGAGGACACCTACATAGTGCAGCGCAGAGACTTTACAGTCAGTGAAGAAAGCAGAACTGATACCTAGAGGGAGGTGCATGAGAAGTTGCTTCAAAAATGAAGCTGAAAACTCTTTTGGAGAACCATGGTTGGGGACTGAGCTAATAAATTCTCTGTAATATATGAAGATATAGTCCAAAAGGGGATGTGAGGTTCTTATTGCAGCCAATGAACTGAAATACCTAAGTACAGACAAGTAAGTGTTGAAAAAGTACAGCCTGATGAAAAACTAGAACTAAGAGAGAGGAGAGGCTGTGACTCAGAGCCCTGGTCCCGGGGAGAATGCTAGAGAACCTGAGTTGTCAGAAGAACCTGTGTTGTTAAGCACAGAAGAAGGGATTTTCTTTGTTGCTGCAATTGAACTGGGCATCCTTAAAACAGGTACCCTGTGGACTGTTCATAACCCACCATAGTGGCTGTGGGAAGGCTACTGGTGTGGGAGAGATCCACCATTAAGCTGGACTTTACTCCGGGCGGCGGTTAATGGTGAGGCAGAAGACCCATAAAAAACTGTATTTTTCTTACAGAAGATCCATGGTGTAAGCAAAGGAAACTTCTCTCCCTAAATGAACTGGAACAAGAGCTGTTTCTGAGGTGGTAAACTGACTGGAGGTCAAAGTGTTGTCTTTTGTATGTTGTCAGGGAGAATGAAATGGAGAGGTGGGGAAGGAGGGGTGGTCTGGGGAGTTTGTTCTGGTTTTTTCTTGAATTTTTTTTTTTTTTTCCCTTTGTCTTAGATATATTAATAAAACTTCTTTGTACTTTATAAAGTTTGAGCCTGCTTTGCCTACTCCTAATCCTTATCTCACAACAAGCAATCAAGTAAATTTAAGTAAGTGTGCTAGCATTTAGCCACAAACCTGAATAGGCGAACTGAAACCACTACAGTGTTAAATAAAAAACTGCTGGCAGAAAAATTTGTAGGATTCTTTGAAGGAACCAGTGAGGAGAATTTGGGGAGTCATATATATGGAACGTAAATATAAACATAAATACCACAAAGAGAAACAAAGGCCCAAAGAAAATGCCAGCAGATTTTATTTTTGTACCAGAAGTTTCTGGAACAAAGCAGGGAACTGTAGCTTCTGTGTGAAAAGTTTCATTCTACGCACTAAACCCCAGGCAGCAGCCCACACAGGCTCACATGAAGGCTGCATTATCACTTGTTTTCAAGGCAGATGAATTCAGACTACAATTGAAACAGACAAATGAATCCTGGGTTGGAGAGTAGGAAGGCTCAGTGGTTAAAAGAGAGCATCTTGGTGCATTCACCTTTGCCAAGAAACAGAATAACTGGGAATATAACACAAGCTTGTAAAAAGAGCCTTATGCGAAAAACAAGGCTAACAAAATTTTACTTCTATGTTAAAGCAAAGATAACACCAGCATAAAAAACAAATAGTATATACTTGTCTATAGACTCAGGTCAAAGAAACAATGCCAGGAGTAACACTGAACGTATATTTAAGCAAAGGCCTCTTGACCCCTACTTTGAAAGGTTATTTGGCTGCCCTACGACAGGAATAATTAGGATGTCTTTCAGTAAATCTATGAAGGAACTAGCTTCTTTTTCTCCCATGTTCCTATTTCCTGATGGTCTGTGCCAGTGATTAGGAAATGTCAATAAGAACAAGCAAATTTATCTTTTAAGAACCTTGTAACATTTCTTTTACAACAATGAAATATAATGTTTAATGCTACTTTTGCTTCATGGGATGCAACTCTTAAATTACTATTTGTTTCAGCCTTCAAAATGTGTGCAGAAAAACACTGGTATAGGAAAGAGAAATTCCCCTATTTTAGGCCACTTGAGGTTATAGAAAATAGCATTGCAGAATTTCACTAACTTCAAATCACACATTTTTTCCTTTTCCCTTTTCTCTTGTTTTTACTTCATATATTTCTACCATTGAAAAGTGGCATCAGCAGGGTAACTAGACAGACTGTATTTGAGCAGGTCTCTCGAAGGAACAGGTGGGGCACTGCCACCACTGCCATACTCTGCCAGACCTCTTAAAGTGGAGATGAGAGAGCCAGTCTGAGATCAGAAGTTCAGGGGGTATTTAATTGCTGCCTCTGACTGCCTAACAAGGATCTAGAGAAAAAACAGACTTGTCCTCTTCTGGAAGTGCTCAGCGAAATGAGAGGTAAGAAGAAATTGCAGGAGAAACTCCAACTGCTTGCAGGAAAACTATCCTCACAGTAAGAGCTGTCAAACATCGGAATAGATGGTCCAGAGGGTTTGGATGCTCATCTTTGGAGATATCAAAACAGGAAAAATATCAAAATGCAGAAAATACATGTATTTTGAGCTTATGACTTTCTGATTATATTTAAAGATTACGTTATAAACATATTACAATTTAAATCTTATTAATTAAGTGAAAAGTATTCTTGAATATAAGTAAGATAATCTTTATGGATAAACTCCAAACAAGAGGATAAACCAAAACAGGTCTGCAGGCTAATTTTACAGAGACTTCGAAATCCAGAATGTGTGGCAGGTATAAGAACAAATATGTTGGATCCTCAGGGTAGTGTTATATCTTCATAATAAAAGAAGCAACATTTAATTGACATGCTGTCCATCATCTTGTTTTTCTTATCTTCCTTTTTTAAAAAGAACCAAGAAAATAAATAGTTTAATATTCGTAAAGTATTTTGTAAATATTGAAACATGCGAAAGCTATTTTTCCCAAACCTTAGCTATTGCTATTAGGCATGCCAACAGAAAAATTATGTGAAAGGGTATTTTTTGCAATAAACAGGACCTTCTTGACATAGCTGTCTGAAGGTCTAACAATTTATTCTGACTAGAAATGTGCACAGTTCATATGGTGTCAATATTTGCACTGACTACAAATAATGTAGTCTTTCTTTGTGCCATTAAAATGAGATGTAAATACTTTATTACAAGATACACTTGCCCAGTAGCAGCATTGTTCATTTGTCGCTTCAGAAGCAAAAGAGCATAGTATATGTGCAGCTCTGTGGTCCTATGAATGAGGTACTGCCATCAATAGTAGGAGGTCACAGACTTCCCATTGGTTTTGCAAGGCCTCGGGACTAAAGCTTCTCAGTTTGCTTGCTTTGCTTTCAACTTGTCTTCACCTGCCTTCAACCTTCCTTTTTCTTTGTTTGGCTCTAACAGGGATTTGTTACCAACCAGATGTGCATGTTTGGTTTACGTGTCCTTATCTTGGTGTGGTACACACACAGTTTTAATATGTGTAGTAGTGGCAAGAAGTTATTCTGGTCAGAGTGGGGGATTTACAGCTTTAATAGAACAAAATATTGTAGAGAAATAGAGGCTTGGAATGACAGCAAAGGGTTCTAGAGGTGGCAGTGCCAGATGCAGGATAGGAGTGTACTCGTACTGCCACTGGGGTGGCAGTGGAAACTCCTGGGTTTACAGTCTACTCACTGATGGTCATATGAAGAAGCAATCCAATTTCAGACAAAACTATGGGGTTTACATCTAACATGTAAATTGCACCACAGAGCACGCTTACAGAACAGTGAAGAAACTAGGTAGAAAGATGTCCTAGCAACATACAAAAATACCTAAAATTTTACATGTTCTAGCCCAAGGAAAAAGAAAATATCATGGCCAAATTCTTTAAGCAAGAGGATGCTGGCAACTTGCTATATTTTTCTATTCTGTTCCTTCTCACTATTCCTTGCAACAGGGAAATATTATGAGGAGTGTTTAACTGTATGATTTTTTGAATTTGTTATGTCTTATTCCTGTACTAGTATTTGCATTATTATTAATTCTCTTTCTGTAATAATTAAATATGAACTGCTAAGATGTCAATTAAGAAAAATAACAAATTCTGACTTTCCTTAAAAGGTCTTTTCCTGTCTTGTCTGTTACAAGGTACTAAGGATAACTGGTTTTTTATCTTTGTTAAGAGTCATGACAATAATAACTTGAATGATGCCTAGAACACAATTTAATTAATATTTAAATATTAATCTAGATACTAATCCAAATAATGGGAGTTAGTAAGCAGTCTTTACATTGTATTTAAGAAAAAATGACCCTGCATATATCGATATGCTTATTTTAGCGCTTCACTTCTGGGTGAATGTTGCCAGCCCCTTCACAGTTTTCATTGGCTTTCTTTTGTTTCACAATACTCAAGCAATTTTTTTTCTTCATTCATGCAAACCCATAAAAATCCCAAGATTATTACTTTTTTTGAAAAGCAGACTTATATTTGCAGCCATCTCTACCCATAAAATTGTCTGAGAACAGAAATATACTTTATGGATGAATTTGTATTTAAAACAAAAACATCAAATACTTCCCTTCCATACGCCACATCATTCCCACTCCCATTCCCTGAGAATAATTGACGAGCACCTCGTGAGATTGTTAACTAAGTATAAACAAACAAAACTCCTAGAAATATATTCTCTTTGTATTATATGCACTAAGGAAAATTCTGATTGCCTTTGATTATAGCTTTCAATTACTACCTGTTTTAGTGATCCTGCACATGGCATTTTTTTCACATTATCTGCACTACACAAAATAAGTCAATTGCCGGTCTCAAATACCTCAGCTCAATTCCTCTCACTCTAGCGAGCTCCTTCTTAACTGAATTCAGCTATGCACTAATTAGCACAGAATGAACTATATCTGCACCCAACAGGTAGTGTTACAGATTTTGCCTGTAAAATTTAACAGCCCAACATGAGCATACACAGTTCTGGAAGATTTCACTTTGTCTTCAATATGCAGAAACTTATGTTTTCTATCAGAAAATTGCAAAGTGCTATCGTGCTACACATTTCTGGAAGACTCTTTTACAGCATCTCCAGAGGGCATTGAATAAAGAGTATTTTAATGTGCATTGAACTCATTAGAGCGTTTCTTCCCTAAAGCCCTGTTTCAACCCAGTTTCCAGAATAGATGAGCTACAGTTGAGGGAAGACTTTTGCCCCCATATAGAATTTCTGGAAATGTCAA
The DNA here is from genome assembly GCA_034509425.1 of Eopsaltria australis. Lineage (NCBI taxonomy): Eukaryota > Metazoa > Chordata > Aves > Passeriformes > Petroicidae > Eopsaltria > Eopsaltria australis. The sequence continues at coordinate 2,768,338 of JAVTVJ010000049.1, forward strand.
ATGACTACTAATTTATTCTTGAATGTTAATTGTGTGATTGTGTGACTGGGAGGGAGTCTGAGGGATTTAGAAATAGTGTGGTCACAGCAGGTACATTATACCTCAGAATCTTTGAGGTAAAAATCTTATTTTGATTAAATTTTTTGTTATTTTGATTAGTTGCTTTTTTTTTTTTTTTTGTTAAGGTGTAACTTGACAACTTGGAAATCCTTACTCTAAAAATACCCTGTTAATGTTATTACTGTTTCTGTATGAAATATATGAAGGTTCTAAGATCTTTCTCATAGGGTCAAGATGTCATAATTTCAAGATTAAAACTGACTTTCATGATCCTAGTTACAAATTTCTGACATTCAGTGACCGCATGAGCAACATTTGCTGAACTTTGGACTATGCACAATTATTCTCATATACAGAAACTTGAGCCTATTCCTGTAAAGTGTGTGATGAGTTAGGGTTCAAATACAGAAAGCATTTGTTGCACTCTTTGGCTTAAAACAAGACTTCAATCCCAGAGAGCTCAAAAAGACTCAAATACAATTTCATGTATCTATTCTGGCAGGTGCAAAGCTCCAAGTTAGGGGCAGTTAATGAAGACCCTAGCATAAGCTCAGACAGCACATGGATGGTTTCAGACAGCAGCAATTTCAGATAAATAAGCTAGATGTGTTCCACTGGCCTAGTTAGTGGGTTTGATTTTACAGGTACACTAAAGGCTGCTAATACCTGGGCAGAGTCTACACTAGGATGCAATCTGAGACAAGCAGACAAACCAGGGAGCATGAATAATCCAGCTGCAGCTCTGTGTAGATCATTTCCAAGATGATAAATTGTTCTGTACAGAGTAACTCTTAATGAGGCTGGTACACAGAGTGGACCCAAGAGGCTTCGATACACAAAACTGCATATAGTCAAATCAAACAGCTGCAAGCAAAATATTACCCCACGTACAAAAATTACAATAAAAATTATTATTCTTAGCCCTAATGCACTTTGAATAAGATCACATTAGATATAACAGCAACTGGAAGAAGACAAGAAATCTTTAGCTTTAAAAGCAAGGTATCCACTACTAAAATACAGAAAGCACTGTTTATTTTATGATTTACCTTGCACCTGAACACTTGATACCACTTGTCTACTGTAAAGTGAATAATAATAATAATTTGGCCTGGCACTGGCAAATATCACTGGTGACATTTTCTCTGAGGAGAAAAATCCGAACATACACACACCCCCCAAAATCCCCAAACAAAACAAAACAAACCAATCATCCTCCAGAAAACTGCAGAATATATTTCATTTATGTTTGGAATTATTTTGTGCAAAAATATGGGATTTAAATAAGACTTCCTTAATTGCTTATGAATCATTTTTTCTACACAGTTTAATCAGATTCTTTCTGCTGTATTTACTGAAAACAATACTAAGCTGAAATGGATATTGAAGTTTATCTGAAACCACATAATAAAAATAATATATAAAATATAAATAGATAGCTTTACATATCACTGAAAGATCAGTGACCACTGAAAACTCCCAAATCCTTATAAAAGGATGTGTAAAACTGTTGCCTTCATTTATTGCTCTTATTAAATGTGGCACATATGTCCCACCAAGCAAGGCACAAACACCATTGAAATGCTTGATCTAAGGTAACAACAGGGATAACTTGAAATACTGCAATAAATAAGACACGTGTATTCCTGCATAACAGAAGAATATTTTTGTCTTGTTTTTGCTTCCTGTCTGTCTAAAGAAAATTACCTTGATTAAGGGCTAAGTGAATTTACTTTTCAAAATGAGGAATAGAAATTTCTTAGAAAAAATAATGAAAACTAAGAGAACAAAGAGAAATTTAGACTATTATAGTTAATAGAAATGAAGGAACACACAAAAATCTGGTTTACTCAAATGAGGCTTACTGAGGAAAAAAACCTCAAATATTTCCCCTGAATGGACTACTCTACTATTAATAGCTAGAGGGCTTCTGTCTTGATGAACAGAATGCTGTAGATCTGAAATAATGAGGAAAATTATAGCTCCCCTTTATTTTGCCCAGCTTTTCTCAAGGTGCTAGGTAAGTGCAAGATCCTTACTCCTGGAGCCAACACACACCTTGGCACTGGGCCAGGGACAGCCTGGAAGGAGGTCAAGGACCCAACAGCCTACTAAACACCATCCAAGAGAAAAGGGGTTAGATGCAGAACAGCACGACAGAGACAAGTCAGAATTTGCAATTTACTATGCAGTATCATCTGTTTCATAAATCACATTAGCATTACCCTTAGATGTGGAGCCAGTGCTTGTTAAAGACCCCAACCTCTGTCAGGTAGATTCTGTCTTATACACTATGTGCTCTTTTCTTTACTTTTTTTCTTTTAAAAATATGTGCAAGGATGGAGATTCCACAGCACCTCTTAACAATGTAACTAGTCTTGCTTAAAGATGTAAAACTTGCTTTAGACCAGACTAACTAAAACTTAAGCGTCAATCCAACTGTGTAAAAAGATACCTACATTAAACCATAATTTGCAGGCTGTTTACATTACACCTCTTTAGGAAATTGTTTTCCTGTCAAAGGCTTTAATCCCCTACTACTTACAATACTTGATCTAGGCAGATTTTTTTACACAAGTTCCATGAAATGGTTGTTCAAGGAAATCTTTCTCAAAGAATGTTTTCTGTAATGAAACCTCAAACTATATTTGAAACAGTGGAAAAGGTTATTTTGTTGATATTGTTGAGATTGTAAATTTTATGTCAAGTATCAAGCTCATGAAATATGTCTTGAATCAGCAGTACTTGAATACTTTAAATGAGCATTACTTTCATCTTGGATATCTCTTTTCTCAGCTGCTGAGATTTTAATTTTAGGTTCATGGAAAAATTAGACAGTGACAGCATCCCCTCCCTTTCCTCCATATTACAATCGCTCTTCTGGTGATAATTGCTCAATATTTCCTTCTTGAATGCAGTAATTAAAATTGCTTAGTCATTGCCCTGTCACCACAAGAAGAGATCTTTGCAGAACATCAGCACCACCACTCTCAGAAGGCATGAAAAAAAATTATGTCAGAACAAAAAGAATAATTCACTATTATTTCTGTGCTATATAGGTAATTTTGTCATTGCCTTAATATCTTTTAAGACACTAGAGATATCAGTATTTATGATACTCTCTTCTATAGGAAGAATTATTTTTCCACAGGCAGCGTGACTAAGTCACAAAAAGAATATAATATGCATAAAATAAAAAGGAATGCTATTCAAAATGCTCAAGAACCTTTTGAATTACCCTTGAGAACAATTTACATTTCAGTTTTAGCATTATCCTTTTAAACTAGAAACAATTCTGTAATCTTTCAGAAAATAAAACTGAAAGTTTTTTAGTAATACCACATCTACTTTTTTTCTTGTGAAACAAAGATTTTTAACTTTAAATTGCTGTTGAAATTGCATTCTCTTCTCAGTTGGTTAGATCATGGAACTAGTTAGTTGTGGGTTTGATCCCCATATCACTTAAGGTTTGCACTCAAAAATCCTTAGTTTTACCAAGACAAACAAAACACCAAAAATGTTATAATCATACTAAATGTTATAATCGTACTAAAACATACAGCTCAACCTTTTCAAACTTGCCAAGCAACAGAAATCAATGTTTATTCCCACTGTCTACAAAATCGCATTATTTGTATATGGATTTGAAAATCCCCCACCAAATATGAAAACTAAAGGACTGATTCAATTTCTGCTATTAAAAAAAAAAAAAAAAAAAAAAAAAAGCCTCTTATCTACTTAGTTTATTATGCTGCTAGGCATAATTCCAAAGATAAGAAAAAAATAGGGAATTACAAAATAGGAATTTTGAAATTGAGTTTTCTTCAAACATAGGAACACCATGTACATTGTACCTTTACTAATTGCTAATGACAACCAGACTTCTAGCTCATGGCACGTGGCAAACAAATACATGTGATTGTAGTTGATGATTGCATCCAAATTTTCCATTCACTGCTGTGTTCCTCGGGCTACCCTTACTCCTAGAAATGAGATTCATCCAGTACAGCCTCGAAAGAGCTTCACTTCCCTCAGACGGATGTTTGGCACAGACCTCCAAATGTGCTCAGTGCTCTACTCTGACACAGTGCTCCAGGGAACAACCTCTGCTTCCACCACCTCTCCCTCAGACTCTCCCTCTCCCTGCTTGGGAATGCACTGAATGAGGGACCCAGACTTCCAGTGAAGACATGCCAGTTCTTTAACATAAAATTACGCCTGTGCATTGACTTGTACACACCCTAATAACTCAGACGTGAACACGGAACAGATAAAACAGAGCTGCTGTACAGCAATTTTGCAATTACAGCTTTACAGCTTCTTGTCCAGGAATATTTACAATATGCACTCAGACCTTCTGACAACAGTTCCTTTACCATCTTAAATTAACAAAATGCTGACAAGGTCCTGACAGGCAGAAAATGTTATCAACTAAATAATAAAAAAAAAAAAGTATCAAACTAGAGTTTGGGTTTGTGTCTGGGGATATTTTTGGTCTTTTTTTCCTTTTTTAACAAGGTATATGTTCCTGGAACACTGATTACCTTTTTTATTAGTTATTATGCCAGCCTGTGGTTAAAATCTTGTTGCTGAAGTAGAAAATTTCCATTGATATCCATCTCTGAATTATGTGAATTTGTTCAAAAAAGGAAGAGTGTAAGGGGTACCAAGAGGGTATACACACTGAAAGGAATGCAGAAGTCTGATCAGTGCTCTGTACTTCAGACAGTAAAAAGATCACAGTAATAAAATATAGACAATATTTAATAAATCAAACAATGCAGCCCATTCTGACTAGAAATCATTAATATTAATCACTTTCATTACTCAAATATAAATTTTAGTAGAATCAGAAGAGTTGGTGACTTCATCCCCCCCTTCATGGAAATTTATATTGTTTGATGTATTCAGCATTCATTTTCTTTTCTCCTCTCTTGCTCTGTGGGCTTGCCAACACTACTTGAAAAAATTCAAATTAAATTGCAAATTAAAGAGCAGAGCAAGAGGTGATTAAACTTGGTAAAAAGTATTATTATGCTGCTTAGACAGTTTCAGCAGAGGTTCAAAGCAAACAAAAGCTAAACAGGAAAAATCTAAAGATGGTCATTATAATTTCATAAGCACATATCAGGACATCTTAAAACTATTGTCCTCTGTAACCCTACTAAGTATAGTCCTTTCACATTTAGCAATACATTTAGCAGGTTTCAGTGCTACAAACAGAATGGCTTCTCAAAATACTAGGAAATTATTTTTCTAAACTATTAGCAATGTTTGTTTAAGTACAGGTACTTCTCTGCAACCCCACCTCAGAGTGACATTCCTTTCTCTGAAAAAAGTTACCCAGAATCTTGTGCTATGTGTTCTAGGACAACCTTGTTCAAGCAGGGAGGTTGGAGCAGGTGACCCACTGTGGTGTCTGCCAAACTGACCCATTCTGTGATTCTGTGATCCAGGGTTTCATAAAAGTGAAACTTTCAGCTTTTTCTGTACATTGTTAAAGCTTGTACATCTATACATTAACAATGCTTTGGACTGCTACACCTTCCCTCTCACTGTTGTAAGCGAACATTAAAGTCCCGTTCTTGGGATTGGGCAAGAAGTATGAAATCCACAGTATCTGCATGACAGCAAAGGCATACTTAAGGCTTTGAAATGTCACACGGCAACATAGCAGTGCTGCAGGGTAGGCAACAGTCCATGAGCAAAAAGCACAGGACAGAGTTTTCATGCCCTTCTAGGCAAAACCACACAAGTGTGTTGTTACTTCTTCCACATACTGTGGTGACAGAGCACATGTGGTATTAAACTAAGATTTTATTACCAAGGTAATAATGGCAATCCTTAGAGTAAGGAAATTTTAAATTTAACTAGCATTTTCTTTTTCATCTTTACTATGAGTGTGTGAATATTGTTTTATATAGCAAGTACGTAAAAACAATGCAACTATTTGCTAGATCTTTAGATTTTATTTCACCAAACCTTTCTATGATTTATTCAGACTGTACACAATTACACCCTCCCTGCAATTTATGTATTAATCAGGAACAAATCTAGCTAAAGAGATGTGCTAAAAATGAGACAAACATCACTGATTAACTGAGGTTCTGATAAGAATACATATGCAGCTAGTTCTCTGAATCTTGTCTGGTCTATCCACTGTGCTCAGATCAATGCCTCAAGTTTCATAGACTATTAGGCTGACAGAGGCCAAGCAGATCTCAATGTGTGAGGTGATTCCACAATTCTGGCTGCAACACATTATGGGAAAAATGAGGATATGACTGAAGAGTGAGTCAGGAACCTACTCAGCAAATCAGTCCGTGACTCAGACACTTGAAATAATGCAATGTTCACAGGAGAAAAAACAATTAAAGGCAGTTCCTTTTCACTTCATTCTTCCCCAGTCATACTGCACTGGCTGCCATAGTAAGGTACAGGTTTCTGGTTTTAGTGTCTGATCATGAACAAACATTTTTTGAGGGACAGAAAAAAGAACATAAAATAATGAAAATTAATTATGAATAACTTGCAAGCAATTTAAAAATATTATTTTGTTGCTTTGGATTTGGAACAAGAATTCTCATCTAGCATCACATCTACTAGCTAGAACACAGAACCAATGTGTCATTATCCAGTAGCCAAGACCTCCTAAAATGTGAGTGTATAAAGAGTGCAAAATTTTATACTCAGTTCAGAAATTTAATCTCCTTATGAATCTGTTTTAAAGTTCTGGCACTGAGATTCTTCTCAGCCCTTCACTTGAACTATGCTGCTAGAAGCAAGACATGTAGGAGCATACAGTTCAAGTCCTGTGACATATATGCCATTGTAAAAATTATAAATAAATAAGACAGCTTGGCTAATGAGAAATCTTGTGGAAGCAACTTCAAGCCCTCATTTGGAAAATTTAATACACACCTAGACATATGACAGCTCCTTCTTCCTTTACTTTTATTGGGTTTCCAAAAATGATAACCTCTTAAAATGTTCATGTAATTAGACCATATAGAAATCAGTCAGTTTTTGTCTTCAAGATACAGATAGCTGTTAGCTTGAGTTAGGTGTTAGCAAAGACAAATATTATGTTGTACATAAACAGAAAAAACTGCATACACCATTTATCTAAGTCCTTACAAGAATGTTATAAAAATAATGGTGTAATAGGAATTATTTGTGAGATTCAACTGATTGCAAAACAGTGAAGAAGAAGGTGTTCACTAAAATAATGAGAAAAAGGATAGTAATTCTAAGATATTTGTGAAAGATATTTATAATAAAGAATAAGGTAGTTTAACAGATGACAAGCTTGGTTCTTGCTAGTCTCAACACTATGGTATTTTGACATTTAAACTGAAGAGAGTCTGTAGTTAAAAAATAAGCCTCTTCATTCAACAAGTATTACAATATTTTGTGTTAATTAGAGTTACATATTAGGATTATCATGCTCATGAACAGTGCATGAAAGTTTAATTAAAGACCACTAAATTATTCATTTTTAATGAAACTGCCAGGAATTCTGCAGAGAAGTTCAACAACATTTATCATATCATTACACTAATGAACTTCTTTCTAGATAATGAATAAAAGCTTGTAAGAACTCATAGAAGCTCCTTAAAGGTTGATATATCTTCAGATGCATAATAAAAAATACACCTAAATATGTTTCCAGATCTTAAAAAAAAACTTTAAAAACATGTTCATGGAAACAATACTATGAACAAGACTTGTACTTTGCAATGGGAAATGGGTCAGATGTGGAAAAGTAGTGAAGAGTACTCTCAGAAAAGTGCACAGAAAAAATCAGTATGTAAAAAGATACCAATAGCAGGAGATACATATTGACTAGAGAGTGACTAAGAAGGATGAATATTAATAATTGAAAAGTAAATTATCCCATAACTGATTAAAAAAATATGTATATTGGGAACAGGAAGGATGCAAGCTCTTGGTCTTCACCCTTACAAATAAATTAAACAGAGTGAAAACAATGAAAATATCTTCATCTTTCTAACAACTTGTATTGCATACAATGACTAGCATCCTAAAGGTGATGGAAATAGTCAGAAAAACATAGTAGTAGGATTTGAATTTATTTCTGTGATAGGCCTTGTCCTGGTTCCAGCTAGGATAGAGTTAATTCTTTCTCAGTAGCTGTTACAGTGCTGTTTTTTGGATTCAGAATGAGAATGGTGTTGATAATACACTGATGTTTTGAGGTTTTGTTAAGTCTATTTATCCTAGGTCAAATACTTCTTTTTTCCTTGTCTCATGCTCTGCCAGTAATGAGGTACACAAAAAAAACAAGCTGGGAGGGAGCATAGCTGGGACAGGTGGCTCGAACTAACCAAAGGGACATTCCTCACCACAGAACATCATGCCTGGTATATAAACTTGGGGAATTACCCAGAAGGGGGGGCTGATTCAGGTTCAGTGGTGTGCAGTTGCAATGGTGCAACACTCTTCGGGGTTTTTTCCTTATTGTAATTATTGCTATAGTTTGCCATTATTGCTGCATTTTTACTTTATTTTCAGTTATTAAAGTGTTCTTGTCTCAACCTGCAAGTCTTACTCTGATTCTCTTCCTCATTCCACTGGATTGGCGTGTGGGGAGATGGGGGCTGAGTGAGCAACTGTGTGGTGTTTCATCTCCAGCTGGGCTTAAACCATGACAGGCCTATTAAAGCATTAGCAGGATTTATTCTTTCTTGGCCCTCAATAAATCTAAACTGAGAAGATAAGAAACAGTTTTGAAACAGAGCTATAGCACTTCTGATTTCCTCGGTATGCCCTGTGGAAGTACTATACTCCTGCACAAGTGTTTCTCCTGGACAAGCTCTCCTGTACGTGGCCAGAATTGCATTTGAAAGAAACTAACTGAAAACCACACACCCCCAATCTCCCATTAGTACAATTCAAGGCACATAAGGAATGGACAAAATCACAGGGAAAACTAATGAATGAAGAGGAGACCTTGTCCATATTTTCTCTATGTGTATGATTGCAACCTGTTGAGATGGTGAATAATCATACCATTCTTTCTTTCACTCTAGATGTGAAGCCATAGAATTGTGAAGATTAGAGATGCTTAAATAAACCAAAAAATCCCCAAGATTCTCAGTATCGCTGAGACATAACAGAGATAAATTTAACTTCCATAGAACAGAAGTGGTATTTTACAATCCACTTTTTAGCCAAACACATATCTTGTGCTGAACCTTGGTAAAACCTAAATTGCCAGCGTTAATACACAACTTCTCTCCAACTTACATTTTTTCATGAGTCTACTTTGTCTTAGAATAAAATTTTACAAAGACTTTATACCTTTACCTAGGTTTTCCATTAACCTTAAATGCTGTTTCCTAGCCACAAGCTGCCCAACACTGTCAAAGACAAGGCAGCTGATTCAGCCAAAATTTGGGTCAGGTCCCATGTAGTTATTCTCATTTGAAAGACTCTGTGATTCCTCCTCAAACACAAAACCTAGATGGTCATGGCAGAAACGTCGTTTCATTTCCAGTACAAGGACTAGCCAAATATTGTGTTAGATAAAAAACACAGTTAATCATCTCTATCCAGAAACAACCTCTTTCTCAGAGGAACAGGGCCAGATCTGTTAGTCCAGCAAAGGTCCATGTCCCCAGTTCCTGCCTGTAGCATGCCTAAGCACCTGTTCCCAGTAGGCACACGCACATAGAGCGAATGTGTATGTGTACACAGTTTGCAACACGGAACAGTAATACACCTTTGTATGTGGGAAGCAGCGCCCTAGCACATCTTATAAATTGCTTTAGGCTTACACATCCAAGGTAATCCTTTCTGTCCACTGAAGCAGGATCTAGAAACCCTCATGCTTTTTTCCAAGCATCTCCATGCATTATGTTAACTAATATAAATTTTGTTTGTAAGAGTAGATAAATAAAATTAAGGGAGTTATTTTCCCCCCACATTTTTCATGGGACAGATTAGTATTCTATTTAACCTACCCACTTTGAGCCCTGAAAATTCTCTTCCAAGTAGTCAGTGGAATTGCAAGTTCTGAACTGAATAATTTACCGTAAAACATTTGCACAGTATGCCATAGTATGCTGCATTTTATCACCTCAGTTACAAATATGTATTATTTACATTTAGGTGTCTGCAAGCAGGGATGTTCAACTCTACTTCTGCTACTCTTAGCAAACTGCTATATGTCTCTATACAAATAAATAAAAGCAACAGTTTTTACACAAGATATTAACCCAAATCTGAGCTGCTACAAAATCTCATTTGATATTCCCTGTTTTGGAGGCAGTTGTAGGATGGCATGGGAGTCTTAAGACTATCCGTTATTAATGACGTCAGTAGAGCTAAATCCTTTATTTTCTACTTTAGAGACACCACAATTGATCATGTTTGCCCTTCTCGTCATCATGGTTTTTGATTCCCGACTGTTCATTCTTGCTATCACTAAAGACATAGAAAGCAATTTTTAAAAATTGCAGTGCATGCTTACATGGACCATTTAGCTAAAAAATTAATTCAAATAACAGCAGTCATGATTTTCCCTAAATGCTAGCTCTTCCAAATTTCTGTTACTGCTTTTCCACAACCTGCTTTGTTTCAAAGCCGAAACAACTGTTGTTATAGGGAATGAGCTGTGCACAAATAAAATGCTCTTGCCAAGAATGTTGGCTTTTGAAAACATTCACCAAATGTATGGCCATTGTGTGGGATTCTCTGGAATGTTAGAGCAGCTTAATATCTGCAATCGCCAAGTCTGACATATATATTTATTAAGATAACATTTATTTGAATGTTTTTTAATCCTCAAGCTTGTCTAGCAGCTAATGTAGTTCTTAAGAAAGTATGAAATGGGAAAAGCTGAGAGGATAGATGAGCATGAGCTTATAGGCAAGGGAGAACAGAAAAGAAATATGACAATCAGGCCACAACAAAAGCTTAAGTTGGAAGACACGTGAACCTATAGCCATAACAAAAGGATGCCAAACTCACTTATGCCCAATTTGCATTAGGCAAATATGCATTAGGCATGGGCATAGAAAGAGCTGAAAACATCACCCTACATTTTTTCCATTTCTTGTTGTCATCTGACAAACATTTGGAATTCAGATACATATTAGGAAGAATAATAATTCCTCCAAAAAACTTTAGTAAGATAGAGTCATGCCCTACCCCCTGACCTCAGGAGAAACCTGAGAAACCTTGGAAATCATAAAAGGCATTATTTTGTCATCTGAAGTCTTCCCTTGCATTTTTTTCTCTCTTGAGTTTGGATTATAATTAACTTTGTGAAAAGTAATAGTATTTTAATTGGCATATTATGCTCCTAGTGAATAATCTCTTAAGAACATAAAACACAAAATTAACAGTTACAGCTTATGATAAATCAAGTGTTTAAAGAAAGAGGCAGTTTATTATCAGAAAAAAACCCCAAACAATACAAGAAGCAAGCAAAATTTTAAAACCTAGAACTTAAAGTTTGAGTACTTTCCTACAGTTAGTAGGAAAAGAAAAAAGAACTTACTTAGCAAATAAAAAAAAAATCTTTAGTGATTAGGAAAGAAAACAATATTAAAAAGCCAAAAGTATTTCATCACAAGTTACTCCAGAATTGTTAAAACTTCTCCCAACAGAAATAATACCTTTTAAGTTTTTCTTTACCTTTCTTTGAATTCTCAAATTGTGTACTTTAAATTTTCCTGCACTTCTTCTTTAGTAACATACCTCTAAGTCTTTAGACTGTCTTTGTCTAACTACAGAAAGCACAAAAGTATTGCAAAACTTACATTAGTTTCTCAAACTCTGTAGCTGAAATTCTGAGGGGATTTTATCCATTAATGAATAAAACCTCAGAACTTACAGATGACTTTTCAAGTTGCAAGTCTATATGTATTTACTAGTAACAAAACAGCAATATTTGGTTGGTACTCACAAATTGTACAGCTGTAAGAAGCTCAAGGAAAACACTGTTAAAATCCTGTTGATCCTTTGGAAAAACATCAGGGATTTAACAAGAGGGGGGCCTATTGTGCCCTGGGAGAAAAAACTTGCTGTCTTGGTTGGGTGGAGGCAATGGGGAGGGGCAGCAGCAGGTGCCTCTTGCACTAATTAGCAGGTTCTGAGCTCACCAGGGACTGCTCCAGCATTTAACGACTCTGTGTTGACTCTCTAGCTACAGGCAGCCCGTGCAGGCACCTCCATGCCCTCCAGAAGAGAATATGAGAGTTTTTATAGCCCCATGGCTGCTGCTGCAGGGTGTCCTGCCATCCTACCTGAATGCCCCCCATACACACACCTCAGGTGCCAGCACACAGGGAGCTGACAGGACATGTCATTCAAGAGTGACAAAGAAGCTTATAATGTTATCTACTCTCCCTGCGAGCCTCCAAAAATAAGTCTTCAAACCACCCCATGTATTTAAATACAGAAATGAAATCAGAAGTTCAAGGACAGCTGAATAAAACTGCCACACATAACATGTATGATGCCTTTCCCAGATTTTTAAGGCAAATGAAACAATGAAAGCAATTTATTATTAATATTTCAAAACAACTTTTTAAAAATAGTCCTGAAAGTATTGCATATATATTTATATATATAGATATGTATAGATATGTATAGATATGTATATCTCCTAATGGCATCTAGTCTCTCTTTGTAGAGTCAGTTACTCAATCAATGACTCAGTCAAGGACAGAAATATATGTGAAATATATGCAAACAGGCTGTGCTAATAAAAAAACTGTTTACATTATCAGGGCATTCTAGCTTGACCACTGAAGAAAATGAAATGTGACCTCAACAGGAGACCCCAGCAGTACAGGCACACGATGATCACAGAGGCCCTGTGATCACAAAACTTTAAGGGTCTCCAGCTGTTCCTGGAGGGATGCAACCTTGCTAAGCAGTAAAGAAAATACTTTCAGGGTAGCAGCTAAAAATGGGAATTTATCCATCATAAAAGAAACATCCTGCAGACTATCAGACTCAGACACATCTTCAGACCAATGAAGAAAAAAGAAGTAAAGGGATTGTTTTAGAAGGAGCATAAGCATAAAAACACAGCTGTCCCCAAGAATGAGGAGGAAGAAACTCTCCAAACCATACACTCCTTGTTCAACGGCTCCCTGTTCTTAACTAAGTAGACTAACAATCAGTTTATGGCTCTGTGGGTAGGTTCATTTCTTTAGCTCACTTTAATTGCCTGGGATTTTTGGTTTCATGAACTGCCCTAGAGCCTTGGTAGCAATATTTGTCCATCACACTATTCAGAATCACATCAGACTGTGAACCAGACAAGCCTAAATTTGCAAAGCTGCCCTTCACTACCATTTTTCCAGTTTGACTTCTTGAAGGGTCTAACCCATGTCTGGGATTGTTAGGTTCAACTAGATAATCAGTGGAAAGACGCAACTAAGATTTTCTATGTTGATGACAATTAAAAACTTTTACCATTATAGAATTATGCATGAGTAATTTTCATTCACATAATACCATCTACTTTTTCCAAGAGACCTTGCATTCTCCCCTCACTATACATCTAGCTTTCATTCTGGTTTTACATTATGAGGTTGAATTTTTCTCTTCACTGCTTTTATTGCAGTACTGATTTTTCTTGTCTATGTCTGTTTAAATGTTTACCTTAAAATTTCTAACACTATTTTAAGAGAATGCTGCATTCAGAATGGTTGTGCTGTGTTTTCAATGTGATTTTCCAATGGCATATCTCAGCAGCACATGTTGAACAGCTGGAAACTACCTAATTAGGAACAGGGAGGAAAAAAGAAAAAGGCTGTTTGAGATGAATAATAATCACATCCATCACACTCACAGTTTTTCTTATTTATGTAGTACACACCTGTGTCTAATTGGCAATGAAAAGGATTGTAGAATGAAACACTAAGCTGACCTTATATTTCTCCTTCTCTGAGCTTTAAATAGATTTTGTTATGTTCCTTTAATTATATAGGTAAATCTGTTTACTGAAGAGTTCGTGTTAAAACTCATTTCATGGAAAGGGGCAAATTATATTTTTAATTATGTTTCTTTGAGAGAGCTACATAGTTAAGATGAGCTGCTGCCTGCAAGTCTCCACAGACCATAATCATGGCAACTCATTGCAAACACCTTCAATGGCATTAAGTTTTCACACAGTAAATAAGGACACATTTTTGAAGCTGTATCAGTGTATTAGGTTTTCCAAAAACATCTGCATTAGTGACTCATCTACATTTTTAGGTAACAAAAAGCTTTATAAAGCTGGAACAATGTGCCCAGTGAAGTTGTGGATGCCTCATCCCTGGAGGTGTTCAGGGCCAGGCTGGATGGGGCTTGGAGCAACCTGGTCTAGGTTGAGGGTGTCCTAACCACGGCAGAGGGGTTGGGACTAGATGACCTTCAAGGACCCCTTTCAAACCAAACCATTTCATGATTCTGTGGAATAGGGGCCTCAGAGCCTAAAAGACAACACAGTAAAATTTCTATTGAAAAACTGTAATCAGAAGATTACCATTCACTTCAGAGAAAGTTAAGTATTTTTATTAACATCTTTACAAATCCCCTTTTTTAATTTATTTTAGTGTAAACTCTACTATGATAATAGAATAAACCTTGGAATTGTTTCTGAGTGTTAATGTAACAAGAAAATCCCGAATTAGACAAAAAAATAAACCAACCATTTTTTGTCTTGAAAAATACTCTAGGATTTTTAAGGAAATCTCTTTGTTTTCTTATCATAGTAGACATAGTAGATCGGAATTTCTAATTTTACAACTTCATTAAAATGGCTGAAAAATGTTATAATCTTGCAACTACCAAAACCAATGTTCTAACATTTCAAATTCAGTTAAAACTTTCCAGCTAAATTTTAGATGAGATGATATTAAAATTAAAATGTACATGTTAACTGCTAATAACTGGTTCAATTAAATAGTTAGCTAGGAGCCAACTATTGTCTTCATAGATCTAAAAGCATAATCTACTTTGAAAATAGCAAAACAAAGCAGAGAGCACACTGAAAATTGACCTGTGGTGAGTGCACAAAGAAATAAGATGTGACATAGAACAGAGGGTTTTCATTGAAGCACAGCTCCTCGTTTGAAGGATCAGGTATGTCAGTAATTTAAAACATCCAGTTTTCTGCTGATATTGTAACATTTTAGGGGCCTAAGTAGTGGTATTCATTTGGTTCCCTAATACACACTGCAGTATTGCATGAATTAAAAGAACATGAGTTCAGTGTCTGAGAAATAGTGTATGGAACATGTGGTATACATCTAGGTACGTGTCCATCTCTTTAAATGTTAATTAAAACTTTCTGTCACATTTATATTCCATGGTCTAATCACTACTGAATGTTCCAACAGCAGCAAAAATCCAAACCCATTTCAAATTTGTGAGGCCAGGGGGTTGCTAGCTGGGGGGGTTTTGCCAGCTTTTTTGAACCTCAGAAACTAGTTTGTAAAATTTTCTCCTTGTAGCAGAAACACATGTAATTCAGTTGCCATAGCTATTCTGGGTGATTCAGTTTCATACACACTTCCACTTTTTTGATTAAATCCAGAAGGATGTAACCAGATAATTACTAATCCTCTTACAGAGCTTTCTTGATTTCCTATGATGCATACCATCCAAATCTCACGTTCACTTTCATTAGGTCAGTATGGCTCTCCTAATCAAAGTTCAACATTTCTTTCAGTGTCAAATCTTCATTGCACATTTCTTACTGAGAATAGTCAAGGACGCCATTGTACATGTTTAGATTGTACTGTATGAATTCTATAGCTTGGAGGTGTTTGCTTTAGTTTTGGGGAGTTAAATAAGTTTTCATGGGGCTTTTTGTTTGTGGTTTTTATTTTTTCTTTTTTAAGTGAATGTTCTTCTCAGATACAAATTGCACATTGTGTCAACCATTTCTCCTCTAAACAAGTGTAAAATGGTGGTGTTAACTTGATTGCCATTGCATCTGTGTACACCAATACTAAATCCAAGTCAGGATTTAGACTGCTCCGTATTTTTTTATATAAATCCCAGACCAAATCCCTAAACCCCTGCTCAACATTTGTCTCCCAGTCCTGTGGGGTGCTTTAATTTGCAAGACAGTTCCTGATTAAACTCAAAAATGCTCTGGGTGTGTAAATTTTGTGTCTTAGAACACCTGTAGTCTGAACAGTCAGGAAAATTTGCCAAACTCAGTAGCATACAGAATCCTCCAAGAAGCCCCATTTCTTAACAGGCAGAACAGCCCTAATCAGCAAGGTATATGCAAATCACAGAGTTCTAGCCCCAGCTTCCTCTTGGAGAGAGATATTAATGGAACCAAAATAACAGAGAGCAAGGAAACCTAAAGTCTGTGCACTTCAAAGTGAGAATTTGTAACTCTAATTTCTACCTCAGAAATTTTCATCTCTTTGATTCTAAACTGTAAAATATAAAAAGAATTCTGGAATGAAGAAGGAACAAGATCATCCTATAATTCCTTTCCTTTCTATTTACTCCTTTTTGATGAAAATTACACAGTTGCAGAGGTCAGAAAAGTCTACTTTGGCTTTTAATTAGGCTATTAGAATACTTTTCTGGCGGACATGGCTTTAAACCTTCCAGCAAAAATTGGTTAATCCCAAATTTACTGTTTAACACATGAATTCTGTGATGTAAAAGATGGTGACTACAGCATTTAAAATAAACATATATAATTGATATAACAATCAAAAATTCTAGACACATGCACGAAAACAATATGCAGTTAATAAGAAGAAGCTGAGGACTGTCCTTGTGAGACACCTTGCTCAAGCAGAAGCCTATTTTATCATTTCTGGCTCTATTTCTTCTAATCAGGAATAGTTAACTATAAATATACATTATTGGATTACAATTTGTTCCTTCCCCAGTGTTTAGGAGCTAGGTAAAAGAAACATCTGGAACTCCAGATTCCTCTGGCAATCAAAATCTTTGTCTCTAGTTCCACAATGCTATTCCTATCACAAGAAGTGTTACACCATGTATGTAAATTTTTATACCAATGTCTGGTAGTTTATACTAAAAAATAAGTCGGTATGTAAATTAGTTTTAGAAGTAATAGCAGGAAAGACTAAAAGAGAAAAAGCAGAAATCAAAGACGTTGGCTATAAAGGAACATCCCTCTTAAAGTTACTAATCCTGGAAATTTGACTGCTTTCCCTACCTCTGTGCAGAAATATGAAAGGATTCCTTGAAAGCCAGAGACTTGAAGGTGGTTGTGTCATTGGGATTTATTTAAGTACCAGGGAATTTTCATAGGCACCAAAATATGGGATTCCCATTGACTTCACTGGAAGTTCTGCATTTAACTGAGTATGTGTTTTGTTTATATAGTGCAAAACTGATAACGGATTAAATGAATTCTTTTACAGGCTTTAGCACAGGATGAAGGAAATGATATAATACTCATCTGACCATGAGAATGCCTTCTATAATGTATAAGAGGAAAGCAAGAGCATAGCTTCTAACCTTTTATTGAGATTTTAACATACCTCTCCAACAGTGTGAAAAGGCTAATTTAAAAAATTGAAAAACTCCACTTTCCACAGAATACATGAAGAACAACATTCTTGTAAAGTGAAATTTTGCACTTTATCTGAATCACCCAGTCAGATGCTTAAGGATTAAAGATAGACTCAGTCATTTTGGAAAGTAATGATGCAATCCTCACGTCTCAAAAAAAAAAAAAAAGAAAAAAAGAAAAAAAGCATTAACTGGGGAAGGAAGGCAAGGGGAAGACACATCAGATTTCAGATGGCTCATTAGCAAGCACATCTTTAAGCTTGCATCTCTATGACAACTAATTATGTTAATAAGTCACACAGTGACTGACTTGTTTTTCAGAAAGTCAAAGAAGTAGGAATTCACTCTACAGCTACCATAGCTGTTGAGGGATACATTTTCAAAGCTGCATGCATGAGTTGCAACAAAGGTAAGGCTGGCCATGACAGCATCTTTCACAACTGTTGATGTTGTAGCTCTTTCTATTCAATATTAATAAATTCAGCATGCAATTATTTTACACCATCTGTCTCCTGTAGAACCATTTATTTCTATCCTTCAAGTAAGTACACCAAAAAATATACTAATTTCTTCAAATAAAATAACTAATAAATTACAATAATGAGGCTTTGTATACTGCATAAGAAAGTAAGACAGTTATTAAATGACTTATTATCTTTTTTCTACTATGCATAATTGCCAAGACAAATTACTTAACTGTTGAATAACATCAACATATATTTTAGTATGTACAGAGTGTTGGTTTGGTTTTTTTTTAATTTACCTATAAAAATTACTATCACCCTAAATTCTGCAATTTAAGATCAATTGGATCAAATCTGTCCAGTTTTGTTACTTTCTGTTAATATTTCAACAAGAAACCTAGCATGTGTTGACTGTTCTGTTTGCGTCATAAAAAACAAAAAAATGCTGTGGAGACGTAGGCTTATTCAAATGAAATCAAATGAGTATGCAAATTCAAGTGTTTGATTTTCAACTTTTAGCATTTTGCTGAAGTTATTATTATTCGGCTATAGCTGAAATTAAAAGGAAGTAATCCTCCTTCCCCTTCTGTGTTCTCCCTCTAATTTCAAGAAGTTGATTGAGTACTTGCATGCAAGTAGTGAAAGAAGGTAGGTTCTCAGATTCCAAAAGAGCAAATACAGGATAACGCGTGAAAGTGAAACTCTGTGAATTGTTCTGAGGAAGCATGTCAGTCCTTACCTTAAAATAAATTTCCTGTCTTAACGACTGCTCACTCCTTGGTCTCTGGGCTGAAATTAATTCTGGGGATCTGAAAAAGGGGATCTAATGCAATGGTCCCTGGATTCAATACATCACTCCAGATACTGTGTAAAATAGACTAAACTCACATATTACTTAAAAAAGAAATAAGAACTGTTTTCTTTAAAAAAAAAAAAAATCTGAGACAAACCATTACATGAAAAAACATCAGCCTACCATTAGTGAAAATACTCCTTTATCAGTTCCTATATCAATAAGTTTGTTTCTGTGGATAACCCAGGGTTTATTCTGTAACTTTCTGGTAGTTATGAAGAAACTCAATTTTTGATTGTCAGATGAAAGTTTAGGTAGTCCTAGATAAGAAAGTTTTCATTTTACGCAGCAACAGAAATGGGACTACTTCCTTTGATCCTGATAATGTTGTTCTTTCCCACTTTTCATTGAGTCAAGTAAACATTTGAACTTCAACCACACCGTAGAAAAGAAGCCCTGCACTGGATATTGACAAACTTGATGTGACAGCAACTCTGAAATGTTGGATGGTACAATGTCAAAGCCCTTTCAAAACAGACCATGTATCAGGTTGCACTAAGCTGTGATTGAGTTGAACAAGAAAGAAGTATCCTGAGCTTGAAGTGGCCTTTCTGTAAGACATTATTTCTCTTACTGTTTTGTTACAGTCTTTCCCTGCCTGATGGCAACCTTCATTCCAGAGCTTCAAAGCTTCAAAGCAGGGATAGGAAGGCAGAAGGTTGTAACTGAGAGAGCTGTATAACCAAGATTGGTGCCAGCCTTAGGGATTGGCAGCAAGAGGAAAGCAGAAAATATAAGAGGTGAGGTGATTGTTAGTGGGTAGAATAGATTAATGAGGTATGTAGTAAAGAGATCTGAGGGAATAAAAAAAATGAAAGAAAACAAGCATGCATGGTAATTCAATCTCAACAAAATCCCTACTATTTACAATGAGGTCGTCAGTGGAAGCTCCCATTGCAGAGATAGGAGTGCAGCTAGGTTTGCTTGGCAGGAACATGCTTCTTCTCATTATTCCAACTTGTTGCTAGTGTTTCATTCCTGATAAACTGTATTGAATGAATAATTTTAGTTTCTTCCAGATAACACATCAGAACTTCTTTAGACATCACTGCTATTTTGTCCACAGATAGGGAAGGATCTCAGATTGCAGTAAAGAGCCACAGAACTCGTTAGCAAGCAATACCCAGAAGCAAACAAGGCAATTATCTAAGAGCTCCTGCTCTGCTCTCACGCTGGCTTAAATTAACCCTGCTGAACATTGGGCTGAAATAGAGAGGAAAGAAATGCTTCAGCTCTTAGGTGTAAGACAGAGATTCAACTAAAATGGAAGACTAACTTTAGGATCCTTTCATCACACAATTCCTGGGAAACAGAATAGCCTCATAATTTCTAGTTGGCATCTTTTCAAGGCATAGATTGTTTCCTAAGCCATTTTGAAATTTTCACTAGTTATTTCTTCCATTTGAGAATCAAGACCGGTGTGTTTATTTGCTCTAAACCAGGGCATAAAAAAATTTCCAAGTCTCAGTTTATAAAATCCCTTTTAGTATGGATTTAAAGTAAATTGCAGTCAAACTTGGGCTCCAACTTAACATAAAGAGTACATATATACTCTGTGACTAAAAGGCACTAGAGAATCTGAAGTATTAAGAAGGTTTCTTGGACAATAAAATACTTGATAATTTCACCTTTGTTTGATTAACTTTTACCCTTCTTTTTCTTCAACAAAGACAAAGAATTAAGCCATTCCATCAATAAAGGAAAATTTCAAAGATAACAAGAAAAAAAAAAAAGCCTATCATGGGCCATTTGTGGCAGTGAGCAGAAGGGCACCCCATATTTTTACAGTTTGAGCACATTTTTTCTTTGCTGCTCCTAAAGATTCTTTACTAGCAGAGCTAATTCACGTTGGAACAGGTGGCCAAGCCATAGAGCTGACTCTCCTCATTCAGAACTACAATATATACAGTAGCTTGGGATAGACAATCTTACTTCAGATTTATGAGGTTTTGGCACTTGACCAGAAGTGAAGTTACTTCTGTTTATTTGTCTATTTTCTGTTTGCCATGCCTGATCACTGGGATGTTATTGCATCACTGCTATTTTACAGACACTGATGTAAGCAGCTGTGCAGTCAACATTGCACCTTTCCTCCTCTAAGCAAATCCAAACACAAAGTGCTGTTCCAATGCATCTGACCCCAAATAGTCCATCTGGCTAAGAAACAAGACTTTAGGTTGTCATGGGGTAATTGCTGTTAAAAATTTCTGGTGTAGGAAGAGGAGGTGGAGTCAGAAATAAGGTAGCCAGCATTAAACTCCACCTACCTAAAAAAACTCATAAAACCAAGAGAACACCTGAAGAAGGGCTCTTTAAGGCTTCTGGTTCGCAGAGGAAAGACGCTGCTCTCCTCCCCTCCACACCAATTGGGTAAGGTCTCTCCAAGCCACATGGCCTGGGGCTGCCAACCCACATGGTGTGGAGGGGAGGGGGAGGAGAGAGAAAACTCAAGCAGCTTCCTGGAACTTCGCCAGCTCTGTTTGCCTAGCCTGAGCCAAGCCAGCCCCTTCTCTGCGGCGCAGCCCCGCGGGAAGAGGTTTTGGGTTCGGACCCTGTGGACTTAGAGCACGCCCAGCCCAGTTAGCTCCCCAATGAACTTGGCACGAGAGAGAGGAGCTCGGACTGGGCTCCTGCCGTGTGGCCCGGCGGGGAGAGGGAGCTTAGACTGGGCTCTTTTTACACAGTGAGAGACATGAATTCCGCCGGGCAGCCCCAGGCGGCTCGGAACAGAAAAGAAGCCTGGACTAACTCTTTGCAGCATGGGCGCAGTCCTGCCGGGCCCTCACAACTAAAACACAGCTTGGATGGGGAGGCAGCACTGACAAGATTTTTTTCTAGTTCAGGCACGAACTTATAACATTTAAACCACGCGGGCGAAAGCCACGTGACCATCGCCTAGCCGAAAAGAAAAATTAGCTGTTCCTTTTCTAATATTAAAATGAGACTTTAAGGACATTGATTTCTCCTTCCCACACAGAAAGAGCACAAGAATGAAGGCACCTACAAAAGGTACAACATAGTGACTTTAAGTTAATGAATATAACTAAGCTTATTTTCAAAGAAGGATGAGATGGGGAGTGCTTTAATGCTGAAAGTTCTTTTGTAAAAACATGTTGATAAAGTTAGCTGTAATATACCCTGTAATATGTGAATAATGGTCTATAAGATGTGAGGAAAAGGGAATGTAATGTTCTAAGCTATAAGCAGTAGACTGAGACTTTTATGTATAAGATTTTCTTTTCTCCTCACCCCTGGAAACAGTAGAAGAAGACTTGTGTTGCTGATGATGAAGTAAGGGGATGTCGCTGTCACTGTAATAGAAACATTTACTCTCAAAAAGAACACCTCAATGACCATCATATGTCCATTGGTAGTAGCCCTGGGAAAGCTACTGAAATGGGAAGGGGTCTGGAAAAGCAAATGCCTCCCTTCAAGGAGAGGATTGCTTGCTGGAAAACTAATAACCATGGAAACTATGTTTCCTATGGGAGTCAACATGATAAAACAAAAGAAAGCTTCTCTCTTTACATCAATTAAGAGAACTGTTTTGTTCCAGAGGTGGTGAATTAACTATAAGTTGAAGTGTTACCTTTTGAATGGTCAGTAAGAAAGAAAATGAAAAAGGTGGGGAGGGAAAAAGAGTGTTTTAAAAAGTTTGGTATTAATGCATGGTTAGTATTCCTATTCTAAGTCTGTTAATAAATTTTTTTTGTATTCCTTAAAGTATAAACCTGCTTTGTCTACTATTAATCCTTATCTCACAACAAAATCAAATAATTTTAACTACAAAATTAATGTTTATACCTAATTTTGATCCCCAAACCTCAGAACCGCAACACAGGGTTAAAGGAGCTTCTTTCATTTCTACAGTTTAGAGGTCATTTATTCTAGAGATGTTCCTGCAGAATTAAAAGAGATATGTACTCTGACCCACAAATATGAGAACAATATTCGTCCCAACTGTGTTTATCTTCCTCTGTAATAACACGGAATTGTTAGGTTGCAGATGAAAGCTGTAATGCCCGTCAGCTGGTACAGCATTCTGTGCAAAAGGCACTGTATTCACTAAAAGTCTGAAGATGTGCACCCAGGAAGCTGCTGATCAGCAATGGCAGTATCTTAGTGATTTGGAGTTTAATTTTCAGTCAACAAAAGATTTAAAGTCATTCTGTCAACCTGTCTTCTCTGTAGCTAAGTACTGTTGTGACAGTAGAAATAAAGGCTAATTAGCAAAACAAAAAGCAACCCTGTTCAAACATTAAGTAGATTCTTTATCCATCTTTTTTATTCCTTCACATCATGACTCACTGAGAGGGAATCTACTTAATCTAAAAATTTTGAGACTAGATTTTTCATGCTTTTCTCAGAGTGTCCCAGGTTCTCAAAGTAGCCATAGAATCATAAATAGTCTAAGCTGGAAAGGACCCATAAGGATTGTTGAACCCAACTCCTTTTTTTTTTCTTTCAAACGTTTTGTTCTTTGGTCATAATGCCCCTGAGTTCAATGCACAACATACACGTGACAGAATTACAATAATTTCTACAAATATTTTAAAGCATGAAGAAAAAATACACAAAGATGCATATATTAACATTATTGTACAAGAAACATCCATGGTCCTTTTTTTAAACAGAACAACTTGGCATTAAAAAAAGACCAAAACTCTAGGCAACATATATAACTTGCGTCATAGTCTGGGAAACTAAATAAAGTCATCTAGTAAAACCATTTGAGTATGTAGTATGGAGTAAGATAAAAAGGCATCAGTTTAATTCATTTAACCTTTAAATCAGCAAGTTTAATTTCTACTACTACTAGTAATAAATATAGTATAATATAATAATAAATATCATAGAAGTGGGAGTTACACAATTCATTTCAGCACATAGAAACAACTACGGCTTCTGCTGGATAGATTTAATACAAGTTTTTTGTTCTTGTTCAGCTTCCTTTCCCATCCCTTTAATTGAAAAAAAAAAAAAAGGAAATATTATTTCCAGATGACCTCAAAATATGGAATAAAAGCAAATATTTAGAAACATAAAACTGAGGTCAGCTCAACAGCTCAAGATGTTTCAGATTTGATTCCAGCCATGAACCAGGACTTGATCATTAATCACGTAATTCCCTCTGGGATGATAAACGTAGCCTTGTGGTGAATCTGACAATACAGAAGTACTAAGTGTCCTCCCAATAACTTTTATTACCTGCACAGAATGGAAAAAGTGTGGAAAGCATTTTAAATTTTCTTTCCATTGGTCATGTACATCTTTTCACTCCAGAAGAAAATCTGAGTAGGCTTTTACCGACAAAACAGCTAGAGACATCTCCGTCTCCATGGAATAGGAACAAAGTGTTTATGTGTAACTTGTACTAGCTAATGATTTTTTAACAGAGGTCTATCTTAAACTTTCAGAAACACTTAGATTATCATGGCCTTTTAATGCTAATCTCAGATATTAATTTAATATACATAATATTAAGGTTAGAATAAAATGACCATTCCCCTCATGTCCATTTATGTCCAACTTCATGGACAACAGTTTTATTGATAACTTTAAAATTCCAGATCCTGACATTTTTCTGTACTGAGAAGCATACTGTAGAATTTGACAATAGAAGAAATTGCTTAGTGTAACAATTTGTATGCAGTTGGATACAATTATCAAAAGCATTATTAAACACTGCTATCTGTGCAAGCCAGCGAATAATTTCAAGCACCATGTCTGAATTCCCTATATATAAATATTTCTAATCCTTATCTGTAGCTGGCAAAACAAATTAATATTTAATTGTCCTTGGAATTAAATAAGCATTTAACTTAAGGGACTTGTAACATGGCATTCTATTGCTTTTTGAGAAAAACCCACAGACGAAATATGGTCACCATCAGAGGTGACTCCAACATGATCTTCTACCTTAAACAATAGCATCTTGTAAAAAGCCACAGGAAAATACGATAAAATAATTAATTTAGAAATACTTTATATTTAACTATGCTTACTTCTTAGCACTAACTTCATCATCATATTCTTTGAGAGAATTGCTAATACAGAAAGTTTCTCCTTACATATATTCCAAGGTAGTATGTGGTTAAAAATGGACAGAGTTAAACAGAATTAACCCAACATTCTCTGTTATATTTGGGAATGTAAAACTATAATTTGAGTACACTGCATAGTGCCATTTAATTACCTTATTTATAAGCACAGATCTTTCCAACCAGAAAAACTATTTCCAGTTAAACTGACTGTTGAAAATAATTGCTGTTATAAGACAATTATTCTTCTCTGTACTTGGCTAACTAATTAACTCATTTAATAAGTATCACTGATTCCCTCACAGCTCAACAGAAGCTACACCTCTTGTTTAACCAGGTAGAGTCACCTGGATTTAATTTGGAAGAACATCTGGGCTCAACTCAAAGATTGCTTCCTTGCTGTCCCCCATTACCTCAATGTCTGGCTTGCCTTGATCCGATAGCAGCATCCTTCACTTTTCTTTTAAACAAAAGGAACTGCAGACCTCATATTCTATCAGAACAAGAACATTTCTTCAACAAGGAGCAATTTTTGCCCCTATTACTATTCCTTAAAATCAAGCATCAGAAAAATACCCCAAGGAAACCAATCTAATCCCCCTCAAAAACAAACAAAGAAAATAAAAAAAACCCAAATAACAAACCCCTACAAAAATAATCTACAAAAACCCCAAAATACCTAGAGATATCTTTGCGTCTAGTAATATCTGATTGAAGTTTATCAAGACTCCAACAAGTAGTAGTAAATTGAGCTACAAAAGATATTGCACCAACTTAAACAAGTTTTAGGGCAAAAACATTGCATATACTTAATGGGACCTTTAGATAACATACATGAGTTCAGTGTCCTAAAGACACAAAATATTCTTAACTGTGAACATGTAACTTCTGTTGAGGCTTTATAACATACAGAAATAAAAGTTTGCCATTCTGTCTATAGGATGTTGCTGTAGGATTATCCATTAACCCAGACAAAGACTAAATTCTGGTGTTTTAAGAGTGTATTAAAAGAATGTGTCCATTATCAATGCAAGTGGACAAAACCACTTGCACAAGAAGAGATTCAAAACTCTTCAGGACCTCTTCAGAAAGATGAGTTACCAGGATGGAGTAATAATTTCCTACAAAGTTGAAATCAAGCTTTTTGAGATTTTTTTCCAATTGTTTTTTTTATTGTCATGACACAGAGTCCAGTCCCTCTGGAAAAAGTTGATCTTACCAGAGGAAAATGAAATTCCAAGTGGCCTTCAGTGACAACAGGCAAAGCAACTATCTTCCTTTGTTTTCTACTTAATTTTTCTCATCTAGAAACTGGAGAATTTTATTGCATGTGTTTGTAAGGCACTAATAGAATTACCATATTTTTTTTTTTAGATATTCTAATGAAATGAGAATTAAAAACAAGACAACAAACCAAAACCCAAAACAAAAACAGTCAGTACTTCTACAGAGCTACATGGAGCAAGTCATTTGTGATTTTACAAAATAAACTATGGCAAGTCAATTTGGATATTGCTCCTGTCTCCTGGTTATTCTGAAAGATCTGTAGCTAGGGTAAACCAAGTTAACATTCCCAAATAATTTAAATCCACTTTGTTCTGGAAGATGCATGACTCAAAGAAAGTATTTACTGGGTCAAGAAACAATGAAAGAAAATAAGAATGGTCTCCATCCTACAAAAACCTTTTATCTGAAGCACTGTTAAAGAAAAAAAAAAAAAAAAAGAGAGAGAGAGAGAAAAATTAAAAGGTGAGGAGATGTGAAGGGGGGGGAAGGATGGGGGGAAGAAAAGGTGTCCTGGCACTAGGAATGGAAGTATAATCTGGGAAACTGTTTAGAAATCTTTGGACTGGGATCTATGGAGGCATATTATAAGACATTTCTTCTGCTTAACCAGAATAATTTTCACTCCAGTGAAGCAGCCAGGCATATGCCAAATGCAAAGACATAGCAGATGCAAAAATGCAGACAGAGGAGATAAGAAGTTGTTTCTTGGCGCCACAGGAGAGAAAAGACAAAACAAATGCTCAAGGCTGCACAGTGGAGTGACAAGTATCTTAAACTAAAGATGTGTGTGGCTCAGAGATAAAAACATGCCCCAGCAAGAGCCACATCTGTAATTCATGTAGGTGCTTATTTGGATTGGACGCCTATTGAAGCTGGCTTTGTTATACCCTTGAAGCACCCAAACAAAGAAAAAGGGAAATACAAGAAAACATTATCATATTCTAATCTATCATGCTTCTTTGCTACCCCATGTGTCCAAAAAACTTTATTCCTTCCTTTTCTTCCTTCAGATTCTCATTTTAATTTAGACTGTGGAACTGTAGAAGACCCAGTAGAATAAGAACAAACTTTGTTTAAATATTCAATATAATAAATAAATTTTTAATAATTTTGCCATAATAAATGCTCTAATTTAAAAGGACCCAATGAATAAATCTGTCCTATCATGTTAGCATATACAGAAATATTCATTTACGATACTACAACAGCTCAGCATTTGTTGGCCATCTGTAATTACAGATTAGCCCAATGATAGATTCTGCTTTAAGAGGTATTTAAAAATTATGTCAGAAGAATAAATACAGGCCAAGTGTTTTTCCCTCAATTCAAGTATCATCTTGCTTATGCAAGTCAAACCCTAACCTGAGCTATAATACAGTTCATTACACTTTTTAGATGCATGGCGAAGCCCGTTACTTCTGCTTTCATGCTCAAGTAGCAGATGCACAGGAATGTGGCCATATTAATATCTCTCATTAGAGTCAGGAATGCCACTGAAAGTTCATTCCTCCATACATACTCCATAAAAGAAAAGGTGCAAAAGGTTCAGATTCCAAGTGGCTATCTAATAATCCAAAACTCAGAGGTTCTCAGAACCCAGCATTGTCTCAGTTCTGTTCTTTATTCACAGAGAAACACTTCTGTCACCTGAATCTCTCAGCACCTTTTCATAATGTTTTTTCTTAACAAAAGAACAGAAGAAAAATTAAAAGCAGGATACACCCTTATTACAGCAACAATACCTCAGCCTGCTACAAAAAAATAATAGCAGAATTTTTTTCTTAATACCTACATGTTGACATTTTACTTTCTCTCAGCAGTTACCCATTGAAAAAGGAGACTTACAGAAGTAGAAGGTTTCTGTGCTGATTTTGCCTATTCAGGACAGAATCACTACATTTATTTATTAGGGTTATGCTTATAATTATATGACACATCACAAGACAGCTGACTATCCTTACTTGTTTATTAAACAGAATATTAAAAAACTTAGCAATATTACTGATATATCACAAAATCCTTTAGGAACACTCATTTCCTGAAAACTCAGGTGATACAATGTGATTGATAGTATGAGAAATTAATCTAGTAAAGCCCTTGATTTTTTTTCACACTGTTTTTACTGCACTGCTGTTGACTGCACATTCTGTTCTCACTTCTCATGAAGGAAGGACCATTATTTCTGTCGCAAGTGGTTTTATATGGCTTTTAAAAAGCTTTTAGGCACAGGAGTTACATTTATGTTAGAACATTTTTCAAGTGTGTTCTGCAGACAGAGAAGAAGTCAGTGTCTAGCAAGACATGTTGATTGTTTCCTTGTAAATGAGCATGTAAATGGCGACTGCCTAAACAAGAGTTAGGTAATATATATTGCAAATTCCAACATCTACTCATAACAAAAACTTAGAGGATATGAAAGCCATTTCCTACAAAAAAACCCAAATTAAGAAAGCTCATGAAGTACGAGCTTTTCTGTTGCATCACTGAACTCTTGGTGACACTACATCAGAAGAATAAAAGAAAATTGAATGATACCTTTTTTTGCCTTGAAGAAAAATAAGAGCTGGAAATAAGTTAATTATACAAGTTATGGTCTTACAGCAATGAAGACTTGGCTTTGAATGGTTTTCTCCCTTAACCTGCTCTTAGTTCCTCAGGAATCACAGTTACTATGAAGAAGCCCAGGTGAGTCTGATCAAGCAAGTAAGAATATGATTTTAAATAATGAAGAAAGCAATCAAAGAATAGCAAGCTAAAACCATGAGCCAGCTAAGAGCTAATGGATTGGTAAGCATACAGGGACAACATTGTGATGGCTGTCTGCTACAGGCTCTCTGATCAGGATGAAGAATTGGATGAGGCCTTTTTAAACTATTGGAAGAAGTCTAATGTTCACAGGCACTTGCCCTCATGTGGGTCTTGAACCACCACTATCTTCTAGAGAGGCAACACAACCGACATAGGCAAGGGCACAAATTTCCTGGCACAAGTAATACAGAAATCAATACGGGGATATGCTCTGCTGGACTTCTTATGAAAAAGAAAGAAAGGACTGGTTGGGAATATAAGGTTTGGGAGCAGTCTTGCCTGTGAAAATAACAAGATGGTGAAGATCAGACTCCTGACAATTTTTCAAATATCAGCCTGCAAAATTTTCTCCTGTGGGTAAAAGACATTTTACAATGAACCATATGTTATGCAGCCCAGTGTAGAACATGAAATGAAATTAAATGAAATGCTGTGGAACTGAACTTACTGGCAATATAGGCCATGAATAATTATTGCAAGACAATTTACCACCATTGGTGTTGAATTTCCGCATGTGAGTCACAGACTGGACTACTGCTGTATCTTACACGTCAATGTAACATGTCAGCATACACGAGGTTAGTTTTTTTCTGTCATCCTATTGAACTTCAAAACTGTTCTCTGCAACCACCCCTTTGAGATTTGATATTTTTCCTAAGGGACTTATTAAACTTTATGACTCTTTCCTCCATGTTTTTTGTCCCTGTGTTGAAATTCATTCGACTCATGTAATAATCTTTGTGTTATATTTATGGTATAAACTTCCCTTTTCAAGACATTAAGTAAGATGCTGGAGGAAAACTTAAGTATATAAGTCTCATTGGCTTAAAAAAATTGCAATTGCTAACTAGAGGATGTTGATTTATTTATTTTTCCAAAGCAACTGGAGCAGGCAATACTTCAAATGTAATATATATGGATAGCATTATTTCTCACTTGTTCAGCACCATTCTGAGTAATTACTCTCTGTAATTCCTAGTATATAGTAATAGGATGTCAATTCCTTTTTTCGGCATTAAATTTCTCTCTTCCTTTAATGTCTTTTGAAAACATCTCTTAAACAATAAATAGTAGATGTCTAGGGGGAAATAAAATCCATAAGGTATGATAAATAAAGTTAACAGGAAAAGTTTCAGGGTGGCTGTTAGGTGTTTTGTTGTTATTTTTAAGTAAAATAGGCCTGTCTTTTATTGTTAGTGGTTCCTGTGATCACAAAGTTCACATATTCTTCTCTTATTAAAACAAATAACTTCTGTTCTCAGACTTTATGGTTCCAGTAAAACATTTTTCTAACAGCAAGGGAAGAGCATACAGTGCAAAACATCCATCAACAGCAACATCCATGGCCATATAATCAGCTTTTCCAGCACTGCATAAAAGAAATTACAATTGTCTTTCTGCATCAATAAGAGCAAACTGAGACACATTTTAGGGCAAAAAACTGTCTATTCTAACTTTTTTTCATTATCTGATTATTCAAATTACTGATATTTCTAGGAATTCCTGTGGGCTTCCCTGTTGGAAACATTCTGCTTAGCAGATAGAGATGTTAAATAAATAAAGGAGTGTTAACTTGAAGAGGCTTATGCTAAGTTACTAAGAAAAATTTTAGTTCTGCATAAATGCAACAGTTGACTGCAAATGAAGAGCATAAATTAAATCTTGTATTAGAAAACCACTAGAATATATGAAAACACATACAGCATGACCATAATGGAATAGTGCAGAAATACAAAAACATGTAGAAAGAAGACACCAAGTATTCATACATGTTTCAAATTTTTCAATTCAGATGCCTTTCCAAAAAGCAATGTTATTAAATTTCATGATGCTTTGTAAAGCGAGCTAGAAACCTATACATATAAGTATATAATATTAAAAATTGGAAGGTATTTATTAGTTTGGCCCATTCCTTGTTTCACACGGTGAAATATTGAGTTGAGAACTCCCACTACCAGTGCAGAGCCAGACTTGATAAATGAAGTAGCGACACATCAGCATATTTATTGGCATAAATAATTTTCAGTATCATGAATTATGAAGAGTGTTCACATCAAATTATCTAAAGCTTGTACTGTAGTTCTGTTTCTAAAACGAGTGCTGTTTTCTCATGGGTCAATAATCTTGACAAACTAGTTAGTTAGCTGAAATGACTTTCTTACAAAGAAATAAACAACATATAATACTTCCACAGCTAACTCTAAGAAACAGCACTTACAAAAGAGGTAATTTTTGGCATGTTTATTGAAAACTTGCCCCTTCCAAGCTGACTTCATTATTTTGAAGCCAGAATAATTACTTCCTATAGTACCTACAGGAAAAATACTGGAAGCAAAATCAGCTCAGTGGGACATCTGGTCTTCTTTTAATAACATTCATAATTTAAAGAAGTGACTTTATAGCACCCCACTCTCACCAGTTTCTAACTATACCTTTGAATGTATGGTTTATTGGGCAATAGGAACATTTTTATTTAGCCATTGAGACTATAATTGTGCCCTCACAGCTCCTATTGCTTTGCCTAGTCAATTTAAAGGATTTGGTATTACTACTACTACCCAAAAATAAACCCAAAAGCCCAACAAACCTTTCTGAATAGGCAAAAATCTTTGGATTTTGATTCAATAGTATCACGTGATTTAGCTGTAAGCAGAAACAAATAAAGAGACCAGCAACTCTGAATAAATGTGTTGAGAACTTGCTACCCAACTTGACAAATTTTACAAGTTATTTCAACTAGCTCCACTTTGGCTCAGGGGACCAAATGCCTACTGAAGGTTGATGTGCATTGTGGACACTCCTGGAAAACATCTGTAACTTAGTTTTGTCTGAGAGGAATGAAGTTCAAGTACTGAGGCTTCTCCACAGCATCAACCAAAGCACAGAAAGCAGGATAATTGGGCAACTCATGGTGATGCCATTTGGTTTCTGCCTTTTTTCTTTTATACATTCTCTGTACTCTTTGCACATATATTTGTAGCTCTGTAGCCTACTGTATTAATAGCTAGTTTTTCCAGTACTTTTCCATGGCCTTTCCCTAAGCAGAAAGACAAAACAAATTCCAGAGCTCCAAGCCCCAGTGGGTGCAAGGCCCTGTCCTATCTTGGTTCTTCCTGGGAACCAAGGCTGAGAACAACTCTGAGGTACATTTTCATAAACAAAGTACAGCTGGTGCTGAGAGGGAGCTCCAGAGAAGGGGCTGGATCTGGGGGGGAATTGAATCACCACTTGTTCTCCTAATTGGTGCTTTTAATCAATTATGCTAATTTCCTAAAAGCTATAAATATGTACTCACCCCTGGAGGGGCTGGGCTTTTATGGACACCTTTCCATAACTGCTCCCGAAGACCTTCAAAATAAAGATCCCCTTTTATATTACCTCCTTGCTAAAATGATCTCGAGTTTCTTTTCCAGGCTGGGGTAAAAGGCAACAATGGGACTTCTGTTCCAGCATAAACTACTGATGCTCACTGCACTGTAATGCTGCCAGGTATTTTTGTTTTTCATAAGATGGAAGATTTGTAAGGAATAACAGTCATATCAGTGATTTTAAGATACATAAAACAAATACGGAACTTTACCCTAGAGGAAGTAAACTTTCAATATATAATCAGAAACAAACAAAATGTTTTAATTCATAGTAGAAGGCAACTAATTCTGAAAGCCATAGTCATCTAGTCATCCTTTTCAGACAGATATTAATTGGCTGACTCTCAGTTTTAAATATCTTCAAATATCAGTTTGCAAACTGAGCAAAACTGAGACATGTCTTGCTGCCAGTGATTTTGACAAGACTTTCTATTTAAATTCATCATGTTCTTAAATTTACAATTTAAGGGCCTACTAAATCGAAGAATACTGATAATTTTCTCTTTGGCTAAGGAAAATGTGCTGGAAGACTCAAAGACATCTGATAAGAACAAGTTACATGTTAACACTTCTGGTTAGGTAAATGAGACTAAACAGGAACAGAATCAACCCTAATGTAAAAATTATGCTTTGGAGCTCAGGTAAATTGAGAGGATGGGCATGCATTCAATTGCATGTCCCTAAGAGAGGGAATTAGATAGCCTATTAAATTTTCTATTAAATCTATGAGTAGATCAAAAGTCTTGTTAGGCTTAAACTCTAGTAAGAGGATAAGGCAAAACAGGATTTTAGGTCTTTAATAAGCAATGTCTCTAAGAATTATTTTGAAATAGAAAATGGTTACATGTTTCCCCAGCCTTACAGAGCTGATGGATATTACTGCTTCCAGACTGTATATACCAGTCCGCAAAGCCACTTTCAGCAGAGCTGATCAAGTCCACACTGTTTAAAGGTCGCTGTCACCATCTAGTGGCAGTCTGAAGGAGTTTAGACAGCACATTCTTCAATTAAGTGTCTGTTATGAAAGAACAATACATTTAGATATTTTTCTATTTGTTTTACATTCATTTAAGCCCTTTGGCGTAATATTTGGCTAGAACTTGAATGTAGAATCTAACTTCAATTTATAAATATTTTTTAAAAGCTAGAATTTACCTTTTCTGGCAGTCTGCTCTGTTTCTCATAGACCTTTTCACAAAATTTTGGGAGCTTGACACAGGTCTACCTACAGTGTTCAGTATAGACTGATAAAAATTATTATATTTTTAATTCCTATATTTTTCAGAATAAATTTTAAAACTGCTCACATTTATTACTGTACTGTCATTTTTTTCCGATTTCTGTAAGACTTACATAGAGGATGTGAGACTCATAGAGGATGCTCAGTAACACTGTTGTAAACTTAGGCTACCTTTAGGGGGAAATATCTTTGGAACTGTGGTTAAGAAACAAATCCATTTCAATAGCATTGTTCCAATATTGTGCATAACACTTTTCCAACCGATCCTCTTCTTTTTGCTCTTCTCGTTTTCCCTATTTACGATCTATTGGCATAGAAAGAATAAAAGCTTTTATTATATGGTAATCTGCAGTCATAACATTCTAGAAAACAAATATTTGCCTGTAATTAATGCCATTTCTCAAAGCTATTGTATAGTAGTAAAATTACTGGACTTCACTAAACACTTACTGTTCATAGAATGGAGATATTAGCATTTGTTGTTCTGATATACTACTACTACTCCTCCTTTTCAATCATAATAAATGAGATAGATTTATTAACTACTCATTTTCTTGGACAAATCAAGAAAATCAGTTTTTACTGAATGAGTAAGAACACAAAAACTGTCATGCCAATCATACCCATACAACTTTAGAATAATTAACTTAAAATCCAAAATCCATCCCATCTGCTACAGTTCTCTAAAACTTCTGCTTTCCATGTAGTCCAATATATTAT
This sequence comes from Eopsaltria australis, assembly GCA_034509425.1. Classification (NCBI taxonomy): domain Eukaryota; kingdom Metazoa; phylum Chordata; class Aves; order Passeriformes; family Petroicidae; genus Eopsaltria; species Eopsaltria australis. The sequence continues at coordinate 2,802,723 of JAVTVJ010000049.1, forward strand.
CTTTGCTTCATTTCATCCATGACACTTATTACTAATTTGGTGTTTTACTGATGCCAAGAGGAGAATCCCATGTATTGGCCTGGGGAAACCTGCTCCACTTTTCACTCTTGACTAAAAGCATCTACCTCAATACTTTGGAGGAATTTTAGCATCTTTCTCCATAAAATGTTTCTTCCCTTGGCCTCATTGCCTTTTTTGTTTTGTTTTTCTTTTTTCCTTCAAACTCTGCCTTCTCATTTTCCTCTGGGTTTCTTTTTATTTGTTTGGTTGGGGGGGATTTTGTGTCTACAAAATGTTCTGTTTGAACTTTATGTCTCCCACGGGTACTATGCAACAGAGATTACTACTGCCCTCACCAAACTATCAAACCCTTCCTCACCCCAGCACACAACATGTTGTATACTTTACAAACCATGACATTCTGGCATTACTAACTTGGAATGCATAGAACTACTACAAATGCTGTAGACTGAAATGTTATCCCAGTAGGACTGCAGGTTTTATTATAGAGCTTCCCCTCCCCAGCATATAGATGTTTGGAGTTTACAACCATAGGCCAAGTCTGTGTTTTAAGAGCTAGAAACACAGGCAGTCCATACTATTTATACGTGCAATATCCCAACCAGAAAAGGCAGTGCACAAAGAAAACCTCCTGAGTGTATTATATCAGAACAGCAAAAAGTCAATTGCAAAAAGTGCATCAACCTTTTGGACAGAAAAAGAACATGGCAAGAAGCTGGAAGAAGCAGCATTCTTTCTCCATTTACTTGGAAAGATATGATTTCAGGGGGACAGAGATAGATGAAGGCTTCACTCTGTTACAGGCAACAAGTGCCAAGGCTTTTGGTGTCTGTGATTCAGCTCACCACAAACACAAAGGAGACTCTAAATTACAGTCATATGATCCATGGAAAAATGTCAGCTGGCACTGAGGGAGGTTTATGTATTTTGCTTTTGGAAAGTCAGCAAATACACAAAACTGCAAAGAGTACATACACTTACTTGTAACCAGATTACAAAAAAAAAAAGCAAACAAAAAAGCCCCCAAAGCACAGCAACCTCATCTGTAAGCACCCCTCTACTGAAGACTATCATATATTCTTCAAAAAGCATAATGAAATATGTAATGGGCTCAAAACCAATAAGAAAATTATATATTGCACAGTTCAGGTCTTTATGGATGGCCTAAAATACTGATAGAATGCAAATTACTAGCAACCTGTGATTCAGAAAACAGCGACCATAACTAGGCAGTGAAATTGGCTATTATGAACCAACAATTGATGCCATTTGGCCAACACCACAGTATATAATGGCAATAAACAGTATCTTTTATCAACAGTTATGGCAGCAATAGGACATACAGGGATGCTTATGAGGCACATCATCATTTTTTTTTAAATGAATTTCTACAGACTCTGCCAGAAAGTGGCAGTACAGAAGGATTTCATGCTCATATTGTTTTTTCAGAAGCTGCTAGTTTGGAAGGAATTGCATTTGCTTTGTCCTGCTCTATTTATTCTCATTCTCTATTCTGTAAAATATCACTTTTCAAGTCAAAAGAGAGACAGACCATCTTGATGCCAGGAAAGGTGAGGCATTTTGGGAAATATGTGAGGGTTCTTAAACTTCCCATTATGTGAAACACTTCTACAAACATTGCATAAGAGGAGAAATATTTTTTTCCTTATCTTATTTTGGAAAGCAATCCACAATAAAGAAATTATATAATCAATTTGGTTCAATTTTCTGGCTTCTTGTGACTTCTGTAATGCTTTTCACACAGCATATAGTTAAATTTGTTTGAACCTGATTTGGAAGAAAGCAGAAAATAAGTTTGCCGTGTGACATTTCAGAGTAAACTAAAATAGAAAGAAAAAGGAGAACTTTTTTCAAAAGAAAAAGACTGAGAATGACACCATAGTTTCAGTGACCTGAAATGAACAATATCTTCATTACCTAAAATACATTTTACAAGAGCAAAAAATTTGTAAGATAGTTTTCAACCACAGACAGCTAAAATTTAATAGCAAGGAAAAATAGCAAGCCAATGATAAATTATGTTCATTAGGAACCAAAAATATATCTGTCCTGCTATCAAGAAGCAGTTTCTAGCACCTCTTAAATCAAAGACATGAGAATCTACTGGGAAGATAAACAATAACAAATGTAAAGTAGTTTGTCAGAGGAAAACCCTGTCATTTTCAAAAAACTGCCTCACAGGGCTTGTCCATTAATTCCCCCCTTCTTTCCTATTGTGTTTGCACAGACCTATTTATGGCAAAAAGAAAAATCATCAGCTGGAATAGTGCAAGGTATTGCCCAGGGACATTTAATCTCATTTAGAAAAAGATGCTCAAAATATTGGTACCCAACAATTTTTGCATATATGCTTAATCTTATCCAGAATAAAGGTCTGAAAAATACTAGCTGAATAATGGCTCAACCAAACAGATTTCTAATTTTTTTAAACAAGAATCAGAGACTTGCCCAATACCTAGTGACAGAGGAAACATATAATATAGTTATAAGGGGTGCCTACTTCTGGAAAAAACAGCTATTTCATTCTTCTATCCATTAGCTTTAACATAGCAGGTTCCACATGCGATCAAACTGGCACTTCACAGAATCACAGAATATTGAGTGTAAAGAGACCCACAAAGATCACCAAGTCCAGCTCCTAAGAGAATAGCTCATATGGGGATCGAATCCCCAATCTTTGCATTATTAGCACCGTGCTCCAACCAAGCTAATCTCAGGGCTCTTTGTAGGAGAGCCCCTGCCTCATGAAAAGTCAAGGAAAACATGCTGCTTAAAAGAGTTTCTGCAATCTTTTGAAATAGCACAGCTCTTTTGGTCAAAGTCAATGTTTACTCAACTGTTTTAAAATATCTTCCTCCTCTATCCCTCAACACCAAGCCCCCCTACTCTTCCCTCACCAAGGAGTGTCTTCCAGGATCACTTTCCATCATCCAAGAGTTAGGAAGCAGTGAAGAAGGTAACACCCTGAAGAGTATGACAGAGAATATTCTGCCAAGAAATACTGGAACTGGAATGGAGAAAGGCTGAAGGTGCAGCTGCTCAGCCAAGAACCAGAAGGGATACAGACTTTCAAAGCCTGCAAAAACCTTCCACAACCCAGATGATGTTGGTATATATACCAACATCTTAACCTTTACCAGTCCTCTACCATTGCATAAACAATATCTCTGGCCATGTGCTCCCTTCTGCACTCCAGTTTGCCTTCCCTGGAACAGCACCATTTCACTTTTCTAAATCTATAACGATCATATAGTTGTCATCAGAACCGTCGATACAAGTATATGCGGCCAACTTCCCTTTCTATTTTAAATACACTTTGTGCTTCTGGATTTTGCATTAAAAATATTTCATTCTGTGTTTCTTTTCATATATTTCTTTCCTATCTTGACACTCATATCCTGATATAATTCACATCTCCCTTTGGGCATAGTATTTTTGCTGTAAGGTACTGTAATCAAGAATTTACACATGAAAATATCTTTCAGCAATGCTATTTAAAACAAGTTATTGAGGTAAATGAGTCTTTAATTTAAATGGCAGTAAACCAAAAAATATATGAAGACCAAAACCCAATCATTCTATAACAGTGACTCAGCTAATTGTTAGAAGAGAGGAATTTTGATTTTGTGGGCATGTAAAATTTGTTCAACACACTTGGAAAAACAAGGAGGAATTACATCATTGCCTGTATTCTAGCAGTATGTTGCCATTCCAGTTGACAGACTATTTGTGGTGGTGAGTTATACAGGACTCATTCAAACTGTCATTCAAATAACAAACTTGGAGACAGTCTGATGATTTTCATCAGATACACCTTGGGGAATTTTCCCTTATGGGACATCTATGCCTGAGCACATTCTGTTTCAGGGAGGTCCTGTTCACTCAGACACTGAACTCTGTGGAAAACAACAAGCAAAAAGGCAGCCTGAATCCTTTGTAGGGTTGACCCATTTTACTGCAGTTAAAGAGAAATTTTTTTGTGGGATGGTGTACGACAAATTCAGTATTTGGAATAACCTTTTCCCAGACAAGTACAAGGAAAACATTTTTCAGATGATACAATGTGACCCATTCCCAGATGGTGGGTTTATTTGACATCATCTACCAGAAACTTTGCTAGCTGAGCTACCCTACCATTAAAATAACTCTTTTATATCTTGCTTGAAAAAAAAGAATATAATCATTATTGTAAAATAAGTTATATTTATATTTGAAAACTTTTTATGTACATCCTCTCATGCATTTTTTTTTTTCATTTATATACACATGTCTTCTCACTCTTTTATACCTTGGGTTTATGTTTTATAGCTTTCCCAGTATTTTTCAGTCATTGGACAGCTTCTTCTATAAATTTGACAAATGTCTGTGCACACAAGAAAAACCATCAGATGTACCATTTCTTTAACCACTACTATATCTACACTGGATGTCAGGATTCTCTCATTCAATTGCCAGCAGTTTGGTTTTATTGCTTGCAGGACTTCCTTCCTCTGTGTACATTATAACATTGGCTTTTACGTTCTAAACCACTCCCAAGACTGATTTAAGCTGTGCTATCCCACTACTCTACCCCACCCCCACAACTCATCATTCCTTTTATTGACAATTACTTTTTATAGAACATTTGGACATTTCAAACGAATTTTTCATTCCCATTTTGCATACAGATCATCTTGTTCCAAACTGTAATGAGAAGATGTGAGAACAAAGGCTGCAGTGACCTGTTGGGACTTGCTAAGGGTGAGTGGCAGGGTTCCAAATAATTTCTCTGTACCCAGAGAAGGCTCTGATCAAGCCTGGGACACAATTTTACTGAGGGAGTACAGATATTCTTCCTTTGGTTCACAGTGAAGATTTAGGGTATATTGGCCAACATTTCATGGGACCTGGAGGGGAAGAAAGAGTAAAAGTCCTACACACTCTGGGTCATCTAACTCATTGCAATAACAACATTAGGCTGGTTGCAATGCATACCCAACTTTTTTCCTGTATTAAGCAGGCCAAGAAAGTGACCCAAGTCAGTATAATATCAACAAAACCAATATCTGTTGAATACATTGCTAGAACTGGCAGGCAAAGAGCAGCAAACTTCAGCAGAGGCATCTTGCAGACAGATGTTAATGGATGTTCCCACCACTTTAAGCAGCCCAAGCTACTTTTTTGGAAAAGGACAGTAGAATTGACACATAACACAGCAGGTTTACTGAAAGAGCGTCACTAATACTCAAATACCTTGGTCTGAACTATGCACATTCAGAAGGCAAATTAAGAATTTTATTAGACTAATCTTACACACACAAAGGAGAGTAGACCTAAAGGTCTGTGACCTAGCACGGATTAAACATGCACTGGTTTAAAAAATAGCAAATTTAACTATTAGTCATTGCTGAACAAAACAGCATATAATTTATTCAGTACCTTATTAGAACTGCATGGGTTTTTCACATATTGAGTACATTAACCTTTCTGCTAAATGAATTAGTTTTACACAAGAATAATCTTGTTATAACAACTGTTTCACTAAATTTATACTTGACTCACCTCTGTATGTGATTAGGGGTTTTAAATCTCTATTAATAACAGATATTTTTGGCCTGTGGTTTTAATACTTCTTTTCAAATAGTTAGTGATAACTGCTTAGAAAAAAATGGACATGAAATCTCACAAGTGTACTCTGCATTTCTGAAGCCATGTGAGCTCTCGTGGTTCATGCTGACCAGTCTTGATTAAAACAGCAAATTCTAGAAACTACTCACATGTAGTCAAAATTAATGCAGAACCAGTACTATCACTGGAGACAATGGAAATATGTAGTTTTTTGTACAAATCTAGCTAGCAGTATTTTAATTTCTGCATTTTTACTGTAAATTAAGGACCTGAAAGTATCTACCAAAACCACAAGGCTTTACATGAAAACTACCAGTCATCTTTTTTTTCTCTAGTGTCAATATATCTTACCTGGACAGGACATCAGGTAGGAACAATGGGAGAACAGGGGGAAAAGGCTGATGGGGACAGGTTTAGGCAGGATCTAGATTTAATAATCTCCCATAGAGGCATCTAAAGGGTGTCGCTCTTCTAAATGCTGTGCTACAGGTAGGTAGTTTTCAGAACTACATTTTCCATGTCTAGAAGGTCAGACCAGTTTTTGGATTTAAATATGTCTTAGTGGTGCTCAAAGGTCACTTGTATCTTAAAAGCTGAGAAATATTTAAATACGAAGTAAGCCTTAGAGGAGGCCTATGTAAAACAAAATCAATTGCTGTTCTTTAAAGCAGTCTTTAAACTTTTTCATTAATAGTAAATAAAGAGAAGGAAAAGAAAGCACTGAATAATGTTTTCCACCACACACCACCAGATAGCAGTAAAGGATAAAAAGAAAGATTTAAAAAGTAACCACTAAAGGCCACAGAGAAGAGGGAAGAAATAAACCCAGAAGCTTCACAATCTGATTGATCCCTCATAGTCAAATTGCATACATGTGCAAATGCAAGGATGTCTAATTTGATGTAAATTACATATTAATGAGGCATGTAAGAAAACTGTGTAATTGTTTGTAGGTGTGATTTCAACCAGACATTCAGCTGCAGTCCTCCTTTTCTTGGCAAATATTTAGTTTTAGCCATTTTTTGTGTTTGGCAGCCTAGCGAAGATGCAATCATCATTCTTAAGCAGGCCAAGATCACAATTTTTTAGGAGTCAGGACTGACCAAACTGAGCATATTTATTGCTGCATTTTGGTGCATTTCTGTCTTCTTCCACCTCCCAAATTGCATTTGTTAAGATTATATCTGCTGTAACTGATATCAGCTATTGTGGTTAAACAAAATTAAATGAGTCTTTCAGACCTTGTAGAAACAGGGATATTTTTGTCCCCACATAACAGCACTTGCTTACAGACAATGAAGGCAACCTTCAACGCCTGAAAATCTGATTCTTCACCTGTCAATTGCACTACACATTTAGACACGAGATGGCACATACTCCCTATCAGACTAACATCTAGTACTAAGTTTCAGAAATATCTACAGTATTAAATGAGTTTCTTGGGTTTACCAACTCTGTTATTGTAAGTAGCTTTTGTTAAGCATGGTCTTCTGTCTAAATGAAATAATATCTCTGATAGGAGAAGGTAGAATATTTTCTAGTTCTTTTCAAATGAAACTTCTTAGTACTTTTGCTGTTGCTCTCACTGACTTCAGTCAAAACAATTTCTCCTCATAAGTGCGTGTCATAACTGACTCATTAACATGAGAGTAGACAGCAGCAGTAAATAACAGGAATTCCCTGACTAAAAAAAGTGCCAGCATTTGCATTAAAAAAAATTTAAAAGGAGAAAAAATTCTTGGCATGGTGTTGATACAAAAAAGTGCTCAAAGTCTAATAACTACTTTAGAAGTCTAAGACCATGGATTTATTTGTTCATTTTATGGTCTATGATTGGTTGGTAAATCAATTTCTAACTTCTAATACCGTGTGCATGACCTGCTTGCAGTACAAATCTGAATCCTTTTCTGAGGTGATTATTCACTCATGGGTGTTTTGTTAAAGATGATAATACAAATTTGATGGCAATTATGAAGATTTTGAGATGCAAAGATATATAATATGGCATAGATTTTTGTTACTGATATAGCTGGATATAGCCATACAGTGTGTTGTTGAGAAACTGAATATATACCTAACTAAAAAACCTCTTACATAGGTAGGACCTAAATCACAGTAATACATTAAGCTTCTCTCAGAAACTGCTGCAGACATACCAGAAGTATATACATATATAAACTTGCAGCAATGAGTTTTTGATAAAATACTTTTATTCCTTCACCATCTCCAGTTTTCCAAGTGATTTCACAGAAAGGCAGTACCAAAGCTATTATGATGACAGCACAGGTGGCAAAGAGAAGCATCCTGGTTAAACAGGCAAACAAATCAAAGCTTACAAATAAAAACAGGTTTGGCAAAGAAATCATGATAGACCAGAGACAAAGCCACAAAATGGCATTTTGCTTCTATTCTTGCTGCTGTATATTCTGAAACACTTGTCTTTATGGTAACTTTTGTCCAAAACTTAGTCTGTACTTGGTACCAGGTAAAAAAGTGTTAAAGTAATTTCTGTGTGATAGAAATAAAAAAGGATCCAAGACTTGTTGGAGACAGGATGGGACAGATGGGACAGGGTTCTCACTATTCTTTTTCATTCCTGTTTCCACAGTATGCCAAATGAAATGCTTCAATGATAAGCTGGACAGTGAAATGGTCAGGATAAAAAGTGTGTGAACTATCTTATAAGCACACATAATAAATGGAAAAAGATCATTTTTCCGTATGTTTTTCATTTTTCTTGAACATTCAGAAGAAGTTGAGAGTTTATACAATTATGATTAAGATAGTCATGGTAGATCATATTTTTCAGTGTTTACAAAATTATGAAAAATTATGGAAAGTATGGAAATCCTCTATTCACATAATATGGGTACAAAATGTACAGGGATTCAACAAACTTATTTGCCATTTAGTTTTGTCTTGCTGAAATTTTGTGCAAACTTTGAACTTAAACCATAAGGGAATAAAGTCTTTTACTTTTGGGTCTTCCACAATTTGAACACTTTTTATCTGTGTCTTAGGAACCTTTTCATGACAACTACTCAATATGTATTATTCATGGTAGAGGTAGCTGAAAGGTTCTTGATTAATAAATTATTGAAGAAGTTTTCACTGCTGTTAGCTAAATTATTTACTTAGAACTGTTTTCTCCTAATATTTTTCTTGCTCTAAATTTTGTAACATATATTTCAAATGGAAGGAATTGGTTGAAATAACCATTGATGGTCAAACTTCACAAGTTAGCTGTCCTTTAGGTAATCAAATTACATTCATCTCTTGATGTCCGTAAGGGACTGAAAACCCCCTCACTCCTTAAAGGAATGATGAATATTGCACTACTCTCTCTGTCTCTCAAGAGCTCAATTCTCCAGCATTTATCCTCTCAAACTTATTGGGATCAGAGAGCAGTAACTGGACTTCACAGTCTAAAGCAGGAATCAATTATGAGCTACATTCTTGTAGTTAGATGTTTGCATTTAACATGTTTGATCATGTACCATTTCATACACAACATAAAGTTCACATAGGAAGACATTTTACCATGAACAATTCTCCTGAGCATTAGGAAACAGTTTTACTCTGTCAAACCAAGAAATTGTTACCTGGAGATATCCCATCTTCTCTCAAAGTCTTTCTTGTAGTTCCAGGCGAATGACACATTCCTCATCTCATTTAAAGAATGCCAAATTCTTTTCTGAAATATTTAGCTGTAAATATATTTCAAAAGGAATGTCTTTTCCTGGACTTTAAGGTTTCCAAGGAAGCTTTTGCTGCAAAATCCAGCATGCATAAACCAGGATAAGAAATGGTTCCCCCTCAGGGCACAGTCTGAGATAAGACACACGGAAGTATAGAATCTCCAAATAAGTCCATTATCCATACCAATTAAATTCTAGAGCCAAACCTCTGCTTTTCTTCACTGATGTCTTATATAAAGAAATATAAATGTGGCATCAATTTGAATTTCGCATTCAAATGGTTCATTTAAACTCAATCTGGCACAACTAAAGACTTCTTCTGAAGGTAAATGGGTAATACATCTCATTTCCTGTGTGAAATTGAACAACTGGAACACTGTCTGGAATAGAAGACTGATTTCTTAGCAAGTCTCTAGCTTCCCGGTGTATTTAACAAAACAGGAGTACGCATCCTTAAGGAAATCATGCAGGGCAGGTTATATAAACTGGGTAAGAAAACCCAAGTAAATATAATCCATTTTGCCTCTCACTCCAAGCACACAGTTACCATATTTTAGCAGCTGTATTGCTATCAGACAGCTATCGAAAATGAGAAGCTGGTTTCTCTTCTCATTCATTCCCTTCAGCTTCCTTTCATTAAATACTTAAATCCAGACAAGGTATTAGATTTTGAACTCTCTAACATCACCACAGTTTCAGCTTAGACAAAAATAGATCCAAAAGTTCCAGAAAGTCAGCAAATTTGAAGGTGTTGTAACATCTTAGGAACATATGGCCTCATCCTTACGTGTTATTCTTGTAACTCTCCCTAAGAAGTCCCACATCAACAGCTTTCTAAAACACCTTTTTTTTCAGATTGGAATATACCAAAATAAAAACGCATGGATAAACATGTCTCTGAAATTAAAACAATCTTCCTGGTGTCTTCAACTTATCTCATTATTTGCAAAACTCCACATTGAAAGCGAAAATTGAAACTGTGGGGTCTGAGAGAATAAATTAAAAATTGGCATTCAGATGTTTGCTGGAATATGCCTGACTAATGTGACCCCAGAGATGAAGACAATTATGCATAACTACGCAAATTTCACAAAACATTCCTATTGCCTTAGTCACTATATGACCAGTAGAATTTGTTAGGTTTCTATCAATTGTTTTATTTAGACTCTAAAATGTTAGATGTAATTGTACCACTGACACTTCCTCCCGAGCAGCTAGAAAATGGTCCCAATTTTCAGTCATGACAGCTTGAGCCAGCCTAGCTTTGCTTAAATGAAATTTATACCAATCTTCTGAAGGATCTTGCTATGTCTAGCTTTTGCCATTTACCTAGGTGTGGTTCACATCAACCCTCCTCAGTGGTGAGCCTGATTCCTGTGTATAACTCCTTAGAGAATGGTCTGCTTTAACAGAATTGAAGCATTATCTTTCTCTTAGTACCATTCTGTTACGGATAAGGCCCAAAATGAGAATAGGCCAACAAACTCATTCAATTAAAGTTGCAACAACATATCTGATATTTTGCATAGCAAGGATTAGAAAATTAAATCAGAATACAATTCATAGAGCTAGAAGTCAGCCTAGTTTAATCTTATCTCACTAGTGGTTTTTAAATGAAAGAGAATTTTGAAGGGCACTCAGCACCTAGTGTACCCTTTAGAAATTATGAGAAGTGCTGAATACCTTGAAAAAAACCACATGCATCTATCTAAGCTTTGGTTTACAAGCTTAAGTACAGGCACCCAACATTTAAATTTCTGGTTAGCCTTCTTAAAATTCATGGTTAAAGTGTTTATTTTGTCCTTTCACCTGGAGAACAAAATCCTTTTTACTTGCAGATACACCCCTCCACCACAATTAAAATAGATGTTAGAAAGTGCCCAATGCAGCATTATTCACATAGCCTAACAAATCCATTGTTTTCTGAACACAGGTATAAAACGGCTACGTTTCTCAAATGCATTGAAGAAGCAAATCCTTTCTGAGACAAAAGGCAGGCTTTTAAATATGTACCTGCATTTCTCCCAGAACCAGAATCAGACCATTTCCAATGGCTCCATCCAAGCAAATGAGAGCAGCTGCATCAAGCAAATGTTACTAAGCTCAATTTATATTTGCCATTCATTCATATAGACATAAACTTATAACCACTTGGACATTTTAAATTCAATTTTAATACGAATGGCTGCTTTGCAGTCCTCACCATCTGTCATGCCAGGCTGCATATTTTTTTCCACAATGTGATATTCTCATTTTCCAAAATAAAAATACTTTTTGTTTCCCTCATAGGAACTTCATGTATTCTGCTTCATAAAAAACTGATCAGCCTAGCACTGACATTTAATGTGTTTTGAGACTCGAAAACACACACAAGCTAACACAACTTCAGACACAAATTCCTGTACTTTTGGTCTCACTTTAAAAATAACAAAGTGGTGGTTTACGTAATTTGCACATTTTTATAGAAGATGGTTTGCTTTCTTTGTATTTAGTGCTATCAGCAAGTGTTGAAATTTTGTCCCGGAGTGCAAATCACCAGAATTTTTCTAATAAAACGCTAAGTATTAATTTCTTTCAGTGACACATTTAAAGACATTCTGAAAAATAGATCTCCCAAGAACTCGTAAAAGAAATAAAAAGTTTCACATCGGAATAGTCTGTCAGAAAATCCTGGAAGGGCCCTGCTGTTTTCTTCTCTCCTTCCAGGTCTAAAAATAAAATGCTAGTCAAAATGTTTTAAGTTTAATTGTAATATGAACATGGAAGAAATGTACAGATAAAATGGAAAGTGATTTTTATTTTGTTTTGTTAGGACTTTTTTTTTTTTTTTACTTTTGTGGGGTTTTTTCCCCAGTAAATGCTACAGAGAATTGGAAGTGAAAACAAAACAGTAATAAAATACATTGTGGGAGTTCTCTGGGCTTTTGCAGTCATTGGCATCCTTTCTCACTAAACATGCCACTCCTCAGCTCCACACCAACCATGACCCTACAATCTTCTCATAATACAGTTCACAGTAACTGCAAAATCTAGAAAGAGTTCAAGATTTTTCTTTTTTTTTTTTTTTTCCATTAGAACTACTTCCCCTGTACTTTCTATTCCCTTGTCTTAGGTAATGCATCCAAAACCTACTGTCACTTCTTCAAAACACCAGGTCACCTTTCATATCCTCAAGAACAACCACGCTCACATTTGTAAAAGGCACATATTTTCTGCCTATTGCAGATCTGCCCATCTGGAAAGGACCTCTTTCCCAGCACACTGCTGGATGCCAGAGAATGCCAAAGCCACTTTTAAGTCTGCGCTTCCCTGTGTTCTTTCATTATACTATTAATGTAACGATGCAAAAATTGGCTGTAGTAACAGAATGAACAATTACTTTTTAATTAGGGATCAGTGGTAACAGATGTTACCACAACAGTCCATATTTAGAGTCTCAATGTTTCCTCACAAGTCTTAGACACTCACAGTTCACACTGATTTAAAAAATAAATAAATAAATAAATACCATGCACACCCCACAAATCACCAGTATTTCTTTGAGCTCTTTCTCCCACCCTCTATCAGCATAGAGTCTCATGAGTTCACTGTAACAATTTTAGCTGCCTGTGACTCTGACCTTTATTATAAGACCAACACTTTCAAGTTTACCAGTAAACCTGCAAAACCTTATTTATTCATTTCTTCATAAACAGCTTCTGAATACTAAATTAAGTCAAACCTTAAAGCTCTAAGTTAGATCCACTCAGGATTCCAGTTCTTGGGCTAAGTCATCTAGAACACCTACAGGAATAGATATTTCCTGGTCTTTCATCAGACAGTTTATATGTTGAGTCATTCATTGGATAGCAACAATACAGCTTTAAGACATTTCTATCATAGTCTCTTGTTTCATATAATAATTACTAACACTCCCATGTTCTGCTCCTTTTACATTATTAGCGTGACTCCCACAATCTAATAATTTTAAAACTTGGAGAAATTTTAGTATTCCTGTCACTGGTAAGAAAAGTGTCAGTACACCACCTATAAAAAGTGTTAATTTGTGGTGCTTTGATATTTATTGCTCTGCAGCAAAGTGCACTAAAAAACAAACCATGCATTGAATATCAAATTGACTTTTAAAACCAGGTGGAATGCTATTCCTTAGCAGAGGCCAGTTGAAGTATTTGTCAGAGTTATTTTTAGTTGGTAAAGTGGATTTCATAAAATTTTGTCAGAAATAAATTAATTCTGTGGAGGAAAAAAAATTTTAAAACCTGCGCACCACAAAACCACCCCAACATTTTACAGGGAAAGAGACACACTGAAGTTTTAACCCAGCAAAAAGACATTCTTCTTTTGTAGGAAAAAGACAGAAACAAACCTCTGCTTTCTCAATATGACATTATTCAGCTTTTAAACACTTCGGGATTGTTTTCATGCCTATATTTTCCCCTTTAAGTCACACAAGAACACAAAGGATTTGATTTCTGTTGATATTGACTGAAAAATAAAGCCCTGTCAAAGTGTCTCAAAAAGTGTTTGCAGCCTTCTGTTTGAGCTGCAGTGCTAGAAATACTCCTGGGCTCCCACTGCAGAAGCAGCTTTTCACAAGCCTTCCTTAGAATAATGCTGTGCACCCAAAGTGGAAAATCACATATTTTGTAAGTTCTGTATGTAAAGCCAATTCAAACAAACAAACCAATCAAAAAAAAAAACCCAACCAAAAAAAATCCCAGAAAACAAGGGGTGCTTTTATGCGCACAGCTAGAATTTAAAAGAGTAAACCCACAATTTTGAGCATACATGTATGATTTAGAACAGGGTTGATAAGCAAAGAAATCCCCACAAACTCTGGTACTGTTTTATATAACTTTCAAGGCACAGTCCTCTGGCCTGGATCTGCTTTATCAGTTTAATGTTTCTGTCTCAATTTGTCACATCTCTGATGTGGTGTATTTTTGTATTAGAGCCCACTGCAGAGCCGAGCTGTGTGAATAATGGATTTTGCATTGTGCTGTCTGAACCTCAAGCAAAAGAATCTGAGACCAGATAGAATATTGCATTTGCTGTTTCTTTGTGAGGTTATTGCCAAATTTCCCCCTTTATCAAACAAATTTTCTAAATAGATATGTTTATTTTCATCTTTTGTAAGTTATCAAAACATGAATACTTTAAATTAAAAAAATGAAATGCTTTTCTTCCTCTAGAATATTCAATAGATTAGGCAGGAATTTACATTAATAAGAACTTTGCCTGGTCTTATTGTAAAAAATTCTTCTCGTTTCTTCATGCTATTTGATTAAGCTTTGGGAATGAATAAGGACAAGTACTGTTCTTCTTTTACTATAAGATACAATTGTTATGACAACTTCCATGAGATAAGTCTATTTTTGTTTCCTTATTTTATTTGTTATCTAGACCAACACAGAAGTTGTGTAAGTTGAGCTTTCGTATTGGTTTTGTTAAAATATTCTTAAATTTAGCACACAAGATAGTAGAACATATTATCTTGACAAAAATTCTTAAAACGATAAGAATCTATCAAACATTCTACATACTTCCTGGAAGAAATTTAGAAAAAACTGTTACCCAGCCTCAATGACATCATACTAATTACATGGAGAATAAATTAATGTGTACTGAGTTGCAGATACACAGTTTAAGAAGTGAGATTAGAAAATGGAATATAATATGGTCTTTCTCACACCTCTCTTACTCTGGAATCTCAAAAGCTAGATAAAATGGAAGTGGATGACATCAGGAAGAGAATTAAGTATTTTTATCAAACCATTAAAATTTTCCTCTTCATTGTGGTCTCATAAAAACTTCCTTTCCTAACGCCTTGCTAAATTTAAGCTTTTAAAAACTCAGAACCTATAGAACTTTCTACAGCCAAAAATAAAAAGGTCAGCAACAGTGTTTATCTTGAATAAAATTATTTCAAATCCCTATTAGAGGGTCAGAAGGAAGAACATATATTAGTGCAACAATTTTCCACATGCAAGGAAATAAGTCCAAGCAAATAAGTCCACATGCAAGGAAGTCGTCCAGACATTGAAAACTGGCACTATATTTATGGGCTCATAACCATCGTTAGCCATACTGCAGATAGTGAGGTGCCAGGAGCCTTGCTCCACTGAGAGAAAAATGTGACACACTGCCAAATAAACTCATTGCATGAAGTGAGATGTAAGATTAGAAAAGGAGTGTCTCAATGGCCAAGTTCCTCTGACTTCTCAGAAGCTTAATTTATCTTAATCTCTTCTCCCTATTATTCTCACCCTTGCCTTCTTCGTGCTGACTGGAAAAACTTCTCCCCCAAGCCTGCCTATGTCCACCATGGCCTGGTTTGTCCTGAGGTGCTCAGAGCAATCGAGTTCTAGGCCAAAGCATACCCAGTAGCAATACCATATTTTAATAAATACATGATTCTATAAATATATACACACACATTCCCATACATGCACAAGGGGAAAAAAACAGGCACTATATTGAACAACAAAAATATTTAAATTCACTTCATCCCAGCAAGAATTTCAATCATTGTCAGTGACATACTTCAGTTTCTGCAGAGTTGCCCTCTACTAAATACAGTGTTTCTGTGTTTATTATGGAAACCAAATGCTTTAAGTAATTGAAGCTGATACCCAGCAATTTCCAGTAAAACATGTCAGTTCTAAACATCTTAAAATATAACCTTGTTTTTATTAAACTGATCTGTTGGCAACATAGATCTATAATCAACAGTGCATCTCAAGATGTTAAAAATTCCCTTAAGAATGGAGATATCTTCAAGTTTCTTGTGTACCATTTTGTGCTCACTCCCCTCTCTGAATAAAAATTTATTCAGGGGAAAGTAGATATTGAAACAGCAGGGCCATAACCAAGATCAGAACCTCTTAGAACTATTGCTGCACTGATTATCCATGGCACTAATAGCTGCTAACAGCAGTGATTCAGTCTTGGAGAAATGATCAATAGTTACTATAGACTGCCCATCTGGGAGCTCTGGAGGCAGTAGAAAGGTGTATTTGTCACAATCAAATATATACAGCAAGCTACACACCTTCACCAAAAAGACTGTCAGCTACATGTAAGAAGCACGAGGCATTCAGAAATAGGTAAAGCAAGCACCTTTTTGGAGCAAGATCAGTATAGACCCTGTAACATTTTTCAGTATAACATCACAACCGTGCCTCCTCCCAGCTGTGCTATTCATGTGATGTGGTAAGATTATATAAGCAATACTAGAACATTGAAACTTCTGTTTCCTCAGACTTCACCATCATTTACCAGAAGTCTTCCATTCATAGCAAAGGTCTTGTGATGGAGTCATGTTTTATATTGCTGTATAAAATTCATCTGCACTGTTTACACTTCAAGTCAAAGCTGAAACACCAATTCTGTTGCAGAAACAGAATCCAAAGTTTCCAGCATGGATAATATTTTATTCTCAGTGGAGAAGGATCAATCCACGCAACATTTAACCAAGTGTAACACGTGTTTGGGCCCTGGACTAAAATTCTTGTATTCTCAATCTCATGTTAGTATTTCTGATGTGTTCACAGCAGAAGAGTAACCTGCAAAACCATGATCTAACTTGTAAAATAGGAGAGAAAAAGTCAAAGCTCTAGATTTCATTTTAAACTTTGAACAATTAATTTTCAAAAGCTTGATGAAACAAAACATGAAAAAAAACCCACCCCAAAAAATAGAAGAAAGCTTTACAGTATTTTGGATATTCATCACAAATACCGGGAAATTCCTCCATATTTCCCAATATGAAGAAATCTAATCTTCACAAGTTGTCAAAAAAACATGGGTATAATTACAATATTTTCAGTAGGCTGCTACAAACTCACATTGCAATAATTCTCATATCAGCCTCAGTTGAGCAGAAGGAGGATTCTAAACCTGGATTTAGTCAAGCCAAGAACATTTGTTTAAAGGAAGCTTCCAGGAAGTGAGAGCTGATACTTTTACAAGACACAGCTTGTGTTTGTGTCTAAAAGTCTGCCTACAGAAACTGCTTTCCCTGAAGGCTACAGGATACATAGCTTTCACAAGCAGAATATGTAGTATTACTCATGCTGGGTGCATTTTGGAGTCAGCCTCTGCCACAGCAGAACCTGGGGAGTTTATCAGCATCTTCAGTCATTTAAAGAACTCAGGCATTTAAAGAATCTCCAGAGGACAAGGAATTTTTAGAGCATCTACTGACAGAAGCAATATCTAACTAAGCAACTTTATGGACTTAGCCCTTCACGTTTGTTATTTCTATACTGCTTTATTCACGTTTCAAGCAACTGTATTTTACCTTATTTTGTGGCAGTTCAGCAACCTATAAGTTTTAACTATCGGAATGCAACACAACTAATGTAGCCCTGTTTCACACTAGGAGCAGTTAGTTTTGGTACTTTTTCTCTCTGGATAGTGTTTATAAATTTTGAATGTTTATGTAATGGTCTATTCAAGGCCAGCAAACAAATTTGTTTCCTGTGTTCATCCAACCCAGCTAGTTTTTTATAACATGCTGTCCTTTTGTTGGCTTGCTTCAGAGTTTGACTTCCATATTCAATGGTTCACAGGAACAAAAATTGCCATTTTTCTTCAAAAGTCTTAAAATCCCAAGATATTTCTTTGACAGTGCCTACTATTCAGACTTTGTCTTACTGAGTTAAGGAATAAGCACAACCAGGAAGTAAAAGCCCGTGTACAAGCACACACTAAACACAGTATTAAATTCAAAATCATTAACAGAAGTTTCCCCTGCCTATACTCATATTTTCGGTCATTGAAGATAAGGATACAAATATTCAAGAAGCTTTCAAATAAAAGATTTTGAACAAGGAACTTCACCAAAGAAATCAAATATTGAGCCCCCAAAACACAAGGTCATACAGCTGGTATGGGTTCTAAGACCAGAAGAGGGTCAAGTATTTCTCTGTTCTCCTGATTTGACAAAAGGAAAAAGCACCACTTACAAAGTGATAAAATTAAACTCTGAAGAAGATATTGTGGTATCTTAGGGATAAATGAAGATATAACTAGATAAAAATTCAAAAAAAGAATTCATCAAAATGAATAAAATATAGTCTTACATGTCTGTAATATTTTTGTAATATTTGTCAATAAACACGAAGCCTAAGTAATCAGTCTTTAGGGTTACTGTTCCCAGAGAATTTGGTAGAATTTTTCCAGGTTCAAAAGGGTTTTATCTAGCTTCACAGAACAAAGCACACTTAACTTCGAGAACACCATGACATCTTTAGACTGTAAGTCTTTATCTAAGTGGAATTCCATCTACCACAAAGAGCTGTATTAAATGAGAAAAGAGAATATCCTCTTACCCTTACACACATAACAAAGGGTTGTGAGCTAAATCACACCATTCAAGACAAGGCGCTATAGTTCATGATTCTGTAAAATTGCCCAGCCAAAAGTTAGCAGGAATCACAAAGAACCAAAACACAAAACTGCAAAGAAAATTAAGAATATCCCCATGCTACTGTTCTGTGCTAAAATTGTGTACACAATTTAATACAGCTAGAAGAAATACAGAAAAAGAAAAGAAACAAGAAGGATGAAAGTCACGCAATTAGATTTTTAGATGTTAAGTCCAAATACAGGACATAGACCAAAAATTCTTTATTGATGTAAATTTGATAAATGGCAAAAATCAGAAAGAGTTAATGGGGAAAGAGCATTCTTCTTAGCTTCAAATATAAGAACCTAATACCACTAAAACTAGGTAGCAAGAAAGACATCTCTACACATAACAGTCAATCAATAGAAATCTCTTGCTATAGAATGTTGGTGATGCTAATGTCTTATAAGTTTTCAATAAGTCACTGCACATTTGCAGTGAGGAGAGAGCTCTGCAATGTAATACAAAGATTTTTATATTAGCTAAGCAAGAAATGAGACACAAATTTTGGAGGCTGGAAAAGTATACTGAAGATGCTTTCCTACATAGCTGAATTAATATATGTTTACTCTTTCCTGCCCACCTTTTGATGGTGCCAGTCAGAAGTGTCCCAGGCCAAATTAACTTCCAGGTTGATCGGTCCTTATACAACTCCCTGCCTGCTCAGCAGCAAATCTACTTTGGAGTTCAGGGATATAAAAGGGGGTGGCAGTGGCTCAGTTCACAACCCCACTGAATGCTCAGACCTGAGAAATGTGTGAAACTGGACTCCACAAAAAGACCCCTCCAGAATTAGCCACTACCTTTGTGTACATCAAGATCCAAGCACACATAAGAAAGCCAATATAGACTTAGTCTACATTGTACAGGGTCCACATATTTTATTTAAATACACGTGGGAAACTGTCTTTAGTTTTTGAAGTGAGACCCTTAAATAGCCCTTACTATACAATAATAAAATAATAGTCTCTTATGCAATAATAATTGCAGTTCATTATAAAATGCTAATTAGTCATTCAAAAACATGCTAATGCAGTGTTTATTAATTCTTTGGGAAGTAAAAAAGTTTCTGTTTCTTTCTATTTCAGCAAAATAGATAAGATGAATAATTTTGTCTAGTCAACTACAAAAAGCACTTTCTTCTGAAGTGCAAATCACTGAATTTTGTGGAAGTAAAATTTGGCTGTACTTGAGAATTCAGAAGGATAGCAACAACATCAACCTGAAACTCTCTTGGGAAAGATCCAGAAGTAGTCAACCCCCAAATCTCTAAATTTATTAGGCTTTTAATATGCTTTTCAAGCAACAGAAGTTAACCATTTCCTCTACAGATTGGTTTATTAATCTATATATATATATATAAATTTTTTTTTTTGTTTGGAATTTTTGGGTGACTTTTTTTGCTTGGTTGTGTTTGGGTTGCAGGGTGGTTTTTTTCCTCTTTTTAAACAATAGTTAGTGTTAAAAGGTGCTACTAAGGGTAACACACTACAAACCCTGCAAATTGTGGCGAAATGAATTTATTCTACAACTATTAAGTGTAGCTGCTGGGAACAAAAAGAAGAATGGTCTCAATAAAGAAACTCATATAGTCTGTGCTGGCAGGAATTAAAGTAGTTCCAAGACTTAATACTAAACCTTTTTATATAGTTTCTTCAAGTTGCATTTTGTTTTTAGCAACATGCTGGCGTGGTTGAAACAGTGGGAAAAGGAATCTGTAGTGAAAACCAAAGTTTGGAAAAATATTTTTTCTATTAAAAAATGTGTTGGGGAACAACAATAACTTGAAGAAAGAAGGCACTAGGCATGAATTTCCACTACCTTCTGTGAACCATGCATAATAATAAAGTAATAGGCCTGCACAGCCACCAGGCTATTCCCTTTCATATCAAGAGTTATAGGAACAGATTGCAGGAAAAGAAAAAAAAAAACCCAAAAACCAAAACTCAAAACACCGCAACACAAACAAACAAAAAATAAAAACCAGTAACAACAAAATGTCACAGTCTTCACATGGCAGCAGGGTAGTAGGTGTTCTTGCTACTTAGTCATGATCATTCTAGTGCAGTTGTCATTATTTTCTTACAAACATTACTTAATCTTATGTATTAAATTCTGCTCCCTTAAAAAAAATTTGCATATAAATTTGGTGGCACTTTTCTATCTAAATTCTGTCTTCCATGCTATTCAAAAACCCCACATTCTGCATCCAGCAGGAAATAAAAATATTCTAAAACTGGTGGTTTGAAACATTCTTTAAATCAGGTTTTGTTCTTTTTTATCTGAAAATCTTCATTTTTTCTTCATGACATTCAAAGTTCTCATGAAGCAATACACTCATTTTATCACAATTTCTGAAAAAGTTTTAAATTAGGTTCAAGGCACATATCTGGGGAATATGTTACTTTTTATCCTGAGTACGTGGTGTTGAAAAGTGACATTTAAATCACCACAGCTGCAAAAACCTACATTTCATACGAACAGAGGTCTAGAATTTCTGTGTGAGTTACATAACAGGCCACTTCAGAACTCACTACTGATATCATTTCAGCCACACGTGTCATTGTTATGACAATCCCTTTGCCAATCTTCGAACAGCCCACATCCATTATACAACTGAGGAAAGATATCCCTATAATGTATTCCTACAGACTTTATACTTCTGCACGTATATAAGGTATTTAAGAACTAGAACATGCTAGATATTAAAGGATTTTAAATTTAAATATTTGGTCCAATTTTAAAGTTAAATTTTAAATCTAAAGATCCTCTTCTCTTCTGGAAAGACAAAATAGGCTTGTTGTGAGGCCACTTTGAAACAAACTAACAAAAAGTATTGTCAGGAAAGTGTTTCTCTTACTCCAATTTCTAGAGGAAGAAAACACGGACAAGAATCTGCTATAAAGTCTCGCAATATCATGCTGGCCTTGGAACAGTGTGTGACTATAGACAGGTATTATACTCAATAAGGTTGAAAAATGTCTCACAAACATTAGAACAATGTCCCCCATTCAAGCCTCTGACTTCATATATTACTGCATTTTTAATGGATTATCTCATGCTGGTACGTAGCCTGATTCTTACAGGTTCACTGGCAAGTAAGATGGGTTAATGTGCTGTGCTTCTAGAAATTCTTAATAAGGGGGGAATGCCAACTTTCCTTCACACTTCATCTTGGACCAAAACTACTCAAACAAAACCACCCAAACCCCAACAAACTTTCCTTACAGAAACATAGTCAAAACCCATTAAACACTTCCATCAGTGAAAACACAGGTTTCCAAGGAAGTAAGACTTTGGACATCAAGAGGACTAAAAGGGATACAGACGGTGCTTCTTGAATCTTTTTTTCCCCCTCTACTAGCAACTCAGTTTCTAGGAGAAATTTATGTCACATTACGTCAGTAAGCAACAACAAAAAACCACGAACACCTAAAAACCCCCAACCCTACATGTCTTCACTCATGTGAGTTAGAATATTTCATTCTTTACTACACATTTAGAACGAGATGTTTAATTCAAATTTTCTCTGTAAAGCAAAGTGCAACAATTGCTTTGTTTAATTGCTATTTTCTGTTGTTTATATGGATAGAATTTGGTAATACCCCATCCTTTTCAAGGCTCTTGCAACAGGGAGCAGAAGGAAGCAACGAAGTCTTGCCTGTAGATTCATGAGAGTTAAGTCGGAACAGGAAGTGCCCTTAACTGCTGGTGTTGGCTCCAAAATTCAAAAGAGCCATGTAAATTTGAGATAGGATTTACAGACGTGAAATTGCATTGCCACAAATCAGGATATCAGATTGCTGTTTAAAACTAGCTCCATTACAGAAATGTTGTCCAGTATTTTGAAGGCTATTCAACTCATTATCCCTAACTAATTATGTTGATGAGAATAATAGATTCCAGAGATGTGTGCGAAGCATCAGCTCAGAGAAGTGGAAGCAACTCTGTGACTGAAATTTTCATTCCCTACACCTTAACACTGAATTTTCTGTTCTTTATGTGTCTTGTTTTCTAAATGCCACATGCAGTATGGTTACTACTTGACATGCCTGCCATCACAGCCTGTCAGAGTAGATACAGCAAAGCATCAGGTTTCTTTCTACCTTCCTGACCCCTCAGGGGGGTTACAGTTCAAGCAAGTACAGGCACTCCTTATCAGCCAAAATGAAAGGGGTTGCAAGACCTGCAGAGGTGGAGGGATGCTGCCTCTTTTTCTTTCCCTCCCTCCCTCCCTTCTGCATCTTGAGGATATATGTGTATCTGAAGACAAAAGAGGGTAGGAAGCAGCAAAGAGCACCATGGAAACTGATACAACAGAAAGAGTCAGGGGCTCAAGCCTGATTGCTTCCTTATTAACTTAACACAGATAATACCAGAAATATGTTTTACATCGAACACTGACTGAAATTTTCTCTACTAACAGCTTGAAGCTTCTATCTTTATCAATTCATACTGTGCTCAGAGCAACACGATTTCACACATAATTCTGTGGGAAACTGCTTTTTCCAACACCTGCAACTGTTAGCTTCAACTGATGATTTAAACAATCCCCAAAATCCAACAAAAAAATTTCAGCTTTTGTCAGAGAGAGTTTTTTGGTTTGTTATTGTGCTCGTTAAGAAGAATGGAGAAAAAAAAAAACCAAAACTTTCCTAAGACCACAGCCAGGGTACTCTTTGGCTCCACCCACACAGAAACCAAGACACTTTACAGCAGAAGGCAACCAATGATTCTCCTGGCTCCTATTACACCTAAGTTTCCTTCCAACCCTCAGGAGGATGGAGACTGTGGAGTGGGAAGGCTAATACACAGTCAGGTCTTATCCCAAGGCTGCACCATAACTTAGCTATTACAAAACTAGATATACATTAAAATAAAAGAAGGTGATCCAGAGACAAAACATTCTAAAGTCTTATCTTTTAAAACTTCTAAGCCAATTAGTTTTAATAAAACTTTGTGATTTGTTGGTTTCATTGTTGAGACTTCATGGAAAACTGGAAACTTGGGAGATTTCCCAGAGAATTAGCTGTTAAAAGTAGTATCAGCTGCCTTTTTCTTTCCTGATTGAACAGAGAATATACCTTCAGAGACTCAGCTAGCTACATGTGTTAGTAACCAAGAGTAAGATTCAGGAGTAAGGCTCTGTGTTGTATCAGTAGTGGCCTTATATGCAACAAAAAGTCTGGCCAGCTATCTACTCTCCTGAGTGCTCATCAGGAAATAGAGTATGGCAATGTAGGGTACATCTGTTCACCTTCACAGAATGGAGAAACCTGCCAGAACTCATCATAAATTCTGCTCAAGAAGTGAGGCTCACAAAACAGTCAGGGGGAGACAATAGGAGCCCAGAACAGCACCTTTGGGAGGTGGCACATGTCAAACAAAGTGAAACAGATTTAAGCAAGGATTACTAAACTTGCTTGCGCATTAAAGTAGTCCCTCAAAACATTTTAAGAAGCTGCATGTACTTTTTGCTTCTGCTAGAATTAATTCTGGCAAAATCCTAGAGAGCCATAATCAGTGACCTGGTTTCAGCTGGGATAGAGTTAACTTTCTTCCTCGTAGCTGGCACAGTGCTGTACTTTTGATTTATTATGAAAATAATGTTGATGTTTTAACTGATGTTAATTAATTTAATTTACCAATAATGTTTTAATTGTTGCTCAGCAGTGTTTACACAGAGTCAAAGCCTTTTCTGCTCCTCACCCCACGAGTGAGGTGGCTGGGGCTGCTCAAGAAGCTGGGAGGGGAGCAGTGGGGACAGCTGACCCTCACTGACCAAAGAAATATCCCATACAGTATGACATCATGCTCAGCATATACACTAAGGGAAAAACTGACCCAAGGCTGCTGCTCAGGAGCTTTCTGGCAACCAGGTGCATTGTGTATCACTTGCTTTCTATATTCTAATTCTTTCATCTTGCTCATTATTACTATCATGACCATCATTATTATTATTATTTCCCCATCCTTTTCTGACCTTTTAAATTGTACTCAACCCACAAATTTTACCTTCTCCCCCACCCCAATTCTCTTCTCTGTCCCACTACAGGACTGGGGGGACAAAGCAGACTGGGGAGAGGCAGCAAGTGGCTGTGTGGTGTTTAGCTGCCTCCCAGGTTAAATCACAGCAATCAGAAATTACTAGAAAACCTGTCCTACCAAAGGATACATCCTATTGTACAGGCAAACAAGTTGGAAAAGAGAAAGAGACCATATAATACTTTTTAAAATATTATGACAAATAAGTAATGTAAATTTTCTGTGCTGTACTGTACAGATATACTAGAGAATGGCAGGGTGGAAGACTGATAAAATATCTCCTTTTCTCAACTTGAAATTCAGCAAAGCAAACAAACAAACAGTCCAGCAAAGAGAGAGAATTCTATCCTGATACTTATGCAATAAATGTTAGAGCACTGCACACCCAACTCCATTGTATTACCCATCTCAACAATACAGAATACTGAATCATCACATTTCACAGACTTTTCTATCACACAGGAACAGAATTAGGAGGAGAGATTTTATTTTTTGTTGTTTCTAAAGCCAATTCCAACATTGGCCATTCTCCCACTGTCAATACAAAACATTGCTAATACTATACCTCCCTATAAAAGCAGGAAAAAATCCAAATCAAAACCACAAGTTGTACAGCTGTCATAGATGCACTCTTTTGAAATCTTCATGGAGAAAATAGTAGGAAAAAGTCCACAGTAATAATTTCACTCCATCAGAGCAGAAAGAGGGTTTACATTATAAAAACAAATCAAATCCCTCCTCTGTATGCAGGAACATTGTGTGAAACTATCATTTTCCAAATCTCATACAATTCTCTGTCTAACTCTCCCATTCTGTGGTCACACAGCTCTAGACACACAGCCCTGTACTGTTTGCTCTCCATCTAACAAAACAGAAACAAAAGCTGTGACAAACGGTTTACAAAGTACCTGTCTTCTGTCTCAGTCAAAACTAAGGAAATCCTGCTGCTCCAAATGGATCAGAAAGAGGATTTGTGCCCAGCTCTAGGAACACTGACCTCTCATGGCATTATTACAGCACTGAAACACAGAGAAGACATCTGACACTGGCAGATCTGGACTACGCTTTCTGAGATGAACCTGCAAAATGAGGAGTTTCAAGTACTTATTTTGCTCTTAATTTAGCTTCACAACTTGGTTCACATATTACTGAAACTCAGTCTAGACTAGAATACACTGTCAGTCATATCAACATTGTATTTTTCTGTATTAACTGACAAGATAATTTGCTACAAAAATACCTGACACTCAAACAAAAAAAAAAAAAAAAAAAAAAATGCTGTGGCTTCAATTATAGCACACAACACTGCAAAACACTGTCATAAAAAGGCTAAAGAGATGTTTAAGGAGGAACAAAATTAGAATATGAAGTCAACCTACAATTACCACAACACATTTTCGTATGTATTTTCACCCCAGAACACACTATAGGGGGAAAATATATCCATAATACGCATATTTTTAAAAATGCATTAAAATGTCACTGCCTTTCAAATTATTTCAAACCATCCTGCAAGTTCCAATAATGTTCTGAAAATTGAAACGTTCTTAAATTGTATTTAAGACAGGAAAATGAATATTTTTATACAAGTTTCCTCAAACCAAGAAAAGCATTTGGGTTTTCAGGATATGAGAAATTGAAAGCATTTTAAAGCCTGGATTGTTACTGAAACCTCTAAGCAACCTGATCTGGCACAAATCACATGACCAAGATATTATTCTCTTATTTTCCCACATCCGCTCTGTATATCATATATGATTATTTTTATCTCGAAAATCTCATTTTTTCCATGGTAATTTCCTTCTGTATTATTCCTATTGAGCTAAGAACAAAATATATGTAGTGAGTGACCTTGAAAGTGCTGTGCAGTCACTCTAGTCATACAGTCCTCAGACTTTACATAAACTTTCCTTTACATAACCCATAATTTCACTCAATTTGGGTGCATAACATTCTCCATACACTTTTTTCCTCCCCCTGACTATAACATTAATTGGTCTAAAGCCTCACTTGCAGCTGAGGCTTCAAATATCATTATCTCTAATGGTACTAATCAGATTTTTAATGCAATAGTATATGTACTTAATTTACTGCAAAAACCACGTGATTGAAGTGTTGTGATTATACTTTTGTTTAAAGTTTTCCTACTTTCCTTTCCAAGCTGGAGAATGCTTTTTCAGACACAAGATTAAGGTAAAGTTACAATGATTTTCTTCTGTCACTGTCATCTCAACCTACTCAGTATTTCCTGATCCGATTGCATAACTGGTTAGA
This sequence comes from Eopsaltria australis, assembly GCA_034509425.1. Classification (NCBI taxonomy): domain Eukaryota; kingdom Metazoa; phylum Chordata; class Aves; order Passeriformes; family Petroicidae; genus Eopsaltria; species Eopsaltria australis. Next base: position 2,829,801 of record JAVTVJ010000049.1, read on the forward strand.
AAAACAGATGGCCCAAGTTTAGAAATACTGCTCAAAAGGCATATATTTAGATGTGCCATTCATTATGTGGAAGGCATACTTCCACCCACCCGCACATATATTCAGCAACATATCTTCCCAGCAACATTACGAATATGAGAAACAGAATGAAGCACTGATAGAAGCATTTTTAATCAAGCAGAACAGACAGATGTATTATTTTTTTAATTTCCTCGAGATGCATTATATTACATGGAGAAAATACTAAGCCAGAGGAAAGATCTTTGCTACCCTACCTCTGTCCACAGTAGCTCTCTTCTGCAGCAATCTGCAGCAGCAAATCTCTGTCTGGCATGAGAAAATGCTGGCTGGAGAGGGATGCCCTACCCAAGAAAAGAAATGGCACCAGAAATGCGGGAGCCACCTGCTTAAAGGGCTAATTCAGCCTTTTCAAACCTCTGTGGGTTTTGCTTTCTGTTCAAGAGTCCTCAGGGAATCAGACAGTCAGTTTACTTTGGATCATTACACAAGGGGAAAGGCCACCAAAAATTTAATGCAAACTCTTCCCTTGGAAGACTGGGATTAAGATCCTCCAAGAGACTGGGAAATTAGGACAAAATAGATTGATTCTTGATGATCACTGTGATAAGTAAACATGTTGATTTAAAATGTGCTTGATAAGGCTTAACAAGATAAGCACTTGGGTATGAGAAATAAAAAAAACAAACTGTACAGTTCTGAACTAATTTCTTTTGCTAGAGTTTTGGTAAAAATAAGGTGAATTGCTTGAGAGAAATTAAAAGTGAGAAAAGAATAATTAGACATAATTAAGATCTCATTATCTTATCAAGGCCCTCTGAATTATAACAAAAAATTTCAGAATTGTGTAACACAAATCTCCCGTTGTGCCTGCCAAAATACTCCAGAAGAAATGCTTGGAGAATACTTTGGAGTATCTCCAAAGCACTACCAATTAACACCAAACAGCTAAAATGAACAGTTTCAGTAAGGTTACCATTTTCCACTTGTGGTGTATTTTCCATGAAAGCTTCTCAGAGTATTTTGCAAACAGCCATATATTTTTGAAGTAGTTCTTATACGTTCACTGTGCTCCTTTCCAGTTAGTGCTGCTGACCAGTAAGAGCAATTACTAAAGAGAAAAAAGTCCTGCACTCTAAGGCTTACATTCAAAAGCAAAACATATATTAATGCTTACAAGCTCAGCTTAGCATCATACTTTAATGCTGCCATAATGTTCTTAAGAACACAAATTTCCTTTTGAAATCATGCAATTTATTTCTAAATTTTCTGAAACCAGAAAAAGGATATTTTCTAGAATTAATCAAGGTCTAATACAGAGACAAGAGTGACACTTTCCTTCAGATGTCTTTTCTGGCATTCATTTAATGCCTTTTTTTAGTTTTTGATTCTAGTATTTTTCCCCCCATTTTTAACAAAACAAATCAACATTTAATCAAACATTTCAGCATTATCAACCAACACATTACATCAAAGTAAGATCTTAAAACAAATTTTTCCTTCATCCCAACCAGTAAAAAGCCTTTGAGAAGAGCCTTGAACTTCCTTGGTTAAAAATTCTGCTTTTATTCCCATTTAAGGCCCAGCTCTCCCTGTGGAAACAGGACTTAACTACTGAGAGTTCTGATATTTGCATCTGATATACCTGCAAAGTTTCTGAGCCTCCTTCAAAGCTGGGGTCACTGAAGAAAAAAAAAAAAAAAAAAAAAAGAAAACCAAAAAACAAAACCAGCTGATGTGTGATGACTTTATTGCAGTCAAAGGCTGTTTTCAGAGGAATGCAGAGCTCGGGTGCAGACTGATAGCCCTGTCAGCTTTCTACATGAGTAAACAATTCAGCACCCTGCCAAGTGACACAGTGGCTACAGGTCCCTAGCCTTCCCTGTAAGATTTCTATTAATTAGCAGGGAATAATCTGGCAATATGTTGTGCTCCTTGCTGTTTTTCTCAGATCCTCCACAAAAATGGAGATCCAATACCCTGAATTGTCTCTTTTTTTAAATCTTTCTGTCTTCTTTAAAGACCACCCAACATTTTCCAGGAAACTACAAAGCAGATACTGTATCTTAATAGGAAATAATTATGGCAGTTAGACAATTTATTTCTCCACAGGAAAAGTGAGGTCTGGGACAAGCCTAGTCTGCAATGGTCTGTTTCAACAAGAGAAATGGACCAGCAAAATAATACAAATCGACTTCATACTACTGTTTAGCAGCCTTGCGAAATTGCTGTACCCCTGCGTATGCTCTTTACAAAAGAGAAAGAAAAAAATTTGATAAAAGACAGCACATTAATTATTTCTTTTCCACTTCTCTGCACTTGCTAGTTACAAAGAAATTGATAACGCTTCAGTAAAATTCACCACAATATCTCACATTAACATATCAATATGATATACTTGTATCACCAGACAAAAATACAACGTTCCTCATCTGCGTTCTATTCCTTGTTTGCTTATAAATTAAGTTATTCTCACTAGTAATTAAATGGAACACACACATAAAATATAATTAGATATAGATTTTTTTTTTTTACTCACAAAGCTGTAGTGAGATGCACAAGCTCAAAGAAAACTAATTTCAAGCATTCCCATGTAAAATTGCTTCCCATTCTCAGTATATAGAGGGTTTTTTCTTTTTTTCTCATTTAAAATCAGAGTTAAGAGAGAAGATATTGAAAAGATATCAAAGACTAAGTCACAAATAAATAAAATACATTCAAAAGGAAAAATAAGCATTAATATCAATACAGGGAAATAAATTAAATTTTATTTACCTTGAGACCAGAGTCCGTCAGAAATTTTTTGATACTATTTCCTAACTGACTAGGAAAAAATATTTGCCAAAATGTATTGATTCGATGAAACTCCCCCTTAGAAACAGGTTTTTTTTCTTCAGGGAAAATATTCTGGTAAAAATCAGGGTAGGAAATTCTTAGGTTTCCACATAGGAATGCAAGTTTCATCACATCACTGGTGAAGGTTATAATCACATAGCCAGTAATGACCCTTCAAAGGTAATTCCTAAAACATTATTGGGAGAATAAAACTGCTGTTTATTAAATAATCAGTTGGCTAAGAAGTAGACCACCCCCCAAAAGCAGTGTTAGTAATAATCAGCAGGATCACATGGATGTGGAAGACATTACATTTTAGGTTAACACAAATTGAGCAGCTTCAGATGGAAACACTAAGAAAACACTTTCAGAGAACATCAGTAATTTGGTATTGAAGCCCCTTGTCAGAGATATGAGGGACTCTGTAGAGCCTTTGCCATGACAATGTCAGATGATATCTTAACTAATTTCTGTCATCTCAAGGAGTTACCACAGTGACAGTTTCCATCTGGCCTAAAGGTGCTCTTAAAAGAGCTTAAAAAATATTGACTTCTCCTAAGACAGTATGAAAACCAAAGAAAAGTCAATCTCAAAAATCTTCAACTGTCTCTGGCAAAGAAGACTTAGTTTTTAGCATGTTTTGCACTACTACTTACATTGAAAATGTTATTCACAACTACTGTAGTGCAAAAAGAAAAATTACTAATTAGGTTAGGGCTCATTTTATGTGGTTAGGATAAGCTGTGTATTTCTCTTTTTATATGCTTATATTCACTGTAAAAGCAAGCTGCTTCTATTCATTGGTAGCATTGTGTTTAACATTGTGCATTTGAAATGCTCTAGTAAATACAAAAGTGATAGTGAATAAAGAGGAAAAATATTTAGTACTCCAATCTGAGAAATAGAACTTGCTATTGTAAGTAAAATATTGATTGCTTAAGCCAACAATTGCTTCATAATTCAAATGTAATCACCAAAAAACCTTTTTTGAAAAAAAATTAATTTTTTTTTCTGCTCTCTGATTTAACCCCAGATGGGAATTTACGCACAGCACACTCACTTCCCCCCATGATGGGGGGAAAGAGAATTAAAGGGCAAGATTTAGAAGCCTCAGGTGTTGAAAAGTTCAATAATTAGGGGTCAAGAAAAAAAAGAAAAACAATTGTTGACTGCCATTTGACTGCTGCCCAGACAGTCCCTAAGCTGTGGCCCACAGCCAACTTTCCCTGTCTTTATATATGTTGAGCATAGCTCCTAAAGGTATGGGACATCCCTTTGGTCAGTTGGGGTTGGCTCTCCCAGCTGTGTCACCTCCCAACATCTTATGCAGCTGCAGCCTGCTTGCTGGTGGGGGGATGAAAAGCAGGAAAGGCAGTAACTAAAACACCTCCTATCAACCCTCGATTCAGCATGAATCCAAAACTGAGCTCATACCAGCTACAGTGAGAAAATTAATTGTATCCCAGCCAAAAGAAGCACACTTGCAAACTATTGTTCATAAGCTTTTTTTTTTTAATAACATGTAATTCAGTATTTCTCCCTAAAGAGAGGTTAAAGAATTTTAAATTTAGGTCCCTGTTCAGAAAGTCATTAAGGCAAAACCAATAAATAGAGTTGCTTTCCTAAACTGGTACATCGAATTACCTAAAACATTATTCATTATTTTGTCTTCTCTGGCAAAAGCTTGTCTGAAAGAAATCTTATATTAACTCTTCAAAACTTTTGTAGCAATGAAAAATGGTTGAGTGGCAAAGGAAAATGTGGACTGAGAAATTATGATGACTGCAGCAGTGCCTTTCGTATGTTGCAGGAGTGCTGCTGAATGGCACTGAGCTCATCGTTCACCATGGTTTCAGAGCTCTGACTGAGGGATAAGAGACTCACTCATGTGCTAGAAACAGTGTTTCTAGCTCTATTTCCAGAGTTTTTTCTGTAATAATAAATTATTTTAATACAGTTCTCAGCTTGTCTACTGCTTTATCAATTGATAAGAATTTATGAATATTGTGTTATACACAATGCACACTAATTTGGTAACACCCAAAGATGTTTGACTTAGCACATTAAATATATTCTTCTATCTTCTGAAAGGCCCAGCCTACAAAAGTTACAGGAGTTAATCTCAGGTTCAAAACAAAAGAACAAGTCTGCAAAAGGAAAATAATTATTTTGTAAAAAATAATTATAGTATAGCTGAAATCAGGAGATGCTCAAAGATTGCAGTAGATCTTACTTTGTGACTAACACGAGGGTCTGAGATTTGCAATGGATGTTCTTTAGAGAAAGATGGTTCTGACAAGGACTCATATTTGGGGTATATGAATATGCAAAGTATCATCTACTTTGATTTAAAATAGCAGTTTTTTAGAGGGGAAAAATAAAGAATGGTGTATGCCTTTTTTTTTTCCCTCTAAATGTGTGTCCCCATTCTGTCAAGTTTGGCTTACAAAATTCTGCTGGATTCAAATTATATGTAGGTTACCAGTGAAATGAAGTTTACTGTTCTGAAAATTTGGGAGGGTAGGGAAGAAAGGCAAGGAGAAGAGGCAAAGTGAGGGAGTACAATTTCATTTCATCAAGTGACAGAGATAGAAAATGTTTACCTTCTTAAAGATCATGTCTTCACTTTTAGTGATGACATTGATCACTATTTATGTGCCTCCCCTAATATCAAATCTCACATCTGTGGCATTTTGATAGCATCTTTGCTTTTCACCAACAGCATGAATTTACACAGCCCAATAAAATGATGGACAATTTCTCTCATAGAATGTGTTTAGATAAAGCAGTTGACAAAGATATTAAAGATTGATTTATAATATTCACCTTCTAAAACACCATTTAGGACTCTAAGTATGAGACTATAATTCCCAAGGTATAGCAATCAAGCAGTTCTTACAAACTTCAGTTGCTGACACTTCTAAAAATTATGATAGTCTATATAAGAGTGCAATAATGTGCTCAGGGACTAAAACACCCTAAACTCTGAGTGTTTCTTACACTGAAATTCACAACCATCTTTTCCTCATTTCAGGAGTCTAGCTGCCACTGACTCATTCTGCAAAATTCAAGAAAGATTGAGTTTTCACAAAGGTTGGGGAAACTTGGATGTATTAGAAATATCTTGTGTTCCTTAAACATCCTTACCAAAAATTATTCTAAATCACTGAAGGTTTATGTCAAATCCTTGTGTATTTTTACAAAATAAGAAAAGACATTCAGAAAAATTTTTTCAACATGTGAAGAACCATTCATAAGATTCAATAGTGTTAAAAATAAACATGGTGAAAAAAACTGAGAGATGTTTCTGTGTTTCCATAGTTACCTTATTTTTTTTTGGTCAATGATGCAGCACTGTAAAAAAAACATAAGGACTATCAAGGAAAGATGCTCTTCTGATAGCACATTCTCCTATTATTCTGCACGCCTGTTAAAGGAAATAACACTGCATAAAAGTTCTTTACAATAACTTCCAAAATAACAATTAGTTGCGAGCAACTTCCTCTTCACATGCTCTGTCATTTTCCCGTGCCGTGGCAAGTAATGGAGAGCAGCGGGCAGGCCCAGAAAAGGAATATGGACCCTGCACATCTTACACATAATAATCCATGTGACATTTTCCATTTCTGCTGTTCTCTAGAACCATTCTCAGTTTGAGATTCCGCATGGTTTGATGAACTGATGAGAGTTCCACTGCTTGCACTACCATTCTCTCTAAAGAGGGATGTTTACTCTATCAATGTTTTGTATGCCAAGACTTTGCCCCCTACCCACGACTGATCAGCTGTTCTGTAAAGCACACTGCCTCCTAGCTGGGTACAAGGAGTTGGTAACAGGAGAGGAGCAAAAAGACAGCTTTCTAAACACTGCCTTGTTCTTTTTTTTTTTTTTTTTTCTTACAGGGTTTTATCATTTATCATAGAAAGTTGTGTTTAAAGTCAGTAGCAAAAGCATCACTGACAGACAGAGAACACAGAAGCAGTTGGTCTTGCTGTTGGTCGCTGACTTCCACCCTGTATTCAAGATGGGGTGACCAGGGGAGCAACCAGCATCTATTCCATTCAGACCCTGGGCAGCCTTCACCCTTCAGTATTTTAAGACAGACCACTTTATCTAAGTAGAGAAGCACTCACAGACACCAGAGCTCAGTGATTTTGTAAGTGGTCTGTGTATGACTACATGATCACTTCTCAGCCTTGGGATGCGAGACTGACTTTAGTTATTAACCTAAAGTGGTACTGATAAATTATGAATTGCCTTTCTGTAAGAGCAAACAGCCTTCTTTATTTTTGTAGTGGAACAAATCAGCCAGAGGGGCACCAAAAGAACCTTCTCTCTGTTGTATCAGCCAAGATTGGCCAACCTCCAGCTGGAGCATGTCTGACCATACAAAACTGGGCATGACAAGGATGGGATTTCAAGGGGTAATAATAACTCATGGGCCTCAAAACTGAGCATGTAAAATGACCCTGCCCATCATTACAAAATGATCTTCCCCTTCTTTATATACTAATGCAATACGGTGGGCATTAGTGCTTAATTCCTACCACATGCCCTTCCAAATCAGGGATAGATAATTTAAAAAATTTTTGGTTTCTTTTTCAGATTTTGAATCTGTGGAAATAAAATATCTTTAAGTATTGTCTTCAAGTCATTCTAATCTGTCTGTTATCTTTGCTTTTTGCTATTCACCCTTTCCATTCTTGTGAAGACCTAGGTGACAATAACAATCTAGACTATCATAAAGGAGTGCTTGATGATCATCTAATCTAATGGATGTCTGTATAGACAAAGACTTGGCTGTTTTGTAAATTAAACCAGTATTTTTAGTTCATAAATTTCTGCTTTCAATTTTGAAAAACATTTTTCCTGAATAAAAAACATCAGCAATGGAGTAGAAGTTACCAAAAAAAAAATATTGCTTTCTTTTGAAATCTTGAAGGATAAAAATATCAGTTTCTAAACGTAAGAAGGAAAGGAGTAATTCAGGGGGAAAAAAAAAAAAACAAAAAAAAAAAACAAACAACCAAAAATCACCAACAAAAAGCCCCAACCAAAACACAAAAAAAAAAAAAAAAAAAAAAAAGTCTTTGGTACCTGTATGAAGAACAGGAAGGAAAAACCAAGGCATGAAAAGTACATGTTTTCATTTCATCCTGTGCATACCCATGATTATGGCTTTTTTTGGATCTTCCAAACCTCGTGTATATCTGCTAAAGCTTCATCTCTGGCCCTTAAAACAGGGAGCCCAGCTGAGCTCTGCTTATATGGCAATACTTTAAACAGGATGCCAGAGTGCTGCAAAAAACTGTAAATGCTAAAACCTGCTTAAAATTAGAGCTGTAAGGGTGTACAGTTTCAGATATCCCAATCTGCTTTAGCTGAGTGTCTCATTTAGATGCCTGTATGGAACCATAGTCCAGAGTGACAGCATCAATTCATACTGCTTACATCCCTGTGTTCCTGCAGTAGTTCTAGCCTTAGCTGCTACTCTCAACATTCTGAATCCTGCTGTGCTAGGATGCATTACACTGAATTTCACCTGCGGAATTTTTGGTACAGATGCAGTAGGAGATACAAAACAAGGCACAAAAATAGGGCAGATAATGGAAATGTTTCTTGCAAATGGAGAAAAATGCTGTAGGGAAATAATTTAGGTTCAAGAGATAAGACTTCTATTGTCCTTTTTAGCAGGAGGTAGGGTGGGAGCACAAAGATAGAAGCTCAAATTCAGAGACAGCACAAGTTTGACTGGAATGGGACACTAATTAACTAATTAGCTTACCATGAATTATTCAACATAATTTAGACAAGTATCTTGAAGGGGCATATATCGCACAAGAATGCTTTACTGTGCCATTTCCCACTCTGTGCCTAGAAAAGTGAACAGGGCACCATATTAGCATGAAATTATTTGACAAAACAACTTTTCATTATTTTGGTCGCAGCTGCTTGCCAGCACTGCAAAGTAGGCATATTCTTACAAAATTTTGCAACAGATAAATTGTTATTCTAATTGTATGTTCATATATTTTAAAACTTTACTTTCTACTCTTCCATACATCTCATTCCCAACTATATCCATATAATAGAATCAGCAATTAGATGTTGCCAACCACCTGGTCTGCTAACAGGCTGAATAACATTAGATACGTAGCTAAGTCACTTCCTAATGTTCCTCAAAAGAAACAAAAGTTCTGTGGATCAAATCATCTCTGCCAATCAATTACCACGGCTGGCCATTGCACAAAAGCTTCAGAGAATTTTGTATTATGGAAAACTATTATTATGCTTCCCATATAACTGAGACGCATGGAATGACCTGGTGGGTGACACCGTGCCTGGAACAGAATCAAAGAATTACCCCCTAAAAACCATAGCATTTTCATTTCTGAATTAGCCTGCTGTTAACCCAACAGTTCTGTTGTTAGTAAAGCTGTGTGCCAACTCCAGAGGGGGTTCCCAAAACCTGCTTCAGTTAATCAATAGCCTTTACACTGTTCCTGTTTGTCACCCTCAGTACCACAGAAAAATAATCTTGTGCTCCATTTAAAAAGTAGATCATGCCCTGACCATGTGCTAGTCTTTTGGATGAAACTCCTCTTTCACATCTGGATTAAAAAAAAGCAATTCCTGCAAATCTTGGCCATTAAAGTTTTGGGTAAGATGCAAATGCTAAACATAATAAACCATACCATGACAAGAAAAATAAAAAGAAGAAGAAATACAGTATTTGAAAATAGTGGCAATGAAAGAATTGCTGGAAATTCTCCGTGTAACTTTTATTTTAATTTGAGCATATTGTTCTTGGCTCCTTATATACATAGCTGATAAATAAAAACAGATCTGTTGGGAAAGCGCATATCTATGCACACTTCAAAGACTGTCAGGTTTAAAAGAAAAGTAGGAGTTAAAATTCTCCATCTAGGTAAACAACAGATTAAGTTCAGCAGTTCCAAGTGCCAAATTTATCATTTATTCATGAAGAAATATCTTGAAATCCCACACAGACACAAAATCCTCCTCTCAAATAAATAAATGAAAACACATGATAAAATATGAAAATACAGCAGTGCTATCCCTTGCTCTAGTACATTAGTAATGGAAGTGAGAGTGTTGGTGAGAATTCCTGTATGGTTATGGCTGATATGCCCTTGAAGAGATATGAGCCAAGAAGCCATTTAATCACATCAGCAGCCAGCAGTGCTCACAGGGATAGAGCTGGCTGTACACTGGACTTCCACAACACCAGTAAAGTGCCATATTAATGCCTTCCAGGTGGGAAATGCTGTGTGTGCCAAGGGAAAGCCAGTAGACTTGGCACGTGTCTCTGAGCCTGAGAAGGCAAACTCTCCACATTTCTATTATCCCTATGAGGAAGACTATGGCAAACCATCTTTCACTGATGCTTTCCAGCTGGTAATAGACAAAATTCAAAATAATTTCTTTTCTTACAGTTAGACATACAAAGCCTTTAGAGATCTTATCTTCAAAGTGCACATTATACTGTCGACCAGTAACTGCTAAACAACAAGTCTTAAAGAATATGTAGTCTAATACTTGCTAGCAAGATGAGGCAGCAGTGGAAGACATAGCATGAAAGATAACGATCAATATCTTAATTATTTGGAGGCAAAGTCCACAAAGCCTGAAGGGCATTAATTAGTCTGTAGAAAAAATAGGGAGCATCCATGCAGAAAACTTCCACTCTATTGTTCTGTGGTAACCAAAGAAAGTTGATCTCTCTCTTCAAAGGCTCCAACTCTAGATGTGTGTGTGTATGTATATATACACACCCAGATAACCTCTGCTTGATCAAATATTGATTTTCTGCTGCAAATTGTCACTCAGAACAGAAACTCTGCAGAGAATGGTGCATTAATAGTCCCCAGGAAGTTGGCATGCAGAATAATTGTATCCTGTTTCTCAGCACTTTATCTCTTTTTCACCAAATGCCATGGCTTGGGAGCCTTTGTCAGCCTGTTATTAAATATGTACCTCTCATGAAGGAATCACAGATGAGTTCGCACAAACAGCTCTGCCATACGTCTTTCTTCTAGGATGCAAAGAATCTATTTTATAATCAAATTATCACATTGACACCCCTGGGCAAGCAGAAGGAATGGCATTTTCCCCATCCCATTGTACTCCTTTGTAGAAGCCACAGGGATTAGAATAACTTCATCAACAAAACAAGAGTAATGGCAAAATTGTGGAAAAAAGGGTGAAATGACAAGAGAAGGAAGCAAAAGAAGGAGGGGAAAGGTTAGGGAGCAAGAGAAGTCAAGGAATTCTTATAGCATTCAGGCGTCCATTAATTTTACCTTTATTAAATGAAGGCTTAACACCTGGACAAATCAGAATCTTCTTCCTCACTGGGGATATAAAGAACAGGAAAGATGGGGTTCACTTCAACTAGCATAATAAAACAAGCATGAAATATGAGAAATATGAGAACAGAGAGGATAGAATTTTACTTTTTCAGATTTGCAAACTATTAACTATATTCTTTCTTTTTTTTTAAAATTAGATCAGTCAGTACTTGTTTGAAGGAATAATGAACATTCTGTGAACATGATGTGTGTTAAGTTAGCCTCCCACTTCACAAAAAAAACTGACAGCTGTTCTTCAACATGGATACTGTGGAAAGGTCAATTATTTCTAATTACATAAGACTTAAAATGGCTAAAATATTTCATGTCCCTTTGTTTTTCCAGGAGTCCTTCCACAGTTTTTATCAAAATCTTTCTGGCTTCTTAAAGCAAAATTAAATACATTTTATGAGAAAGTTGACTGCAAGTGCTAAGAAAAGAAAAGTATGCCAATGTTGAATATCTTCACAGTATTGACTCTTGAAAATTGTTCTATGCTCTTTATAAGTAACTGTAGGATTTTCCATACAGTCTGCTTTTCTTATTTTGTTAAGAAAAGAATTTGAAATGTTTTGATTAAGAATCACTATTTCAATACTGAGTTGTCTAACCTTTCCATGTAATTTTATGAAAGAAACATGAAGCTCCTGGTGAGTTACGCAAAAAGAAAATGCCAACTGAAGTTACTGCAAACAGAATCTGTCTTACTCTCATTTTACTGGAGCTAATATGCTATAGAGGCTGCAATATAAGACTAAAAAAATATAGCAAAGGAAAGGAATTTCGAAAGAAAAAACTCAATATTTTCCAAATAAAACTAAAGGTAACCCACTTAGATGTAAGATGCAAGAGGAGAAAGCTTTTTGTTGATTTACTGCATTTGCATATCTGTCAGGTTTAAGCTTCCTAAAGTTTCCTAGCTAAAATATGATTCAATTGTGCTGCCTGGAAAGACATGGAAGCTTTTAAAAATTAAGCTGTCACTATATTTCTGCTCATTTTCTCCCCCAATGACTGAATATTTGAATTCTAACCTCAGTTTTGGGAGTGGGGATGAGGCTGAAAATCTGTCTTCATAACTACTGCTACATTTCATTTCAATATGCAGCCAAGCATTTTTTCCAGGATAAGTATTTTTTTAGAAATTACTTTACATAAAAATATATGTTATGGATTCCATTAATCAGTTCAAGCTCTATTTTGATAACTCATTAAAAGATGTTTTTAGATCGATATATAAAAAAATTTAAATTGTAACAGTAATAATCACCAGTTTGCCTTACCTTTCTAATGTATAAATTAAGAATTACAATGTTTAAAGGGGGAAAAAGTGGTTTTAATCTGAATAGAATATTATCCTTAATGGAATAAGTATGTACAGGAGTATCATTTACTTCTGTGCCAAGATTCACACCTGGACTACATGAAAGGGCAGTGACAACAAAGGCTTAGTAGGTGTAAAAAAAGTCCCCAAAGCAAACCACAGAAGATTAAGAAAAAGGTCAATCCTCCAACAAACTGAAATTCAGCATGACACAGAGCAACATGAATAGTTCTCGGGAGATTCAGTAACCAGTAATGGAAAATGTATCTTCTTAGCTGGAATTTCTCTGACTTTTCTCACCAAACTCAGAGTTTTCAGAGCTCAAAACCCCTGGAGCATTTGAGAATCTCCACTATATAGTCAGTGATGAACACTACATGGATATTACATCACAAACAGACTTTACACAAGCTCAAGGACACCTTCCCACACTCAGTTCATACAGGTTAGGAGATGCTTAGCTGGCATAGCCCCTTCCACTACTGCTGTGCTAAGTTTTAATGTCCATTTTTCGTCATTGAGTGTCTGCTATTCCCAACAGTCTCTTTCCTTTGGATTCCCTGGATACTTGGCATGTCACCAGGCCACCCTAGCTGTCCCTGTGTTCATTACTGAAAATGCATAAGACAGAGGGATATGACAGTGTCATATCTCCTATCCAGCCTTACAGTGTAATCAGCTGGGGTGGGAGACGTGGTGCAGATGCTCTCTCACCTTCAGCAACATTTTTTCATTTAGCATAGAGTAAATTTATTAAATTATGGATAGATTCAAAGAGACAGCAGATTCATTTCCCACTGGGAAGAACAGCAAGTTACTATATTGTTTATTTTCTGATTTCTCAGGAAGCAAAAAGTACCTGCTTCTATAACTATTAAAATTCAAGGGAAAAAATCCAATTCTCAGTCCTCTGTATTTACAGTACAACCAAAATGGGTACAAACACTTAAAGAGGATTAACAAAACTGGATGGATTGGTGAAGATCTGTGGTTGGTAAGTCAATATTGGAGAATGGCCCCCCAAAACCACTCAAAAGCTCAAGCAGAATTGTTGCTATTCTTGCATACACCTCTGTTTTACCCTGCCAGTTATCTATTATATGGAAGGGCAGGGCATCATTACAAAAAGTATCTTTTCCATAATTTTGACCCCATCTAGAATCCACTAAAAGCAGAAGAGAGGAAAACCCAAAGAATGGAACTTTTGGGTGAGGTGGCTGCTGGGTGCTTAACACCCAAAAAGACATCCATTTTCTTATGGCTCAGCAAAGTATTTTTGAAAAATAGATATTAATGAGAAATTGCACCAGGATGGATGCAAAAGAGAGGTTGGAAAACAAAGGTTTATCACATAGACTGAAGATGTGAGCAAAGATATGCTTTTCAATCTGTCGCAAGCCCTTCATTAAATTTCAAGTGGTTGGGCCATTCTTCACACATCTCAAAACCACATGTTCCCACACTCTCAGCTTTTGATTATAAATACAACTTTCACATTTTCCTAATGTCAAGTAGCTATTGCTTTAGGCAAAGTAGTACTTAACAGCCTTCTTGAGCGTGTGAAATTTAGGGTAAGGGGAAAAATCATCTCATTTTTTTAAAATTTCCAGCCCTGTTTAGAGTAAACATCAGTTGTCTCATCAGCTGCTATTATGACAAAGAATGTACTCCAAGTGCACAGATGTGGATCCTGGAAACAAATTAGTCCTAAAAGATTTTTTCTTCTTCTTTTCATAAAAAGAACTAAAAGGCTGAATTATGCACTGATTTTAATAACGAACAATATTGGATGACATTTTTACTTGACAAAGGGAAATTTCTTTCCAACTGTTATTATTTTAGCCTGAGGTTTTTCAAAAGCGTTAACCCATTAGTAACTCCTGTATCTTCAAGCTCAATGAAAGTGTGAGAGAACATAAATATGACTTGATTGAATGTAAAGCACTTCCATCACAACCTCTGTGGAATTTAAAAAAACTGCAATTCTCAAAAGTATATTCTGCAGATAATTTGATTTGCTGTAATTATTTATACCTAAACTGCATGGATGAAAAGGAAGTGCTATAGCCAGCCTTAAAAGCATATGTATACTGATATCACAGCCTGACATGAATGGCTTTCTAAGGCAATAGTTATTTTCTGAACATACTCAAGATACTGTTTTAATTCTGAGACTACAGCCAACACTAGTTTCTGCATACAGGAAACTAAAATATTTATAGCAGGTATCACAGAGGTAAAAGACTTGCACAAATAATGACTTGTTCCATTTTTTACCCAGGAAAATTTGGCCAATCCTTTACTCCTTTCTCACCTACAGTTTGTTAATTGCTCACCTGTACCAGCAACCCCAAAAGTAATAGAAATTTAAAGACTAATTCATCAAAAACCCACATATTTGCTAATTCTTCTACTCTGTTCAGATCCTTTTATCTTTGGGGCTCAAACACTGGATTTGTTCATATTGAAGCACACAGCATTCATCAGCAAGGCTCCCAGGTACCAGTATTCTCTATGGGAAATCTGCATAAGAGCTTAATCTCTGAACAGGGTTTGAAAAGAGGAGCAAACTGATCAAAGCCTGATGAATATCTGAGCATAAAAGCAAAGCAAGAGAGAGGAGTGGAAAATACACAGGGGGTGTGGAAGCAGGAGGAGAAATTAAATGCAAGTACATCCCACCCTGAATCGCCTAAATTTCCAACTTTGCAATCTTATAATAAAATTAAATACAATTAATATTTTATTAGTATTGGTATAACCATAAATATAGTAATAAAATATTATTCTAAAATAACAATTAAAAAATCACTACTTTTCACTGATCTTCCTTTCTGACCATCTCACAAATATGGCCCAGTATTCCTAAAGCACTTAGAACTGCCTAAATTGTCTGTTAAGATGAGCTATTCTTATGCCTTTTGCTATGACAAACAGATTGGCAATCAAAACAGAGCTGCTTACTCATGAAAAGCAAGAAAACATTCTTTGTCCTCCTGTTTTGCTTGGGCTTGCATATAACTGATGAATGAATGCATTCCCTGAATGGTTACCTACTGTTTGACTACAGTCAGTAATTATATTAATAATATTAAAGTAATTAATAAAGATCCTTATATAACTGTTATATAATATATACATTTTATGAAGTTCAAACATGAGAAGTATGTTCACACTGGCTATTGCAGTCCCTGTTACTGTATCTCAATTCCTACAACAACAAGGAAAAGATATACTAAAGAATGTGTTTACATGTTATTTCTCATTCCAGAGCACAATGCAAACAGGGGTTTTGGTGAGTTTCTATTGGGCAAAATTAGGCAAATTTATGAATTAAATTTTCCATATTTTTAAGTATTTCTTTTTCACGCAGTCCTGTCCCAATTAAGGCACAATTAAGCCAATTATTGTTGAAAAATGCATAGCTGTCAACAACACTGGGCATGGCTTCTCTAAGCAGCATGCTTCCATAACTTGGCCTCTCTAGAATTCAAAATGTTCTAAATACTCTGTCTAACCAGATATTTACAAAAATGCATCATGTAGCAATCGCTGCTTATCACATCAATGAAAATTTTGGGACATTGGAGAGGTCATTGTATCAAGAATACTTATAAGAAAAGCTCGTATTTTAGAATAATTGTAATGGTTTAAATGTGAAATAGCACAGTCCTAACATATTCTTTTTAGTCATTTGGTGGCAGTATTTGCAAAGCATATTCAAAGCTTTTCTGCTGTGTGAAAAAAACCACCTTTAACTCTTTATTCATCACTCACACTATAAAATTCACTGTTTCTCTGCCCAATAAAGCTGTATTTTATACCAGTAAATTAAAAAAGAGTAAAATACAAATGTGTTTGTGGACAGCAGTGTCAAAGACCAACATTAACTGTGATTATTTTGATTGCTTTAAAGACAGTGTATTGCAAAGCTAGCTAAATAGAAATCCCTTCTTGAAATATCACAGCTCCCAATATTACACCATTCCTTCTCTTATTGCTTCTATAAATCCAGCATCCAACTCAACTTTTCCTCCACTTTCCCAGGGGTCTCCTTCCTGCCCCTGTTCCCCCCAGACACCAAAAGCAAAAGGCTGTCCTGCTGGGAGGTGCTTAACTACAGCATTTCCTATTTTCAGGAGCATCTGAGTTTGCAGGAAAAGAAAAAGAAGCTGAAAACAATCTCAGAACTTTACAGGAAACAAACCCAGTGTCACTTCGAAATTCAAAAATATCAACACATTCTTGACCTTTGCCCATATCAGGTGTACACATTATAATAATTAGCTTATATAGGTAAATGTCTGTATGAAATTTTAACACATCTTTAATCTAGAGCAATAAAAAGCTGCTAGCAAAATTTATGAACTGCTGTAATAAAACCAGGATTTGGCAAACTCAGATAAAATAATTTCAACTAGAGCTTAAACAGATTGAATTTATTCAAACTCACAAAATTCAGATTTAAACATGCCCCAGTTTCTGAAAGTCTCACTGAGAAAAGCTCAGTGAGAACTCTTCCAAGTTCAACTTGACAGCTTCCCCATCCCTATGTGATGAAACATATCTATACATTCACCTAAACGATGAGAAAAATTCCAAAATAACGTACTGCAAGTTAATGAAGTCCCTGCTAAAGCAGCAAGAACTGGAAAGGTCAAAAGTCATAGCATTTTAGTTTTACCAACCATCCCATCAATATGTAAACGTTCACCCTAACAAAAACAAAGCCTCATAAGCTTCTAAGTCTAAAAATATACTAGTAAAGCTATTGCAGAGAAATAACATGAATCTTTTTCACAACAGGGTTCTTTTTAAACAAACCACATATTTAGCAGTGTAATTTAACTACAGCATTACAATCCCAGAATATATTATAACAATTTGTTATGTTTTTGCAGAAGAAAACTGTGGTACTTTCACAACTTCAATAAAACACTGCCAGCTCCAGTTACACTTATTACTGCACATAAATATTAGTCCAAATTTTAAAAAGAAAATAAAAATTTCAACACAAGAAAAAGAACAGCTGCAAACAACCAAGGAATAATCTCTCTGCCCCCTACCTTATACAGGTATTGAGACCCTGTACAAATTGTTAATGATGATCATTCCTGCTTCTCAATAAATAAGGCCCTTAAGAATGACTGCATTACCTTAAGAAAAGCTCCATCATTATCACACCTAAAGAACTGAACAACACCCACTGAATATTAAATTTCATTTTTATTTTCACCTGGTCCTAATAATTTTTTTGTTTTACATTTAGGATATGACTTTTGGATACATTACTTAGAAGCTATGACACTTCAAAACAAGGCAAGTAAGTAACTAGGGGTATCTGACTAGGGGGCAACTCTAGAAACACTTCTTCAGTCTTACTTCCCATACAAAGGAGGTCTGATGAACTTTTGTCAAACCGAGGAAGGGCTGTCTGCACCCTCTTTCTAACATCACCTTCAGGTGGCACTTCAGATGCCTTTGCATCTTCTCAACAGGCACAGGGTTGAGCCTCTTGCAGTTGGGGTATCAACCCAGGATCCAATGTTATAATCCAGTGATCCTCTGAGCAGAGCAAACTTGAGAGTTCACTGGCTCAGAGAGATGTCCCACTGGTCGCTGGTCACAGCTGCTGTGGTCTGGAAGAGCTCAGAGGGTCTCACTTTGGGCTGCTGTTTTTAGGATCACAAGAGGGATGGCTTTAGTAATCTTCCATCCTGGCCACAATTCAGATCAGAAACTTTCTTTGAAAATTTGATAATGGAAATATTATCCCACTTGGGGTGTTACTCAGTCAAGAAGAAAAAGTTTCCAGGGCTGTCCATGAAAATCCACATGCTCATTAGTTCCCAGAAGCAGACAGTGTTTCTGATAAGCTCCAGAGGGGCTTTGCCCAGGTGCAGCTCATTGTGGCCAAGGCCTAGAGCATTTCTCAATTGTAGTGCGGCTAGGGGTAGGGGAAAATACACCACCACAGGAACCAAGCCAGTCATTCAAAAAACTTGAGAAGCCAGGAATCAGATTACCTTGTCACGGCTGGCTATGTTTGGGCTCAAGGAAGGCAGATTCTAAGGAAAGAGCTGACAAATCTGGTGCAAAACTGGGCACTTCTTCAGGAGTGAGAATAGGGGCTAAGCCAGCAGAAAGAAGCACAAATGCAGCAATGAGCTGAGCAGCCCATAGTAACACTTGTTGATAGGGACAGCACACCAATACCACCAAAAAGAACAGCTGAAGTGGTGTTCAACAGCACACACAGCTCTGGCAAACAACTTTACAGCCAACTCAGAACAAGTACAATGTAAGATTCTTTGTACACAAACCCCCTTTAATCAGTATTTTCTTCCAGAATATGGTCCTTTCCCTCAGCTGGCCATCTGTGCAGCCACTTTCATGTATTTCTGAATCCAAAAAGACAAACTCAGGACCATATTCTTTACGCCTCTAAGAAAAGGGGTTTTCTGTCACCTCTGAGGCTGCTATGGATCTTGCTCATTAGAAAACCAGTATTTACCAAATCATATCAAAGTACTTGCAGATACCATAGACTGTTGTCTTGAGAGTCTGTTGTTGCACTTTCAGGCTTTAAATCCATTGTGAACCACTAAATAGCTGTTTCTCATTTATTTTGTATAACCCATTTACATGTGTGTTATGGAAAGCACCACTACTTAATGTAAAATCCACGGGATATTTCTATATTTAATTACTGTTTTCTAAACCATCTATGAGTTCACTTATGCAAATAACACTCCTTGCATAATCTAATGTCTCAATGCAACAAAATACAGAGGCATGTGTTAACTACTGAAAGCTCTAGGCTGACTGAGAAACCAGGGGTGGGCAGGCTCTCACTGAGAGATGAAAACACTCAATTTGCAGCAAGCATTTTGAAAGATTGGTTTTCTTAATTACAAAAACATCCTGGGTTTGTTCTTTCTTTGTTTCTTTGGAGAGCAGATGATTATTAACTCAGGAAAAAGTTCTTTGGAAGTCTGTCCTTCTAAATCTATTAATTTTTCCAAAGCCACAGTAACTGATCTTAAAGGTATATTATGATATCGGTTTGACTTACCAAATATAATATCAGTGTTCCTTTGATTTTCAGGGGCAATACTCATCTTTTCTTTTAAAAAAAATTACTCTCAGATATGATATTTATTTTTATACACATAAATTACAACACAAAGTACCTTTTCATGAAGTTCAATGAGGCTGCAAGCAACATGTCAAAACCACCAAAATTAAGATTACTGCTACACTTGAAAGTAAACTTCTGCTTTGCAGTCTACAAATAGAGGCCCATTAATTAAAATTTAAAATGTCTGGCTATGCTTGGCTCATGTATACCTTTTCCTTTCAAATCGTGTTTCCGTCATTTGTCTGAGAAATACCTATTTCCTATCTCTACAGTTTCCTGCATGTCACAGTCATTTTCAATGACCTAGACCTGTGACATTCATCCCTCAGAAAATTAGCACTTTCTGTAAATTTCCAACATTAAGGCATGATCCCATTATCTTTGTAAATTAGATGTCAGTCTGTCTTTATCACTAGCTGTAAAAAGGAATTTTCTTGCACAATTTCTAGTGAGTAAAAGTCTGTTTGCAGATTTAAAAAAAAATTGCACAAGTCATCATCCTCAGCTTGTGTAAATCAATATATACTTGGTAAGTAGTCATTACGTTAGGTTTTGGTCATTATTTTGAACTGATGGAATAATTTGCTGCTTAGATTCAATAATAAATGTCAGGCTCAAATTCTTTTAACAAAAAGTTGAATTTAAGTTTGGCTCTGGACCAAAAGACCTCTGGAGATTTCATTTAACTGAAATTATTATATGATTTAAATTATGGTCTGTGTATTTCTTGTTTAAGTCAGTTTGAAGCTGATTGATGGAAGTATTCCTCATGAGATCAATTTTGATTCAATAAGGCTATCTATTTGAAATGTAACATGTTGAAAAACAAGATAAACTTTGAGACCTTTTAGTTTTGTAATGGATGTTAAATATTTCAGGCCATTAGTTAAGGATAACCCAAAGGTTTTAAACAGACATTATAAAATATGTAATATTTTACCTTAGCACTAAGAAGACATGATACAATATAGAACAAGAAAATGTTCTATAAATGTTTATGTGACAAAACCATACTAAGACCCATTTCAGATGCACTAATGCATATTTTAGTGTAATCTGCATTATATCAATTCCTCACAGACTTCTAGATTCTTGGAGAAAAATATGCTTTCCTTCTAACACCTATGTGAAGCATTTTGATGGACATGAACTCTGAGTGCAGATCCTCCCATATTAGACCAGTAAACTGTCTAAATACTAAGTTTAACACCTCCAGGTTAAACAAATACAGAAAAAAAAAAAAAAAAAAAAAAAAAAAAACCAAACAAACCTCAAACAAGCAAACAGAGTATTCAATCACATCTAACTTCCTTTTCGGATTAAAAATAAAACCAGCCAAAACGCACTTAGCTTTACGCAGTTCATTAAATAAAAAACAATTATAAATCTTGAAAAATAGTTTCTCTGAATGTATGGAACATTTTAATAGATGTTGTTTTGTTTATTAGAAATAAAAAAAAAAAAAAAATGAAGACCTCTACTGGTTTTCAAGACTTTATGAAAAATACAGATATTTAACTGAGTGTGAAATTTTTTTTCCTCAGAAACAACACTCCTCAGATCACAGGATAATGGAGGCTGGAAAGACCTTGGGAAACTTCTACACCAAAATTGTGCTCAACACATGCTAAAACATACTTGAAGTGGAGCACATGACAGCATACCTTCCTGCATGGATATTGGCAGTATTCAAAACTGAGCTGCAGAAATATGCCCTAAAATGACCAGGCCCTTCAGCTTAAAGCTTGTTCTACACCAAGAACAGCCATAGTTGCACTAACACCACGCACAACACTTAATGGGGGAAATCACTCCACAGGGAGAAAAAATAATAAGAACCCTGGACATTCTTAATAAAACTCTCCGTGCAGTCCAGCTAAAACTGAAAACAGTACATACTTACATATGACTTCAGCAATTCTAAGGGGAGGCATGAGTGTTAAAGTACCTCAAACTTGTCAGTATCTTCTACAGCCCCCATATGAAACTTAATTCTGACAGTATTGCTGCAATTGAACTGCACATTAATTCCTCACGATGCAATTCTAAGGTATTATTTAGTTTACCAGCATAATTTTCTACTGCATAAAAAAAAAAAAACAACTCCATAATACTGTACAGAAATATAGATGAGATAATTTTTCATTTTGAAAAGTTTTGTGTCTATCAGAGGAGAAAATCATATTTTAAGTAGCGAGTTTATTCAAGAAAGCAACTGCTCTTTTTACAGGATTTCCCACTGTGCATATATTGCACACTTCTCCTAGGTAGACTAATTATCTGAGCCCAGGTTTTTTTAAACAAAGTGGTCACCAGAGGAAAGAGTGAAGACATCAAAGAGCCATCATCATCATCAGTCCAAAAATGGGAAAATTATTTACAGTTCTCTTTTTCTATGCTTAAAAAGCAACAGAGAAGAGCAACCTTCAAATAGGAGAGTAGTTCAAAGAACTCCAATTAATTTATTTCTAGGAAATTAATATTTTTCTCAAATCTGGAGCATTTTAGATGTTTGATATCAACACAGAACTCAAGTATTACAAGTAGAATCTTTTAATTAAATTTTCTCATTTAAAAAGTCCTTACATTTTTACTATTTCTTCACGTTTTCTTGTATTGTATTTTGCATCATCAACATACCAGGGGAGCATTTTCAGTCCACTTCAGTAGGGAAAAAAAATAAAATGGCAATGGCAGAGACACTCTCTGAAATATCATCTACTGTGAAAGATTGTTTTTATTATGATATTTTATTCTAAATCAAATCTGTTTTAATGTTTCTATCATCCCAGTTTCCTAGAAACAGATATAAATGTGAAGGCAGCTCAAGATGAGGAACTACTGCTCCTGGAGTGGTGCTTAAAAGCAACTGACTATAAAGAACTGAAAAGTGAAATGTAACACAACATTTTTCTTATTTTCATGAACTAGCCAAGACTATTCACACACACTCAGAAACAATGACTATTTCAAGAACTGAGCAGGAGTTACTTTTCTAGGAAAGACAAACTCCCTGGGCAAGCACGTCCCCTCTCACTGGGATGGGTGGCACTTACCTAGAGAAAAGTTGCTGTTAACAGTGACTCGATCCCACAAGCACAACCTTTGGGTACAGCTGAGGAAGCACAACCACCGACCTCTTAAAGGAAACCATCCTGCTTATCTCTCTTCAGTCTCCAAGTAGCTACAAGTTGTTGTTAACCTGCTCTTCAAATCATTCCAGAAGAGCCTTGGCTGCCTACCTCTCCACGAGGATTAAACAAACCAGAACCTAAACAACCAAAACACCACACCAACCCGAAGGTATCAAGAAAATCTCCTTTATAAGTAACCACCATCACAAGCACCTGGGAAGAGGTTGCCATAAGCACTGACAGCTGTGTAAGTAGGAGACCTCAGTATGGCCCTGGAAAGAGAATCTAGCTCCTAATTCTGAAAACCTGGCAGTTATTTGTCCCAGAGAAGGGTTAACAGGCTAGTTGGTGGCCAGATGGAAAAAGTAAGGAGACAATCTAGCAGACTGACACAGGCAGCTTTTGATTTAGTACTAGCACATGGAAGCCCATCAAAATGGTTCCAAAGGGGGTCTTTTTTTTTTCTTTTCCCATTGTTTTGGAAAAGTTTTTGTGTCACAGTAATGTAGGTGTTTCTCCTCATCATTTGCCTCTTGCTGAGGGCTATCTACTGCCTGGTGGTCTTGTGGTCCCTTGTGCTGCAGGACTTCCAGGAGCACATCACATCTGGAGCAGTACTGCCTTGCTGAATTTTTTCCAATGGATGTCTGAAGTAGGGCTGTCTCTGTGAAGTGCCAGAGAATTCTTCTTCTAAACATTATTAGCAGGCAGGAAATGCAGCTCTGAGCAGGCTACCAACATATAAAAGAAAACTTAGCACTGTAAGAGAGAAACTAGTAAATAGATTGCTATTGTTCTAAAAGAGATGGCAATGTATATGGCATCAATTGGGTGGAAGCAGATGCAATTTTTAGAGTGATATACATAAAATATTCCAAGTTTATTTACAGCACACTAAGGGAAAACAAAACACATTCAAAACTCAGAGAAGCTGTATGGGTTTTTGTTTAGGAAGAGGAATGAAATCTGCCATGTTGGCAGTGTAGCATGATAGATCTTGCTACAGTGCCTCTGACAATGCAGTCAGAGTATATTTGGGTTTAGAGTCAGATTTCTGTGTTTTATTCATGAGTTTAATAGTACAATTTAAAATCTTCCTTTTTAATTCCAGGCACACTTGATTGTATGACTGCACAGTATTTACCTCCTACACTGCAAGAGAGATACATTCCCTAAAGGAGGAGATTATGACTACACATATAAGCCATTGCAATAAGAAACAGGGTGAAAATGGTCTGAAAACTAGCAGGGGACAAGCGCTTGTCAACACTGCCCAAGAGAGACCCTCCCTCTAGAGGGATGATCCTTAATGATCATAAATAGAAAAAATGTTCGTTCATGAATAAAGTAAGAAAGAATTAAAGAATTTTAATATCTTGAATTATGAAAGGGTATTTCCAGCTTCAACAAGTTAGGGTTCAAGTTTTAGAGCCATATATTACACAGAGAATGACTTTTTATTATGATTAAAAATTACTCTCCACACTTTGGATAATTAGTGAAACAATTTAACTATACTCTAAAAGGAGAGATTCAGAATCAGCACACAAACTATAGACAAGCTGAAAGATTTTTTAAAAACAGGACAATTACGATAATCAGAAAACAGTAGATTTATGTTTTCTGCATATTCTCAAGCCCACAGAATTTCAAAGCATAGCATTTCCATATTTCAGATGATCAGAACAGTGTTGAACCTGTAACTGATATCAATAAACCCACACCAAAAAGTCAGTCGGGACTGAATCCTGTACTGAGACCCATTTCTCTTATTTTACAGCATTTATTTCCACAACTGCTACTGTATTTTGCTGCTATTTTCCCCTACAGCACTAATTTTAAAAAGTGGTACCTAGGGGCAGAAAAAAAAGATAAGAAAGGCAGGCAGCTTTGAAAATGAAAGGGTAGCTTATAAAAAATAGACAAGGCAAACAGCATTGGGAAAAAATATGACTGGGTTTACAAGAGGAAACTATAACTGAAAGGAATCTGGAGAAAGAGACAGGCAATGATTACAAATAAGAATATAATTGAACAGCTGAAATTAATCAGGTAAACCATTCTTATGGTCAAGATAATAATAGGATTTCCTACCAGCTGAGGTGTCTCAGCAGAAAATTTAATTTCATTATGACTAAATTCTATTTAATTTTTCAGATTAGAAGTCTAATGAATTTCAATGAGTAGTCTTTTTTAGAGTTCTTTTTATCAGTACTTTTTATATGCACATGTAAAATCAAAACCTAAAATTAATTATTTTTGGTGTAATTAAATATAAAGGCATAATACTCAAAATATCCTTTCTTTTCCACTCCTCTACCTCCCCCCCAACTCTAGCTACCTGTAGAATAAAAATTATTAATAATCACTGCCTAGTATAGATTTTTGTTGTTCACATGCAGTTGAATAGCTCATTTTGCCAACTAAATTGTCTGCCTAGCAGGAATAGTAATTTACGTATTGGCAGTTATAAAATAGACTACTGCAGAATTCAACTAACTTTTGTAAAGGCAGAAAAGATCCTTTAACAAAACTAATCTCCCTGTTTTTGTGGTTTTTTCAGACCTTTCTATACAAAACAGTTGTTTATTTTTTCCTAAATAAAGCAAATTAATGTTTAAGGTTTTAAACAACTCAGATAAGGGTTAAGCTTGTTTTAGTAAAAGAAAGCTTCTAACTAACTTTCTAATGTAATTTACTTCACATTTATTCCATGAGTACTGGAAGTTTGAACTGGTTTAGTAGATGAGATTGGAAGGTCTTAAGGAAGGATATGTATCATGCTGAAGCAGCAAATGACAAACTATCTTTTTGCTTTTAATAGTACTGTTTTCAAGCAATCCTTTTAAAATGTTCAGCATTGATATGAAGGAAAGTTTTAAAATGCTCTGAATATTCCTGCTGTCTAATCAGCCATACTTATAGAATGACTCACAATCTGACTACTACTGATGCATTTGTCCTTCACCCAAATCATTCACTAGATGACACTCTTGTATTACAGAACATCCTCTTGCTATGCAAGACATCAAACTGACTTCTCATCAATGAGAACACAAATTTTAATGACAATAACTAAAGAAAATGCTTTCTATTTTCATTAAATGTTCTGTAGAGAACAATTCATACCTACAAGCAAATATAAATACCAAATTTTAAAAATATTTTAATACAGCAGCTACTAGTAGAAAGCTGTCTTAAAGCAACTGTACTTTCCTCTGAAGATGACATGGGCTCATGGCAAGATAAAGAAATTAGAATTTTTCTTCATTCTTTTCCCATTAAATTATTGCACATATTTCTTTGTAGATTCAAAGTATAGTAACAGATTTTGCAAGACTGAGTTACTATTTTTGTATATGGCCTGAAGTAAAAAGCAAAGAATAAATTAGAAGTAACTTCTTTCAACCATGAACATTTCTTTCACCTAATTACATTGGAAGACTGAAGTAATCCTGTTATTTTTTTTTCTCATTTCTTCCCTGAGAGGTTGGGATTCAAAGGATTATTCCAGTAATTTACAAGAACTTCTTCAAGAGAAATGTGCACTAAATACCTTTATCAATTCCAAGTGTATTTGTCCAGCCACTTTTCCAGTCTCCTCTATGCTGCCAGATGTGAAACTATAGAACAGAGCCATCATACTTTATTTCCTACCATGAAGAAAGGTTATGAGAACAGGAACAGCAAGTGTTCGTATATTAGGATACATGTTAATATAGTGGCCCTCTACATTTGTAGCACATGTACAAACTGCAAAAGTGTTCCACGTAAGTTATCTACTGTACCAGACCTCGTCTAGCACAGAGAGTGAAAGTGGTCTGCTGTAGAATCTACTGTGAAGATTGTTATCATATTTCAGAGAGGGACAGCAGCAGTTTATACCTGTAGGAATAGTGTCACCTGCCTACAGTGCCCTTAATCTTGTAGTTTAACACAGTGCATTCTATACTTTCAAATAAATCTGCTCTGAAACTTCTTTTCTGCAGAGAAGATAATGCTAATCAAAGTTTAGACCTTTGTCTTCTTTGTAAAATGCTTGTATTTGTAAGTATACATGAGCATAAGGTTTTGGTACTATAGTTCTTTCTTTGTAAGATATATGTGCAATGCCACTATTTTCTCATTTACTTAGGAGTTAGATTCAATGATCCTTGTGAGTCTCTTCCAGCTCAGAACATTCTGTGAATCTGTGAAAGTATTTCAGAAAAGAAAAAAATATGCATGTATGCTTCCATGAAGACTGAAGTTCTTTTTTGCACTACAATATATCCAGATTTCAAACAGGAAAAATATGCTTAGTTGTCCTGGTTCCAGCCAGGATAGAGTGAAATTTTTGCACTAGCCATGAGGGGGCAGGACCTGGAGCCATGTGGGCACAGCCAGGTTGTTATTTTATACCGCCTCAGGTCATTCCAGGGGTGGGGGTAAGGGACACGTACTTCTGAGAAGGCCATGATGGGAGAGAGAAGTTGTTTACCATTGTTCATCGTCATCTGAGGTCTGCAGTGAGCATTTCCACATGTGAATCACCTTCTCTTTTTACATCCTTCTGCTATTAATAATGTCACTGTTACTGTTTGTTGTACCTCGTTTCTGTTTCCAGTAAATTGTTCTTACCTTTACCCATTACCTCTGCCTTTTGTGCTTTCTGTCAGAGGAGGGGAAGTATTTGTGGGGTTTTTGTCTTTTTTGGAGTTAGTACTAATTTGGGGAGTATCATTTCTAAACCAAAAAATTAGGGTAGAATGATTTTAGTTGTTCAAGTTATACCAAGTTTCAAGAAGTTCATTTGAAGAATTTCCCAAGTTATCTACTACCATCTACATCTATAAATATATGTAGCTCATGATGTAACATGAATTAGTTACATGACCTACTTCAAAAAAAATCTTAAACCAATGATTTGATTCAATGTTTTAAAATATCTGTGGTCTTCAAAGCAGAGATTAATATTTGAATTAAAATAAATTCATGTTGTTAGTGATTTTTCAGTCAATAAAGCCCCAGTTCAGATGTCCAATATAGCTTGAAGTGATATTTTTCTTTCTAAATATTTTAGGGGTTTTTTCCCCCTTCTAAGCATGTCATCCACTACATGCACTTTCTGCAGATCCATTGTCAACACCATTGCTGAAACTCCTCAATCTAATCTCCATCTTCTCTTATCCCTCATTCCTGGTGGACAATTACATACTGTCAAAAAAAGCAGAAAAACCTTCAGCAAGAAAGGTATTTGACACTTGTGTGGGAAAACTGAAAACATTAAACCCAGTAAAAGGAGAGACACAGATGGCAAGAGAAGCAGCTGGAAGCATGATTCATTTCTCCTTCTTTGTTAGGTCAATTAGGTTATGTGAGTATGTGCCAGGTAATAAGCTTTTTACCTGAGCCTGTGCAGCTTTCAGTCAACCATCTTCCTCCAAGCTAGTTAATTATTTGTGTCAAGGATGTACCATTTTAAAGACAGCTCTCAGGTTGACGGTGCAAGCAGCTGTCTCAGTGATTCAGAAACCAGCAAAAATGCAGCTGATAACCAGGCACTAGAAATGGCCCACTCTAAATCTGCTATTAAAATAAAATTCTGTAGCACCAAGCTGTGAGGAAGAATAGCTGATAAGCATCTACATTTATTCAGAAGAGGAGGATAAAAACAGGAATATTTTAAAGCTGTAAAGAATACCAGCAGAGAAGATAACCTAGGTATCTAATCTTTAGATTTCATTGTCTGCAGCAAGAGTCAGCAGTTTGAGACAAAACTACTGCTGACAGGTCTCACAGTGAGTTTTGGGTTTCTGTATTGAATTACCCTGCTCTATAAAGTGTTGATTGCTCAAGAAATATAGTTTGCTAACTAAGACTTAGTAATTTCCTAATTGCACTTCTCCCACACTGGTGCACACTTAAGCAGCAGGAGAGAGATCAGCCAAACAGTCATGAAAAATCATAGATATTTTCACAATTAAAACATACACCAGTAATTTATTATGTGTACAAACATGAAATGTCACATCTTATAATGAGAGTTGTAATCAATGTTTTGAATTTTAAATGCTACATGATGATGAATGCTATAAGAAAGACGGAGAAGGACTTTTTACAGGAGCATGTAGTAACAGGAGAGAAGGAATGGCTTCAAACAGAAAGAGAGTAGGCTTAGGTAAGATATGAGGAAGAAACTCTTTCTTGTAAGGGTGATGAGGCACTGAAACAGGTTGTCCAGAGAAGTCCAAGTGTTCAAGACCTGGTTGGACAGGGCTCTGAACAACCTGATCTAGTAAAAGTTGTTCCTTGAAACTGGATGGTGTTTAAAGTCCCCTCAAACCCAGGCCATTCTATGATTCTATGATAAAATTCCTAGCAATACATTTCCTACTGGATTATGTTTTTCTGAGAATTTCAAACAGAATTTATATATAAATCAGTGTTCATTCCTTAATTATGTCATGTCAAAGCTAAAAATTTTTTATATAGGTGGCTCCCTGAGTAGCTCTCCAGGCACTAAAAAACTGTCCCAGGAAAAACACAAGCTTATTAAATGAAGGTTTGCAATTCTATCACAGCTAAGTTTCTGTATTTTTAAAAAAGCCAAGTAATCATATGGCATTCAATCCATAATGTTCAAATTCTACAAGAGCATGGCATAGGTAATTCTGCATGCACTCAGAACCAGATTTATTCAATTTCTGTGTTTGCATAGTCAACTAAGAGATGAAAGAAGGAAAAAAGCACATATAATACTTTTTGGAATGGTATACTGACCACTAATTTGCCAGCCTTGAAGTCAGCAACATTTCATGAGTTGGAATGAGAAATTCACCTTGTGGATTCTTACACCACTCTGAAATAGTACAAACTGGATGGAGCTGCTGGTTGCATCAGGAGCATGTTCTGCTCTTTTCACTTCACCTTTGCCTCCAATGTGTGCAGCTTTATCCCACTGCCTTGTTCTAGCTCAGGAGGAGACAACTAGTACAGGATGTTACAGAGCCAGTTACTGCTTAATAACCTTACAGAGAAGAGGAGATCACAGCACTAGGCAGCTGCAGTTCTCTCACTTTTGCATTCCACTTCACAGCTTCCCAGAGGAGCTTTGCTGAATCCAGACCCAGCTATATAAAGTTAGCCTGGACTTCACCACATCCTGCATCCAAATGATGCATTTCAATTGTTAAAATGGCACAGCACAACAAAACAACAAAATACGAAGAATCAAAGCATTTTCTACTAGAAATCCTAAGCCCTATAACAAGTCACACACATGACTGGTCATCAGAGGTGTTTTTCTTTGCTTAGGTTTAATGAAAAAGAAAAAAGTGAACTGTAAATATCAAGTACCAGCACGCTGGAGAGGCAGGACTAATTGAACCACCTCACCATTTTTTCTGGAAGGATAAGTTGTAGAGAACCACTAGTGAATTACATTTTTACTGTCTCCAATGTTATGGACCTTCCCAAGTAAAATTCTATTATGAACTTCTTCTTCCTAAAAAGATTAGAAGCTACATGAAAACACAATGAGGCAGCTATAGGGCTTTTCTGCAGATGTGCTGTTCTTGAAAGGCCATTTGAGACCTTCCTGTTCTTATCTGAGATGCCTGCAGGTGTCTGATCACACTGAAGTAACTCACTTAGGAAAGGCTGTTAGCATAAGATGACTGCCCAGAAGTGCTTCATGCCAGCTCTTGGAATGATGCTATGAAACAACAGGTGTCCGTGGTGCAGCTTGGTAAATCTATTTAAATTAGTCACCATGTTGATGTGGCACTAAATTGAAGGTGAAACTTTTCAAAATCACACAAGTGCACAATCCCATGGAATCAGCAATTAATCAGGTTATATCAAAGAACTCCCTGTAATTTTGGCAGTCTGAGCTTGTTACCAGTTATAAACTTGAAAGAAAGATCACAAAACTTTTAGCAAGTCACATCAGTACCTGGGAAATATTTACAACTCTCCTTTCCTCCTAGCACTACATGTCAGTGTGTGCCTTGATGGCATTAATTAATGTTGAAAACTGAAATGCGGCAGAAATCCAGGAGAGTATCTAAAATTTCAATAGTATCTTTCATTTCAAAAAGACAATTTAATGATATGCAATCCATCCCAACATCACCAGCTGAACAATATCAGTAGTTTTTCTTCAGTCATGAAAAACTGTGACTCTCTCTGCTATCTTAATTCTCAGATGATCAATAAAGTAATTGAAGCCATTTCAAATCCTGTTTCACTGAAATACAAACATTATAGCAAGTGAATTAATTACCATCTCCAAAAATAAAATCTTTACTGAAAGCAAATTTCAGTAATGTTGGTCCAGCAAATCACAAAATCATGCCAATAGGTTCTATTAATAATTTCAGCTTTTTGTAAAAACAAAGAGACATTTCAGGCTTGAGAATTTTGAATAACACAAGTCTCTTGATTAGGGAATATTGTTTTAATACAGAGGAACTTGCAGTTATTTAAAAAACAAAATCTGATACTTGTTTGGTTGGGATGTATATAAATAATTAGAATAATTCACCAGCAATTTTTTTAAAAAACATAAGCGAGGGGATCATAACTATACAACTCATGTCTGAATATTTTTCTCATTTCAGAGAACATAGGTGTTCAGGACTTCTTTGGCCCCTATTCCTGTCATCACTCTCATGAGTCACTCAACCCTGAGATGAGCTCAGCTGGTTAGAGCAGAGTGCTAGTGATGCCAAGGTTGTGGTTTTGATCCCTGTATGGGCTGTTTGCTTAAGAGATGGACTCAATAATCCTTGTGTGTCCCTTCCAACTCAGAACATTCTGTGATTCTCTGAGTCAGAAGAAAATAACAGTAAGCCCTGTCTTGAAGACCACTGTTAATGAAAAAGCCTGCAGATGACAAAAGGAATGACTC
Organism: Eopsaltria australis; assembly: GCA_034509425.1. NCBI lineage: Eukaryota > Metazoa > Chordata > Aves > Passeriformes > Petroicidae > Eopsaltria > Eopsaltria australis. The sequence continues at coordinate 2,861,518 of JAVTVJ010000049.1, forward strand.
AACCAAGTACATGGTCAGAGTTTGCTTCTGTCATATATGTATCCAAGAAACATAAACCTGCTGCTTTGAAACAGGCCCTTACAGCTTAGACCTGGCTGGATATAAGACAGCTGAGGTGTAAATAATTATAAACTCATCATAGGACTTCATAAATCAAAACACTTATTCAGTGGCCCTCTTACTCCTTCTGTGTGATGGTGCACAGCAGCCAGTAGAAATGGGGGCATTAAACTCTGTTCAGGTAACTCCATATTCTGTCTGGAAAATACCAAAGGATTACTTTTTCTCATTCCATCTTTCTCATTTCTATACACAGCATGGAGAATCCACCCCATTGTGATATGTACAACACAAACAGCACTGTAAAAGGTGACACTCTAAGAAATCTTCTGAATTATTTATTTGGTGCATGATGTGTATAAACTATTCATTGCTCATGGTACACTCTACATGAGGTAAATATAGGATATCTTACTTACACAGAGTTGAATATTAACTGACTTTAGATTGAGGTCTTGACAGTACAAGGAGTATTCTCTTGTAAAATTAGATCCAAATTTAATACAAAAACTCTTCTTTATAAAAAATTTGTATATGACCAAATATCTGGCTTGTGTTTCAGTGTTGAAAATATTACAAAGAAGGAAATACATCTGTTAAATCACATTTTCTGATTCACAAGGCATAAAAAGGTGGAACTACATGTGAAATGTTCCAAACAATTAGCCTGTGAAGTGGTCCAAGGCTTTTAATGCTTTTTCTCCTTAAGTACTAAAAGGTTGTTTTTCCTTTGTGACTGTGATTTCAGAGAGGAACAATGTACATGAATTTGCATAAAAACAGGTTGTTCAGTGTTCATGGTTCTCCAAAAAAACTGGTGCTGAATATACCCTTTAATATTTAATAGATTTGACATCCACTGGAGGCTTACCATTCATTTCATGAACACTACTTAGGATCTAAGCAGGTCATATGAGACCTGGCATCCTAACAAGGTCTCATCTTGAAAATACATATGATGAATAGTACTGAATAATTCTCCTCTGGAAAGGCTCTGATCACAGCATTTGCAAGTACTGTCAGGCCTGACTTATCAGCTGGATTTTAAAGTAACTATTTCATTTTGTTTCCTTGGTTGTGTTAACTTTAAACAGGATTCTTGGCCTAACTCATTTCCCCACACAGCTGCACAAAAGCTTGTGCCAACAAAAGAGAAGTGATGGCACAGAAGTTGCCCTAAACTAAGTGCTTCTTTTAGCTGCAGTACATACTTAGGCTGCTTGAGAGGCTTCCTAGCAGCCTTGTCAAAATAGCACTAACCTTTCTGAAGCAAGAATAGGTTAAAACCCCCTATTTTCTTGGACGGTACTTCCATTATCTCCAAAAAACAAGGCAGAACTGAAGCAGCACCAGGACAATAAATGTCTGTCACAGCTTGTTGCCTGCTCTACAGATTGCTGGCCTTCACAGCAAGCTAGAGAGAGGAGAGGCAGAGGCAGCAGAGCAGCCCTCCAGCAGGCACCGCTACCCCCAGGGGGAGATGGCACCAGACTCCCAGGAGCACACTCCCAAGTTTGCAACTGCAGTGCAAGTGCTAAGATAAACTTGTAGAAAACTCTTTGAAATATAAATAAGCTTCAGGTTTTTATTGAGGGTCTGCTGTAGTCTGAAAGTAAGGGCAGCTGGATCTTGCACTAGAGTGCAAGAGGAAAGATAACTTGCTGTGTTTTGCTACAGTTATTGTGGATATGTATTTGCTATATGCCTATAGCTTTCAAAAATACTCTTTAACTGGAATAGTGAGAGAGGTGCTAATGAAGTCAAATCATTTAAGTAAATGTTTTGTATTAGATAAGAATAGCTCTACAAAATTATTAGAAATTTCTAATAAACAAGACTCAATTAATTAAGAAAGCAAAGCACAAAAGTGAATGTAGCACAGCTCACATCAAGCCATAAATCATAACTAAGCAGTGTTAGAAAAAGACCCCTACAGTTGAACATATATATATTTTCTATATTAGCAAAAACTTCCTGAAATAGGAAAAGCTAAATATACTAGCAGAATGACATTCCATATATGTCCTGTTGTGGAAGTGTTGACTTAAATAAAATCCTGCAGGTATTTCTTGAAATCTAATGTAGAGACCAGAAAATTTCACCAGCCTTATGATATAGATTATAATGAAAATTCAATATACAACATGGTTTAAAATATTCCTCATGAGTGAAAACACTGTGGAGTCCTAAGGGATTCAGTCTCCTGTATCAGTGGACTATTAAACTAGAACAATTATAATTGCTACCCTGAGACACATCAAAGAGAGTCAGTAATTTTATGCTCTTACTTTAGTATTAGCTTATCTTTGAAAAAAAGTGAATGTTCTGACAGGCATTTTTGTTGGAGCAGAAAGCTTAGTTGAATAAAAGACTACTGAGTATCAGTAAAGCAAAATGCAAACACCAGTGACACAGTATTTCCACTGATCTGTGATGACAAAAAGTAGGAAAAATTCCTTTTTTGTGCCATGCTGGCTTACCATTTAGCAGGTGGAGAATGAGCTACCTCATCCAAAATAGTCAGCCAAATAGTTATTTGCATGATTACAGAGAATTGTCTCATTAAAGCATCAGTGCCCAGATTATCAAGCCTCTTTTTCCTCTTTTTTCATTTTTGGCAGAAAATACATATGTGACTGTCATCATTAAAATCTAAAGAATGCTGTTTGGAACAGCTGATGGAAACTATTTTCTTTGAGACCAAGCACAGTTGAAAGATATACTTTATCCAATAACCCTTTTATTAAGATTTCAGAATGTAGAGACAAGAGAAATTCCAAAAGACCTTAGAGTGAAAGGACTGATGGAGACAAGAACTCACTCAAAAAAAGCCAATACGAAACTCATTCTGTCTAGTGTTAGAGTTCAAATGTGAGTCACCAAGATATCTTCTTCGTATGGATTACAAAATAATTCAGACAATATAAATGTGCTTTAAGCTTGCAATCACCTCAGAAAAACAATGAAAATAGCAGAAAAATAAACAGATGTACCCATATTTCTGGTGCTTCAAGCAATGTTCTGGTCAAATCTATAGTTAGTTTTATCAACACCTTCCAGAGCTATAATTTCTATCAGAAGAAAGATCATCACTGATTCTCACTGTTAAATTGCCTTCCATGTCTGTCTTGACTTGAAGATGGGGTTATCTCCACTACGATGAATTCCTGACTGCTCTTTAAGTGAAAAAGATTTTTGTTCTGTGACAGAGATGCTTATCAATGCAACAGGTAATTCAAAAGTAGACTTTCTTAAGGTAAAGTGAAGCCCTCTGTGGTTTCCCTCATACTTTATTCTACCCATGTTAGAGGTTCTCTCTAAAAAATGAAATGCCAGCCAAGTTACTTCTTCAGCTTTGATTCAGAGAGAGGGAATCAATCACATTCCTAAAAATTGTGTTCATTGCAAACAGTTCCTTTAAAGTCCTCAGACAACCTGTCTATGCAAAATTTTTGCTTAGTATTTAAAAATGCTGAAGTCCAATCATCAAGGTCCTAAATAAGAACAAAGTCACTCCACATAAATTAATGAATAATTGTCATTATCAATACCAGTGCTTTTACTGACGCATTTACCAAACACGTACTATAAAGATTGATTTACAGAAAGCATACCTATAATTACATATTAACTACCTGAAACAAACAGCTGTATTCAAGCTCTAGCAATGACAGAGATGCTTGCAGCTCCTCCTAAGCTGTTCTTAGGGGGAAAAAGTGCAATAAAGCTAAATGCTTATCTTGACCTTGAAATTCCAATCAAAACCCGCTATTTCACTCCAGAGCTTTTGGGAAAAAAAAACTCTGTGTGGTTTCCTGGCACAGATCACAGTAATAAACCTGATGCTAAGGATTTTAAAACCACCAAAACTGTAAAATCAAGAATTTAAATTCTTTCTAACACACTTGACCACCATCTGTATAAACCAGCACTCTCCTATAACCTGCATAATACAGTCAAGTGAAATTACTGTTCCATTTTATCATCCAGGAATGCATATTTTTAATAAGTCTTCACAGCAAAAATACAGATTCATGCTTAGTTAAGAACATTTAAAAATTCAAAATTTTTGCATTATTAAAAATATTTTTATTAAACTTTTTCATTTCATTGTTTAAAAAGAAAAGGAACGTCTACACCTTCAAAATCAGTGGTTCCATTCTGATTCCACTGAAAATGGAGTTGTTTGGCATTGCGTTACAGGAATAACCATGAATACTGAACACAAATGTACTGGAAAAATGTAATTCCTAGCTTTAAAATCCAGTTTCACAGATTTTTAATATACACTTTTATCATTTAAAGTCAGCTCATGGATTCTTTAAATGCCCAGAATGCACATGAGGTTCTGATCTTTTTCACATGAGCATCAGAATGATGAGTAATACTGAATTTATAGGATTAGAAGTGAGTCTCGAAAAAGTACTACTTACACAGCACTCCAAATATAAGAACTACTCAGTATTAAGATTTGTACTGTAAAGCAAAGGAACGATGAAAAGCTAGCATTGAGTCAGTGGGAAATGAAAACTCTGTAAAATATATCCTATAAATTGATATGAAAAGTGCAGCATGTCTTTGATATAGCTCTCAATAGCTATACTCTGGAAACATCCTTTAAAAGAACCTCTTTGCATTACTTTTACAGACTGCTATTTTGTTTCTTAACTAGTCATCTTGAATTTCAGGTTCTTTCTTTCTTTAAAAAATGAAAAAGAAAAAAAGAAAGTAAAATACTTTTCAAATTTGGTGTTATTCCTTAAGCTGTTAACACAGGAAAAGGAGAATACTGTAAAATTTAGTATTTCCCACAGGGAGATCACTCCTAACTTCTAAATAAACTTACACGTGCCAACACATCCTTTCACAGAGCTTTTCAATATCACAATCTTTACAAAAAGTAATTACTTTGCATACACCAAAGGGCAATTTTCTCTGTCTACTAACTGTTATATTATATTCAGTTATGTTGATTTTTCACCTGCAAAATGTATATTGTTCTTTTTGAACTATTTTCCTTACATTAGCTGTATATGTTACTTATAACTTATAACAAATACATCTAAAAAACATGGAAAAAAAATAAGAGTTCGACCTGTGTGCATTTTCCAAGATACAGAAGACTAAGCATAACACTTTTTTTAAGCAAATCAGGTTAAAATATGTACCTATGCATAAATTTCTGTTTACTCCATTCAACCCAGCAAATTTACTTACATACTTTTCCTGACAGTCTGAAGGTTACAGACAAAACTTCAATCGGTATGCAGAATAAGTATCTTAAATGTTTGAAGAACTTTAAATTGTACATTCTCCTAGAATATCAGGGTAAAAAATTCATAATACAACTGTGGCTTGTGATAAATTTGTATTTAAATTTTAGATGAGAAACACATGAATATGAATGAACATTCTTTACTAGTAGAGTAATACTCAGTACTGACAACGTTTTACTGCATAATATTTATTCTTATATTTGGCCAATTTCTGTAATAAAATAAAAGATGGTTAGAGTTACCTTCACACTCTTGTGTTCAGAAAATGTACATATTTTTAGCTTTGATCAGATACAATAGTCTTTACACAGTTTGTATTTATCTTTCTAAACTATCAAGTGAATTGCTTCCAACTTTTTATAAAAGAAACAAACAACTTTTATCTTCTCCATTTTATCATCTGTGAGAATATAATATTAGTATTTTCTTAATTAAGAAAAGTACTTCCAAAAAAATCTAATTGCAGATGGAAAGATAAATGTTTGGTAAGGACAGGTTCCACAAACTGTTAACATACTTACTTTTGTAATGCTTTGGCAGATGGATAAGATGACTGAAAACTTTTGAATCAATTATGACTCCTTTGACACACAAATTGCCTTCTAAACACTGAATGCGCCATATACAAGAATTTTTCTTTCTTTTTTCTTATATTAATTTGCTGACTCCCAAAAGATTAAGGTTTTTCATTACTCTCAGAGCTCAAACTATGTGACTGGAGAATTATTTTTCTTAATGCAATGTATTTCCATTTCTTGAAAATAAGTCAAAAAGTGAATTTTTTTTGCACCTGGATAGGTCCTTGATCTGAAGTGAGCAGGCATATGGAAAAGCATACCTTTTATGGGACCCAATTTTCAATTTTTTTTTCTGAAAAAGAATCTATTATATTCCCTGTGATAACACAGGTTTTTTTCCACACAAAGATAGACCAACATATATAAATATATATATATGTATATATATATGATGAGACTTTCAGTCATAATCAAAACAAGGATGTTTTAAGTATTATTTCCTTATGTGATTTGCTAAGATTTTTCTCCTGAGTCAACACTATTTTAACCACTAATCTAAAGCACAGCACCTTACAAGTAGCTATAAAGAAAGTTAAGCTCATCTTAGACAACCCTAGTAAGTTAGGAAATAGTTTTGTTATTGGAATTATATGACCTTACTCTCACACTTCTGATCTATACAAAGCATATAAGACAAATGACTGAAAAAACATGGTTTTTTTTTTTTAATTCAGCTCAAGCACTCTTAATCAAGTTTTTATGGTGCTGATAACATGAGCATAAGCTATTCATTTTGTGCTTCTCACTTTGCTCCAGACAAGTGTATTCTTTAAAATACAAAAAAAATTTCAAACATCACTATTAAACTAAAAAAAGAACTGTTCTTTTAGATGTGATGTGGGTGTTTAACCTAGTCATAATTCCTGAAAATCCTGCATATGTGAATTGGTAACCTAAACTCCTTGAAAATCAGTCAATTTTCTGTGAAGTAACTGTTTCCATTAAGGAAATTACTATCATAAACATGGAAAGAGCCAATATCTCTAATGGGTATTAAGTCATGAAAACATTTCTTTTCATGAAAGTGTTTTTTTAAAAAGTCTCTATAAAAAAAAAATTCCCTGCAGCATTTCTTCCAGGTTCATAGAACAGGAATATATATCAATCAATACAAGAGACATCTCTTTTTCTTTTAAAGTAATGGATGCTAGTAGAGGATGTCATTTGCTGCCATCTCTCAAGACTGATACCTCAGGAAAATCTACTTGAAATTTTTTCTATTAAAAGAGGAAATAAATGGGATAATATCAGGAGTATTTGTCATAACAATTTTTGGAGTTTAGCAAAGTGAATTCTATTTGTTGTGTAAATATTCTGCTTGCCAGCTCATAGAGACATCACATACCGAGAATGGTGTGTGGTAAACACCCGACTTAAGCCTAATGTACTCATAATATGATGCCAAAGAGAGAGACCACCATATACTGGGGGAAAAAAAACAGGATTGCTGAGAGAGCTGAACAATTGCATTATTTCCTAAGAATATCTACTTTATCTCAATTCACAGCATTCTTTTCTGACCCACCAACAAAATAAGTGTAAGATACCAGTGACTGAAAACTGCAAAAACAAATAGTGAAACACTATAGCTACAGTAAAATGAGGCAAAACTGTAAACATTACCAGTAACAAAAGTTGTCTTAAAAACACAAATGGTTTTAGGACAATATTATAAGATACTATTTTACAAAGTCTGTATTTAAAAGATGCACCTAAACAATGCAAGGACTTTGGAAGGAGATTATAACTGCTGTTCTTCCAGGTTAGTTATACTTTTATATGACTGACAAATTTACTACCTGCAGTTTTGCTGCCAAGAGCACATTTCTTCTGATTCTAATGCATCACTTAAATTTTGTACTTTCAGAAACATTCACAATAAGACATTACATCTGATAGTGAATAAATACTATCTGGTTTTTATTACATTTGCCTCCAATTTTTATTATTTCACTTTAATTAACGTTTCTCTTGCCCACTTTATTAAAGTTTACTTGGATACCTCCTTGATATCCTAGACTGAATATTTCTCAAACCTCTGATATTTTTTATCTCAGCCCTGATACGCTGGTCCATATAGTAGCATTTGCCTTAATATTAATAAATTTAACAGATTCTAAAACCTTCAAAACACTCTGAGACATTTTTGGATTCTGTTCCACTAGCCATTTCCTGCCTACATTCATAAATACTGCTTTATGTTCCTGTTGAATGTGAGGTAATGTTCAAAGTAAGTAATTAGTAGCACAGTCTGGCCACACACTAACCTCTCTACAGGGATATAATTCTAAATAAAATTAATCAGTGAATCATAAGACCTATTTTGTAGCCAAGACTTTATGCTGTACTTAAGGGTCTACAAAATTAAAAAATAAAAATGATTAAGATTTTTGACATCTTTTGGGCTTTAGAGTTTGCTAGCACTGTTGTTTCTATTGATCTCCCACTGAGGATGACATGATGAAAAACAGCCCCAGCAGTGACTACCAAGCCCTTTGATGAAGTACATGTTTGACCAGGGCATAATTTGTCTGGATGGCAGCAGAGCTTATCTTGTTGCCAATTTGTAAAATGCACCAGAAGCTTTGGCACCTGTTCAGACCTGTAGTTATACAAAGAGCACAGGGAGTCTGCAGAGTGCTGTGGGAAGCTGAGGAAGGAAGCCTGTAAATGGAATTGTCTGCTTGTCCCCCCACCTTTTTCTCAGTAGGAGTTTCTGAGCAGGCCATATATTATGGGGCTCTGCTGAACATTTTTCTAACCCAAGAGAAAAAGATGCAACTTGGACATGCTTGACTCTCTGCTGCTGGGGTAATAGTCTGGGAACTGACTGGGGTAGATCTGCTTAATACAATGGAACTGAGCCAATATTTGCTTTACAGATCTAGCTCCAAAATCTGACCAAGACCATATCCATATAATGATGTCTTGCTAAAATAAACATTAGAAATTCCTATAGGAGGTCCTGATTCCCATATGTGAGTTTAACAAACAGCCCTTTCTCTCTTTGGACAGAAACCCCTCTGGAGACTCTCAGATAAACACATTGATCTTCCAATTACCTGGTAGCTCAAGTATTAAATTAATATATTAAACATTCACCAGAATAGGTCCTGTTTTCCTGTTATAAGACCTTTAACTTTACATATAAAACTTCCTGTTATGAGAATTCAGGCTTATTTTGTATTTTCTGAAACAACAGCATCATGATACTTGTGATTTAAAGAGACAGGAGGTTAGATAAAATACCCTCTATGAGAACCAACCTTTCCTGCCAATCTTTCAAGCAATTTGAACATATGCATTTCTCTTTGTTTTTAATTTTTACCGCTTTATAGAGTAGAAAAAAATATTAATTTCTAACATATGAAGAAGGGGAAAAACAACTTTAAAATTTATCAAAATTCAACTAACACCCCCTGCCTTTGTTACTTCAGGCCCACCTTGCAGAAAAGGATGTAAGCATTCAATTTTCATTTAATTTCCTATTTCCATTCAGGACAGCACCATCATCTGTGAAAGCCTTGAGACTGTCAGATACATATAAATTAGAACTGAAGCTGCTTTTCTTTCTCCATAGTAAATGTCCTGTATATGTCATTAACTGCTGTACATCACCAACCATACCAGCAATTTGTAACTATTCCCTCATATGAGGTAAGAAGCACCAGGGTACTTTATATCATTGATGTCAATGACTAACTCGGTTTCCTCCATAATTCTGTCAGCTGTGTCATGTCAGCTTTTGAATAAAGCCTCAGCTATAATTAACTGGCTTCCTAGGGTGAAATCAGAGTTTTAGTCAATATTGCTTAAGTTTAAACAATAGCTCTTGAATTCTGTATAGCACCTGTCACTGCTCCATCTTTGAAATGCTTAACAAAGGTGCTCAGTCTTTTTCAACAGGCATTAGGAAGAAAAGCCAGCGTAGGTGGCAGCCTGTATTATCATATTCCAGATAATTGCCTTTCTGTATGCAATTTTCCTCCTAGCTGTTTTGCATGCAGTTATTATGAATCCATTGCATTCTGATAGCACCCAGATGCTCAAATTGAAATCACAAGTCCTTTTGTTAAGAGACTGTACAAAATATTCCTAAACTAATTTCTGTCCTCAGGAGTTTGGATTCTAAATGCACAAAGCAGACTAACAAACTCATATAAATGGAAAAATATCCTCACATTGAAGAGAAGGATAATTTCAAATGTTGCACTTGCTAATAATCACAATGCTCAGCAGCAACTCATTTCAGTTTTGGCTCCTACATCCTGACCTTACTAATGGGAATATTTTAATGAAAGTTAATGAGAATTTTGCAACTGACTTCAAAGAGATTAGAATTTTACCCTATGAATCCAGATTGTGTAGGAATCAGATGTGTGTGATGATTATATTTTAATGCTGACTAATGTCCTAAAGCACTGTCTCACAGCCTTTATAAAAATGTTCCCAGTAGGTGACTACAATCTTCATTCTTCATTTCTTGTTTTCTTCTTCACATCTTTTGTTCTGTGGTTTGGCTTGAGATTAAATCTAACACTAAGTCACTTTAAGAATTATCCTTAAAGTTATTGATTATGTCATCATGCTTCACTCATATTGAAAAATCGGACCTGATGATTGTAAAAAAGTTATATCTGATGATACGATGCATTCAGTGCCTATAGGAAAAGAGCTTTATATCTCCTGAGACTGATACCGGTTGATGGCTCATTCTTGCACAGAACCAAGGGAAAAAAGAGCAGACCTACCTTAACAAACATGGAGAATTCACTGTAAAAAAAAAAAAAGAGACAATTGTTACTATTTCTTTTCAAAAATGTGACCAGGGTATTTGGAAATTTATATAGACCTATCTCCTAATTGTTATTGACACCAAATTACATGAAATTTTACACAATAATAAAGAACGCAATTATTTTCAATTCATTTAGTTAAAAACATATATCAAGTCCAGCAAGCACCTAGAAAAAAAAAACCCCAACTGTTTAGTGCTTATATGCTTTAAAACTAATTGAGTGTATTTTACATGACAGATCTTGAAAAAGAAAAATCTTAATAGTGGGTATGTTTCATATCTCAAACAAAAAAGAAAAAACTATACTCCAGTGTATCATTGTGGAGAGAGACCATAAATTGACCTTTGCCAGATCTTTACAATCACACTTATCTGTAGCCCTAAGAAGTACTCCAGGGACAGTTTCCCAAATATGCAATTCAATGAATGATACGAGAAACAGATCAACTATCAAACATAAGAATATTATTCAGAGAACTGAGGAAGATATTTTTTTTAAAAAGGTACTTTTACTAAATTACTGTTTATTTGTCAATTCACTGACTAAAGTTAAAAAAGCTTTTCGTGATTAATAATGCCAAAAGTACATCTCCTTGAATAAGTGTTCCTATCCATACTGGGCATTCCTTTTTTTCCAGTTTTGGTATGCTATAGAACCTCAGTAAGGATTTAGCATTTGCATAACTGCCTTCCTGAAGAGAGACTCATTTGGCATGATTTATTGATATAGAACATTTAATAGAAACCACCATAAATTCATACAGCAGAAATGCATGCAAAAGCAATTAGGCACCCATCAAAATCGACCATTATCATATTTTATGCCCCAAAGGCCTGTAGGAAACAAATGAGAATCTGCTTCCCAAAACGATGCAGGGTGACTTTTACTTGACAGAACCAAATTGCCATGGCTGTAATCTGACAGACCATTTTAATGGTCTTTATTTTAGTGCCAAATACGTGATAACACCTAGATTTCATATGAATTTATATTACTGTTATCTCTCTGTATTTAGAAAAACTTAAACATCCTTTTACATTTCAATAGATCACCAAAGCATTTTATATTAGCAGGTCAAGAAGATTTATTTAATTGATTTGACTTTATTTTGCCTTCGTACTTCAAGCATACTTATATAATGTATTAAATTTAAAAAATAATTTCTATGTCTAATGATGTCATAAATTATATGCTCCTCACTGAAACAAAATATTTCAAAAGTATAATTTCAAAATATGCTGTTCAAAATTTCTAAAGTGAGTCTTTTTCTGTCATTATAGAATAAAATAAATTTTTTAAAATTATCCTCTTTTTTAATGTACATTATTTTTTTTCCATGGTACTGGGCATGAGGGAATGTGCGTTTATTTTCCATAGGCAGTAAGAAATCAGGTAGAAAGAAATTACATTGCAGAGCTATGATAATTCAAATTGCTGTGTTAATGACAGTTATAAAGACATGCATTCCTGTTTGGAATACCACACTAATTTTATCTTTACAAGTTAGGAATTGTAATGTTTGATTGATTTTATTTTGGAAGAGAACATTGTCTGGTGTATCATATAACTAATCTACAGCATAGGGCACTTAGGGGAGATCTTAGATACATAAAACTGCTTTAGTGTGATGTTTACTCATCTTTATCTATCCTATCTCATTTCATTAAAGCCTGCACAGAAAACAAGTGAATGCAGATTTCATGCCTTCTGAAATTCTGGTATTTGAGCTGCCATGACAATTTTGCACTTTAAGTGGATGATAACCTGTACTGTAATAGTAGGTAAAATTATTTACTAAAAGTTATACAAACATGACTAGGAATGTTAGAAAACTGCAACCAGGTAACTCCCAATATTTGTCCAGGTTGGGGGATGAACAGATCAGAGCAGCCCTGCCCAGAAGGACTTGGGGGTGTTGGTGGATGACGTCCTGGACATGACCCAGCCATGTGCACCCACTGCCCAGGAAGCCAAACGTGTCCTGGGCTGCATCAAAAACAGTGTGGGCAGCAGAGCAAGGGAGGGGATTCTGCCCCTGTGCCCTGCTCCTGTGAGACCCCACCTGGAACACAGCATCCATCTATGGGGTCACCAGCTCCAGGAAGGGCTGGAGCAAGTCCAGAGGATGGCCATGAAGGTGAGTACCATTCCAATGAAGACAGTCAGAGAGAATCAGGCTTGTTCAGCTTGGAGAACAAAAGGCTGCTGGGAGACCTTATAACAGTCTTTCAGCACCTAAAGGAGCCCTCCAAGGAAGACGGTGACAAAGATTTTAGCACGGCCTGTTGCTATAGGGCATGGGGTAATGGTATTAAACTGAAGAAGAGTTAGTTTTGATTACGTATAGGAATGAAATTTGGGGTTTTTTTAAATGAGGGTGGAAACACACTAGAACAAGCTGTCCCAAGATGTGGTAGATGCTCCATCTCTGGAAACATTCAAGGTTAGGGGCTCTAAGGATCTGATTGGTGATGTCCCTGCTCATTGAAAGAGAGTTCAACTTGATGACATTTAAAAGGTCTCTTCCAACACAAACGATTTTATGATTCCATAACAACTACAGAAAACTACATTAAGATCTTATTATGCACCAAAAATTATCACAACCTTCCTACTCACAAAAGCAACATATGGGAAAAAATATTTAAGCCCTAACCCAGAAACAGGCAGGTTATGAACATCAACTCTAATATTGTTTAAGGTGGGCAATTCTCACAAAATGAGGAGAAAAAACAAGCCCACAGTCAGTAGATTTACTTTGCTACTCCAGATTGCAAAACTCTGCATGGAGTCTGCAGATTTGCAAATCAAAAGACAAAAGCTCACTGATTTAGTTTGTCAAGCTCCATATCACAGGTCATTAGATCTCAATCGTGTATCCCTCTGTTCAACTGCAGTAATTGTTGTTTAATTAAGGGAAAACTTTGAGAAAACAATCCAATTTGGCTTTGGCATATTTACTACAAGAAGTATGAGGGAGATAGTAGCATCCTCCTCCTCCCCCAGCCAGCAGGATTTCAGCTGGAAGAAGTGCAGAATGCCCTACATTATTACTCCTTCCAGCCATGCTGAGGACTTTTAAAATTTAGCAACCCTATAGTAACTTTTTCCATCATTTAATTATCATCATTGTTAAAAAGTGGTCCCAAATTTCTGATGCAAGTATCTGTGCCTCAGCAACCAGGCTCTAATTATGCCTTTCTCTGCTGAATTTAAGTGTTTTTATTAACCACTATATACTCATATGTCGCAATCAAGTGACATTCCAATTTTATTTCAGATAAAGTAAACAGACTGAGCTCAGTTCCTCACAGCATGATTTCTAATCTTAGGAACATGTCAATAGCTTTTTTCTTCATCTACCTCAATTTTCCAACATTCTTTAAAAATTATGGATTTCATGAGCAGTATCTCAGTGCTATATATGAAGATCTAAGACTTCTTAATTTTTTTACAGATTCAAAGATATCATTAGTCCCTTTTTTTTCTACCAGACTGAACTATGGGAAGGAATTTGGAACAAGTTCCGCTCTGTTAAAAAAAATTATTTGGTGTGGGGAAAAGTGAAAAAAATTCTGCAGATTCAGCAAGGTAATAGCTAATTAGACAACTCAAGAGTCAGGCAATCAGCAGATTGCGCCAATGGACTGCCATTAAACATCATTCAGCATCAATTCTTGATGGAAAGCTGTGTCTTTCCAGAGTATATCTGTCAAGAAAAATGGTGTTACTGAAGGAATACAAGTAATTTCCAGTATTAGCACACAGTGTACCTTATGGAATCACAGAATATCCTGAGTTGAAAGGAAATCACAGGAATCATAAAGTCCAGCTCTTCACCCTGCATAGGACAGCCCCAAGAGTCACACCACGTGCCTGAGAGCATTGACTAAGTGCTTCTAGAACTCTGAGCCTTGGTGTTGTGACCACTGCCCTGGGGAGCTGTTCCAGTGTCCAACCACTCTCAAAGAACCTTTTCCTAATACCCAACCTAAACTTACCCTGACACAACTTCAGGCCATTCCCTTGGGTTCTGTCACTGGCCACCAAAGAGAAAAGATCAGTGCCTCCCCCTGTTCTTCCTCTCCTAAGGAAGCATTTGAAGTGCTTAGATGTTTTTCTGAAGTATTTCTGATTTCTTTTCCAGGATATTTTAAACAAAATATTTTTGTAGTATCCACTTGAAATTTTTTTCATCTACTTTTACTTTTTTTTTCCTAATTACTGTGAAGTTTCAAATGTCAGTATATTGTCACTGTATTTTATGAATCACAAAGTCCAGTAGCTGGAAAGGAACGCGAGACAAACTAGTCAATAAGCCCTTCAAAAGGCAGGATCTGTTGAAAACAATCCTTCAAAATCCTAGAAAAAATATTTATTTAGGATGTTTTATGGACTCTCAAAAGGATTGAATGAATTTTCTGAGAAGTTTTACTGTCTTTTTCATCATATTAATTTTGACAATGCCTTAGCCTCTTTAGCACCATATGCAAAGCACTGAGAACTAATTCTTCATTTTCTCCATAGATTTCTTCGTTTACACATTCATTTGCCCTGCTTTTATGACATCCTACAATTTTAGAAGTTTGTTAGAATTATACTCTGTTTATGCAGATCTGCCTATACCAGAAATGAAAATGTCTAGAACTGAGCTGTTACAACTAAATAGTTAGAGCTAGCTAGAGGCACTTCAACATCCTTGTGAACCCAGTACTGCTGAGAGTTACAAAGCATTTAGCAGCCTTAATGTAGCTGTCCATTAGTTTTTCATCTGCATCAATCTTTCACTGACTTTTCCCTGAAGCAGGCTGCCAAAAACCATTTTTTTTCTGAGCAGATATATTATGTAATTTACATGTACCTCATAAAATCAGACTATGACTTTAAGCTTCCAAATGAAACTTATATAAGAAAAAATATCCTAGCCATGCAAAAGATTTTAAAAAGGGAAACCGGCACATACTTGTTGAAGACACAAAAGGTGAGATAATTTTATGAGATTTGGTTTTCTTTCTGTTTTGTTTGTTTTACAGTTCCGTTGTCAACCTGAACTTAAAAGCTGGTTCAGAAGTCATATGGGATCAGTTTTAACTCATCACGTATCCTCCCCGAAGACAGACTGCTGAAATCATCAGTATTGGTTCTGAGGTTTTGTTCCTTTTTCAAGGTAGATGTTTTTTTCTGACTTTGTTTTGTCAGGCCCTGTGGGAGACAAATCTAACATGACTCTAGGATTCTTAACTGGAAAATCAGATCTTATTAGGTTTTCTCTTTTTGAAATTTGAAGACATACATATTCATAAGGCCTATATGATCACAGCTTAGAAATACTTTGTAAATGAGTTCCAGTTCTGTATAAATATGAATGCACTGGCTTAGGAGTCTCTGAATTTGGACGTAAGTGTTTTGCACAACACCAACAGAGGAATGCATCTGTGTACATCTCGTTTGTAATATAAACAGCAATAACACAAAATAAATAATGCATCTGCCCTACAAAGTACCTTCAAAGGCTTTTTCTGTGGTTTAGATACATGTGAATGTGGAAGGGATCGCTTACTACCACTCAGCAATGAGCTTGGTTGCTGTTGGTCAACTCAGAATGTTAATTTCTGCACAATGAAAAGTTGTCTGGATTTTCTGCTATGAAAACCTGAGTAACAGAGCTTCAGTTACCCCAGATAATGTAATGGTGTTGTGAAACTGCAAAACGACAGAACATTCTATGGTGCATTTTTCCATACCATTAATACCACAGATGTCATTCTCCCACCACTCACACAGAGAACAGGGCATAGAGGTACAGAGCACACCTGGGGAAGGGCTGAAAATAAATAACAGGAGGGATGGTGAAGGATCCTCTAAACTAGAGATTAGGCAAATCTCCTTAGGTAGAGATTAGACAAAGACCCCTAATAAGGAGTTAATTGCCAGAACAAAATCTCTTGAACATAGACTGTTTGTGAAAAGCCTCTAAAATGGGACTGGGTATCTTTCTAAAATATGAGTTTCATTTTTATCAGTGTCACAATTTGAACTTTGCAGCAGAAATTTTGCTATCTCAGTCAGAAAATATTATTATAGAGTTACCTTGTGTCCTTTAAAAGGGCAGACCTTTGGCTTTCCCCTAAAAGAGCAGAAATGTAGCAGTATGTCAAACTCTTTTCCAAGAGGGTGCAGGAATTAAAGAAAAAAAAAGCCACCAGACATGCATATCCACACACAAAAGGACATGTAGCAGAAAATCTCCAGGTGTGCTTTCATCCTAAATTACTTTTACTGCAAGAAAGAGGAAAAAAGTAACCTAATAAAGCATTGTAATGGAAGGAAGTAGACAGGGGGTCTATGGAAAATATTGAAGATTATTCTAAAGTCCATGAACTAGAAGGAAAAATTAGTGTGTGTTTGATTCTTTTCCCTTTAAAGGTACATTGATATTCCTGTGGAAGTTTTACAGAATACCTCACAGACCAGAATGAATTCAAAAATTCAGAGTATCTTGTGAGGACATTTCATTTTGACAATGTGTGTTATTTGCTTCTGACCCATTTTTCATAATACTCATTTCCTGGCTTTTGATGAGTACTAGTTTAACTGACATCTTTTATCTTTCTGAAATTTATATGCATGAAATTATATATGATAATATTGTGGACCAGTGGAATAGATGAATGTTCTCCATGATATTTTTCTCCTTGTAGCCTTCTTAACCCAGAATAACTGCTTCATTTTACAAGTCCCACTAAACATCCATTTCTGCTTTTTGTTTGAAAGCTAGTGACTTAACTAATTCTCTGTCACTAATAGAGTCTTAATAGCAACACAAAAACATGAATTTGTGAAATTGCCAACAAATGGAATTCTTCTTTGCATGGCAGATGAGACTATCTTTACACTTCTTAAGCTCACCTGGGTTTCCATCAAAGGCAACTGAGCAGTGGGTGCTGAGTCAGGACCAATGATCCAAAGTGCCGCAGGGAGAGGATCAAGGGTTGATTTGAACACATGATGTGGATAATTGAAGGTTGGTTTCTCAACCACTTTTGATTGAATTGCTAGGTGCCCCTGAAATTAATGTAATACTTAATGTTAGTCACTAATGTAGTTAAGAATCAGTTGCAACAGAAGGAAAGGTCTAAGGAAATAAAAGCTATTGCTAGCACTCAAGAGCAAGAGAAAGAGAGAGATCTCTGAAATTATGGTGACATTCAGGGTAACTATGTGTTTCAGTAAACATACAAAATGAGGTAGCACACCACAGGGGAGTTCACTTTCACCATGATCTCCATAAGAACTTTCTATAATTAAGAAAATAAATCACAGTTAGTCAACCTCCAAGCAGCTTTGCAATGTCTTTCAACTTACTGCATTTATAAAACTGGCCAATGTTCAGTTGTTTCATTTAGTGACACTTTAATTCAAACAAGATCTTTGAAGAATTTTCTTCTTGTTTTGGTACATATTTGAAGTATTTCATCAAAAAACTCTCTGGGAGCTCATGTCATGTTAGCTGCAAATTAAAAGAAGTTACTTGACAGCGCCAAATCAGACCATTTTTATTAAATTTGCTCTTAAACACTAGGGCAACAAAGAGAACAGACTAAAGCCAAAACCTAATCCTTAAAAGGCATGTAATTAAAATTGCCACAACATGCTTAATTTCCAGTCTTCCCCAATGTATTTACTGTGTGCAGTCCTTTTCCCTATGTGCTCTGTTACACATATGGGAACATACATAATTTGAAACTGTTATTCTGTACATATTAACAATACTTTTCTGATTTTTTTGTTTTAGGATCTGTGTCAGTGTTCTTCACTGGTATATTACAGTGGTGGATACTTCACTAATCAAGTGAGGCAGTGAAACCTTAAGCAGTGATTCATCTTACTTATGACGCTCATCATGTGTACTGTGGTGGTGTTAGCTATCCTGAGCACATCCAGGACTGAAATCCAGCCAACTAGGATGTCTAAAATTAAATTAATTTCCTAACTTGCTCATGCAAATTCTGCACAAACTATAATGCCCTGTTTCACTCTCCTCAGCTCATCAGTTGATCAATTAACTAATTGGTAAAAGCACATCAAAACCAGCACTATTAAAGAGGCAGTGAACTTGATGACCCCTGTAACAGCCAGGAATCCTTGAACATTTCTCTGGGACTCAAATTTAGTGAAATAGTAACAATGCATGAGCAGTTGACACTACTTGTAAGTCAATGTATTCAGCTGAACTGAGCTGTATAAATGTAAAAAACAGGAAAACGTAAAAATTTCTCACCTAGTTCCAGTTTCCCCAGACCACGGACAAGAGAAACAACATGACACAATTTCACACTTTCTAGTTGTCTGTCTTTACAGTAGATCAGACTTGGAGAATGTTACTGAGGATTCCACATTTCTGTGAGCACCTTCCTCATCCTCCGGGCTTTGTGACTGTTCTTTGCTGGCACTTGTTCCTGCAAAGATTTTGAGATGTTAATAAAAATCTTGTCTGATCTCTTCGCTACAGATCTCAAAGGATTTCTGAGGTTCAGTAAATTCCCCAATCCCCACTTCCCATATGGGTTTACAGCAAAGCAAAGCACACCTTTCTCAGAAAGTTACATTACTTGAAGTGTGAGGGAGAATTTCCAGAAAGCCCTTAAGCTTCAGGCACCAACAGGTGTATATATAAAAGATAGAACAATCTTTTTAAGTATCTCTTTAGTTTGACTAAATTAGTTAAACTAAAGCTGTTTTAGTTTACCAGCATGCTCTTCCTGGTAATTGCATTTTGTTTTCTTCTCCTCCAACAGCAATTTCCTCCAGGAAAAAAAAAGTAGCCCCTCAGAAGCTGTGCCTGCTCTCGTCTTTTTCGAACTCCATGCCTATCCCTTTCCTCCAGTCCCTTAACACTTTCAGTTTCTTAGAGACCATAAAAAGCACTGTTACAAACAGGCAGGCACCCCAGTGGAGAAAATAAGTTGCAATCAGAGCATTTCTGACAGCAGGATAATGACAGAGGAGTGGGTTTATCATACACTCATAGAAAACTCTGCAAGAATTGTATCTGACGAAAAATGAAGAGTGACCCTGTGCTCCTTTCAATGTGGTGATCATGTCAGAAACTCCTGGGGTATCAAAATTCCTTAGAGAAATGCAGCTTTCAAGATCTGTTGTGTGGGGGGCATGCTTTACTGCTACTAAGCCAGGTACCCCACTTGTTCAAATGGGACTGCAAAGTATCTGTGATACCTGATACTGCTAAGACACAAAGAATGGAGACTTTTCATACGAAGGATTCACATCCAATAAAAGGATTACATCTCTCACACTTCTCACATACAATTCCTCTTAAGCTAGGTGCGTTTTTTACATTTGGGGAGAGTTATAAGATCTCATGGATATCATAAGAATGCTTATCCTATACAAGTTCTGTTTCCTTATTAGTAATTTTTAATTCAGAGGACAATTTTCTGCAAATGCCACAGAATATTGAACACCAAGCCAAACATTTTTCTATTAAGAAATAAAGAGAACTTTTCTCTTAAAATTTGAAAATACAGAAATCTTGTCACTCACTTCCTTTTCCTTCGGAAAAAATTTATGGTAAATTAAAACAGGATAATAAAGTTATACTCTGTAAAACTGTTAAGCTGATAAGTAAAAAAACTATTTCCAAGCATTTTTTTCCCTGACAAAATGGAGCTTTCATCAAGGAAAGAACTTATATTCTGCAAAAATATCAAAGTTGCAAGTATCAGATTTTTCTTTTTTCCTCTTTTTATTTTAAAGATTTTTAGTGTCATCTTTTTTGTCTTTTTTTTTTCAAACTTAACATAGGTAACTAGTTTATAAACTCCTTCTTTTGTTTATTAAGGATTAGTTAATTTTTCAGCATATTAACACATGTTGTTAATACCAGCAGCTGTCTAGAAATTAAGAAATCACTAAAAATAAAGTTATTGAGTTCATCTTCTGGTAAAAGACAGGAAGGTAGTGTCTTTCCCCACATAAAAACTAAACAAAAATATTGCAAATACAATGACATATATCTTAAGTAGTCACATTGAAAATGTTGTTCCTCATGCAAAATTAATTTTTTTAAACAATTTAAGGTATTATTTTTAGTGTCTCACAATCTACTCATCTAATTGATCCAACCAATGATAATCACAGCCCATCTGCTTCCTTCAAACTCCCTTTAAAGGGTATCAGCACACTTCAGCTGCACTATGCCACAGTTTCTAAGGCAACCAGTATGTGAAGCAGGCAGAAGCTGTGCTTATTCACATTAAAATATTCTCCTGCCAGAAAAACCCTACAAAATAATGTATATCAAAAGCTACACTTTTGCATGCAAGAAATATATATGAAAGAACTTTGAAGGAGGGGGAAATTAATGTTCTATTTTTATTTCTGTCCTTTCTTTTTGAAAATACTTTTATGTTTGTGGAATAAGGAAATAGAGGTTTCATATGACACAAGATAAATAGGTAGTATTCAGGGCAAGTTTTGAAGATATCCAAGTCTGCAGTAGATATAGAAGTTGCTTCCTGAAAGTACCTGCTATGCACAGTCACAGATTTATGTCCATAGGCAAAGTTTCTCACATGCTCACTGCGTGATGTCAGCTTGGACTGCCCTATAACTGTCAGGCTATTCTGTATTGTGTGACCTGAGAAACCCTCCCCAAAACCCAGGTCTGGATACCTTCAAGACTGGGGGGAAAATAAAGCCCCATCCCCTTCCTCAGGCTCATTTTTTTCTCAGAAAAGCATGACTGGTACTTTTAATCTAAATATTTTGCCATTTTTCTTATACTGAAATTATTCAGCAGTTATATTCTTCTAAGAAGACAAAAAATACAAGGTTTCTGAAAGGTTTGAGAGGGTACCAGATAGAATCAGAAGATTTGCCAAACACAAAACCAACTCTATGTCTTTCAGCAATATTCACAAAACATTCTGCCCTAATTTCTAATTCATTTCAACATAACAAATATAAAACCTCTCCCTCTTTTACTGCTTTCACCAAATGCAAAACCAATTAGAATTCTGTGGAGGAATAGAGCCTCTGGGGTTATTGCAGGTGAATAATATGTTTTGATGAATTAGCTGAAATATTAATGTAGCAGAAATAATCACATCGCATGCTGAAGGCTGAGACACTAATTGTGTCTTGCATCTTTATACACAGCTGACACTATTTAAAAAGGCAAATAGCACAGCTTTGAGGAGGAAAAAATCCCTTACTGGGAAAATAGGAAACTTCTTCCAGTCTGAATGAGGCTGCCGGGAGAGCTCGCCTTTGGAATAGTCCCCCCTATAGTGAAATGTTAGCAGTTTTGTTCAAATCTAGACAGAAATTTTACTGTGAAACAAAGTGCATCAGAAGTGGTAGATTATTGAGCTCCAAATTATTAGTTTGGTCTGCCATGTTTCTTCCCACTTGAAAGATTTATTCTGCTTTAAGCACTGAGGAGAGGATTTGCTTGCCTGCTTCCAAATTATTCATACAAGCCTCCTTTTCTGGTTGGTAGAGAAACTGGCATTTATAGAAAACAATTTATCTGCACAGTTTTAGCCCTGTCAGAGAAGTGGAGTTACATCCTACTCTTCCCTGTTTCTCTCCACTGATTGTAACGGAAGCACAGACATCTGGCTCAAGTGCAGACATCTATGTTTCATCAGGCAAATCATCCTCCCCTTAAGATCATGATCTACTTTCTTTTCTTAGTATATTCCTGTCCTCAGAAAATTATTAGTCTGGGCAGTGTAAAATTACTGCCTGAGTTACAGGGAACTTGTATAGAGTAACATACTTAAGAGAAGCCCTGCAGTGAGGGGTAAAATACAGCCATTTCTGACCTTGTATCAATGAAGCAGAGAAAGACTCAAGATTGTGGCTATCAGATTGCTGAATTTTCTACACTGAACCTCAGGAACCTGGCAGCCAGTTGCAATTCTGATTTGCATCCCAAAATTTACAAACGCCACGGTCAAATTAACCCATTAACTGTACACAGCCAGTTGTGCCCCAACTCACCTTTTTCCTTGCAAAATCAATCTAATCCAGACTTGAGAACAAGGATCCACATAATCCGGGCCATCCAGAATCAGAAATTATTTTAATGTAAAAGAAAAAGGAAAAGCACATTTCCCCAAAGATAACTAAGGAA
This sequence comes from Eopsaltria australis, assembly GCA_034509425.1. NCBI lineage: Eukaryota > Metazoa > Chordata > Aves > Passeriformes > Petroicidae > Eopsaltria > Eopsaltria australis. The sequence goes on from JAVTVJ010000049.1 coordinate 2,884,394, forward strand.
ACCCATGGATAAACATTTTCTATTATTAGGTGTTGTAGCATTTTCTAAGCATAGAGATGCAACACAGTGAAAGAACAACCAATTTCTAATACTTTAACTTTTTCCCAGTGTGTGCTGTTAGATTCACTGAAAAGGAGTGTTTATTCTCGGCCACGTGAAAGATTTGCATGCTTCAAGCTTTCAGCGCCCACTTGTTATGTGAATTCTGCTCAGATCAATCAGATGGAAACTCCTTGCATAGTTCACTCCTTAGGATTCCAGGCTGTCCAGAAGGATCAGATTAGATGATTCTGTAAATATTTTAAGTTACAAAACTTAAAGTATAAATAAATTTTTCTTAAATACTGTATAGTGACACACAGTCTTGACTAACACAGTCACAGGAAAACAAGAATACAGTTTATTTGCACTTAGATTATGCTCTTAGCAAAGCCTGTCTCATCAGATTTTTGCCACAGACTAAATAAACATTGTCATCAAACTAATGGCATTTGATACAGCTATGCTAGGTGTGGAGGAGCTGTCCAGCACTTTTGTAGCTCAGATTAGAGATTAATTCCAATCAGTTGCCTTACCAGTCAAGCTCAGAATGATAGAAAGGTGCCAGAAAGTTCTCTTTCTGTGAGTCAAGTTGAATTCTGACACAGCAGTTTCTAGTCCACAATAATTGTTACACATCTGAGTTTTCACTTACAGAGGCTGAAGTGTTGAAAAGCAATGAACATTTTGTAGCTTGCCTGTGTGAAGAAGCAGGATGAAAGCACTTAGAGCTCCAAAATTCAATATAGTGTCACCTTAAAACTGCAAATGATAGAACTGGAGAAGTTGTACTGCAGCTACACATCATTTTTATCAATAGGTCTCATGGGCTTCTAGTAGCTGTAGATGGGTACATAGATTAGGATGACTCTGCTGCCTCTTGCATCAGTGGTTCCATTTGAGATGACTGCTTACATAAGCTGGAGGAAAAAACTAATCTGCTGTGCAACGTGAGAGTACATCAACAGCAATCAAACAAAAGTAAGAGAAACTAGAGTGAAAACAGTGCAAGCAGTAATAGTGTAGGAGAGTGTTATTCTTCTAAGTAGTTAAAAAATGTAGAAGGGAATAATTTCCCATGGAATACATATTTTGGAGTGGAATTTTTATTTTTGTACAAGCATGATAATTACCATTATAAATTGTACACAAGCTTGGTGGACATCGCATAATTATCTCCTTAAAATGTAAACAAATATCTGCTAAACTGCATATGCAGCCCTTTAGGCTTCTATAAATACCGTAATAACAGCAGAATTTCACTTAAACAAATATAGCTGGCTATCTGCAGTTACTGTTGTTTCAAAGCTTTCATCGTGGAAACACAGTTCAAAAAGTTACACCCACATGCACCCACTGAAAACACAGCCGTTTTATGCAATAATAGATTCGACTTTTGAATATTCTAAAGGAATATCTCAAGCAAACAAACCAGGCTAACAATTATTTCATAAATCAGACTAAGCCTGTGCTTTAAGCTTTACATGAAACCAGTTGTTATGCCCACACCCATCAAGAAACGCTTTTGACTCAGATAGTTGCTCTTCTTCCATACATCTTCCTTGTTTCTAGGGGCAAACCATCTACCTTTTAACAATGTAGTTCCACTTTGCAGAGAATTGTACATGTAGACTCAAGTTTTCCTATTCCTTAGCATCTCTCCCTACTCCTGTTTTCACTAAAACATTGGATGGGCTGTTGGAGGGCTGCGAGCTTAAGATGTCATTGCAAGGGTAGCCATTACTATTGTTCAGAAAGTGGACACTGGAAAAGCCAGATTTACATCAGAACCCTTAGGCCAAGCAATTTGTGGGTAGCACTGATGCATTGTGAAGGGAGCACTAGTGCAGTCATATGAGATGTACAACATGAAATAAAATAAATGTAGAAATTAGCAACCTTGCAATATTTTCAAACAAAGAGCAAGTGACTTCATATCACCTCAAGCTGATAACCAATGGCACTAGCTGCTTAACTAATCACAGGGTGATTTTTATGCTGTGACTCCTGTGACTTCTGTGCATAGGGTTTGCTGATAGTGTTTCTGCTTCTTTTCAAATTGAAGTGTTACCTGCTTTTATTGGGGAAAAAGCCCACAACTCAACACACCTGTGTACCACCTTGCACACCTCTGCACTTTGTGAATAAGTAAAATGAAAAGATGCTATAAAAAAATAAAAAAAAACAGTAAATATGAATATTCATGCATTGTTATCCCTTTCCTTTTGTTTCTTTTACTGCATGCATAAAAACGTGCATGCTTATTTGCTTTTTGATTCATAGCTGTGAAGAGCAAGTTCAATGACTCACTGTTCCCACGCAGTAAAATCTACATTCTTTATGTTCCTGACTTTCCACACTTGCACACACCAGCTAACATGTATGGAGTCAATCACAGATGCATCAATCAATCTTTTGTATATAACAGTGGTTATTTGTCCAAGATGTCCAAGGTGTTATTTAACACCCCAGGAAATCTCAGCAAAATGGCTGAAGTTTTTATTCCAGTATTCCAGTACAGATAGCAGATGCATGCCTACATATTTTGCAGAAATTGCTTAGTTCAGACCTACTATGTAGATTTCCAGATGAAAAGAATCGATTCTAAATGGACGGAAAAGAGACCAAATATAAACTTCATGAAAATCAGACTTAGTGGAAAGAATTGAGCAATAATAAAAACAGAATAAAATGTTTCTGAGGTTCAACAGTTTCCTGGGGGAAACAAGAACCAAAATATTGACACACAAACAAATATACCTAAAATTATTGTTTGGGTCCTTTATAAGCATAATTTTAACAAATGAAGCTCATTAAAGTGACATTTTGGTAAACTTCCTAGTTCATCATAAAATTGCAATTAAAATGCAAACTAAAAAATAATCTGTTTATTTTCAATTTGGAGAAAATCTGTATTGACAATTATATTTCAGAATAAAGCATTCCAGTTGCAGTGTTAGGGCACTTTCATATAAAGGTTTCTAAAATATAAATTGGGTGTGTAGGGAGGCTTTTATGTCCCTTCAGCCAAAACAATAGTGCAATCTTGACTTGAATTCACAAAATATTTTGCTTGACACAAATGTTTCCATCAACATAATCAGTACTTTTCTGTCAAGAGAAGATCATTTTGACCATGGAAAAATGCTTGACCTCCATGAGATGATCTGTAACTTGTTGTAAACAAAACCAAGACACTTTCCAGTTTTCTACTAAGATGTCATTCTCATCCAATTCTTAGAAACTGCACATCTCAGACATAAGAGACATATTGACCTCGTCATGGCAATCTTGCTTGGAATTGGTAACAACATGTGTACTCAGACCTAGAACACATCCTAGAAGGTGCTTCAGGATTGAAAATCAAGCCTCTTTCATAAACCGGCAATAAAAATTAACTTCAAGATTTTAATCAAACCAGAATCACAAATTCTGATAAGACAGAATACTAAACATGAAAGTGGAGGATCAGTCTGTGAGTTTGGCTTTGGCTTAACATCCAAGAATACCTAAAATGTCTCTAGATACTCGAGAATGTTTTCAAAGTTTTCTATGAAAAGCTAGCTATAATTCATATACAAAATGATCAGGAAAATGACCATGCAAGTATAAAATGCAGATAAATGAATTGTCAAATTTATTAAGTTTTTTTTAGAATAACTTATTCACAGTAGAAGAAAGGGTAGATGACAGGAAAAAGAAAATAACTCAGAAGTTAGAAAGCTCTGAATATCCTACTCTCAGCTGACAATTACTGCTTTGATTCAGTAATGACTCTAAAAATTACCTTTATCTCAAGGGTTAGAGATTTCTTTAATAATTATTTAAAACCCTTTGTAACAGATGTCTCTGAATAGTTCTTTAATTCTTTATAACAGATGTCTCTGAATATTTTGCTGTCATTACTGCATGGCTAGACAATAAATTTGTGAGACTCTGCTGCCTTTTCACAGTTAGGGTCTATAATGCTAAGAAATATATTATCTCCATTTGTACTAGACCGTACTATTATTACAAATTTTCAACTATAGATCAGGACAACATATAATGATGAACAAGAGGCTCAGAGAAACTTTATAAATGCATATATCTCAATTGCTTCTATGATATTTTATTTCCTATCCTAGATAAATTGGAATGTGATTATCTTCTTAAGAAATATATATTATTAAGTCAGAATATACTTCAGACATGTCAGCAACTCTTTCGTATTAACATAATTTTAAGTCTTAGAAGCATTGCATCTGACTCCAGGGTTTCTTTCAGAGTGGGAATTGAAAGCAAATTTCCAGATATAACACAGGGCAGATGGATTTGAAGCTGTTTAAGAGTCATTGCTACAATTACTTTATTAATCTATCATTTGAAGAAAATCAACACATTAGAAATAAAGTAATCTGATTATGAAGTACATGTCCCTGATTCTTTCTCTAGTTTACACACTCTGTATATATAGAATACATCTAGCTTCCAGAGGAAAAAATTAAAAAGGAATACACTATAGCTTCTTTTCTCATTACAGCCTGACTTCTACTGTGGATCTGCTTGCAAATACTCACATAAAGCATAATTTTAACAACAAATTTATACATGAGTGCATCAATTCTTAGCATCAGCTTACTACAATTCAGAAGTTCTTTAGCTTTAGAGATAGATATGATGAAAACATTCATTATCACTTTTGAATACATGTTGTCATAGCCTAAGATCATGTCTATACATCAATGAGCAGAAGTGAATGCTCAGTGAGAGGTATTACATAATCTTCAGTAATATTTATCAATATATTAAAAAAACCTATTTTCTATTAGGTGGTACATGCATATTCCAGTAACTGAACTGGAGCAGATGTATGCAAAGCCATTCAGAATAATTTAAACAGGCTGAGGAGGAGCTTCCCTCTTTGGGAAGAGCCTGGTCCTCTAATAAGAGTTAGTAAGTGAACATCCAGAAGATCTTTATGCCCTTCATTGTCCTCCAAATCAGTAATGAGGGTCTGCTCTCCACTGCTGAAAGGAGAGTTGGTATCTCTGTAGCAATTCCTTTTATGTGGGAAACACACCTTTCAAAATATCTGAAGAAACAGAAAATTCAGTACACGTGCGCCCTCAGAGCTCACCAGGCACATGCTGTTCTCCAGCTCTCCTCTGAACAAGGACTTGGCTGCATTCAGAGTTTGTTTTACAGTGTCTGTATTGAGTTTCAAAGTCTGTGTTTGTGACCTTTCAAAATAACACTGAAAAATTAAACTAAAATTTTTTCTCTACTACATGAGGTCTACAATTATAAATGAAATTGAGAAAGGACTTCAAGAACAAAGTCAATGCAGTAACTAATGTTACAGACAATCAGTCTGAAAACATCCCGTTTCTGGAACAAATGTAAATTGAAAAATCAAAGAGAATCACTTTGCATAAACTATTTTGGCCATTTCTTTTGCAAGTTAAGGGATGATAGAGATTGTTACACTGTTTCTAATTTAAGTACATGGGATATGAAGAGAAGCCAAGCGCAGAATGATGTAAATAATTAAATATGTCTGCAGACAGGCAACCCCTACTAAGATTCTGATATGTTTTCATCTGGTTAATCATTTTGCTTAATCTTACTACACATTTGTAAGCCAGTGTGATTAAAACTAGTCAATAAATATGTTTTCATATGGTTTTTTTTTTTTAAATATTCTGTTGAACTTTCAAGCTCTCACATGAAAGTGAAGGAAAAGGTGAAGAAAAAAAAATGCTGGTAAACCTTGTGTAACCCACATGGCTAATCAGGGAAAATTACCAAAATTGGTGACACTATTGTCACGCATTAGTGAAGGTGCAGGAGAAGTATTAATGACAAACAACAACAGCTTCTCCAGAAAAGTTGCACATAAACACTATTGCTAGTCCTGCCACCAAGAAAGATGAGCCACCGTGTCATTTTTGTCGTAGATAACCACAGCCTTGTTTAATGGAAGCACATCTGCAACACTGTTTGAGGTCTCTGCAATGACTTTTTGCATGGGATCTCACACAATATTGCCTGTCGCTGAGTTCCTTAAGCATGCTGGGAATCAATATGGCTAGTAATAGCAATCACAATAAGTGTGCATTATGAGTAATATTTTACTGCCAAAGAATCAGCAATCATAATTTGTGCCTGTGGTAATTGTATTTCCACTATGACTGGTAGATAACTAGGTCAGAAAAATAGTCCACAGCCTATATTTAGTAAACAAAATAATTTAAAATCCTTTCATTCAGTACAGAATACAAAGCAGAGACAATGGTGGGAGCACCTTTTGACACACATTTCCCTTTAAAGTTTGAGCCCAGAGTGGAGACAGGGCAACAGTGTTTTGAATGAGTCTGGAAATGCTTGGAAGCGCCTCAGGCAAGGATGCTCCAAGGGAAGCAGCTCTTTCAAGGACTTCCTGCAAATACAGTTCTGAAAAGGCTGTCAAAAACAGTACACACACTATCACAAAGAAATAGTGCTACAGCTGCACTTACACTTCCTTACAAATTAGCTATCAGCTGTCACTTTGTGATAGTTATTTGTTCAAAAAGAGGTAAAAAACCCAAACATACCAGAGGAGGGGTATGATACATTTAAGACAAACATCACTTAATTCCCAATTTTTATGTGCAGCTTTGCATTGTGAGTGTATCTATGTGAATCTGTGCATTTAGATTCATTGTGCCATTTGCAAATTGTCTTGAAAATAATTGTGTGTGGTGTCCAGATGTGGTGCATGCACAAACCACTTGGCAATTAAATAGTGCCTCCAGTGATATTTCTTGGAAAAGAGAGAGAGCCTTGAACTGGACAGTGATGATCTAGACAATTATTTACTGGTAGCCTTTCGCCTCTTTATGATCAATAGTTGAAAGCTTTTCTAACTATTGCAAGACATAAATGTTAAAATGTACATGAAGTAATTTTTGCCCACTTCTGTACCAGAAAAATGTTATATTAGTGATAAATTTATTGAAATACGAACTTGAGCTCCTGTTAAACCTTTTATAAGAGATTATATCTCTTAAAAGGGGAAACAAAAATAAGAAAAACCCCTGAAAATAATTTAAAAGGTTCCACGAAAAAAAACCCACACCAGGAGAGGGTAGAAAGCAATAAAAACCTCCAGACTTTGCATATTCATAGAGTGGCAACAGCTAATTTATTTTTCACTCAACAAGTCCTGGCAACTATGTGGTTTTTTTCTTTGAAAAAAAAAAGACAAAAATAAAGGAGTATAGACACTGAAGTGAACCTCCAGCAAAATAGAACTTTTGTTTCCATTTTTCAATTTTAAGACTTTTACACAAAACATCCACATAATTTATGAGCTAACACCTTTCAACAGAGGAGAAAAAATGAAAAAAAATAATATCTCTACTAGGCTAGTTGTCATTGACAACAACTAAAATTAAATCTGATGCAATGATGGATAAGCCATGCCATTAGCCTGTCATTAATAAACAGTTTGTCTCATTATATTGCAGTTTCTTGAGGCTAACAGCACATTGATATAATGTGTTTTCCCACTCTGAAAGAAGTATTAAAAATGCACCAGTGGAAGAGCACTTGAGGAAAAAAAAAAGGCAAAGACAATTTCTGTGTTCTGTTTCACAACCTTTTCCAGTTCACCTTGAAATTCATCTGCTAAGAAATACAATGGGCAGTATCCATTCTAAAAAGTTTTGAAAAAAGTTTCTTGCAAACCTACAGGCAGCTTGCATACCTGAACTCAACAACTTTGTTGTGTTTCCCTCTACACAGCAATTTCTCTTTGAGATCCCCATGCCTGACCAATCTCTGTTTCAATATCCATCCCAGTACAGAAAATCTCTACAAGCACACATCTGCTGTACATAAAGTCACTCAAGGGCATATATTTAGTTTTTATACTTCTTAAGTTTCTCTGCAAGCACAAAAACAAATAAGCAGTCAGAGAAAGTAATCAAATTCTCCTGTATTATGTAAAAGTAAATAGTTTTCGTCTAATCATTTATGTTCTGGAATTCTTCCTGCCTTTAAAGTTCTATAGATGATAACTGTAGATTATTCTCTTAGATACACCAGGACATAGGAAAGTTGAGGTTAGACACAAATAAAATCAACCTCCTACCATCTATGCTTTGAGATATCCTATGAAGTTCTATGGAAGAATGAAAAGCAAGGCTGAGCCACTCATTATAGAGCTTCAAGTAGCACTACCAGTACGTTTCTCTTCTTTCTCTGCCTAAGTCCCTGCACTGTTAGCCCATAATACCATTATTGAGAGAATTCACTTGGTATAACTTTGCACTTACACTGCATGTTGCCTTTCAACAAACTCAAATGTAAAAGAAATGACAATTGCGCTCGGCAAATAATTTTTTTTTAATTATTAGCTCCTGATTTCTGTAGCTTTTATACACAGCTCCTTTGACAGTCTAAGAAGTCAGGGCAGCAATGAATGTTTAATTTAAACATTTAAACATTGATGGTTCATAACCCCAGGGAAACCTTGGAAGTCCATACAAGTACCAAGAGCTCAGAAGTGAAATTGGTAAAAAAAATATTACTTCTGTGACGCAGCTATGATAAACCAGAGGAGCACATCTGCTTTAAAACAATAGAAGAAAGAGTAGAGAACAAAAGAAGAAAGAAAAAGTTAATTCAAGGGTTCAGAACTACCCAAATTGAGCATGAAAATTGTTTTAAAGTACCACTGTCTTCCATAAAGCAGAATATCCAAAAAGTGTAAAGAAGAATATCAAAAAACTGGTCAAATTGCATTCAGCAGCAGTATGTGTGAGAGCTGTTAATAAAACATAACAGAGGCAGAAAGACAGCTACAAACTGTTTCAGTGTCCTGATAGGAGACAGAACTACCTGGCTTGAATGGAAGTTGCCCAGACTTGTTGGGAAAGATTAAACTGTGAGCTCCAGGAAATACAAGGAAAGGCCCTTCCTGCTTTAAGAACAGGCATCTTACTCTCTAATTGTTTTTTAGCTCATCTCAAAAGCCAAGAATATCTTTGCTTTGATAATACATCATGGGCAAGAGGCAATACACATAGACTTATTCCACTTTTTTTTTTAATCATCTTATCTGTGAAAGAGAGATATATTTGGCTGAGGAGGTGAATTTGTTTCTGAAGATGCTTTTGAGCCTTGTTGTTCAGCCACTAACTTTTGGCAGCGAAAAGAAAGCAGAAGATGAATATGAGTTTATATTGAATTGTATAATATTAAAAACTTTTTTTAACAAGTCAAGGATGAAAACTAGGGTCTAAAATTTGTACAGACTAGGAAATAGAAGCTGAACATTCAGGGCAGTATGTAAACTTGTTTAGATTAGTTTCCTTGGACTAAGATGGAGTGACTTCTATCCTATGCAGGAGATCTACTTCTTGCCTCTGACTCTGACAACCCCAGGAGATTTCCAGCAGCTGGAAAAGGCCCAGTTGTTTGCCACACACAAGTTTTTAACACAACCTGAGGAGGTGACCCAGCCATGACTGCCAGGGCTGTTCAGTAGCAGAGATCCTGGAGCTCCCAGGGTCTACAACATTGCCCCACTCTAAGACATAAACATATGTCCAAGGCAAAATTCAGAAATTTCTAAGCTTCTATGTCTGCAAGAGACAAACATGGGAAACATACCACAGGTATGTCCAACTGCACCTGCAGAGCTGGCTTTGAAAATTGCCACGGCTGTCCCACAGAGATACATCATTTATTTACTGCTCAGCAGACACCTCCTCTCCCCTTTCCTGCCTTCTGCTCTAGCTTGAATGCATGAGGAGGCATGTCCCCATGTTTTTTTGGAACTCTCTCAGACTCATTCCCAAAATGGCTTATTAAGTATATCCATCAATGTAAGAGTATAAGGAAATCTAAACAGAGACCTGCACATACACCTTCTTCTGGGAATGACAAAGACAGAGTTGCAAAACAAGTGAACGCCTTGGATACTGCAGGAGAATATATGATTTATGGAAGTAATTAATCTCTAAAATAAAGTGATTTCCCATAACTTATAAAAGGATAACTTACAGGCTGATGGTCTTCTACACCAAAATAGAAGGAATATGTATGGGGCAGAAGTGAGGATAAGGACAAAAGGAAAACAAACAAAATGTCTATGCATGCCCAACCATTCTTGAAAAACTATGTTCTTACCTGTATTTGACTACACTGTTTTGCTGTCAAATATTTCACTATAAACATACAACTTTATTTCTTTTATTTTTTCCTTTCTAATCAAACAATATTGTTATTAAAAATTAATGACTGGGGAAGATGACCACAGCCAGAGACTCCAGAGGAAACTGAAAAATATAAATGTTGTAAAACAAAAACATTCTACAGAAAAAGAGCAAGTTCTTTTTGACCAAAGTATCAGACCTAGAAGGAAAGGTAACAGAAGACTTTGTATCTATTATGTACCACAATAGCAGTAAAGTCATTATAAGCATGATTATCTCCAGAGACTGGGAAAGGTTATAAATGTTACTAAAAGCAGTTTGCCCTGAAGTAAAATATATATTTAAAGATGCTACGTGTATAAGGAAATGTATAAAATCATCAAAATAAATATAGAATCCCAGAAAGTTTTGGTTTGAAAGGGACCTTTCAAATTCATCTTGTCCCATCCCCCTGCCATGATCAGGGACACCTTTCACTAGACCAGGTTGCTCAGTGCCCCATGCAAACTTGAACACCTTCAGTGATAGTGAATCCACCACCTCTCTGGGAAACCTGTTCCAGTGCCTCATCACAGTCTCAGCAGAGAATTTCTGATAGTAAAGGAAAAAAGATTCCAAGAAATGTAAGGAGACAGAGAAAACTGAGCAGAGAAGAGCCCATGAACCAGTCCCTTGCCCTGTTACCACCTTATTCATCCTGACAGCAAACATTTCACGTATAAACTGAAGAGAGTTGTAATGTTACAATCACAACTGGGATTGCAATCTCAGCCCTGCAGTCAAAGGTGCCTAGGGAGAGAAGCAACTGGCACTTTTAAAAGTAAGATAGTTTTAAAGCAGATACTTTACAGATCTGTCTGAACAGCAAGAGGCTAAAGGGGTTGAGACCTGGGACATCATGTTCCCAGAACAAAAAACATGTACTTACAGCAGCCATCCTGGCATTTTAAGGGAGATCCTCAACCCATCTGGCAAACCTATCTGGTTTCGGGGGTTTTGTGCAGTCCTCAAAGCAGAGAGGAGAACAAGAGGGAAAGGCAGCTAAACAAAATACTTCAGAAGAAGACAGGCTGACCTCAGAACCGATTGTATTCCAAAAATCCTTCGTCAAATAGGAGATTTTGCTGTAAACCATTTCAACCTAGGTGAACCAGCATTTACAGATTTTCACTTTTCCTCTAGAGAAGTTTTGACTGCTTTTTGTTAGCCAAAATATCTCAAGCTAATATATTTAACCTTACCCTGTAAGAAACCCACCTGTTGAAAGGTATTTTTGCATCTTAAAAAAAACCAGCAAAATAATCTGTCCCATTGGAAACATCTAAAGGGGGTAAATGGCAGTTTACCTATAAAGTCTTCATAAAGGTATTAATGCAAACACTTATGGTACCTCTGGTCTCCCCCTGCACCCCAATGCAGTAGATGGTCTCAGTTAAGTACATATAGCAAATACCGCTTCAAATTCCACTGCCTTTATTGAAGTTCAACTTAAGTTGTGCTTTTGCCAGGAGGAACTGGGCCAATGCCATGGGACTATAAGGTCATATTGCAAATATGTGTCTAATTTTTGTTGCCCATGTCCTCTCAATACTCCAGCCATGTCACAGAGGACAAGGCAGCTTGTCATTTTCCATCCTAGTAAACCTGTATATTTGGGAATTGAGATTGATTTTGCTGACTTCATACTATGAAGATGCAGTGTGGGCCTGCTGTACCACAGTATGAGGTGGCATCAGGCACAAAGGAATTTGATGTTTTGTAGCAGCAGTAGTGAACTGCAGAGCTGGCAGCTTGAGGAGCAAAATGTAACATGCTGCTCAGGGAGATAAGAAATCTTCCTTTACACTATAGAACCAAAATATTCTTGATAGATACTTCTACCTTTTGCAATGAGTATTTTTCCTTTTTTTCTTGTCTTGTTTTTACTTTTGCTCGGTTGATTAGAATGGTTTCGGTGCTTGTATCTACCAGGTCTTCTCAGTAAATGTTTCTTGCACTTGCAGAGACCATTAAATAAAACAAAGAAAGCAGAACACTTACTCTGGCTTTTTCCACTTGTAAGACAGATGGGTCCAAAGGACAGTAAATGCACCATTGAATCAAGAAGACATCTCTAGAACAGTTCAAGTTTGCTTTCTCCTATGCCAAGAGGAAAAAAAAGTTCTTACTCAGATTGTTATGTGTTTCCTTTATGTATCAGCGAAAACTCTACAAAGAACACAGGATAAGATATATTTTATCTTCTTTCCACTAAGGCTGATCTTTACACCAGCTGATATAGAACATTCAGTTAATATTTTCTACCAGTGACTTTTCGAAAACAGTTTCATTTTAGAGATTTCTGTACATTTGAACTAGTCACCAGAAAAGGCCATATCTTCTGTTTCCTGACAGGCCTTTCTCAACAAGTTCGGAAAAGGTTCCCCCTAATGGTGAGAGGAAATAGTCTAATTCCTATTTCATTAAGTAACATCTGGAGAAATTTGGTTAGCTTGTCCATAACACATCTGCATTAGGCCTTAAACTTTTCTATATAAATCAATTAGAAGGAAGAGTTACATTTAATGGAAGAGACGTGAAACTCATTTAGTAAACAGGAAAAGGTGTCAGCAGGATTTAGTAAACCACTTAACAAAAACTGGAAATCTGTGGACTGGTATTTTGAATAAATAAAGCAGCTTGAGCAAACTAAGGGAGAGATGTTACCTCTGATGTTTAAAGAAAAAAAAATGCAGTTGCATTAACTTTCACATTTAGAATGTAACTGAGAACTCTGTTGGCAGTTCCTCTACAAACGTCTACAAATAATGTACTTCACCTGAATAATGATGAGCTAAATCAACTAAACATCAGCTTGTGTCTTTATTTATATCAGAATGTATTTTTGGTTTTTTAAATTGAAACCTATTGCAATAAATGTAACATCTTTCCATTCCAGGAAAAAAAATTCGTCTTGCACTTTATTTTTGCTAGGCAGTCACTGCTAGGCCAAGGCCACTGTTAATTGCCTTTACAGAACAAGAAAAAGAGGATCTTTTCCAACCTGGTTTTCACTTTTCTTACTTAAAATCACCACGTTCTCCATTATCTCATAAAGATATGTTGATTGATGGCATAATTTATTTTCAATTTACACAAATTTGGGAGCTCATGTCTTGGAAATTATCCATATACAATTCCTGTGACTATGTTCAGATGACATGTACATATGATTAGACTAAGATATGATATCAAATTGAATTATAAGGAAAGATAGAGACAGTAATTCTCCAATGAGGAAATAAAATAATCAAATAGGAGTATAAAAATCCAATTTTAAAGCAGGCATCAATGGCCATGCCCAAGTGATTCAGATCATGTTTAAATTCCAAGATTGCTTGAAGAAATAAACCTCTATAGATTTTTCATTGCCATTAAATGAGCAATTTTTGTAATTACCTGATACATATATCAACCAGGTCTTTCAAAATGTTTTGGTACCAAGAATCATGGGACATTTCTCACAAATCATGAAAGTTCTTTAAGCTTGGAGAGAAAATTTCAGCCCATTCATTAATTTCAAAGATATCATTTAAGGCAGAAGAATTCTTATGTGTGAGATAAAATAAAATCATATTTAAAAATAGTAAGAACCTTCTGCAAGCATTGGGGGTTGTGAAATGAAATTTAATATAGTTTTTTTCTCCTAATAATTAATATATTAATATTTTAAAAATCAAAATGTTTAAGCCAGTGGAAGTCTGCTATGACTCCTCTCACTCTGATATCCTATCACCTGGATATCTGAGGAATTATAGGTTAGTCTTATGCATAGCATTAGAATAAAATATCTTTCCATACAGTTTAGGCCCCTTTTTGAAATATTTCAAATCTGTCTGGCATCTTTAAGATTGGAATTTTGATTAAAATACATCAGTTTATTTTTGTTTACATAATTAGAATATAAGTTTGGTCTTTGAGAGATGTTTAAACCTCTCTGATCTGATTTCCAAACCTAGGAGTTTCAACAGAGTTCACCAATTTCATAAATACCATTTCATAGAAAGTATTCAACACCTGAATGCTGGGAATTAAATTGCTTACTTAGAAAACATTAAAGATTAATTGAGTAGGTTTAAGTGCAATAGTAACTTGCTTACAACTGAACATTAATGGGCCTTTCTCAAAGTTGTAGGTGAACTTGAAATGAACTCTGTTGGCACAAATGGCTGAGCTGAGGAGTAAACAAAGACTGGTTGTCTTCAGATAAGGGTTGGGCCAAGGCTGGCCCAAGATGGAAGATAGGAGCAATTAATGACCTGTCCACATGGACATGCAGGAAAAATCTAAAGAGGTGTTAGAAGACCCCAGACCACAAATCACCATTACACCAAGAGGCACACGCAGGGCAGATGATGACTGGGTGCACATACCAATAGGGCATAAAGACCCAGGGGTTTCTTTGTTCAGGGAACCTCTCCAGAAGCACCCATCTAGAGCTGGCTTACAATTAATTATTACCCTACACAATTAATTTCCAATATTTGATAAAAAATTTTATTTACTCCTCAAAAAAACTAATTAAAAATGAATGGTTCTTTTATACACAAACAGTCTTTAAATGCTTACAAGAGGCATTTTCTCCTCTTAGTGCTTTGAGAGGCAATCAAGAGCTTCTTTTTCTCTTTAATTACTGTCTTTTCATCCTTTCCAGGAACACAAAATTGGCAAAATGTCTACATCCTATTGAAGCTATGAGACAAATTATTTTCTACATACTAAACTGTTTTGACCTTAGATTCTATGCCTATAACATCTCCAAGGAAACACTAAGTTGAAATCTAAACTTTAATTAAAATTATATTTGAGGGCAATTATTTGGGCCACAAAATGTAATTTGCTTTATCACTGGTCATTACTCTTTCAACACTGTGGAGTTACCATGCCCAGTGGCCTCAATCAAAATCTATTTGTGTACCTGCCTTGCTTTGTAGCTCTAGCTGGATGGATAGTCTTCATTTCCTGGTGGGTTATAAATGTGATCAGCTTCTCTGCTGTAGTTTCTGCTGGCAGAGGGCACTGCAGTCCAAAAGTAACTCTCTTTCAATGTACTTCTGGTTGCAGACTAAGGTTCTTTGGGAATCCCATGCCTTGAAACACTTTTATATAAATGTCACACTCTTTCATTATTTTTTTAATAGAGAAAACTGAATATTAGTCACTTATGCTAAAATGCTTACTACCCTTTGAGTTTTTTAATTAATAAATAATACATTAAAGAATACCTAGGATATGCCTGTTGGTGTGTTTGTTAATGGAAGAGAGTTTCATTTTTGAGTCTCTACAAGTTAGTCATATTGCAACTCTGAGTGGTCTTTCTACAGCAAGAAAGTGTCAGTATTTATGAGCTTCTTGCTGAGAGATTTGACAGAAACGTGTAAAGAAGGTTTCAGATAACAAAATATGAATACAGGGGAGTATGGAGGCACTGTAGAAGGCAGAAAACAAAAACCTGATAGAGTCTAATCAGGGGGAGTTCATGCTGGGGAAAAGTAGCAGGAATACCCCAAAACCAAGGAAGGCATAAAACCTATCCAATGCAAAAAAGATTCAGAGCCTGAGTTTAGTCCTTATCTTTTTGATTAGTGTCATTGGCACAAAGACTTGTCCTAGGAGTTTAACAGAATCATGTAAATATTGCAGTAGATAAATACTGTATTTTAAAGTAGAAATGCATTCTGATGTGAGATCAAGGTGTTCACACAAAACTCAGGAAAAATTTGGCAAGTCATTGTTCCTTCTGCTTCTCTGCCTAGGCTTTCCAAAAAAAAAGAAAATATATTTAAAACTAGACTTCCTGTTAGTGTTTGTTAACCAAAGATGACAATAAATGATCCTCAGAAATAACCTCTTAGGTTAGTCAATAGAGTTAATGTTCCATAAACTATAGTTTCTTATGTAGTAGTCAAGCAATGGGTAGGAATGTAGAGAAAAGACACAGACCTGTTGGAGCATGTCCAGAGGAAGATGCTCAGAAGGCTGGAACACTTGCCCTTGTGAAGCTGGACTGAGAGAACTGTGGTTGTGCAGCCTGCTGAAAAGGCTCATGGCAGACTTACAGTACTTAAAGGTGATGTAAAAGAAAGACGGAGACAACGTTCAGCAGACCTGTTGCAACAGAACAAGGAGTGATGGTTTTAATATAAAGGGGATAGATTTTTTCAGCTACAAGGAAGAAGTTTTTTACAATAACAGTGATGAAACACTAGCACAGGTTACCCAGTGAGGTGGTGGATGACCCATCCCTGGGAATGTTCAAGGTTGAATGGGGCTCTGAGGAATCTGATATAGCTGATGACATCCCTGCTCATGGCAGGGATGGGGGTTTGGACTTGGTAACCTTTAAAGATCCCTTCCAACTCCAACTATTCTATGATTCTATGACGTTCCATGACTCTGTAGAGCAACTGGGGAAAAAAGAAATTTAAAATAAAATTAAAAGGAAGGGAAAAATAAGAAACCACTTAGGGAAACTTACAAGTTTACACAGCATAAGGATATTACCAGAAGGCAAAATATTGTTAATATGGGAAATCTCCCTAGTGGTATAGCTAGAATGGTTATTTTAACAGTCTGATCCCTAAAAATATTCTGGTGCTACAGTAGAAAAATTGTGAATTTAATGTGCAGCACTCTTACGTATTTTTATATTACACCAGTAAAATACTGGTGGAAATGCTGCGCTCTAGAGGAATGCCAAAGCTGAGATCCCAAATGAGAAGCATATTACCACTAAGAGAAAATATTCTCTAGGAAATCCATATTTACAGGTGAATTTGCAATGCTTAGCTGGAGGGAATTCTTGAACCTGATTTACTTACAGGGTATGTGGTTCTACTGGCAACTATTGACTAGGGAATAGAAAGATCCACTGCATTTTGTAAGAACTATTTTCTAGTTTGAAACAAAAATGTTTCTTTTCCTTCAGACATTTCTCTTTGGAAGCATTCCTCTGGCACTCCTTTCGGAAGATAAGTGGTATGTGTATGAACTGTTACTCTGAAAGGTTTTAAAAGGAACATTATTTTTACTGCTTGGGCATGGGTCTGCTTTTTGCTTTTTTTTTTTTTTTCTGGGGGTTTTGGTGTTTTTCTTACTATTTTGGTTTTGGTAGTTTGAAAGAATAGCTTTATCAGAGCAAACACTTCATGACTATCTCTGGAGGGCCTTAAGATTGCTGACAAACAACACTATAACAAACATCTATAACTACTAGAGGGCACTTTTTAAATAGAAGCAGACATATACTTGATATGTGATGTATACAGAGTAGGCTGATAGATGGAAGGCAGTTTCTAACACAGTCTCTGGGAATATCGCACGTAGCAAAGCAAAGATTTTTCAGTACATTTCCTAAATGTTCATTCTGCTCCAATTCATAACTGGCATATATCCACCTTGAGGAGGATTCCTCTTGGTTGTCTATAAACTAATTTTCA
This sequence comes from Eopsaltria australis, assembly GCA_034509425.1. Classification (NCBI taxonomy): domain Eukaryota; kingdom Metazoa; phylum Chordata; class Aves; order Passeriformes; family Petroicidae; genus Eopsaltria; species Eopsaltria australis. The sequence continues at coordinate 2,902,098 of JAVTVJ010000049.1, forward strand.
TTCAAAATTAGTAAAGTATTTTAACTGAATGCAAACTGAAATTCATCATTATCTATATCAGAAATATCATAGGAAAAAGATGTCCACAATATCTTATTAAATATGTCCAAAAAAGTTAGGTAAAAGTCATCTGGTTTGATAAACAAAAGTGGTTGCATATCCAGTCTCTCACTCCCCCAAGGTGAGGGCTGGGAAGGGCAAGGAAGGGAGTGGTGGAGTGGAGTAGGGAGGGGAAAATACCAAACACCATTAAAAAATCAAACAAACCACAAAATAAAAGGTTTGGAAAAAATGTGATTAGAAAAAAATAAATAAGCTTTGAAAGGGAGCAGTTTCATAGTACCAATGGGATATTTAGTCATTCATCTTCCTTTAGTGCACTAGAGCTATACCAAAAAGATACATGAATATTTAATCTCATTTTAATTACTTCATTTGCATATATAGCTACTTAAAGAATGTTTTCAACCACCAGACTTTGTCCACCAAGCACATTTTGAGACATTAAAATAAAGGATTATATTAGAATAGCCTTATTCCTTCTAGCAAATATGATTAAAATTGCATTAATAGCATACATTAATAAAATAGCAGATAATAAGCAGGATCTTTCAGATTACAATGAAGTTCTCTAGTTCTCCCAAATGCTGGTATGAATTATATTAAAAAATATTAAAAAAAGATAAAAACACACACAAAAACCACAAACAAACAAAAAACTTCATGCAGGTCATATGTCTAACTTCTGTGCAACTTGGTCTAGCAGAAAGTGTCCCTGCCCATGGCAGGGATATTAGACCTAGACGATCTTCAAGGTCCCTTCCAAGCCAAGCCATTCTATGATTTATGGTTGATGGAGTGTCCTTTTAAGTGAAAAATGACATGCCCAAACAGAAATACCATCTAATTTCAGGTGTGTGTGATTTCTGCAGGGACAGGCTTTGCTGGTACTTGTTTGTGCATCACTCTCATACAATCTTCACAACCCCCCTGCATTCATCACTACTATGAAGAACTATTAAAAATAGATAGATTTCAAGCAAGACAATCTGCCTCACTGTCGCCTTCGACTCCCAGCTTGTCCTGCCTTGCAAAATCTGTGCCTGCTGCTCCCTGAAACATGAAATGGGTATTCAGTTTCATAAACAGCACAAGAAATTATTTTAGAAACTGCTTATTAAAAAGCAGTATCCCTTCCTCCTCAACACATGCTTATCTCTCTATTCTTTGCTCTTTGCTCTAGTTCCAGCTTGAGTACCAAGTCCCTATTAATACAAATGCACCTTAAAAAGTCCAAATGTAGATTGGTACTTGTCTTTTCATGGTGGCAATGTATAGCACAATAGCTTGTAGCAACCAGTCAGTCACACTGACCTTCAGTTACACAATGAACCACAAGCTTCTTACATTTTTAATAAGAAAAAGAAAAGTGTCCATTTAGCTGCAAATTATGAAATCCTTTAGCATTTGGGAGTTTTATGTTTTTCTCTCTAAGAGGTTAAGTAATGAGACGATGAATCAAACCACCATTTGGATACTGCTCACGCTGCAGAACAGCATTTCGTAATGAGAATGAAGTTGTTATACAATTTGTATCAATATCCAGAAAAATAAAGTTGATTGTATGGTGTGGGATTGTGCAGACAAAAATAATGTGATCAGTTTACATATACACGAGTATGCATATATGTGAATGTGTATCAGATGAAAAAATTTGCCTATAAAAAGTGCAACTTCAATTTCAAAGGCAAATTCAATTTCCCTGAAAAAATCAGATTGTGAATTTTCTACTATAGTCACTTATTGTTTTAATAATTTAACACCTAAAGATTTCAAGCAACAGACACCGCTGGACTTTAAAAAATGAAGAAGCAAATTAAGTTGAAGATCAGAAGAAAGGATGGGAGAACTAAAATTATACAGAAAACACCAGTAATGTTGGACATATAAGGCAAGAATCCATGAAGCTTTTTCCTGTCATTCATTTGCTGTATGGCCTGGTTTATTATCTCACATGATCTCGTGGCCCTGTGAGTCGGTATCCAAGAAAGTGCTCTGGTTTAAGCACCATGAAATGGTTTTCTAAAGGATTTACCCATAAGTTTTTAACTGTAAAAGAGGTCCCTAAAATCACTTAAAACATTGTTAAATATAAAAATAGAAGATCCTTCTATACTTCATATCCATTAGCAGATATTTATCTTATCAGGTTCTTTTTACTTTTAAATTTGACAGGTAGTGTCAGAACAGCTTGGAAAGCATTAGCAACCTTTGAATTATAATGTTTTGTTTCTACAGTCAGTTGTTTACCTGGGTGGCTGAAAAGTACTTTCTTGTTATTTAGAAGAATGACTCTCACTGAAGTGTTGCTTTGCAGCAAAGGGTATATTTTGCTGACTTCCTCTGCAGGAAGAGTGCCTGCAGCATCAGCCCCATGTCAAGCTGCTAAGTGCAGTTATGACCCAGCAGAGGGTTCCCTCTGGCCAGTTTAAACGAGCAAGCATAAGGAAGAAGTGTTGGTGGCAAAGATTTTCAATTAGGCAGGCCTTTAACACAGGCAATTTATGCAATGACAAGACACTCTGATCATCTGAGCTGCCCAGAAAGTGAGTCTGAGTCCTTCCTGAGGGCAACAGTGCCACCAACCCTCCCAGTGCAGCTCCTGAGTTTCTCAGGGATGCCCTTTAGTCCTCTATCTGCACTCCTTAGTTCCAGTTTGTGAGCCAAATGATTATGCCAGGAAAGCTCTACGGAGGAAAAGAGTCTACATAACCACATGCTTAACCTGACATTAACTGTCATGGACATCCACTAACAGCTACCACCTTCCCTGATACAGCTCCAGCACATCTTCTCTTACTCTTGTGCTAAAGCTTCCTCTGGCACTGTGTCAGCATCCTGTATATCAGCAAAAACTGCTGCCATGTCTCAGAGCTTGAGAGGGAATGCTGAGTGCCCAGAGAGCAGATGCACTGACCAGCCCCAGACACTAAGGTCACTGCTAACTCACTCCAGGGTGGGCAAGTTTTAGCACCAGAAGGTGAAATCAGCTTTCCCACATGCATCAGCTCAAAAATGCTTTCTTGTCACAATATTGTCTTATCAGTCAACTCAGAAAATTTTAATTTGTTTTGGAAACTTATACAGGAACAAGTGTACTAGAATGTATTCGAGATTGAGATTTCTTGTTTTATAAGTAATTTGAAATGTTGATGTATTTACTCAAAGAACTACTGGTAAGTAAAGCTACTAGAGAATTTGTTTCTTATCAGTGAGAGAACATGAGTAATACTTCTTAATATAAATATATATATAATCATATACATAATTTATATTTATGTAAATTTAAATTCATTAATTTATTAAATTTAATTAATTAAATTCATTGAAAATTAAATTCATTGAATTTATTAAATTCAAATTCATAAATTGACATGAAGCTTTCAGAGTGATTAATGTTCTTTGACTCTAGTCCAAAGTCTTTCATGTTAAAATATTATGAATTTTTGATTCAAGAATGTGCTGTTGAGTTATTAAAATTTAGTATATTTGGTATTAGAAATAAATGAAGGATTTCTACATCAATACATTTTAAATTAATTTGTAAGTGCTGGATATTTTAACTAAGAATAGCTGCACATTATTATTCAAATATTTTCTTTTTTGGAAGTCTGAGTCAAGTCTCAACTATTGCATTTGTGGCATAAATCAAACAAGAAGATATTCCTTAGAGTTCAGCTTAAAAATAAAACTACTTTGCTATCAGACACATATAGTGTAGGTCTGAATCCAGTGTTTCACCCAAATAAAACCTTTCTGCTGTCAGTGCAAGAGATAAGCTTTGGTCATGGCACATCTTTAAGATAAAAGCTGCAACTGCTTTTCTTTCATTTAGAACATGTACAAATGCAGAGTAGATGTGGCTTTGGCTGTAGAAGACTCTATGTATATATTGCACATAGTTTAGCCTCAAAGTTCATTCTTATTGAATGAATACAAAAAGTAATGAGAGTACAGGGCTACTGTTGTGGTGCTGCTTTCTGCACATTTCTTGTTTTTACTCCATACACTCAATTGGGTGATAAATTACGGCTGAAGAAAAGACAAACCAGAAGGAGACATAACTGCTTTTCAGGAGATCTTCTGGGCTGATAGAAGCACAGGAAATCACAGATGGTCACTTTAATCAAATTTGTCCTTCCTGTCAGTTTAAAGAGAAAGTTATGACTCCTTAAGCAATAAAAATCTCCTGTTCAACGTTAATAAGCAATCACAGATGTGAATGCTTGTTTTTGCATTCAGCACATTCACCTGGGAAAGAACAAGCCGTTGCAAAATACCATGCAGCACCTAAAGCAAATAAGCCTTTCCTAATGGCAGCGGGGATGCCAGATGAAATAAGTGACTATAACATGCTAGGAGAATATTTATCTGTTCTGTGAACCCTGTAAAGACTACAAAAACAATATACTGGTCACACCCATGCTCTTCTGAAAGCATCTACTTACTGTAGTCAAAACATCTTTTTCTAGGATTCTTGTCTTTCCCCATTTCATATGATAAAAATCATACTGTATGTTTGACCCCAGGGTGTTCATATTTATTTTTCCATGCATGAGAAAAGTTGAAACCAACAAAATAATCTAATTCCAATATGAAGATATAACAGATTACTGTCAAATGTTTGTCCCTTCTCATTTTCTATCCTACAATAAAAAATTCTGTGATTGTGAGGGACATAAATTCATAAGTGAAGAAGGAAAATAATTTTCCATTTATTATTTTATGTCTAGAATGACAAGATTTTGAAACAAAATTCAAAGAAATTGTTTTATGTTCCAGGGGAATTAGCACTTGCCTTTGCATGCTGAATGCCTTCTTAATGCTGTTACATAAATCTCTGAGATTTCATAAGCTAAAATCCAAGCTTTTACCAATAAAGTTTAAAGAAAATAAAGATGGGTTTCTCTTGAAAATAGCTATACGAAGTTTCAGATCTGGTGTTTCAACATGTACCTCTTGGGTTTTTTAGAAAATTGCTTGACAGGAATTATAAAAACCCCAAAACTAGAGAATTATTCTTATTTAAACCTGAATTAAGCTTGGAAATAAAGCTGTTCTCCTTGTAAAAGGTTAAAAAGCTTTTCCAATAAGAAAGGGTAACAGCTTTGTTTGGACATGATTTCTGAATTTGAATAATAAGAAAAAGTCAAATATGACAAGCGTTGTCTATGCTATAACATTTGGAATACATAGAATTCTCCACAGTGGGAAAGTCATGGGAGTTTTCTCTTTTTAAAGTCAAAGACAGATATCTTAAATGTGTTAGCATGTGTTGAAGACAGATGAATTAAGTAAAATGCAAAACCAAACACAAAAACTTGAGGCTAACCAACAGGATCTGCTCTTAAATAAAAACAAAAGTAACCAATGCAGTTGTACTAAGAACTCAAGTTAAAAGAAGAAATGCCAGGCTGCTAATATTGCACAGCTCCACAGCCTTGAGCCTGACATGTCATATTTAGTGCATTCTGCTTCTTTATCCCCAAAATGAGCTGTTATTCACATTTCTACCAGCAGCATGCCTAAAAATCGAACCATGCACAGCTGAGACAGTTGCCCCATCCTTGTTTTCTTCTTAATTGACCACTGCAATCATTACATTTCCAAAGATGCTGAAGTAATACAGAAAAGCAATCTATCCAGTTATGAATGGACTACATGTTCTGAAATAACCCAATCTCTTCAACCCATTACTCAACCTGCAGTAGCATTAATGGCATGAATGAGAGAAGGGACCCAGCTGGATCCCACTGTTTCTAACATTTTCCTCTTTGAATGGTTCAAAGAGTAGAAAGAATGGTAGTTAGGATTGAATCTAATTTTCAATCAAGAAAGGAGTGGACCATGAATTAAAGCACAACTTGAATCAACACCATAAGAACTTTGTAATATTGAGCTGGGAGGAGAACAAATCTTGAGTCCTAACCCAGAATCTTACCATATGCCTGATCTATTCTTCAAGTTGACCTGGATGTACTGGGAATGACCACAGCTACTCAAGGTTTGGTTCTTTCTGACAAGATAAAGGGCTAAATGCCTAGAAAATAAAGATGAAAAGAGCAGCAAAGTAGAAGTAAAATACTGGAATAAAGTAGAAATCTAAGTTATAAAATAAACATAGGGAAATTACATCATTCAGATCTCTGAACCAACTTTGTAGATGTCCCTCAGAGACAGCAATAATAGGTAAGCATAATGTGACCTAGTTTTTATAACACTAATAAATTGCAATAACTATAGCCAAGAAAAGCAGAGAGAGGGGTGGTTGGATTTTTTTCTTACCTGAAAGGAGGTTTCTGAATTTTAATTGTTCTTTTTTAAACCATTCAAACTACAGCCACCAGGCTTTGGATCCCCATATTCCTACTGTAACTATAGCTGGCTTTCATCCATGCTGCAACTTGTTTTTTCATCATCTACCCAGGACAAATAATCAAGAGGGTCATAAAGCCAAAGAGTATCTATCTTTATCACAGAGTTCAGCAAGATGGCAAGAAAGGCTGGGGAATTATTTTTAAACATGAAGGTCATAAATATTTAAATGTAGTGGATTTATAATTTAAAAAGAAAAGACCATTAGAAACTGTGCAGTTGGAGACATTTTTTGCTTTATAGACCTCGATTTCATTACACAGCCTACTGATTTATTTTACATCTAAATGTATTTCAATAAAACATCTGGAAAATGTATCTATACTTCATTAAAATCTGTAAATATGTTTCCCCAGGAGTCAGTATTTTGAAAGAAATCTCAAGAAATCTGTCCTGTTTTATCTGTTAAGCATACATTCCAGGTTCTTCCGTATTAGTCTAATAATTTATGTTAGAACATGGTGATAAATAATCAAAGAACATAATTTCTAAGACTTTTTTGTTCACTTCTCTACCATTATCTTCTAGGTTTATTCACATTTAGAAAATTTTCAAATTTTCAATTACTGACACATTTTTTTCATTTAAATTTAATTCAAATTGGTATCTAACATGCATCTAATACTCTTAATTATTTTTAGCCATCAGGTTTTTAATCTGCTGATCTAATACATTGTTTCAACACAAAAGATGCTCCTCACATACAGTGCAATGCAGCACAAAGTTCTGAAACAGGCCAACTACAAGTGACTTGGTCACCTCTAGACCAGCTCCAAGAAATGCTTTTGCACATTCTCAGGCTTTGATGGTAAACCATGAGATAGATGTACAAATGTAGCTCTTAGAGACAGAGATCTGCCTTTTCTGGTAAGTGGTCCTTCAATGGGATGATGCTTAGGAAAATCTGATAATGAACAGAAATACATTTGAGACAGTCTCAAAACTCTCAAACACACCAAATCCAGTTGTTGTGGAAGTTTCTTTTCCTAACAGTTATTGTTAATGACCTGTAATATTTTTTGTCCTTAAGTAGTCCTAAAGCGCTTTTTCCCATTAGAATTTTTTGCTCAAAATTAGCTGGATTTCCCTTCTGTACTACATCAGAGGAGTGTTTGTTCAAAACCAGTACACTTTATCATCTTTCCAGACCCTTTTATTACTGCAGATGGCAACACTAAAACATCACTTTGAAGTATTTCTCATTCTTAGTAATCACCATATCAAGACGAGGAACAAGTATTTTTTGTTATTAAAAGAAGTTTGTATTACTGTCTACACATGCATAATAACATGCCTGGATGTCTCTTAGAATTTCTAAGGAGTTGATATATATAGATATATCTGGCATATACAGTATTGTATCCTGGATTATATAACATCTGAGCACTTTACACTGTTTACATGCAACAAGGTCATCTTGGGAGCTCTCTCATTTGAATGAAGAGTTGGGAAACAAGGCAAAAAAGCTAGTTTAGACAAAGGCAATCAAAATATGCTTTACAACCCAGCATTGCATTTTAATTACTGAGCCATTGTACTTTGAAGATGTTCAACTGATCTATTCTTTGCACATCTTACTATGTAAAGGCAAAATAAAATAAAAAATCTCACTTATGACCCTTTCTGTTTAATATCTTTTCTTTTAAAAAATAAAACAGAATGTTTCAGTGCAAGAGCACAGACTTTTCTGGTTCTTAAAACTGCTGACAAAAGAGCAAACTTCTGCTGTTAGTAGAATCTGTCACTTGAAGTGTGACTAGAGACTATAGGATGGTATGAACTTTTCTCTCTACACTGTCTTAATGAATAGGGAAACAACTAAACCTGCTGACATCTAAAATAACAAGGCACAAGTTGTCCTGATTGTGAAACTTTGTGATGCCTTGAAGCAACACATAAAAATCAGCTCTGCACCAGTGATGAACTTTTAGTACTTGTTATATCAGAATGGAACCAGCAGGCTTTTGATTACTTACTTGTCTCCACACAACCTCTTTTTTTCTTGCATTTTCAAAGGCTGTGCTTGCTCATCTGCATGCAGCTGCAATTTCTTGAATTATTCCAGCTTTAAGCTTCAATTTTTGCACCTCTGCTCAGCCCATAATCTTGGTGTGAGGCAGTTCCCTCAAAATGGGTGTGGATTGCTCAGTAGTACATAAATGGAGTTGGTGGAAGAACTGTGAGCAAAACCAAAATAAATTAAACAGCAAAAAGGAGAAAACATGATCCTATGGCTGGGAAAATACATCAGCTGTAAACACATGGGAATAAAATTAACTTTGAAACCTCAGCAGAAATAAACAGGAACCATGCTCACAAATTATCTCAGCAAATAAAAACACACTAAATGTTGATTCGTCTTACCTAGGTGAGCAGATGGGTTGCTGTTTTGCTTTTCTTTTTAAGAAATAATGCACCCTTCAGGCACTGATTCTGAAATAGTGATACAGTTTAAAGCTTGACAAGATTATGTAAAATTAACACTGCTCCTAATAATTGTGTCTTAAATTAAAAGTCTGATAGCGCAAGAGCCACTCTGCTGCAAACGAAGGCTCATTCCTGTAAAGAATGGTCTTTGAGGGAGTCCTCGGTTTCTGGTTTTCTCAAGCAGGATGTGCACACAGTCTGGTCCCTGTTGGTGTAAACACCTCTCCCTTCACAGCTTCTGGCACAAGAAGCTGTACTTCTGTCTCTCATCCAAGCAGTGAATTTACACTTAATATTGAAACATCTTCCTCTCTTTTCTTCTTTCTTTGGAACACTTTTTCAATTGTCTAGCATTCTCTTTCACTTGTGTTATTTACAGTTTAAAGTTTTAACTTTTATTCTCTTAAATGCTGCAGACCAGGTTTTTTTTTTGCTAATGAACTTTACTACAGGTTACCAAAATGAGTAGATAATTCTCTTGACTTAATGAGTTCTGAATTAGGCTTTCAGCTACATAAAAGCCACAGTGCACTCATGATCCTTTTGTTCCTCCTGTATTTAAGTGGCATGGTTTGAGAATAAGAAGGCCCTCATCAGTTTTCAGCTGCCATGACTTGGATAAAATCCTACTACCAGCTATTTCAGTTTTATTACCTTTGAGACCACAGATTGCAACCCCTGGAAAAAAAAAACACAGAAATTTTCCAAAGTTTTTTTGAAGTGAGTTAGTAGGGGAAATAAAATCATCAAGTTAGGTCAGTGGATTCTGTGATTACTATTATCAACATCAAACCAGACCCAAAATATGAAAAGCTCTTGGTTAACAACTTTAAAGAAAATAATTTAAAGACAATAAGTATCAAACAACCACTAAAGATATATGGACTCCTGCTTAAATCTTTTACACAATCACACTTTTTTCTGACTCGTAAATGTGGGACAAAAATAACCTAGGTCAAAACACAGAGCTGCTAATCTGCAAGAAAAGCCAACACCTCCTCTCCAGGACTAAGACTGTTGCTGGGATGATAAAGGAAGCCTGCCCTGCTAACTCTGCAGATGTAGCAAAAGTTTCCCTTATCAGAGTAGAACAAGCCTTACAGCACCAATAAATTGAATTTCCATATATTGTGCCTTAACCTCTCTAGGCAGCTATGCATCACACAGCTGTTCCATAAATAGATTTGATATCACAAAATTAGCTTTTGAAATAATACATGTAAAAGATTGAGATAGAACAGATCAAAGCTTGTTAAACAAGAAAATAAGTGTTAAAAACATCTTTTATAAATTTAAAAGATTTTTTTCATAGAAAAGTACGATTCCAAAGTTAAATTTTAACAGCAGTGAATCAGCAAATGAGTTAAGAAGAATCAGTGTGACATTGTATCCTTAATTCCAGACAAATGTGCGGTGTATTTTCTCTTGGTATTTGCAAAATGGTCTAACAGGAATTTAAAGAGTTTCAAAGTTAGCAGAAGTTACTCACTTCATACTAAGAAAGTGAACAAGAGTCACACAGCAAAACATGAAAATATCAGGCGATAGACATAAAACAGTGTCATTGGCCAGGCACTCTATACATACATATATTCCTTTTGCAGAATGCTAAGTCAAGAGACACAAAAGGAAACAAGCAGATATAATCCCTTGGGACCTTGAAATTCCTTTTGACTGGGTCTTTGGAAAAATGGTTTTAAGAAGTATTAATAGCCATACAATAAGAATGATTTCAGATGGCTCACACTCCAGTCAGGCAAAAAGAATGGTAAATGTCATTATGAAAAGAAAGAACAGCATTTTGTGGCAGAGGTAAAGACTGAGCTAGAATGGCTCAAATTTTTTAAGATATGAATATAAAAGGGACTAAATTTAAATATCTACATCATTAGCTGATTAGGTAGAAAAACAACACCTGGTATTTTAAACCATTCCAAAAAGACTCAATTCAACATGGTTGAAAGTACAATAAATTCAATTGAATTTAACTTATGAAAGAAAAATCGATAACATATAAAACAAAAATTGTTCTGCAATGATTGTAGATGAAGTATCAGACATTGTGAGGGAGCCAATTAAAAGCTATTGAATGTAGAGCAATATTTTAAACTGGGTTATCAAGGCTGCTCCAGTATCCTGGGTACTGGAAATATCACCTTCCTACATTATATCCTTCATCTGGAAAAATTCTTCAGAAGCTGTAGAGGAAGAAGAAACAGTTTGAAAATCCACCACTCTGAGAAAACATGCTGTTCAAATTTTAAATTCTTAGCCTGAGGAAATTGTATTGTTTTTTCTCAGTGCTGTGTACTAAGATTTATTGTACATTAATGCTTCTGTGAGTTCTGATGTACTGAACCTTGGAGCACTTGATGTGTGACTGTCTTGAAAGAAGAATGGCATAGATCAGAATAAAAACTGGGATACTCTATTATTTTCTAAAGACTCAGGTTTGTGTCTCATCTCTAATATCCCCTAAAAACACTGAAGGAAACATAATCAAATTATGTGAAAACAGAAGGAGGCTACAGGATGATAGCTGGAAACTACAGCTCTGACTGTATTGTAAGTCAAGGTCCTCTGTCCAGGTTTGCTTCTCTCTGAGTGTCCTTTGAGCACCAAGGATTTCAGGAGAAAATAAGAAACTCAACTAATGGACTTCTTGGCATAGCACATTTGTTTTTCCAAGGTAGCATAATTTTACATTTTACATTTCATTAATAGGTTTTAACCTCAAAGTTCAATTTTGATTAATTAAATGTGGGGGGAAAAAAGCCAGGTGACTGTCATCCCTTCAACTGAAGCTTTTATTTAATCCTTTAAAAGCAAGTGTAAACATCAAGCCTAAAATATAATTGTTCTACCAGTAACAGCTAAACTGAACATAATAATCTGCAGTCTAAATAACCTTGAAAGCACAGAATGCAATTTGAGCCTTAATACAACTATGTGCATGTTTAAGCAGTCTTAACTTTTTCTGCTCTACAAATTATTTTTATCTTCCCCTTAAGAAGCCTAATAAACCTCCAGGACAGCAAGCTTTGAAGATTTAGTTTTTTCTGGAAATTTTAATCCATGACAAAAGATTTCAATAAGTACAATAATTTACAGTTAAACAGGTTTAGATCTTTCCATTCTTCAGTTTTAAAATAGTAATACAAAGGATTTCCACTACTCAGCTCCTAAAGTGTGTTCTTCTTTTTCACAAGAAATGTAAAAGCTACAGTTGTTCCTTCTCATGGGACTGTGCTGTGTATCATTGCAGCATCACTAGCAGGTTCTTTCCCGTTATTATAGTAGTTATTGATACCAATTATTGGCATGTGAAACACTGATTACAAAGCAGAACTTGACAGAAAACTTCATTCCACAGAAGGCTTTGATGTTAGCTACACTTCTCTTCATAAAGTAGTGTTAAAGGCAGCTCCAGAAAAGACCCCCATCTATTCCAGATACAGGTTAGCTAATATGGAGTAATGATAATGCAGGTGAACATCAGATTCTGGAGACTTGTTTGGTGAAAGTAGACATTAACATAAACATAATAAAAAGTGATATGTCACTTTCATTTCTATTCTATTTCATTACACTTTTCTGGCACAGGCATCTAAAGCATTGCCAAGAAAGTTTGCTCCAGAAGTTGTTGAACTTACTGCCAGCTTTAACCTCTGCTAGCAAGATGTTCTGAGGATAACAAAATCCATTGCATTTTAATTCACTACACTGTTACACAGAGGCCAGCATTTTGTCACCAACATACATTAGAAAAGTTCAGCTTCAAGTTCAAAAGTCTACTTTTCAGTTAGCAGAGAAAATAAAGGTTTTCTACAGTATTTTCATATTATTTTTCTTCCAAACTGAAATGTTGCATATATACTATGGTGGGATCCAGTCCACTTCATGCTGTTACCCCTGCATCAAAGCCTACTTAACTCCCCAAAGTAGGGTGCAATTTCTCACGTGCTTGGGGGAAGGAGGGGTTATTGTAAAAAGTCTACTCATCAGTTTCCAGGGTATTCCATTAGAGCATTACATCTTTGAAATCCCACCAAGCTGCTTACCTGTCACCAAAGGAAAGTGTGCTATGACTCAAAATATCAGGTCTCAAAAATACAGCCAACTAATTTATAATACATGTCTAATACATTTGTAGCAGAAAAGGGGACATGGTTCTGTGAGTTAAAAGGCCTATCCAGTCCTACACTTTTTGATTCTGTTATTAAAAGTAAATGATGCAGCAAATATTTTATGCTCTATACATCTCTCAAAAATTACCTGCAGAAATGTTGCCTTTTAAAGACATATCCCCTTGGTAATTCTGCACAATCCCTCCGGGGAAGATTTCTGTTTACATTGAATTTATTTTTACTATTGTTCAAGGTCAAAACTGCATAAAATATACTTTGAATCACAGTTTGACATCTCTGAATCTGACAGAAGCAATCTGGGTACTTAAAACTGCTTAAATGCATAACAGAGTTTGGTAAATAGTACTTTATATCCACTTTAAACTAGACATTACTTCTATTGATATAGCCAATGGAAGGAAAAAATCCCCCCAAAAATAAGGTTATCTAGAAAGAGCAAAATGGAAAATTTTGTGATAGAAAGAATTTTCAGGCTTTTATAAAGTACATTAATTTATACATGTGCTGTGAAAATTAACTTTTTCCTTGTTCTCTTTATTATGAAATCTCCAAATCTGTATACAAGAAATAACTATAACCCCAAACATAACTCCTACTATTTGAAATGGAATTAAATTACACATGTAAGTTATCTATGGTATGACAAGTGCTTAAAGAGCTGAAAAAACCTGCCAGGACATGCTGCAAAACAGATGTGACTTTATAATTATTTCAGTTGTTTTGTATAGTCACAAATATAGATTATCAGTAAACACACAGCCATCAGGACACTATTAAAGTTAATAGTTCAAAAAGTTCAAGACCACCTATATTTGCAGATTTATTTTTTTTACAGTTTCAAACTGTGTGGGTACTTTTCATGCCCAGTTCATAACTTCTACTCTCTGGAAGACCCTTCCCTCAAATATTTTGTCATATTATAAAATCAGAACGTATGAGGGGTGAAACCTGGAGCACCAGACCAGGCTGTATCATCCAAAGAGGAGCCTAAATCAGGAAAACCAAGGGGTCCAAGAGGCAATGCACAAAATGCTGCACCTAGACAACTGCAACAACCTAATTTCTGTTAGGTCTGGTGCGTAATACCTAAGGACTTCTCAAGCAGCAAGAAATGCATATCTGTATTTCATACAGATTGAATGCACTCCTGCAATAACATAGATAGCACCATTCTGCACCCTTTGACCTTTGGAAGGTGAATATATGCCTTACTCAAAGTGAATTTACAATGTAAACATACTTATGGCTGAATTTGTTCTCAAGTATTTCACATGTGTTAGTCCAGCATAGTGATTTTCCAAGTTAAGTAAAAAAGTTCTTTTCACTGAAAAAAAAACCCTTCAATTTATATTTTTTGTTCTTCATTTCAGAATATTGATTATGTATATACCAGAAAATATCAGCAAAGTCTTTTCCAGAGCAGAAGGAGAAAAACAAATTCGCTAAAAATCTCATGAGGCTATTACTAATAACTCCACTCCTCATAGGTAACAATCCTTTCAAGCAGAAAAGATAGAATTTCTCAAGGATAGCGCCAAGACAACAGAATTAATTCCCCTATTACAGCTGAGACAATACAGACCATATTCCAAATGCAAGGCTCATTCCCTTGAATTGCCACCTCATATACCATGCAGACTACAGCTCCATAAATCACATCTGCCAAAGGAAAACAGTAAATAAAAAAGCTCTATCAAAACAAGGCACTTCATTTTACATTCCCTTGTTGATACAGGAAAACGAATAATTTAAAAAAGGCCTCATGCCAGATGCTGGCACATTACTAAAGGACAGCTAAAATACTCCGCTTTTCCATGGAATATGTTCATGAGTAAAATAGAAATAAGACTAATAAGAAACAAAAGACAGGTAGGCACTGCCCCTGTGAGTCGAACCTGGTTTCAAGAAGTAAGAGAAATTATTAAAAAACATTGTTGTCGTCATTGTTTATTTGTGTGGTTCAGCCTTTCAGGAATAATAAAGATAGAGTCAATCAGAGATAAAGTTTGTGTGGCAATGAACACTTCATAGATAGTTGGTGTGCTTTTCTTTTCTGGTGAGCTTCCCTCAAAATCAAGGGAACCACATTGCCTACAACAAATACACTGCCTAGTGCTTCTAACTGGGATGTGTAAGACTGTATTCCAAAATACATTCATGGAAACTGTGTGCATTGTGGTACATATGAATTACAAAAATTTTTTCAAGATCCCTTTGTTAGTAGCTAAAGCACAGGCTGAGACCCAAGTCAAAATCCAACGTGAGCAACAGCCTTAATTTTTCAAATTAAAAAATCAATACATTGAGTAAACAATTTTACCATTAACAGAATAAATATCAAAGAGACCCATTGGGGCAAGACTGGCATTAAACTATGCCATAATCTATGAGTATGCCTTTGAATAAACTTCCTCAATTTCAGTTCAGGTTTGTAACCAAAAATTATGTTTCTAACATTTTTATGCTAAAGTAAATAAAATAATTTTACAGTAGCAAGGATTAGTTTTTTATTATTTTTAAATGTTTATCTCCTTTAAAAGGGTGACATGTCAAGGCTTTTCAAAAGGTGAAATATTGTCATTTCTATTAACAATTTCAGTTTATTTCTCTAGGTGGGGATTTTGTTATTAATCTATGACACGGCTAAACCACAACCAAGTTTTGTGCATAAGAACTTTAATTGTTTCATAACAAAAACAATCACAATCCTCTCCTTCTTTCATAAGAGTTAAGACTTTCAAAAATATTAGTTAGCTAAAGGTTTCCCCAAAAGGTCAATGGAAGAAGCAGCTAGAAAAGCCAAGGGATATATTTTGCTTTCTGTTTATGCCCTGGGTCCTGTTTTTATTTCTGTCATTAAGAAGAGAAGCTCACAGCAGGTTTTCCAAAACCACCAGGTGAAATTCAGCCGGGTGACTTTGTGTGGAGCAGTCCATGTGGAGAGCTGATTGACAGCCCCAGTGAGCACTCTGCAGAGCAGGTGGCAAAGGCCATTAGTGCCTCCTTTTTTTCATGCTGCCCTTCCACAGCAGGGTCCTGGCTTGTGCCTGCAATTAGTCCACAAATAAATTATTGATCTGTCACTTCTGACTTCACACTGTCTTCTAGCCTTGAAACCTCATTGTTCTCAAATATGTCCTAGGGGTCACTAAATTTGTAGAGTAACTGAAAAGTTGTTACTGCATATAAATCCAGACATTTTTAAAATACCTGTATCAATTTGGCACTCTCCTGTCCAGAATTAGACCAAGAAATTGCTTAGCAGTTTTAGAATGAAACATATTTCCCATCTCTTGACCAGGGAGTTACAAATAATAGAGAGAAGCAAATAAATCACCATTATGCAAATGCACACGACGAACTTTAATCTGCCTATAACAACAACCATCACATACTTGATATCTACAGCAACACCACAATGTTTATTTGGCTAAGAAAATGCTACAACAATCTAGTTAAATATCAGTTTTATGGTAACTCATTGGAAATGGTGGCCCAGGAAAGGTCCTAGAGCAAGGGCAAGAGAGCCAGATATGGGTAAAATATAATTGAATAAATGACTGCAAATTATGGCTGAAATATCTGTGAATGCAACATATAGAGGAGAATTATATCTGTATACACAATTACATTTCATTTCTGTATATGGTATTACATTAATGTCTACAAATACAGAGAAATTGTATATGGAAAAATATACATGGTCTGTATATAGAGTATGCATAGAAATATAGTCCGTTTAGAAAATAATTATAGAAACACATAGAAAAAAAGAGAAAGATACTTAGAAATATGTATAAAATCATTTCTGTATATAAAGAAATCATAAGCAGAAATCAGAAAGAAAAAGTAATGCGCAGCAGAAATCTGAAAAAGAGACTTCATCAGGTAATGGGGAAAAGAAGAGTTATACAACACTGCACTGCTTCAGTATCACAAATCAAATTTAATCTGTAAAGCTGAAGAGGTTTCCAGATCAAGGAACACGGTAACATTTTACTTGCTTTGTTATTTCTGTTATTTTCCATCACTCCAGCTTTTTAATTCTCTTCCTTTCATTTTTCACTTTTAATAAAGTAAATAATATCACTTTCCTTCCTATTTTTCCACAATTTTAGTATATGGTTTCATTTTTAAACCCAGCCATCACACTTCAGTTGTTTTTATTTTTTTATTACTTTGTGTGTAGTTCTTATAGTTTTAAAACCCAGCATGATTATCCTTTTTATATTTTGTGAAACATCATTAAAAAACCAATCATCAGTCTCAACCAACTTAATGTTCCTCAGAGCACTTCTGGATCATAATGCCTATAAAATTAATTAGCATTTACCTGACTTGTCTCTCTTTTGTTTTGTACAACTTAGCTGTTCTCACCATAAATGTGAATATTCAAAATTCTTTGTTTGTTTTTCTGCAGTTTCATTTTCTTCTTACTTATGCAGCCACCTTTTCCTAGAATCTACAACTCTGTGCAAAAATTAACTAAATAAACTAAGAATTTCTATAATCTTTATCTGCACAAGCTCTACTTGGCTACTTTTTATTGGTTTTGCCCTACTTCGGCAGGTTTCAGCAGGTTTACTTTCAGCAGCCTGACAGCAGTGTTTATAGTCAGATATTTTTTCCTGAAACAACATCATGACTTTTGCATAAGTCTTTTTTTCCATTAAAACATATCAACAAGAAGCCAGTGCTTGAAAAAGGTGCTTGAAGTATTCCAACGCTTTGCAAAAGTGTCTGGCCTCTTGTTCTTCACAGCCAAAATGCTGAAACATTCATCAGAAGTCATTAATAGAGGCTGCTGGTATTTTGTAGATACAGCTGTTTTACCCCTATTTTGAACTTTTTTGGAACATAATCAAACTTAATGAAAGCTGTATTTTTTCTCAGTATTCTGATTGTAAACAACTTCAGATGATTCTTTCAATGGTCCTCCACTTGTGAGAGTCAGATAACTCTTTCAGTCCTTGCCCAGGCTGTTCTTTCCAAAGTGCCTGCTCTAGAAACACCATCAGCAACAACTGCTGAGGAAAGAGAAGCAAAGCAAGACACTGACAACCCCTCTTGGCAAGGTGAATGCAGGAGGGCATCAGGTAAATGGGGAGAAGAATGAGAAAATAAAGTGGGACTGTCACTCAAGGGTGTATGTCAGGGGGCTGGAAAGCAGAGAGGGTGAAAGGAGGAAGTTGATCTCTGAAAGGAGGGAAGAAAACTTGAAATTGTGCTATGGTAAAGGAAAGAAAAGGAAGGCATATGACTATTTGTGATGACATACTACCAACTTGTTCCCAATGATGGTCTTTATTCTTGTCAATGATACCAAAAAAAATAATCAAAACCAAAAACTCATAATGAGGATTGTGAGTTACAGCTTATTAATTTTCAGCATTTAACTCACCCGTCAACATTCTCTCCTGGTCACAAAATACACTGGAAGGCTGTAACATTGTACAGAATCAAATATTTGTGAGTTTTGGGCTCCTCTGAGTTGTACTCTGTTCATAGCACATCTAGATGCTCTTCAGATCATTGAGGCACAAAAGCATAATATTTGTCACATCAAAACCAAGACTACCAAGTTCTAAGGAGACAGAAACTGAGATTTTTGGCCAGCACTATTAAATGTCATTTTTAAACACAGTTGGAAGTCTTGCCCAGACAGTCTGTAGTACTTCTAAAGCCAAGGCATAGTGATATGACTTAAATGGGATCAAAGTGAACCTGAATTTAACTCCAATTTTGAAGCAAAACTAAAAGTCTGAACCTCAGTAACCACTTGCTCAAATTGGGAAGGCAGAGGACAAAGTATTATTTTTCCTTTTGTTCAGACTGTAAGAATATTTTTACACTCAGTCTCTCAAGAATTGTTCAATTCCTTAAATACTCAGAGGACTAAAGACAAGGTATCTTTCTCTAGGACAGCATGACTTCAAAATTCAGTGTTGGTTTTTAAGTGCAGAATTACTACATCCAGGATTGCAGTAAATTGGTCTTTGACAGGTTGTTTTCAGCCTCATTTAATGGTAACTATAGCAACAGAGTTCTGCAATTATCAATCGTGAGTTCTATCGAAATAAAGATATAATCTGCCTTGTCTTTTATCACATCTGCATAATTAAGAGCTAATCACAAGAATTTTAAAGGGATCTTTGCATTATTGAATTTTTGATCATGTAATAGTATTGATATTTAGGTAGATGTTGAACTGCAGTCTGAAAATACGTGACTAGAAGAGATAATTGCCTCAGTTTGAGTAAGCACTGCAAAAGTTTCACCAGCTGGGAGGAATCTGAACCTATGAAAATTACTTCAGCTCTGGTTAAGAACCTGTATGACAAATATGGGGAAGAAAAGTAATATAGGTCATATTACTACGCAAAATCAAAGACAAGTTTCTAAAGTGGTCAGTTGTGAAAGAGTTGAATTAGTTGCAGTATTCTTTAATAGACTACTGGTGATAAACACTGTGATATTTTAAGTTATTGCTAATGACTTAGCCTAGTACTTAACAAATTTTATAATAGTCAAGAAACTATCAAATATTGTTGCTATTTATGAAAATTTTACCTTTCAAAATATATCTCTTGTATCCAAACTCTCATGTTTGTACCTAAAATTTTATTTTGACTTCTGTTTGTGACTGCATGACCCTGCTCATTCATTGAGCTGGAATCTATAAAAGGCTTCATAGGGTGAAAAATGCACACTTTAAGTTTTCAAAGATACCTTCCCAGCTGTGATATGCAGAAGTATATTTTTTAATCTCTGTATTTTCTCATCACTTGTAGCCCAGCAAACATTTATAAAATCCAGCAGTATGTGTCAGCACTGAAAAATATTAGTGCAGTCCTATGTCTTAAGCAAAAAAAAAAATTACTCCAGATAAAATTTAAAAGATCATCACCTAATAGGACACTGTTTTATGGAGATTTAAAAAAGCATCTTATTTGAGTATTTCGAATTCTTGACTGTTTCTTAGAGAAAATCAGAATTTCTATGTAGTCTGTCTGTTTCTCAGATGCTGAAAACTGAATGCCAGAAGTCAAAGTTAACATCTGGGGTATGTTCCACAGATGCAAATCTATATAACATGCAATTCCAAGCTAACTTTAACCATCCTAGCTTGGATACTAAAAGGAACACAACAACGTACCAGAGCCTTCAAAGTGATTTCCACAAACATGCTCAGCTCAAGTCCTCATCACCTAAACTATTGCTGAAATTAAGATATCATTTTAAAGTCGATCCTCTTTTAAACCAGAGATTTTTGTTTTATCTATGCTGCATTCATACCTGCCTCTTCAATTACATATTGAGCGAGAAAACAACATTAGCAGAGAGAGGAGCCATTCAATCATCCTTGAACATTTTAGCTTCAAGTGAAAACCATAGATTTGTTTCCTTCCTCTCTAGCATTCTGAAAATTGGAAAAACACACACAATTGTTAGCAGGTCTTACCCATACATGCTGTTACAGAGATAATAGGTCTTTTGAATGATTCAGAGACATTCTTTTCCTCAAGAGCTGCCCCATTTGCTGCTAAAAAGCAAGCATTGTTCAAGACACAACTGAGAACATTTTTGAGCTAAGCACATGGCTAATATCAGTGACTGTTGACAAAACTCTTCCTTTCAGAAAGATGTATGGTGGTTACAAAATAAACTCACCTTGCAATTTTATTGGTCTTATTACTCTTTGCTGCTTGCACTTCAACCTAATAAATGGCTATAAGTGATTGTTAAGGGAACATCAAGGCTTCTGTTTTCAGTCAGGTACATTTAGTCAAACACACAAAATATGAAAGCTTTACACAAGGGTGGAAGACATCAAGCCAGAAAGAAAAGTTTCAAATGTCTTTTATAAAAAAAAATCATTCAAGTATTGCTTGTCAAGACACAACAGCACCTATTACTCCTGAACTCACTCCATATCCATGCCACCAATACAGTTGAACCCAGTTATTGTTGTATTATACATAAATGCTGCCATATCACTAATATTTTAGCTGAATAACTTCAAGAAAAAGACTTCATCACAGTTAAAACACAAGTATCAGGACAATTCACACAAAGAAATAATGTTTCAAAAGTAATTGGTTGGCCACTGCAGTCTTAATACCCTCTACATCTGTAGAATCATTTTAAACCCCAAAGACATTTTCACTGTGTTGAAAATCTTTTAGCTAGTTTTGATTGCTAGCTTTATTTCCACGGAATAAAAGTATAGAAATATTTAGTATTTTATTCATTATTTCCCACCAACTTCCATTTCCAGTTCCTTGAGTTTCCACTTGGTATTAAAATTAAGCAATCAGCAGAGCACTAGAGAAGAGAGACCGAGAGAGAGAGATAGAAAGAGAAAGAGAGAGAGAGAGAGAGAGAGAGAGAGAGAGAGAGAGAGAAAAGGACCAAAAAGAAACACCTCGACTCTTACTTGCACATTTAATCTTCCCTCCAGAGGGAAGGTAACCTTTCACCAACAAACACAATATTTGGAGTTTTAGGATTATACCAGAACATCCTCGGACTGTATGGACCCTGAGCTTAAATGTAAGTAGGAGTAAAGGGAAAGGCGTTCCAGTATTATGTTATTAAAAAATATTTTCCCTTTTTTTGGCATGGTTCTAGCAAGGCTGCAGGATAAGGCACCCAAGGTTTACAAAGGTTTTTATCAACTTATAATTCACATATATATATATTGTATTAATAATAAAAAAAGTATAATTACAGCTTTTCAATTTTGCCCAAGTAATAGGAATTCATTTAGGAGTGCTGATTTTTATTCTGACATCACCTATAGTGACTAAATTCATAATAAGTGACTAGAGCACTTTCCCAGTCCTCTGAGAAAGCATTAATAATTTTCTTTTATTAACAAATCATCATTTAATTAAGCAGTAATAAAATTAACTGCATACATTTTCATGAAGAATGTGCAGTTTTAGAAATCTCCAAGGGTTGTCTAAACCTTACAAACATTGAATCCAATAGCTTGAGAAGTGGGGTAAATAACCTTAGTATTTAAAATGAACAAGTAAGTTATAAAGTCATTTAAATATTTGTCACTTGGAAAGTTTTCCTGAACAGCATTGCTAGATGACAAAGATTATTCTACACTAAGAAAATAAGGCATAACAGACAACAATGTGGAGACCTCATATGGATGATGAGAAATATTATCATACAGATGATGGAAATATTATCTGACAAAAATGCAAAAATAATATTCATATGATACTTCATATGATCATACTTTGCTATTTCATCCTAGAGAGTATTCAGGTACTTGTCCATATTTACATGGATCCACCTATCTGTGTTTACAGTTCCATCAAAGGCTAATAAAAACTGCAACTTCTAAGTAATTTTTTTAAACATCAAATGCACTATGAATTCCTACTGAATACAGACCATCTTAAGGGGCCTGCAATGGTAAACATTCAGAACAGCAGGCAGAAAAATAAGATTTTAAAAAAACCAGATAAAGTTTACTACCAATTCCTTAAAATTCCCTTCTCTGTAGAGAATTCCATTCTATCATGCTAGCTGGAAGATAACATCTCATTTTAAAAACGTCCCAACCTTGTTTTGTAACAGTCCATATTTTCTGAAATGTTTGAAAATAATTCAGAAGAATTCAAAATAGTTGAGCTATATATATTGCATAACAATTTCTTTCCTCAATTACAAAACAAGTAGTTTCATGTAATTTTTTAACTAGAGGTTTCTTTTTCCTACCATAAAATAAAGCTACATTTATTAGCTCCATTAGTAAATAAATTGGTGACTGCTGTGCCTTGCCAAAGCAAATTTTCCACATCCCTGCCAGCAGTCATTTTTAAATCCAGGAAATCATGTTGTTAATCTGGGAAATACATGACACCTGAGTACAGGAGGGATTTTGCAGTCCCATGGCTCTTCAGGAAACAAGTTGTCAGGGTAAATATTATCACACAATTTTCTCAACAGATTGCTTTGCCATCCAAAAAGATCCAATCTCTTATCACTTCTTTGAGTAAGGGAGGTCTCTTTGGACCCAGAGTTTGTCACAATACAAACACATACTTTTGTTTTGCCTCTGTTACTTGGACATGTGTAAGTTTCATACACCAGCAGAAGTAAATGCCTACAATAAAAATTAAGAGAAGAAAGAGAAAAATACAAAACCCCCCAAGTGAACTATGCTATTTCCTAAGCTGTGGTGCTCAGTGCCAAATGTCACTTTTATTAGAAGTGATAGGACGGAACAAGGGAAAGAAACACCATGCTGTGACATGCATGAAAGGTCCTATTGCAATTTTTATAATATCATATCACACCTTAAACTTCTATCCTTCAGCTTCCTGGCTTAGGCTCTGTATTATGACACCATTTTTATAACTGTTGCTGAATTTAGAACTGACACTTCAATGGATTCTCCCGTCAACAGAAAGAACAGCTTGGGAATTAGGAGATAAACATTAATTGACTAAAAATTCTGATTAAAAATAATTAGGCAATACTAAACCCACTAAACCTATGTTTTTCCCAGCAAAAATACTAGATAGAACCAAACAAAAAAAAAAAAAAATTCAGTAACACATGTAGGTATGAGTCACCCTGAATCATTTCTTAATGCATATATAGTACATTACCTTCCAGAAACAACAAACTGTGGGAAGGTACAGGAAGCAGAATGCCAAGATCGAAATCATAAGGCTTTCCCTTTTCTATTTTTTTAATCTTCAGGACAAAGGAGAAATTTGACAAGATAACACAAGCAAATTCTTGATTTCTGTTTTTTGTTGCAGCCCATTTTGTTGTATGTATGAATTACATATTTGTGAAAATATACAGTTTGTTAGCAAAATAAATTGATCAAATAAACTCATTTTTATTTTTATTATCTAAAATTAAATACTATATTCGAAGAAACATCGCCTGTTAACGAGGGCTGTGTACAAGAAAGCACCCTCAGAAATTTAGTTTTTACTGTTGGGGTTTTGTTGTTGTGTGCATGCATCCCACCTGCACACACACCACCTGCACTCCTCTTTGATTTTAGAAATCAGCAGAGTGGCAATCTGAGTGGTTTCTACAGCTTTGAACAAAATCATGGCTCCCTGCTGAGAAGCAGAGTGACACAACAGTCCTATATCAACTGTGACCCATGCTGCAGACACTTGGGCAGATCTATAGAAGAAACTGGGGTGCAACAGGCAAAGAAATTGAGAGGTTTGCTGGTTCAGCTGCTATTACTTGAGGGCAGGGTATATTCAATTAAAAAAGGAATCAATAACATGCACTTGAAAAGTACAGTGAGGGCACCCAGATTTTAAAAGCCATGGTGCTAAAAACATGCATTTCTTTCATGATCTTACTTGCAAATCTATAGTCTGAAAATTTTAAATGCCCATTTCTTGGTGCCACATAGTAGTCATTCTACTCAGTAATTAAAGACCTTGAGAAATTTACTCAGTGGAACAGAATGCAATATCTGGATGTAATTAAATCAATTTAGAGCAAAAACAAAACAGATTTTTAAAAATACACTCCTTCCATTAAAAAAAGAATCTCCTGAGGAGCATCAACATTTCATTCCAAAACCACTTTCTTCTGCTATTTAAAAATACACAATTCCTTCTTGCAGAGTATGATTTTCTCCCCAATTTCATACTTGATAAATAATGCAAGAAATTATCTTCTCCTTAATCCTTCAGACTCCCAAGCATTTAGCAAACCATCTCTGCTTTACTTTTTACGTTTTCTTTATGAGAATTCTAGGCACATGAAATGCATTTGCACCCCATTTAATGCCTCCAGTGATTCAAGATGTAATTTTAAATACTAAGTCATGACTACATTAGACAGTTTTAGATAATTCAGAGCCCTCTTTTGTGTTGTTTCAAATCATTTCATCACTCATTGCATAGCATTAGAAGAAATAATAACAAATGACAAAGACTGTGCCTGAGGTATTTTATGTGGGCTTGATGACTTCATTGTCATTCGTTTCTGTCAGGCACAGAGAATAAACACTGGACAACAAACTGATGACTTTTTAAGAATTATAACTACCATAACTGTTTTGTTGTGGAGAATAAAATAAACCAAACATTTATTTTGTCATTAAATATGTTCTATAACTCAACTCTACATAGAAATGTATTCATAGAATTTAGGGCCAGACATTCACTTCTCCTGCATAAACACAAAATGAAGCTAAATTAGCCAATATGTTTGATAAGTACTTTTGCTTTGTCTCTATTACTTGGACATGTGCACATCTAATCTTCTATCCTAACTAGAAGAAGTTTCAAGAAGTCATCCCTAAAGACAGATAGCAATGGAAAAAGGGCATAAGGTTAATTAAAAATTCAGTGGTATCAGACAGTGAATTCTGGGTATGAATAGTGAATATGAATGCATGTGAGAAAGGGAGAGAGAGGAATTAACACATTCAAGACATTGCTGAGAATTCAAAAGGACCTCCACAATGCCCTTCTCAATACCCTATAGGAACTGCAATCAGCTAGAAGTTTGTTTCACTAACCTTCCCTTTCCTGCTCTTCTACTGGCCAGAAAATGCAATGGAAGTTTTTGTGTATGCAGAGAAACTATCCATTTGTGGGACCAGTAGTGAGTATAGGAGAAATTTTTGGTACCTTCCCATATTTATCTTGTTCAATTTAATGTCGTATGTGATTAAATATTACACATATTGATGACATTTATTTGCATAAGTGATAATTCCATGGCACCACAATTTCAGCTTCACTGGTGCTAAGAACTCTTACATTCGTTGCTCATTCTGCTACGAACTGACCAGTTCATCCAAATGCAGATTGTGTTTTATGAAGCAAATAAATAAAAGCCACCTCATAGATCCTTTTGTTTCCCCTGTTCAGCTCCAGCAAGTTGCTGTCGGAAGGTCATAATCCAGACTTTTTATCGATTCATAATCTCACCCTTTGTTCCAATCAAGTGTGAAATACATAGAAACAGAAGAATACAGTGAAAAGTCAAGAAAAGCACTGTCAACAATTAGCCAAGTCTGTACCACACATTATCTTTTGCTGTTCAAATGAATAGTAAGGTAGAACTAGTGAAATTTGTTATATGTAATTTGGTTATTATAGGCAGTCCATTCAAGTACAATGAAAAATTATTTGCTGTTTCTTTCAGCTTCTAAAATTGTAAGAAGTCTTTCTATGTGTTAATGAAAGATCAGTAGTAATAAAGAAGACCAAGTTGCATTTCCCCCTGGGAAAGTTCTCTGTTTATCTGACAAAACAATGCTTATGACAACTCTAAATCATGTTATTACAGGTGGCTTTCTGACCTGTTGATTACTGGCTCTCACAATCTGCTACATTATTATTTTCCTGAATCCAGAATATTCCACAAAGAATGGAGGTTCAAGACAAAATCATACCTTTAATCTTCTGTGAAAGGGTTTTGGCATCACTTATTTCCAGAAGACAAATGTGAATGTATTTTCATTGTGTTTTGAGAAAACGCATTAGTGCAATTCATTTTTTTCCCCTCTCAAAAAACCAAATATTTTTTTAAATAAGTCACATTATGAAGGGAGTGGAAAAAGTGGTAAAAGGAAATAATTTACAAGTATTCACCTGTACTAGTTGCTATCATGCTCCTATAAAAGGATTGCATTTGTGTGAATATTGTTCTGTAGCTGAA
This sequence comes from Eopsaltria australis, assembly GCA_034509425.1. Classification (NCBI taxonomy): domain Eukaryota; kingdom Metazoa; phylum Chordata; class Aves; order Passeriformes; family Petroicidae; genus Eopsaltria; species Eopsaltria australis. The sequence continues at coordinate 2,928,791 of JAVTVJ010000049.1, forward strand.
AAATAATCTCCAACATATTACCTTTTTCTAACTGAAAAAAGAAGTTTGGGCATGATTTTGGAGTGGTTGTTACTTTGTCCAGAAGCATATAAAAGCATGACAAATTATTAATCTTCTGGATGCTACATAGGATAAAATTAAAAACATTTACATTCTTAAGAAAGTTTTAGGAAGAAGGAACATAAAAAAAATAATTGATTTGAGGAATATTGTCCATATCCTCTATGGTATTTTATATTGGTGCATAACACTCAGAGAATTTTAGTGAGAACTAGATATTTAAATACCACTGAGAAATGGGGCTTAAGTGCCATCTTCCCTTCCTATTTCTATTAAAAACTTTGTTTAGCCAGCAATATTTTTCTACTTATTTTTTTTTTTTAAATAGGAACAATAGAGACCTGACCTTCTTTTACTGATTTTATTTTAAGATCTAATTCAAATGATTTTTAATTCAGATCAGTGGAGACCTGACCTCTTTTTTTAGAGCAGAATCTCCAACAATTTTTAGTTCTGCATTATGGAAAGCAGGAAGTCCCATTTCCATACATGCTATTAATTAAGCTTGAATGGTGGGTGAATAGATTCTTTCCACTTTTAATTACTTGGGACACATTTATGAGGTGATCTAACTGCTTATCAGCCTCAGGATCTACATGATAGATCTTGCACATTGCTCAGTATTGAGTGCCATGACTCCTTATTAATTGCTCCATTTCCTGAAACAACATGGAACTCCCTGAGAGCATTTCCTGGCTCACCTTTAGGCCAACTGCTCCTCCTTCTCCCAGGGCAGCCTGGCTGCTTGTGCCCCCCCATCACCAAGAAGTCTCCCAGCCACCTCCAGGACCTTGAGTAAGCCACCATATTTCTTTTCATCTTATTCTCTCGTGACTGGAAGTAAGTTGGCAGTACTTACTTGATGAGGATGTTGAGAATGGAGAGGTAGTATTGGAAAATTACAGGGAAATTATTCTGTCTGACCTGTCTTATTTTAAAGCAGAAAGTTGGCACCTGCCTTAATGTGAAACAAAGATCTTTATTTAAGACGAACTCGAAAAGTCTGTGTCCACAGAGTCTGGTAATTTCTGAGGTTTGTTATACTTTCAGAGTCCAACACAACTGGAATTAAGGTAAAGCCTTAATTAAACAGGATTATCTTTCCCATCCTTAAGATACACATAGTAAAGCTTCATAAAGATCTTAAATTTTTCTTAATAGCAAAGAAATACCTTTCTTAATCACGTTGTAAAATGCGGGCCATAATTTGGGATATCATTCTTGGTATAAAATATGTGGTCTTGCTTACCTTATCATAATTTAAATTATCCTTTTATGTTGCAGTCAAGAAAACAGATACTGCTATATCACATTCCAGTTTCACTCTACACTATTAATAAACTACTTATGGAATATATTCTTAAAACCAAGTCTCTAAAAATAAGTGACTACTGGAAAGAGATCATCAGCACTACGAGGAGTCACCTAAGATAGGAGTGCTAGAGCATGTGAGAGTTTCTGTGTTCAGGTTTGCTCTATGATGTCCACAGCACGCCACCAAAGACTTGGAGTGTCTATAGCAGAACTGCTACTTATGAGCTCGTGTCATTCAGAAAATAACTGAACTGTATTTTGTGGCCATACAATACAGACATTTCTGACAGTTCAGGCTTCATTTTGAAGTGGCAAAGCAGCACTACCTGTTAAACATTAATATACCTGAAAATTGAGAAAAATCAATACACTTAGAGCAAGCAATACCCTCCTGTGCACCAGAAATTGAAACTTACTGTTGGAAATGTTCAAGATAATTGCATTACTATATAAGCATATCTTCTAATTGGAATTAAACTTAGCAGTCTGGGAGCTCTGGCAGAATATCTGCCTTCTAGGGTCAAGGCAAAGTGAAATTTAGCAGATCTGAGTATTTTACAGCTCTGTGAGCACACTCATTTTCTAAATTTCTTGAGTGGAAAAGCACACTGATGGTGATGTTAGAATTGCCCCCTAGTGCTGCAGATACTTACCATCAAAATTTTAACACTTTACTGATAGCAAGACGGCAAAAAGAGTAATTAAATGAAGTATAAAGCTAATTGTTCTAAAAACATCCTAGGATGTAACAATAAGTCACCTACAGATGTGTAATTGATATCCTACATAGATGCAATGAATTGTATTCTGCAGGTGAGGAAGGCAGCAATAAAGATTTCAGAGAATCATAAATTGTCCTGAGCTGGAAGGGCCCCACAGGGATCATCGACTCCAACTCCTCGTCCTACAAAGGTTACCCCAAAAGTGACACCATTGTCCAAATACTTCTTGAATTCAGACAGGCTTGGTGCTGTGACCACTTCCCTGGGGAGCCTGTTCCAGCACAAAATGCTATTTGCAAAGAAATATTCAAAAAGTAATATACAAAAGTCTTGACTTCTGTTTTTGACAAAAACTATGCCAGTAGAAGAAGAAAGGTATTATTTCACACCCTCAATAAGGTAGTTTAAGAATTTTTGAAGATATGGGAATACACTACATAGGAAAACATAAAGAAAATTACTTGGACAGCATAGCTGAAACTTAGTTTGCTAGACTTAAACCAAAACATAATCAATTTTATGGATTTTTTTTTCTAAGAAGAAGGTATATTTCTAATCTCAAGTAGTGATCAAAGCTGCAGAGTGAAAATATTCTAGACATATTTATTTTGGGCAAAATCTCACAGGAATAGATTATGTTGGAAGGTTTGCATACATAAAATTCAGTGAAGCCAAGTGATTTTGTTACTTTTACAATATATCAGCACTACAATAGACATAAAAATTGAAATCACTACTTCTTGCACACTGAAAAAGATGAATTTGAGTTTGCCACAACAGACTTCATTTTTAAAGTATGGAGGAAAAAAACAAAACTGTTCTGTTAACTTTCCGTTTCTGTGAAGGCCACAGCAGAAGACAGATAGCTATCACATCCAGGCATAGTAAACTGGCTCTAATAAATATAGCACCTGTTGCATTTCTATTTTTCCTAAACTTTGCAGCACCAAATAATAACAAACCTGGGATATTAATATTTGAATGAATCCATGGAGTACTAGTATCCATAACTTTAGTTTTCATTTTTTGAAGGTTGTATGGTATTTTAATATCCTTCTCAAGCTTAGATATGGCCATTGTTTCATAAGAGCCTGAAAGAAAACAAAGCTATAACATTATTCTCTCAAGTCTTTGGAGGAGTTTGATTCTCAGCATCTCATAATAAGCAGTAATGAGCTACAACCCAGCCCCAAATGCACACTCTCACAGCTTTCAGCTCACAGGGTAGCAATGAAAAACAGATGTTGGTTTACAGGTTGTTATTCAAAGATACCAGGAGATTCATCAATGATCTGTAAACATGTAGGGCATGAGTTTAGTGAGTAGATCTAAGGCTTCTTAAAAAATATGCTGGGAATTTACTTCAAATAGCTGATTAATGAAGAAAAAAACCCCAGAAAATCAACCAGTAGCAAGGTAAGTAATTTAGCACTAAAATTAAGAAAACCAAAAAGACACCATAGCAATAATCTGGCAAGCTCACAAAAAAATTGAAAATTTTCTCTTTTATCCAACCATATAAAGTCCACCAAAACAAGGATTTTTGAGTTTGTAAAAATTCTAAATGAGTCACCAGTAAACATCTCACAAAGCAATATTTATAACTTTAAAATTAACCAAAAGGGACAATAAAAAAGAGAATTTGGCTACAAGCTGCCATCTGAACAGACCTGCATATAAGAGTTGAAATTATAAAATTCTTTGCTATGGATGACGATATCTCAAATCTCCATAATGTTGTATACATCAAACATTAGGAAGAGCATGGTGTAGCAGGCATTTTTCTGATTAGGAATACAGGAAACAAGCTAAGTAGATATCCAGCAGCATCTAGAGTAAGTTTACTAGAAAAGAGGCCATTAAAAAAAACCTAATAATTCTCTTTATTGTCAAGAAAGCCTCTAAAATACATTGCTGCTGCTCTCTAATAGATTCAGTTCTGAAGTCCTTGAATTCAATATTATGTCTTTATTTATAGCGGGTACTAGAGAGGACTAACATGGTTTTTAATTACTTAAGACTCTGGAGCTTAGAAAAATTTTGTTTTCTCCTTTTTTCAACATAGCATGAGGACAAAAGTTAATTAGCTGACTACATTTTCTGATTATCATGAAAAAGCATATGCTCCAGTCCCCAAACAGCTTCCTCTTATTACATAAAGCTTAAATTTAAATTACTTTTATTTATATCGGGTGTTTCCTATCTGTCTTTCCTCCTAACCACACAGGACTCCCATTTGCTGTGTTAGTACCAATTCTGCATTTTTAAGATCTTTTCTTTCCTTAAATTAAGCATTTATCAACTTGGACTATGTCCACCTCTGTCATTGGAATTTTTTTACTGCAGCATTTACATGCCATCTCTGCCATCATAATTTTATATTTCATTCAGAAATACAATGCAACATAAGTTTTTACCCACTGACATGAATTTTGTGTTTGCATGTTGCAGATGAATTGGGCCATAATGGATAACTGTTCAGATGCACCACTGTTTCTTAATAAAATTTAATTATATAATTACTATATTAAAATGATATTTTATACGATTATGTACAGTTTCTTGTATAATAAATAATATCTAATAATTAATAAAATAATTATTACTAATATTATTTAGTTGTTTCTTTCCTCCTACAGGTTGCACTGGCAGTACCTGGTCCAAGAATGAAGAGTCCAAATACATTTTATGCAGCATGAAGAAGGACATATTTTTCTGTAACACTCACCATCATTACCAAAAATTGTGCTCATATGAGGCATGATTCTACCCTTCATCTCTGCACTCTCATGAGATAAAATTAGTATCTTAAATCGAAGAGATAAATATCACTAGTGAAATAGGTTAAGAAACAATTGCTAACACTTATTATTAGTCTTTAAAGAATCTCAGAAATTATAGGAAGGGGGATGATGTTTCTTCAGTGCTGCATCCTGCTCTGGCTTCAAAAGGCCATGTGAGTTAATGGAAGGGCCCATGGTGACTCACAGAAAAATGGAAGTTTGCCAAATTTTAGCTAAATCAAAATCTTTGGGTTGCAGATTCCAGTTAAGGGTAAATTTAAAACTGCATTCACTGCTCTCAGCCTAGGATTTTTGGGGTTTTTTTCTCTTTATATTCAAGATTTCGGACCTGGCTCTTACTTCACTACTTCTGGAAGTACATGAGTTTACATATAGCTGTTATTCCCCTAATAATGAGTTTTCTATGTTTAATCATCTATGCTATATAATAATTTTTACATGGAAACTGACAATTTACATCTGCTCAATTCACCCAAATTTTCCTCCTGCTCTTGTCATCCTGGTACACAATATTTTTCTATATACATTGAAATATGGTAGATGTTAAAACTAAAATAGTGATTGCATGAATATTGCTTGTGAAAATGTGACATTTTAGTGATGTACTTACGATAACTCTGTCCTTACCTAAACCCGGCATAGTAGATATTCTCTTAAACCCTGCATAAGCACTGGGAAACAGAATTATTTCTCCAGCTTCAAATTCTCTGGGTTCAGATTTTATTTTGTAGCATATTCAACAACAAAAATTTTTCATACTGACTCTGATAAGTGAACCCAGACCAAGACAATCCCCAGGATACTGAACTGGTTCACCAGCAGTCATTTACTCAGCCTGAAATCCTCCTTTTTCCCAGCACTTTCTGATGTGAGAAGTTCTCATCGATATCATTCACGTAATGAAATTCAGCAGTTCATTTTCACCCCCAGGATTTTCTTAGCACTTGTTACAGGTGGCTTGAAGGCTTTACCCAAACTGCCTTATGGAGAGAGAAATCCAGGCTACGAACATGCTGTCCCTAATGTTGCCACTCCTCAGAACTAGCAAACTGCGGACGCAACTGATGTAAAAACAATGCCTGGCACTTGGCCTGGTCTCCCCAAGCTTTTCCCTAAAGTCATTACAGCCCCAAAACAGGAGGATATTTTTAATCTCAAAAGTATCTGAAATAATATCCAGACAGCACTGCATTTACTATCACAGTTTGGAGGTGGTTTGGTTTTAACAAATATTGCTACAATGTTAATATTATTTATCCTTATTGTCAAATGTATTGATAAGAGCATTCTACAGCTATAGAATTCAAAAAGAGACATTAAGGAAAATTCTGCAACCAAATAAAATACATTAAATAAAAAATACATTATCTCTGAAAAAGAATAGTCTATGCAGTAATTTGACTGTGATATTTTTCACTTTGGACCTTGATTACACCTAGAGTTACCATCACTAAAATAAGTAACTCCTTGAACATTAATAGTGCTGAACCTATACTATATCAACTCTCCAACTGGAAAACTCACTGTAAGAACACAAGAAAAAATACTCTGCACGTACACTGTGAGGGTGGTGAGGCACTGGCACAGGTTGCCCAGAGAAGCTGTGGATGCCCCATCCCTGGAAGTGTTCAAGGCCAGGCTGGATGGGGCTCTGAGCAACCTGGCCCAGTGGAAGGTGTCCCTACCTGTGGCAGGGGAGTTGGAACAAGATGATCTTTAAGGTTTCTTCCAACCCAAACCATTCTGTGATGCTATGATTTACCAATATTCAAACAGAACAGACACTTATTAAGGAAAAGTGAAAGCCTTGCAACTTTGCTAAAAGATGTCTGAATTTGTTAGACTATTTCAGTTATAATGCAACTATGTTGTCTAATTTATTATTTTATTATTTGGGGGAGTGGGGTGGGGTGTTTTTTGGGTGTGTTGGATTTTTTATGTTGTTGGGTATTTTAAATTCTTCTCTGTAACCCAATTATTATTTTAAAAATGAGCAAAAAAAATCTATTCCGTTCATATAAACCCTTTAGGTTAAAATGGGCTAACCAGTAGATACATCTTACTATGATAATAAAACTTTGTTATGTTGCTTAAGCTGTGTTGCAGAGCAGAAAATCTGTGTATCTATAAAGGTTTTGGCTAACTTACTACTCCAAGAAATAGAGTAGGAAAAATATTTAGCATATGTGATGTACTTCAGATTATTAGAACTACTGAACTCTCTGAAATATCTGATTTATTCTCCAGGCTCTTGAAACAAAGATTATCTACACAATAACAAAATTACTTCAAGGACTAATATGCAATGCATGCCACACCCTTGTGACAGAGCACTGGTCATGAGTACTTGTCTCCTCTGTTAAATACATTCTCCAAAACTGAAATGCATATCCACAAATTGACTGAAGTGATAAACACTCCTTTCAGTCTTCATCCAAGACTCAAATAAACAGACATTTATGGTACTGGAAATGTATAGTACATACAGTCTCCCAGGACTTTCTATGAGGAAAACTCTAATAAAATAGGACATAGAGCAGTTTAAAAGTAGAAGTGTTCAGTAGTAGAAACTATCAGGTGTTGCCACTCTACAATACTACAATTTTCCCATCCTGGTATTTTAACAGTAGCTTGAAAGGAAAAAAAATCTCTAAGACGACAGCTCAACTGTGCAGCAAAACTAAGTCATATTATATAAAGACATCTAATCCCTTTTTATCACTGAGTATTTTCCTTTGTGATCTTAACATATGGCTTTCCTTGATGCCAAGACACAGTAAGGGCAGAATAAGCGGTAAGACAGTATGGATGAACTCTGTCTTTCTTACCTGATTCCAACTTTAGTCTCATATCTGACATTAACTCATAGTGCTAGAAATGTTAAATGCTACCCTAGTGACAACATCTCTAATGGGAAAAAGCACTTTCCCTTTTTGCTCTTTATTTCAGACCACATCCCTTGACCCAAGCACTGCCTGATGTATGTGATCTTTTTCTGCAAGCATGAAAGATATAAATCTTTTAATGGATTTATTGTGGTGAGCAAGCTCTGTCAAGCAGCTAGATTAAACATGGAACATGAAACTTCCTTGACAGATTTTACTGAGCAAGGAAAGAGTACTATCCCACTCAGGAAATGCAGGATCAGGCCAGAACACTGTGCTATAGCAGCCACTGTTAAGGAGGGCACCAGATGACATTTCTCAGGTCTCAGGTGCAGGGGTCACTATTGCCATGTCTGAACAGCGCATAAGGACAACAAATGGAATCACAAATTCTCCCATGCACTACAGATTTCTCACGTGGAAATCCTGAATCAGAAGTCATGGGATAGTTCAGCAGGTCCCCAGGTAGGGCAGGGCAATCAGAGGATGGAGAAAGTGGAGGCTCCAGCCAAGGGGAGCACCTGCCACAGAGCTGATCTTTGTGCATCAGAGCATTTTATATTTTCCTCAACATATTTTGGCATGAAAGCTTAGGTTTGTGTCTCACAGAAACGTATACTATTATTATTTTCACATCAGGTTTTTTTTAACACAAACCTACTTTTGACAAAATGTGCTAACCAAAATATCCCACCAAAAATTACTTGGATTGCAAGGAAAAAGCACATGTTAAAATTAAAGTAATTTGACACAGAAGCAAGTGTTGGAGTAGCTAATTCTTCAGTACTCAAGATTTTTGCACCAAAACTAGATATTTCAGCTGCATTAAAGCTTATAGGCATTGTAAGTCCATATGGAAATCCTTTCTAAAATTGCTGTGCCCTATGTAGTGCTATAAATCACAGCAGAATCTAAGAACCAGCATTTTGTGCTTCAAAGCACCTTGATTTAATTGTATAACATGAAATCTTAACTAGCTCTTTTTTAAGAAAGGTACTGAATGATTTATATTATTTCTCACACAAAGAATACTACTTCATCACTCTAAATATCTTCCTTTTATTTTAAGTGACAAAATTCCTAATTAAGTGACCTGTAGTCCCAAGAAATTGCTTTGCTTACTTTCTATAGATAAATTATTTCCATCTCTCACTTCATAAGAGTATTGTGATTTTCTTCTATGGGTACAATTCAAGGAATACTGGACTTGTGCTAGGATAAATACAAATATTAAATTCCAGTTTATCAAGAATACACTCAACTTGCTATAATAAACTCTTTGATTACTAGAAATACTAAGGGTGTCTGATATGTTTTCAGTTCATTTAAAGCAGCTAGCTTAGGATCTCAGATATAATGTTGAAGACATACTAATGTTCTGCTACACATATCAATAAAAATTGTTGTTTAAATCCATGTTTTTTTACTTCATAAACTTCTGTACAACCCCAGCTATGGGATGGTCACTGCCTGAAAGCTTCAGACTCAGTTTTGATATTTCAAACAGAAAGAGTTTTTTCAAATTACACCAAGGAGATTAAGAAGCCAATTCATAGCCTTCAAAGAGAAAAAGCTACTTACATTAATCTTAAATAGCTTTAGATCAGACTCATAATTTAGGTATATGCTGAGGCTCCAAAGAGTGCGACATTTTTAAGAACCTTCTCATTTTAGTTCCATGAGGACCACAGGGATATAACATACATAACATTTTGAAACAATTCAGTTTCAGGTAACCTTTTTAAATAGTTATGTTTTTTCTCTCATGAAGATATATATATATATAGTTTAAAGTACGGCCACGTCTACTGATGCCAACTGCAAATTGCAAGCACACGTTACAACAGAATCCTCAGCTGCTGAATTTATTACATTATGAATTTAACTTTAGCAAATAATTTACTTTTTTTAATGTAAAGCTATGTGTCCTCCCAAAAGCGCCTTATATTTGCAAGGAACAGATTTCTGTCCAGACTCTGGTTCAGAAAAGACTTGTAAAGAACGAGGTGGTGTCAGCTGAGCACCATGCAGAGTCTAAAGGGAACAGCAGGAGAGACAGCTCGGGATAGACTCGCTCTCAGCAACTCTATTTTACTACTAAAACATTTTTCAAGCTCAGAAACACATGATAGTTCTGCACTGTTCCTGGTTACACTGCCAGTGTAGGTGCTGATATGCGCTGCAGTGGAGTTTGAAAACATGGATCATGACAGAAGATACTGTCCCCCTTTGGCAAGCACCAGTGTATCTGCAACTCCATCATTTCTGTTCCAAGGCTCTGGACTAAAAAAGGAAAGAATTGGCTTGGACTGTGTTTCATAACACCTTTAGCATGCACGTCAGCAGGTTACCCACCCACACCATCACTAACTGCAAAGGCTGTACAACCAAACTTCTCCTTGGCACACAGTGCCACTGCCACACCTCACCTGCCCAGCCTGCAGCCCTCCATCCCAGCACTCCATCATGGGATGCATTCCACCAAGTCTCATCCGTGCTGATGATAGTTCTGGGAATTGACCAAACCTTCCAGTTCATCCTGTTTCTCATGCTGTAGGTGTTGGGGTATAAGCACTTCAGATGTGCTTCTGAACCGTTTGAAGGCATTCAGGTCTGCTCCTTTAAAAAACAACAACAAAAAAAAACCACAACAACTAGAAAAAGGACAAAATGAGTTTTGATGGCATTTAAATCTCACAGTGATCCTCTTCAATCTTGCTGCTTGACTGTAGTCACCTCAGAACACAAAATGGATCCTTAGGAAACATTATGGAATCACCTACAAAAAGAAAGCTTCTCACATCTTTCCTTATGAAAAGCATTTTATTTTCTATATGATTTCTCTTGCTCTTAAATTATAAATGGCTTAACTATTAACTATTTTAAATAGTGTTGAACTGCCCCCTGCAGCTGAATCAGAGGTAAAACGTGTACAAAAATTTTATATCATGATTCATTACCTATGTCTAAGGGTTCATGAAATCAGGCTCACTCTTCTAGATCTCAAACTGCCTGAAATAAGCTAATGGGAGCTTTATGAGCAAAAGGTTTAGAGTACTGAAGTGATGTTTATTGAAAGATTGAAGTTTGGTTTTTTTTAAACCTTGTGAGTACTTGGCTTCTTTTCAGGAATAGAAGGGAAATTTTTTGTTAGGAGATTAAAAAAAGTTTGGATTTTGCTATTTACTTTTTGATCCTGTGAGATCACAGGGTTAAGAAAAGAGTCAGAACAACCTACACAAATGTGTTCACCTGCAAAAGTAAGAACAATCAAGCTGGCACCTTCCAAAAGCAAATTCTTGTCCAAGAATTGAGTGACTGAACATACTGGGGTTTGACTTATGCTACAGATAAAAGGTCAAGTGTCTCAAACTGTAGCAGTTTTTCTTTTGGCTCAACATACAGTATATTAGAATTATTGTTCCTACTCACTTGGATTTAGTGCTATCCACAATATCATGTAAATTGTGATTCACTATTCTACATGCTGAATAAATACCAAATAAATGCCAGTTTCTGTGAAAAAGATGATAAAATTTACATGACAAGTAGCAAAAGTTGTCACAGGATTGATTATAGTTGGGGCACAATAGTTAAACTGTTCTCAGACACTTTGATCAGTACTGATGACTAGTTAAGAAATCACACACATTTCTTCATTAAAAAAGAGCAAGGTTCAATAATGTGCATTTCAATCTAAACACTGCCTTATTTGCCAGAGATTAACAAGTGGTAATGAATAACACACCCACAAAGCTGGAAAATTCCATTTTCTGCCCCTGCAAAAGTGCCTGTAAAACAAAAATTAAAACTCAAAAATAAAAATCCCAATCATACCTTGACTTTAAGATACTGGGTTTTATCTTTCAAACAATAATGTCTAACTATGCTGAATCAAGACCTGCACAGAAACAGCAAGAGGGGAAATACTGGCACTTATGGTTCCAGTCAGCAAGCGTAAAGGAGTCAGGTACCTTGGTAACAGTGGTGAAAGTAACCTTTAAAATTTCATCCATTTAATTCCTCAGGGAGACATCTCTTAGTGAGTAAAGGTTGCTCATAAAAATGATACTACAGCACCTACAGTCCCTGTTCAATATAAAAACGTAATAAAAAATTTCAGAATTATTAAAAACTATAGAGAACTTCTGGAAAAAAGATTGCTTTTCAGTTATTGTTGTTGTGATGATTAATTAGACTTGAAGGTTAGCACTCAATACTTGTAACTTAAAAGACCCTGGAAGAGATCATTCCTACAGTACTGTATTGCAGAATTCTTGTCTTAGTTTGGGATAGGTTTCAACTCTTTCATCATTTCCTTGAAACACTGGCATTTCAGTAGAATGATAAAAATATAAATCCAAAACAAACAAATCACAGTTCTCACAGAATCCTTGAGAAAACAGCTTGGTTTTGATTTATAAAGGTAATTTCCAAGTCCAATAATTTATACACTTAGAAAATTGGTAAAATCTATGACTAGGATGGCTTATAACATGCTAGATATAATGTAGCATCATTTATAAACACAGTCAACTGCATCAACAGTTCTTGCCAGGTCTCATTGGACATCAGTGACAAGTGATATTCCTCAGGGGTTCAAACTGGGATCAGTGGTATTTAACATCTTCATTAATCACATAGACAAAGGAATTAAATGCATCATCAGAAAATTTGCAGATGACACCAAGCTCTGAGGGGTGCAGATGACACTCCTGAAGGACAGAACACAATCCAGAGGGACCTGAACAAGCTCAAGTATTGGGCCCATGGAAATCACAAGGTTTAGCACAACCAAGTGCAAGGTGCTGGGTCAGGGCAGCCTCTGATATCAACACAGGCTGGGGGATGGACAGATGGAGAGCAGCCCTGCTGAGAAGGATTTGGATGGTGTGGCTGGAGCACTTGCCATTTAAGACTGAGGCAAAAAAGTCATTAAGGACCTCATCCTTCTCTTTGTGCAGGTCCATTTCCTTCTGGAGAAGAAGGAAATTATCCCTAGGACATTATTCCTAGTCTTTCTTTTGCATGCAACATATCTCTAGAAGCCCTTCCAGTTACCATTGATATCCCTGGCCAGACTCAATTCTAACTGGGCCTTGGCTACCCTAACCTTGTCACCAGCTTCCCATATAATTTCCCTGTATTCCTCCCAGGCCACCTGTCCTTGCTTCCACTTGCTGAAAGCTTCCTCAAAGACATGAGCCAGAAATGAGCCAGAAATGAGCACTTGCAGCTCAGAAGATCAGTCAGGTCCTGGGCTGCATCAAAAGCAGCATGGCCAGCTGGGCAAGGGAGGGGATTCTTCCCTCTGCCCCACTCTGGTGAGACCCCACCTGCAGTGCTGCATCAGCTCCAGGGTCCCAGCACAGCAAAGACACCAACCTGTTGGAGCAAACCCAGAGGAAAGCCCCAAATTGACTAGAGAGATGGAGTATATCTCCTGTGAGGAAAGACTGAGAGAATTTGGTTTGTTCAGTTGGGAAAAAAAGTTTAAAGGTGACCTAATTGCTGCCTCCCAGTACTTGAAGGGAGCCTACAAGAAAAGTGGAGAGAGACTATTTACAAGAGCCTGTAGTGACAGGACAAGAGGGAATGGCTTCAAACTGGAAGAGAGCAGGTTTAGAATAGATATTGAGAAGTTCTTTAGGTGGTGAGGCACTGGAACAGGTGGCCCAGAGAAGTTATAGATGCCCCAAGCCCAGGAAGTGCTCAAGGTCAGGTTGGTGAGAGTTCAGAACAACCTGGTCTAGCAAAAGCTGTCCCTGCCCATGGCCAGGGATTGGAAGTAGATAATCCTTAAGGATCCTTCCAACCCAGGCATTCTATGATTTATGAGTTCTTGCAAGTGGTTAAGAAAGTGCAAGTACTCTAGGGACTACACTTATAGGAAAAATGTTAAAAATAACATTGTGCAGTGAATTTTTTGCTGATTTTTGAATGACAGTAATGCTACATTGCAACATGCAATTACACTTAAATGCATCGAGGTGGTACATTCAAATGCCCATAAATTTAACTTTAACCTTATGACTACCAAATGCACTTACTTTCATGACATCTTTTAATAACATTTTATTTTAATAACATTTTATTTTAATAACATTTTATTTTAATAACATTTTATTTTAATAACATTTTATTTTAATAACATTTTATTTTAATAACAGTACTTTTTCAGTCTACAGATTCCTAACAACCATACTTGCACATTTTTGCTGAGCTGAGAGTAAAAGTTGTCTGAAGGAACTTTTTCTGTCCATCTGCTCAAAAGACAGCACCTTTCCAGACCTGGTATACATGAGAAAGAATGGGAAGAGTGAGGAGCAGAAGCTGAAATCTGAGGGGTACTGGAGAGAAAGAAACCATTCTGACCTTTCTCTGCACTCTTCCCCAAATTGCTTAAAACCTTCTCCAGCTTGTGAGCAGAAACCTCTAGTTTTTCTCTGTGGTTGTCCTCTCAAGGATAAAGATGATGAAAAGAAGAGCTCTTTCCTGAAAAGGGCTGCTATTGCTGACAGAGCTAGAGATTCTGGTGTCGTGAGAAACCTGCCAGCTCAAGCTGAAAGAATTCAACTCACAAATACTTTGAAAGCCAGTGACTGCAACTTGCTAGTATCTCTTAAAGAAAGAATCCTTTGGGAATTCAACGCTTACGAACAAGCAGAGTATGAATAATGTCATTGCCTCTCGTAACAGAGATCAAATCCCACTGAATCAGCTATGCAGGAACCAAAATATCACAGTGACAGGTTCTTCAGAACTACATCATAATGCCTCTTTTGTAAATATGATGGGTTAAATCTTTGCCCTATTGAAATAAAAGCTCACCAAAAATCAAAGAACAGAGCAGCATGGCTTCTAGGAAAGTAAATTGTTCAAAGGCTCATCTTCCCAGCAGTATCAGGATGCTTCTCACACCCTCTGACCTGCTGAGCAACCCTGAATAATTCACTCACCTCTCAGCTCCATGCTGTGAACCCTCCCTCGGACTGAAGCTGTGCTCTAACAGGAGAATAGGTCGCTTCTTGTAACATAATGAAAGTCAGCAGCTGCTACAGACCCAAAGGCTGCTGCTATATTACATCTACACTGCAACAGCAAGTGCACTGTATTCTGTCTTCAGAGAGATGAGACTTCCGTTGTAGTTCTATAAACACCATCCTCATTCCACTTAGAAGTCCAAGTGATATAAACAAGAAATTGCCTAACAAAATAGAAACCATGAAAGGACTCAAATCTAACTACCAGGATGGCAGCATGCCCTGAAATGAGACAATGCGTTCTGAATTATAGAAGAAAAGCAGGAAATTAAAGAAAAAAATTCACTGAGGCTTGCCAATAAAAGCTATTTGCAATCACCTCAGCCTTCAAACAGGTAATAAGTTGATTGCTATAAAAATCAGGTAAAGGTAATCCAAAATTGACAGTTTCAGCTTCCAGCACTGAACACACAATCTAGATGCTCTTAGAACAATGCTAAATTCACATAAGCAGCCAAGCAATAGCATCTTAACAAATACACAAGCCATTGATCAAGCACAGAAGACTCAGAAGAGAGGATGGAGCCAGGCTCTACTCTCCTGAGTTAATATGAAGTTTATGCCATAAAGGACTCAAAAAAAAGTTAATAATATGGATATATTTTCCCAAGACAAAATTTTAATCCTATTGAGAAATTCCTGCCCCACCCTTTACTAGGTGTTACAAGCTTTTTTCTCTCAACTTCTTAACCTGTGATTTCTGTGTCTTCTTTATATTAATCATGCTTTCCATGCAAATAATACCCTGGTATGCAAGTTTATCTGTAAGTTTATGAACTGAAACTGTTTATATGTGGGTTTTACTGTGTTACCTTTAATGGCCTAAATAGTTCATCATTGTCATGTGTTTGGGTGGACTCCTGTAAAAAAAAAAAAAAATCAGCAGTTACTAGACTGATGCCCTGTCGCTGAAAATAATCTCCCTCTTTACAGCTGAGATTATTATGCACAGGATTATATTTAGTTGTTACAAGTACAGCTTCATAAAATACGTAAATGGTGCACAGCTCCTCTTCTGCAAATGCCCAGGAGCATCTTACTTAGTGTCAGCTAGCTTCTCTTTATTTTTTTAAATATTCTACCATCTCTTTGCACCTGTCCAAGGCAAGAAATTATTTTTTCTTACCTTTTTATTTTTGTTTGTTTAACTAAAACACATTACAATGACTCACTGCTTTTCAAACCCCTGTCTTCTCAGGTAAGGATTCTATTTTTTTTCCTTTTAAGAGCTTTCTTCACCCTTCTGCTCTGCTTTATTCCTTTGATCTTTTGTTTGTTTTACATCTACAGGTGTCTTTCAAGGGCAGGAGGATTTTTTGTGTGTGTGAAAGATTTTTCCTTAGCTCTGGTTTATCTGACAAAGATCTTATCTGAGATTACCAATCTATGCATCTCGCTGCAGTAAATGACACCATTTCCAAACTGATTAAGCAAAAATATTATTCCTTTACTTTCACTTTTACAAAGGTGAGTAAACATAAAATATGCTCATTTTTCAAACGAATTTTACTTTGACTACAAAAACTGACTTAACACTCTTTTCATCAGAGCACTGACCATCCTCAACAAAATCCAAACTGATGTCTCTTGCATCACACAGAGTTTTGACTGCACTCATAACTAAGGACGGTGTGACTTCACCAAAGAGTAGTAACAGTGGAGAAAATAAAAATGCCTACTTTGAACAGACACTGACTTACAGCACATATTGCAACAATTTAGAGCATTATGACAAGATAATAAGGTAACAAGTCTCAAATATTGCATGAAAACTCAAAAGGTATTTAAGCAAGCTCAAAATAATAGCATATTTTCTTTGTTTACCTCAAGATACCAGTATCTACATCCCAGGCTGGTGATTTGGTTCTCCCTTATAGATATTTGCTTTTGGATATAACTACTGAATACAACATGCACAATAGATTTCAATACACATTTTGGAAATTTTTTCTGTAATCCCATTTTTCTTCTCTTACTAATACTTAAAGTTATGCTGTTTCCAGTCTTATCCATATGAAGCAGTAGAGTTAACAGTTTTTATACTACACCTAGTAGATTTTCAGCTATATTGCCCCCTATAGATCAAACACAGAGCTAATATGCAAACCCAGTTCCCTTGCAGAAGAAAGCAAAATTACACGTTGAGTCAGGCATACTGCACAGTGTAATTTTATTTCTAAATAAGATAATAATAAAAATAAGATCATAATACTTCTTCCTCCATGAGGAATAATAACAATAATAACAATGCATTCTATCTTATTTCCCAGAAGTCTGTATCTACAATCAAAGATGCAGTTCTGTGTATAGAAATCCCCAAAGCTGCCACTCCAGAGAGTCATATGTCAAGGTAAAAAATCTGGTCTGTTTCTCTAGCTCTAACCCTGCACACATTAATGTTTTCTTGATTTACTCCTTTCTCTATGCTAGGCCAGCAAAAGCACTGATACACTTCTGCATAAGTTGGACCAGAGCACTAAGGAAGCCGAAAAAGAAGTCTAGCAGCACAAACTAGCACACAATACTAGATTGGAATTGCCTCTGAAAAGCTATACGCCAAATTTCATCCTAGAAGAATGCCCAAAGGGTTTATTTTTGAGGTTTCTTTGGTAGTTTCTGCTCGGTTGGTTTGGCTTTTTTGGTAGGTTGTTTTATTTATTTAGTAGGTTGTTTTCAAGATTTTCTGTGTTGCTTTGATGGTTGTTTGTTATTTTCATTTGTTATTTTAACTAAGTCTGCTTTTATTTAGATCAAAATCTTGCCCATGGAATTCTCAAGCTTAGCTACACTTACACAGTCTTCTTTTTAAGTTGTTAGCACTTTAATCCTCCTTCTCTAGGTCACTTCATTCAGGAACTCCTACCAGGTGCCAAGAGACTCCACAAATCAGGATATGCAAAGTTCAGAAGAACACAGCAATTATTTACTTGTGAATATACACAAGAGATGCCAAGGTGTAATGAGCAGTATCCGGAAGTTAATTTGCTCTCCATTCTCATGGCAGTCATCACTCAGTGGAAAACAACTGATCTCCTTAGAATGGGATAATCCTTAATATTACCAAGTCATCAAGTTCTAATTCCCTCCTTTTTCTCTTAGTATTTAATAACTTTTCTTATCAGTGTTCTTCCTCTTTAATTCTTCTAGGATTTAAATAATTCACATTTTAATAATTTTCAGAATAGAGCTAAGACAACATCACATTGTTCTGCAGCACCAAACAACTTCAACCACAAACTATCAGGGAATTGTGGGTATCTGTTGTTCAGGTGTCTCAAGCCCTCATAATAATGTTTCTTCAGCCTAGGATGAAATGGGAATTTGTTATGAAGTCCATGCATGTAACTGTGATCCACTCCTGAACATGCAGCTGATTTTAATCACAACACAAGCAGACAGTGCAGACCATCTGCAAATCAGTCTGGTCTCAGTGGTGCTGCTGGCTGCCTTTTGCTGTCTGGAAGAACTCTTCCTTCCACGTAAGTGCCAGTGTAGGCAGGAAAAAGGAGAGCAGTCACACATAGAGGGAACCTCACACAAATCCAGCACACAAAAAGCTTGTAAACTAATAGGCAGAACACTGCAGAAGATTTTAAAGAATTCCCTCAACCAGAATTTTCCAACTGTCAACACTGAAAATGTCTGCATTAACTTCCAGGAGGCCTCCCATAGAGCCAGGTAATTTTACCACACAGCTGCCTTAGGGCCTGCCACCTCCCCCACCCCACCCTTGCCACAAAAACTCTGAGCAGTACACATGGTTTTCAGAGCTTCCAAGCTCTTTCAGAATATTGTCTCAGGAATTTCTCCAAATGATACTTTTTCAACAGATGCTTCAATTATGACAGGTTGGTATTTTCAGATACACAACAATCTCCACTTTTAAATACCCATTTTAAATGTAAGGTTTTATACATTTTGTTAGATAAAATGTTACATAGAGATATATTTTTAGAGATATAGGTAATAAATATCTAAATATAATAATTTATCTAAGACATATATACATATATACATATATACATATATACATATATACATATATACATATATACATATATACATATATACATATATTTGGGAGTTTTAGACAGAGGAAACCAATGTTTCCTCTATGTCAAAAAGATTTTGCCATCCTTGAAAATATGACATAAAAAAAATATGTCTGTGTGCATATGGACATATGTATGTGGATATAACTAAGTGGTATCCAACATAAATCTAGTCAGAAGTCAAGCCTTTAAACATTCTTGAGGTGATCTTGCTCATCCTTCTAGTTCTGGCCTGTACTCTTGACTTATTGTGTCCAGAGAAAGGTACCAAGTCATAAATTCCACTACTGAGCTTATCAATCTAAAAACAAATACCTCCCTAGTACAAACATCTGTCTACTTACTGAAAACCCACCTTGGGTATCATTTTTAGCTTTGTCATTACAGGAAAATAGTGGTTCACACTGAGATACTACAATATTTAAAGTGGATTGCAGTATTTTTTCAGCACGTTGCATAACTCTGGTAAGACTGTGCAGGCTTTTCCCTTTCTAAAGGGTTATTTCTTCTGATTATGAACCAAAAGACACTTCATACATAATAATCCAGCCCACTAAAATGCAAATAGTAGAGATGGGCAAACATACATTAAAGGGCTTACAAGCAATACAAGCCCTGTGATAAATGAAAAATGGACAAGCATTTTTTAGAACAGTAAACCATGTGACCAATTTTCTACACGTAATTTTTCAGCTCAAGTGTATTCTGAAACATTTGTTCATAATGCTCATATAATGATGATGCTTCCAGTTTTCACCTTTGAGAGATGAAGGTGATCTGCAGCCACTGTATTTAAAGGCTATCAAATATAGTAGTCTGTCATTATGCTCTAACAAACCACATTGCTTTCTGTTTTAGCCACATCAAAACTGCTCAGCATTAAGCCTTAAGAGCTAGATCCTATTAGTACTTGGACAATTTGTGAGTGTAAACAGAAATTTAAAACCTCAGTGTTGGTTGATGGTTATTGTGCTTACAGCTGACTAACAAGCTCTTTAATGCACTCCATTCAAAGTCCATTTCCACTTTCTTGTTCTGCACAAGATGTAAGACATTTGCATAGAAAACATTTGTAGCGTATTCTGTAATTTGTATTTATTAGCCTATAGAAATAAGAATTCAAGGGGTACTAGCAAATAAAGATTACTCACAGGTATGTGTTGTCAGTTGCTTTTTATTTTATTCAAAGTAGTACAAATATCTGATCCCTCAATTACATTCAACTTCCTTAGGCCTTGCTCAGAAAACCTGTAGAGAAAATCTGTTAATTCTTTTGGACTGGATGCAAGTAGAGACCCCTTTCTTTTGTGCTTTTACCTCATACATTATTATTTCAAAAAATTATTTCCATACCTGAGGAGTGAGGAAGGACTTCTTTAAAGAAAAAGAACACTGAAATTTAATTGTTTCTGCTGCATACAAAAAAAATACTAATAAACATTAAGGGATCCAAAATTTCATGCTAAGTAATGAGCAACATCAAGAACGGGTTTTTGCAGTTCTCTTTCCTTGCTGAAATTTTGAAGTGCCAAAACATGCCAAAGTATCTGTTTTACTTACTATCTTAGTCTTCAGCATGATATTGTAAGTGAAGATAAGAAAATACTTGACAACTGGTGTTTTTAAAAATTAAGATTACTTGATCATCAAGAGATACTGTAATTATACCTGGAAGTTGTTAAATTGCTTCTTGAGTTTAAAAAAAACAACTCTTTTAAAATCACAACTTTAATGGAATTTGAAATGCACTAATACATGCCAAAAGAACTGAATATAGGAAACAAGCTATGATAGAGAAATTAAACTAATCACTTCAAAACTGTAGCAGTAAAGTTAAAGCTTCAGATTATTATTTTTTTAATCACTGACATTTGACAGTACTAATAATCCAAAAAAAATCATCATAAAGATGTGTGGATGTTGAAAACTTCCAGAACAATACAGAACACCATCCAGTTTCACAGAATCATAGAATGGTTTGGGTTGGAAGGGACCTTTAAGGGTCACCTAGTCCAACTTCCCTGCCATGGAAGGGAAGGGAAGATCAGGTTTCTCAGAGCCCCATCTAACCTGGCCTCGAATGTTTCCAAGCATGGGGCATCCACAGCTTGTCTGGGCAACCCATTCTAGTGTTTCAGCATCCTCATCATAAAACATTCCATCATTACATTTAGTCTGAATTCACCCTCTTATAGCTTAAAACCCTTAACCCTTGTCCTACTGCTACACACCCTACTAAATAGGCTCTTTTCATTTTTAACACCACTTTAGGTGCTGAAAGGCTGCAATAAGGTCACCCTGGAGCCTTGTTTTCTCCAGGTTGAACCACTTAAAGTGTCTCACCCTGTCTTAACAGATGTGCTCCAGACCCCTAAACAGCTTTACACCTCTCCTCTGGACCCACTCCCAACAGGCCCTTGCCTTTCAAGACAGTATGGGAAGCTACATTATCATTCACATCCCCTCAAGACCTTCTGTCTAACTACGAGGTTTGCTTTCCAGCTGACTTAGTAAACTGATTCCATTGAAACATGACCACTTATTTTTAGAAGAATTACAGTAACAGTGGAGAGGTGACAACCACCTTTTCAGTGCATTTTTACATCCACTTAACCGCTCATTAAACACAGCCTGAAAAGTAAATAATAAAATTAAAATGCAGTCATGCAGAGATCCTGTATGACAGTAAATCCCTTACATGACAACACACCACATGGAGCAGACAACTAATTACCTCAGAAAGTGACTTGACAGGAGTGTGGATCCCTCCACCTGTCATTTGCACAGAGAGAACAGAGGGCACAGCCATCCCAGCATCACAGGTAAAGTGAGGAAAATAACAGGTTCTCCCCAAAAAATAAGTGCTTTCTCTGTCTCAAGAGATAATTTAAACTAACATTTTACTTAACACAATGCAGTGGAATAAGAGCATTAACACACTCAATTGCTTTAATTCAGCAGCCTTCCACTAACTGCCTAGGCAGCACTAACTCAACAATTTTCTGTCTGCTGCTTCAAGTTAGCATGAAGCAGTAAAACTAGTAGTTCAAAATAACTAACAAATACTTACTTACACATATATACTCACATACATAATTATTAATTTAATATTTATAAAGCACATATATTATCAATTATTAAATTACATATACATGCACACTCTTTATATTGATACAACTGTTGCCTGAAAATAAAAGATATTAGATAATTAAGACACTATAAAAATTCCTCCTTGATTAGAAGGTTTGCTTCTTAAAATTGCAATGTAAACAAGACATAAAATATAGCTTCAAATATTTTCTACGTCTCCTCTTATATTACATTAAAAGCTAGCTCAGAGTCAGTCATGATTAGTTTACTCTTGGTCCCCTATTCTGAGACTGAAGAACATGACAACCTAACTGGATTAGCTATTGACAACCTGTAAGAAGGCAGCCGCTTTTGTAGGTTTTTGGCTCTAAAGAAAAAAAAAAAGATTAAAAAATAAAACCACAAGAAAAAAAAGTCACTAAGTAAAAGCATTTTATGCTTGTTTCTATGATATCCTTGCATCACACAGCAGCATAAAGATGGGACTTTAAAAGTTTCTTAATTGGTTTAGACTCATGAGCCTGGGGTAGGAGAAGCCTAGTGTCTGACCCAGAGTTCTCTCTGAAATGCAAACTGAATTCCTCTCAGGATCCAAAGTTCAATGTTTTCCAGACATCCATACTAGACTGATTCTGCCTGAAATTCCCTTTTTAAACAAAATCTCTGAACCAGTTAGAGAGCACAGGAGACACTGACCTAACTTGTGCCTTAACTAGAATCATCTCTTCTCTAAAAGAAGAGATGATTAATGATAATTAACCCTCTATGGTTAATTATAATAGTCATCATCCAGTGTGCTACCTATTCCACCAAAATGACTTTGAACTTAATAGGAAATACTTTGCCAAGAAATTCATATTAACATAAAAGCATTTAAAAATGCTTTATCTTTTTTACTAGTTTTACCTTGCTGCTTCTCCAATAGCAAGAAATGGCTGATTTTCTTGAGGTTCATGGTGGCAATTAGCTTATCTGAATGTTCTACACTGTCACATCCAGACATGCCTTAATTTCAGAGGGTATGATAATCCTCTTCCTGCTAAGGTCAATAAGTCTTTCTTCTTCCACTACACTGGAATTGCAAAATGAAATGGCAAACAGGATTCTATGCTCACAAAGGAGCATCATGACCTACATAATTTACCCAAGGCTGTATTTTTCTCTATGGTACAGTTATTGTTTCCATCCCAAACTCTGGTATCATCACTTCATCATCTTATGCTAGAGGGATGGAAATTGCTAACGTCCAAGCAATTTCAGGGTCAGAAGTGTACTGAGAGCAAAAATGAGGTATGTCATAAAGACAGCATAACATGTACATATGGAACACATTGCAAGAGGAAAACCAAACAGGTGGTCACCAAAAGCAGGGTATCAATACACGTGATACTGCACCTCTTCTGGATAATAACAGTGGCAGAGATGAGTGTGGCAGAGTGTCAGAAAATAAGAAAAAACACATCTGTGTTCTCCACACTGCAGAAAGCATTAACCACAACCAAGGGTCAAGTGCATCACTATGCAGCAAAGCCAAATAGTGGAGAAGGCAGGGAGACTACATTTACATAAATAAATGTAAAACTATGAATTAAACACATCACAGTGAAGAGTATAACCAAGAAACTAAACGTGGACCATGATTTCTGCAAAAAGGGCTCACAAAAATGCCATTTAATAAAGGTTTGCTTGTATATAAAGGAGCACACTGTTACACAGGACAGCCCAGGAAAGGTGGAATCAAGAGTGTGAAGACCCAGTTGACAGGTTAAACAAGTCTTTATAGTCTAGGTATAATTTTCAATTGCAAACTGAAAGTCTCACTGAGGTCAAACATTCACATAAATATACTCTCTTTTCTTGGGTGTACGTTGAAGAAAATATTTTGGTTTTTTACAGGTCTCACATGCAATTCTCACAAAAAAGATTTGAGACCACCTAATGTACATACTAAAAATTGAGTAAATAGCATTAAATGCATATAGGGAACATTTTTCTTCTCTTTAAAGAAAATATTAGCTGTACCACTTCTTCCGAAAGACAGACCTTCATAACAACTAATTCTGGTATCAAGCAGCAGTTCATTCTTGACGCTTAAAAACTTCCTAGATTTTTATTTCCTACTTCCCACAGGAGGAAACTCACGGAGTGAAATCTTCCTGGTTAGAATGCAAACAGTAGTCTTTGGGATTTAATATAAGCAAACTCAGACACTTCAATTAACTACAATTGCTCCCACAGTAGTTTCAGCGTTTTGAAGAGCAAGTTATTTTCTTCCCATGTACTTGCAACTACTCAGGTGGCCACAGCAGAGTCAAAGAGAAGATTCTGTGTCCAAGTTCAAAGCTGGAGTATGTGACAGCTGCTCATTCCTGTCCCTGTGTGTAACTGGCTGGCTTCCTAATAATAAACAGCAAGCATTATGCACCAAGGAAGGCCAGGCTGGATGGGGCTCTGGGCACCCTCATCTATTGGAAGGTGTCCCTGCCCACTGCAGAAGGGTTGGACCCAGATAGTTTTTAGGACTCCTTCCAATTCAAACCATACTGTGATTCATAATTTCCATTGATTTCAAACCTCAGCAGCCAAACAGCAAATTCTAATAAAGCATTTTTGCAAAACACTGCCTAAAAATGCAGAGCATCGGATTCACAAGAAAATCAACCAAATTATTCTTCATAGTTACAACAGATTTCATTTATGGCAAGTGAAGGCTACCCCACATTCAGTAACTCTGAGTAAGCCTTACAGTGATTGAGATAAAGAAAGATAATTATTCATGCTTTCTGGAATTATGTATTTGCCCTGACAGGTAAACTGTTCTGTAAAAGCCTTGTCATCCCTGGCAGTTTTCCATTTTTTCACCTGTCACCATAACAAATTTATCACCAACTGTTTTGTGCAGATTCATCAATCCTTTAAATTAGATTATGTGCATCACTAAATTCACTAGACAAGGATAACTGACTATACCTTTGAGTTGCAAAGAAACAGAAAATGGAACCTGGAAACAACTAAATATAACCTACAAAAAAACCTGCTTATTTCTTGTTTTCATCTGCATGGCACTAATATGCATCCTGGCATGAGTGCTTGCATTATTAAAAAGGTCTCCTCTAAGGCAAAAATCCCTACTTTAGAGAACATTTGTTAAAAACAATTCTCAAGG
This sequence comes from Eopsaltria australis, assembly GCA_034509425.1. NCBI lineage: Eukaryota > Metazoa > Chordata > Aves > Passeriformes > Petroicidae > Eopsaltria > Eopsaltria australis. The sequence continues at coordinate 2,953,927 of JAVTVJ010000049.1, forward strand.
GTTTTTTTGTTGTTGTATTTTAAAAAAAATTTGGGCAGTTACTCCTTGATAACATTGTCACAATAAATTCTACAATACAAAATGCTTCATCCCCTGAGGGAAAATGACAGCAATTAAGACTCTCATTAGCATTAGTTTCCAAACAACTAATAAAGGAGCAATAAAGGAATAAAGGAATTCTTCAATTTATCTTATATCCAGTGAAATGGAAACACTCATTATCTTCTGCAGCAAGTCCAACTTTTAGAACAGCATGGATATTTTATTTCTAAAAATCTGAGGTATCATGAAAGATTACAACAGCATAAATGAAAAGCTAGGCTTCCCAAAAACCAGCATTCAGGCTAGGCTGTTCATGCCTCTTAGCATCCAGAGGCAAAAAATAATCTCTGTTGAGAAGACAGAACTCCATAACAACGACAACATTAACAGTTTGGATTAATTTCACAGACCACCTGGTCCACCTCTCCACTCAAAGAAAGACTAACTTGGACATTACAACCCACAGACCCTTGTCCAAAGTCAAATTCTGAATCCCTCGAAGACTGTAGATTCCACCATCTCTCCACATCATCAGCGGCAGCATGGGCTTCCCTGCTTTCCACACCACTTGTCAGAAATTTCCTTCAAGAAACCTGTTTGTTCTTTTGCTGTTCACCTCCAAGATGAGTTCATCCCCTTCCTGCCAGGGGCTCCTGTCTAAATTGAAGGCCAGCAAATGTACCACTGTTGTTTATAAATTTAACAGGAGTGTTGTCAAATCTGTCATTACAGTTTTCCATTTCCCATGTTATCACAGTCACAGTAATTGATACAATCCAATAGTTTACTGCATCCATACTTCTATTTGTAAACCTCAGCCCTTTGAAAAATCCTAACAAATCTTTCCCTAAGCCTCTCTTTTCCTTGAGTCTCTCCCCTCCATCCCATGCCTTAAGCTTTCTCTGGAAAGCAGTTCATGAAAAAATGCCCCAAAAAAGGGGAACAACTACAAATACTACATAAGTGACAGATTCTATTGCAGCTTTCCAAGCTGAATGTGAAAACAGACAACAGGAGTCAGAATAAGAGAAATTTTCCACTACTAGAAAATATACTTTCTTTCTCTACTTTCTCTTCTAGAAAATACCTAGATTTGCTCAGCCCAAAGCTGAACAATTAGGCAAGTGCAAACAAAAGTAGTATTGCAGTTAACAACCAAGAATTAGTAAAACACCTTAGACTGCAGCATACTTCTATCAAACTATATTCTGTAACCCAACTTTATACTGGGCTTTGCTACGTGCAAAAATATTGTTATGGGGAAGGAGAACACCTCTTCATTTAAGAGGAATTTTAACAGCTTAATCAAAGAATTATTAGTCCAGATCCAACTATTGCAGAAAAAAGTGAACATTATTATACATAAAAAAACACCAGTTGCAACAGTAGTAATAATTAAGACTTGTACCTGCACTTCCTAGTGCCTCACTCCTGTTCTTGGTGTTCACTCTCCAACCGTCCCTTTGGATCTCGAGGCTCAAGATGTCAGTGCCAGGGACATACAGCAAGCCACTGGCATCCCAAGTCCCAGTGCAATGTTGATATTTCTTTCTCCTTACTACATAACTGACTTGGAAACTCTTTCCCATTTGATAATTGACTTGTAACATCTCTATCACTGTACCATCCCCTATCACTAGGAATAATATCTGGGTTACAGCTTAGATACCCAGAAATGCAGCCCCTTCTCCTTTCCCCTGAGACAACCATTTACAACAGAACTAGACATTCTTTTTACTACCAAAAAATAATCTGCAGGACCTGAGTTAAACATGAATGTCTGGAATGCCGCTCTTCTGAAACTACTTGTTGCTACTATACAGTACCTGCTTGCCATAAACTGACATCTATATAACCTTCTCAGTTGCACACCCATGAAAACGTAGGTCTACATATATCAAAAAACATTGTTACTTAAATATATCATAGCAAACTTTCAAGTCTGAAATTAAATTCTAGTTCTGAGTCGCACCATCTTGACAAGGCGGTCCCCCCTCTCTGCATTAAAATTTTGCTTCATTCTTAAAGCTATTTGGAATTAAAGTCTAAGCAACACCTGCACAGCTTACTTAGCCTTTAATTACATATTTTAAGTAAAGGTCAAAATAAGTTTGAGAACAGAAAAACATACTGCATACTTTTATCAGTTCAAGGTGAATGTATTGGTAAAGATTCAAAAACCATCACAACTATTAATGACTTTTCAGTCGAAAAATAATCTTTAAGATGTCTGTCCCTCAAGTACTTTTTCCTCCTGTTTATAAAATCTTGATGCAGCGTGAGGTCTTCCCTCCTAGTCAGGCAGAGTCACTTCCATAGAGACTAAGGAAGTGCAACTGTAGGACCAGCTCTTTGGACAAGTGGAAGTTGTTCTAAGTGGTGCTTGTTTTACAACTTCGCCACCCTCCCAGAAACAAGCTGGGAGAACTGATGAACCTCCATTTGAGAAAAAACAATTCAGACTGTAATGAAACAACAATTAGAGCCATCTGCATTTACAAATTTTAACAAGGGAGTTCTGAAATAGATTTCTCTCCCTGACAGACTTCTTCCTAGAAACGCTGACTGCACACTCTAGTAGGTATTTAAGGGCATCTCTGCATTAGGAGCAAGAGAAGCTAGAGACAAGCTAGAGAAATTACGCAGGTTTTAAATTCTTAATTAAACGCAAAACATCTCATGAATAGGTTGATCTTCTACAACCACTGCAGAACACTAAATGTGACACAGGACATCAGTTGCTGGTCCAAATCCAGATCTAGTTACTCCAGGTATTTTAAAGAACCATTCAGATCCAGTCTTTTAGTTAATATGAAATTAGTGAAGTATTGAAAGTTGGACAGTGGTTTATGCCTTATATATAGTGGAAAACCTGGCTCAAAATTTAGATGTCAGATTTTCAGTTGCCAAGTAGGTTTCAAAATTTGCAGAAATTGAGAAAAATTTTTCAGCATATCAATACACCACCATTCTATAAATATTCAAATACTGTCTATGTGAAATATCCTCATTACTACTTAACAGTAGCTATAAAAACTCTTATATTTATTACGAAATAGATTTTCATCACTACATACCAATCTCCACAAGGCTTTTATTTATCATCTTAAAGTAGCAGATATTATAAAAATAAACCATTACTTAATATTCAGTTACTTTTATCATATAAATTTCTTTTTGGAAACAGAAAACATATGTAGAAAAAAAGTAATTTTCCATGGATATCCCACAAAGCACAAAACTCTGTATTTGTCCTATGGCTGCAGTAAAAGAAACATGTCCAAAATAAGGAATGCAGTCCTGGTAGCCTGTTTTTTCTCCCTGTAAATTGCAGAGCTCTACATGGACACGTATGGAAACTTAGTAAGGCCTGAACTGAGGAGGATAGCTGTCTGGAGGAGGTGGCGGTGGCGGTGGAGGAAATGAGTAGAATGAATTGTACATGTTTGGGTCAGTCCACATCATATTCATATTTGAAGGCGGAGAGTGGAATTGATGCCCACCACTGACAGAACCAAAAACTGGAGGAGGAAAGGCATACTGTTGCATCATTGGGTTTTCTCTTCTATGAGGTGGTGGAAACGCTGGTGATTCCTGGTGCATCCTCCTGTCTGAAAAGTATAGCTGTGGTGGTCTTGCTCTTGGTCTGAAAAACCATCGAGGGCCTGATGGAGCAGGAAACAGACCCCTAGAGAACCCTCTGCCATGGTATCCCCTTGAGTAACTTGGATCATACTGCTGCACTGACTGATGAAGTCCTTGATTCTCACCTAAAGAATAAACAAATATAAGAACCCACACACACACAGCTGTAATATTATGTTGGAAAGATCAAGTTTAGTCCTCACTAAACTTTCAGGCTGAAGTCAAGGACATTTGAAAAGTAATTTTATCAACAAATAATACTGGCAACTAACACATAAAGAATAAAATAATACCAGCAAATCTATTGTTTAGTAACTCATCTTGACTGACTGGAGTAATATAAAAAAGGATGATCCTTAGAGTTGCAAATTCAGTCTTTAAAAAAGAAATTCACCTTCTTTCCCTCCAGTCTTTCTATTTGTACAAATGGATCTCAGGAACACGCAAACTTGGAGGTTTTTGGAAGCTTTCATGTAAAAGATTTAAAACCAACACATTTTAAAACTAGAGATAAATCAACATTGCATTACACTGAGGGGGTATTCAGCTTTCAGTCCCAAATTGGTATTACAGCATAGACACAGGACAAGAATTCAAGCTAAAATTAATAAAATTAACTTACTCTAACAGGAGGAGGACAGTCTGTACCTCTAGCCAATTAGCTTTCAGCATTCATCTTTCTAAGATGATTTTTTCCCTATACAGCTCATTGTATATTTGTTCGTAACAAATATACAGTCCCTTTATATAAATATCACAGGAGTTTCAATGGGATTAGAACTATAAAATGAAAAGCACTAAAATACTAAAAATGCTCCCAAAAGCTGCTAAGATATTCAGAAAGCTGCAGAACTTAAACCCTTCAAAAGGGTTTTATGGCTGGGAGCAACAAGGTATTCAGGAATATAACACCTCATAAAATCACTGAAATTTAAACACCTGTGTGAACCTCATCCTTGGCACTAGACTACATGGCTTTTCAAATGTGAAAAATGTTTCTAAGCCTGGAAACATAGCTGGATACCGTAATTCCTACTCATTTTCATGGGGAATTAGGAGTTAAAACTTATAAAGTACTTGAATGAGTATTTTTGTTCTTTCTTTTATCAAATATTGTAACAAGAGATAATTTTAATGTATTCGTGTAAATCTTCACCTGAGACTGACTTTGTACCTCAATTTGTGACATATTCTTGCCGTTGAATTCTACAGCCAAAACAAACTGCACACAATTTCAATTTGTGCCATGTTATGTATGAAAGCACCCCAGCAAACCAAAACCTATCTCCCTTGACAGAGTGCAACAGTTCCTCCTGTTGTGTTCTCACATATGGAACATAGTTCACCAACAGCCTCAGCAAGCCTTAGGCAAAGGCAGGTCTGCAACAAGCTGGCAAAACAAGCATGTGGTAGAAAACACACATATGCTAGGTAAACAGAAACCAGGAGAAAATAACCATCAGTAATGATGAGAAAGTACAGCACAATTCAGATCCATCTCTTAAGGGAAAAAAAACCTGTCAAAACCATAGGGCAAAAGCCAGTCCAAGAAAGACTGTGGCTTTATTTGATTGATACAAGGGAGGATTGTACCATACAAAAAGTGTTAAAGGACAGCTACTGATGTCTCAGATCAAGAGAAAAGGGTTTCAATGGGGCACAACGTATATCAGCTTTACAAAGGAAGAGCAGCAAACTCACAGGACTGAGAAATTCAATGGGGGAAGCACCATGCTGCAGATACCTGAAGCAATCTGATAAGCAGTAGAAGAGGGTAAGGGATGAGAGTCATATTTAAAGGGAGGGGTATAAAAAGCATGCAGCCAAAGCAGACCAGTGGGAAGAGAAAAAGAGGGATGCAATATTCAACCAAAATGGCAATCAAAAATCAAAGTCTTGTCAGTAGAGAGGCATGAGAGAAGAGAAAATTTGGTTGTAAACAGAGCACAGCCGCAAGCATGCACCTGAAACAGAGATGATAACAGCAGGAGAAAGCAGAGTAAAGAAGGCTATTCGTATTATGAAAAGCTATACACAGCTTTGTTCATCTAATGACCGCATTAGGTAAACAAAAAGGTTCTCAGCAGGCTACCCAAGTAAGAGCTACTCAGAAGAGTATCTACTTGTCATGGGTGACCAAGTTTCCTTTTTAGACAGAGGAATAAAATTCTCCATCCAAGACCTGTGTCTTCTCCCTTGATTGCCAAAGAATTGGTTTTTTGGGTTTCCAAAAACTGCACATGGCCTTCCTTTGTCTTCTCCCAGCACCCAAAGGCTTCAGCTGAACCCCATCCAAATGGTGGCATTTGTTGAGTATCTTCTCTGTGTGTCAACCAACACTGTTCTAAGAGGCTTTGACTCTTCCCTGACAACTGCTCTGCTGCTATACCACTTCCACAGGGTTTCCATTTCAGCAGAATACAACCAGACAAAAGCATTCACACAGCATTCACTCACTTGATGGAAGTGTTTCAGATCTGACTTTCTTCCTTCCTTGACTTTGAGGCTTGTTTTTCTTCTGTTTTGCCTCTCTTTCTTTTTCGTCATCACTGAAATCCAAAACCTGGTAAAAAAAAAAAAAAAAAAAAAAAAAATCAGCTGCTTTCTCAGCACAAGAAAAAAGTTAACACCCCAAATATTAATCGTAACACAATTAATGCAAGACTCAGTTATTCTTCCTAACTTTCCTGAAAAGAGCAACATTTAAGTTCTGCACACAAATGTTTGATTGCCTAGATGTTAGTAGGAAAAGGAAAGGAGCTGGCTGTTTACTGCCAAGAAAAAGCTTTCGAAGAATAACTGCAGACTAAGTGAATTAAAATATGAATTTTTAAAATAAGTAAAAATTAACTTGGCCACCAATACAAAAACTCAGCAGTTAAACTCCATTAAAAAAACCTCTACCACTGTCACTAAACTGGAATTTTCTGTAGTATATTTAATAACACTTTCTGTTGAATTTGCAATAGCAATGTAATTCCAAAGAAATTTTCGGCTTTGAGGAATGTTGTCATTTACAACAGATTCAATGTCCCTGCAACGTTTTCTTCTTTTTACACAAGGTTTTGTTACCTTTTGAATCCTAACTTACATGAATGAGGATAAGTTATCAGGGACAGGGAAGAAATCTGTCAGCATTAATTAGTTCCTTGACAAGTTCCCTTAGTCCCCTTCCCAATTCAGAAAGTAGGGGCTTTGCTGTTTACTTTTATCTCTTTATCCTATACACAGAGCATGGATCTCAAAAACACTGCACCAAAACAGTCTTATAAAAGCCTCACAGAAGTTAATTCTGAATACATTTCTTCTACTGCATAGCTGGATGACATACTTACTCAAAAAAAAACAGAAGAAAAGGAAAATCCTTCACTAACTCCTGTTTTTTCTAAGAACTCCAATACAACATACTCCAGTAGTGCACACAGAATGAACAGCAATAGGTACCTTTTACTGCTACCTAATTTCCATGTAACATCCCATAAAAAGGCACCCCACAGAAAAACTGCAGTTATCTGCTCCTGCTAGCCTTGCAGCATACAGATCACACTGTCATCCTCTGTCCCAAAGACAAAGCTAGGAGATACTGTATTAGTGACTCTACAAATAAGCTGGGCTAGTCCAGAGCCTGTCAAAAAAGGAACGCTTACCATATACCTTAACGTGGCAAGTAAAAAAAGCCTAACATGGACTAATTTGACATTCATACAAAAATAAAGCTTCACACTATCACAAAAAGTACTGACTCCAACAATTGCACACAGTTTACCACAGAGGCTGGCTAGAAGTCAGCTGCAATCTGAGGTTTCTAAAAGGATCTAGCTGTAAGAGACAATTTCAAGCATCAGTAGCATAAAATTTAATCTGCACCCTTGTCACCAGCTGTTACCTTCACAGCAAAAGCTACTTCCTATCAGCTCATCAACTGTCACAGTTTGGGATAGCATGGTATAAACTCTTAACTGGTAGAACTAACCAAAGATTATTCTAATTGAGGATTACAAGATGTTAATGTGTTTTTTTCTGAAACAGAGCACACAGACAGATGACACAGTCAGAACAGTGCCTGTCCTGGCCATCACCAACTTTGTTCAAGCTTCCTTTTTTTCCTTCCTATAGTGAGGTATAGCAAACTCAAATTAAGAGAAATCATTAAGAAAAAGAACAAACCAACTTGTCTGACTGTATTTGGCCAATAAAATTTCATGGATTCCTATAAATTCAAATTACTTATCTACAAGCTTACATCCTAATCAGCTTTTAAAACATGTCCAACAAACAGAAGAGCTCATCATTAGCCAATAAGCCCATCTTGTATCATCATCACAAGAAAACTACTGAATGAAAGCAAATTAGGACTAGTCAAAGGTCTCTTAAGTATAGTCTTCCAAAGCTCTATGGATAACATACCTACAGTCCAATTCTTATACAACACTTCTAATTCTCAGATTCTCTGTGAGATTATGTCTCTACAAGAAAGGAAGGCAATTTACAGTCAGAACTGACAGACAGGCGTTCTCTGAGAGAAGTTAACACTGCACAGCTCAGTCTCATTTCTGGGAAACAAAAACAGTATTACCAAATGCATCATCCTCGCTTACTACAGTGGAAAAAGAAACATTCCAAGTTGACAGGCCAATAGATCATTACAGACCTATCTTTGAGCACAGCAAAGATCCTGTCACAACATCTCTCTTTCAAGCCAGAACAACCACCCTGGAATAAGGACTGTGAATGAAAAATTTAATACTGTCCCTAACAGTATCCTTCTGGACAAGTTGTCTAACTGTGGGATGAGCAGGTTCATGGTGCAGTGAGTGAAAAACTGCCTGAAGGGCAGAGTTCCTCAGGGCTCAGTTCCAAGGCCAGTTCTGTTCAACGTATTTATCAATGATCTGGATGCAGCATTTAGAAGCACCATGAGCAAGTCTGCTGATACCAAACTGCCACTGACTCTCTTGAGGGACAGGAGGCCTTGCAGAAGGATCTAGATACACAGAGGCCCTGGGCAATGGGATGAAATCTAGCGAGTCCAAATACTGCACACCTAGGATGAAGTAATACTGAGCTCAAGTCTAAACTGGGTGAGAGTGGCTGGAGAGCAGCCCTGCCAAGAGGGATCTGGAGATGCTGGTCGTCAGCAGCCCAGTGTGGGTCAGCAGGGTGTACCCCGGAACCCAGAAGGCAAAACACCATCCTGGGGTGCATCAAGCACAGCATGAACACACAACCAACAGAGGTGACTGCTCTGCACTCAGCCTTGGGGGGCCTCACCCTGAGTGCTCTGTGCAGTTCTGGGCTCCACACGCTAATGTCAAAGTCCTTGGTTGCATCCAGGAGGGAAACAGAGCTGGTGAGAGCACTGGAAGGCATGTCCCGTGAAGAGCAGCTCTACTTGTCTCATTTGGTGGAAAGGAGGCTGAGAGACCACCTCACTGTTCTCTACAGCTTCCTGAGGAAGGGAACTGCAGAGACAGGTGCTGACATCTTCTACCTGGTATGCAGTAATAGGATGAGTGGGAAGGGTCCAAAGCTGCACCAGGGAGGTTCAGACTGGAAATAATGAAGAACTTCTTTACTGAGAAGGTGGTCAAACACTGGAAGAGACTTCCTAAAGAGGTGGTTGACACCTTGAACCTGTTAGTACTTAAGAGACATTTGGACAATGCTTTCCATAACATGCTTCAGCTTATGCTTCAGCGTCAGCCCTGAACTTGCCAGGCTAGATGATTGCTGTAGGTTCCTTCCATCCAAAATAGTCTGTTCTAGTCCATCATAAAATCAGTTAGAACACTGAAGAAACAAAACCAAACAACGCCCCCCACAAAAAAAATACCCCAAACTCCATAAAACACACCTTTTCCTACCAAATTACAGAGTGAGAAGCACATATTACATAGCATAGAATTATGCTAAAAAGGCAAGCATTTGGAAGATTCAAAATAAGCAGAAATCTCTTTAGAATATTATGGTAGACAAAAGGCTTCTACGAATTTCAGTTATTTTGGGTATGTTTAAAGTAGGAATTGCAAGGAAAAGTGACTCAACTGTTGTGATGTAAAACAAATCTCATGAAAACACCTCAATAAAACTACCAGCATTGTGATTCTTATTGAATACTCACAAAATGTATAGTTAGAGTGGAGTTAATGACCACTGCCAGAAAGCATGAGAGTCACTGAAGAACTATTTACAGATCCTATAGCAAATGATGCCAAACAAGGAGCTCTCAATCATACATGAGCCCTTATGATGGCCCTTCTATGGGAGAAGCCTGTCTCCTCTCATGGAACTACTACATGCAAACTTGTAGGGAAATCTTACTAAGAAGCCATTCAAAGAATGCAACAGAGATGTCATGTTAATCTTGAAGAGTAGACAGCTTAAATGTCCAAGTAGTAAGTCTGCAGAATACTAGTAAGCCTTTAAAGAAAAACAGTATCTTCTGGCCAAGTCAAAGTTGCAGTGAAAAAATGTCAGGGACAAGAATTCTGAAAGAAATTCTCTTAAGAAGCAAAATCTCTAAGAAGCAAAATTATTAGGTAAGGTAAAAGCACTGCTACACGAAATTAAACATTCAGGTTGTCAAATATGTTCTTGATGGACTAGAGGAACTGAAGATACACATTTTGCCAAAAAGCAAGCAGAGAGACAGCTAGTACTCTACACTCACTAAGAGACCTCTCCAAGAAAAGCATGATCCTTTCTTTCAATGAAGAGGTACACTCAACTCTTCTCTGCATAAAAAGTTAAGCTTGCTAATTACTTGCTCTGCACGGAATTTTTTCCATATATTACTTATGAAATCAAAAACAATAAGCAAAAAAATTCTCTGTAGTTACTTCAGGTGGTGGTTCTTGGTCATTCTTCCAAGATGCATCTGAACCTTTTTCCCTGAAAGAAAAAAACAACATAAAACACAAATTAGAAAATCCAGATAAAAGAAGGCTAGCATTTTCTATAAGGTATCAGGTTTCCTACAATAGGAGCTTCCTGTTTTTAAAGAGTTACTTGTTTTTTACTATTGCTTATAAGCGAATAGTAACGTACACATCAACTTAGGACTTCATTACACTTGAAAAAATCTTCATACTTTTGAGTGATGACTGAACATTTCACCCTGTTAATATTAAGTTTTGGTCACTATTCTCTCAACAAATCTGTTTGAACTTAATTTGCTCTGAACCTGAATTGAGGTAGTTCACTGCTATTTCCTTATGCTAACTGCTCACTACAATCACAAGCTTTCTTATTCTTCTGGTTTCAGCACTTGTATCTTCAGCTGAAAAGAACAACGAACTCATTCAATAGGACACAGGCTTTCAGTATAACTACAGCTTAAATTCAGAACCAAAAGACCCTCAATGTTTGGCTTACAATTCTATTAAGATAGTGTTAGCTAGATAACTAGGTTTCACCTTGTATTCTGTTGCAAACATAAAATTAAATTGCAAGGCAAAAGACATTTAAAGAAGCAAAAACTCAACTGTCAAGCACCAAAATAAATTTGGATTAGTCTAATGTATTTCACCCACTGCTATGCCCTTCACTAATTTCACCCACTGCTATGCCCTTCACTAAAAATCAAGTAATTTCTTTGATTAGCAAAGAACTTGTGAAAATTATTTAGATTATGTTGCCAGTAGTCTATTGAAGGTTTTTTACACACTGCTCACAAATGAAATGTGTTTTGGTCTGAAACGTCAAGGTACAACCCTTATCTATGCAGAAAAACTGTATAAAACAGGGCAATACTGAAAATTCTTACTTGCAAAAAGGAACCACACAGTTAGAAAACATTGACGTGTTCAGTGTGAGATGCCTTCAGTTAGTGTTCTAATAACCAAAGGGTTTTTATGGATTCATCAAGTCAGCAACAATCAAGTAGCAGTAACTACAAAAAACTACAGAACCATCGGCATCAGCAGCCTGGACTTCAGAGGTCCTTGGTCACACCCATGAGAGCACTGGCAAGTCATCTGGAGGTACATAATACCTCAATCCCCAACCATAAAACTGAAGCTCAACCTCTTCATGTCCCTTTGAGATTATGAGTAAAAAGGAAGGCAAGGAAGATACTTCAAAGTTCAGTTACAAGAAAACGTTACAGGGAGGAGCAGAAGATGAGGACTCTATACAAATGTCTTAGCTGTAGAAAAATCTTTTTTATTATTATGAACTGGACAGTTTCTTCCTTTCATCTTGTTATTTTGGAGCAACACATGCCTCTCAGAAATACAGAGTACAAAAGAATCTTCAAGACCTGTTGTGATTCAGCAATATGTAACATCACTGACTGCAAACTTTAAATCTTTCAAGGTCAGGCAGCTTATCTCACTCTCCCAAAGCAGCCTTCCTCATCATATCAGCAAGCAAAAACTGCTTTTCATGCTCTGAGGTATTTAATATCTTCTGCAAAGGACAATATAGTAATTCTTTGATTTGTGAAGTCAGATACTGTAAGATCTAGAAGTCTAACAAAAGGTAATTCAGAGGAATCATGAAAATACATGAGATTTTTTGGAATTGTGTTTCAGGCAATACAACACAAGCCTATCTTTAGCAACAAATTATTTTGCATTCAGAAAGTTTTACACTACACTTTCACTTATTTTTCTATAAAGTGTAAGGCTTATTCATAGCACTGCAACTTCGTACAATGCAAGCAGATTGCATTTCAGATTTCAGAAAAAGCTTCAAATTCAGTGTTTCTTTCAGATCTTAATCTTGATTCCTTTTCTTTTCAAAGTACCATCACAGTTTTGAACAGCACTTTTAAAACTTTAAGCCTGCAATACTCCACAATCTGGTCTGCAGTCAAACTAAGAAAAAGCAGAAAATAGAAATTATTGGTTATCAAACTTGCCATCTACTAAGGTCCAAAAGACTTCTAGTGGATGCCTGACCAAAGCCTGACTTTTCTACTATCCGTGCCACCTTCTTATAGCATTAGGGTTTCTTCATATAGCATCACAGCACAAGTCAAAAATCAGAAATTCTTTATCTGTTTTTAATGAAACCTATTTAGTGAAAAGGCAGCTTCAACCAATAGCACCAAATGTCTCACCCAAGCTTAAGAAATTGTACTGACAAAACCCAGAAATAAAATATTGTTTCAGTGTACTGTAACTTTAGTCACACTACTCATACTAATCAAGGCAAGAAACAATGTCTGAAGCAGTGTTCAGTTGTGCTGGTAAGCCATGAAAGTCTAAAGTACCCTGCCTTTCAGGGTTTTATCACCTTTGACACTGAATACTACCAAATGAAAAATAGTTTCCAAAATTATTTCCAAAGCATGAAACAAAGTGAAACACAGTCTTCCATCTCAGATGCTGAGTACAGTTACTGATCACACGGTTATTGATGCAGCAAGCAGATGATTAAAGTCTGTGCACTTACTGTGCTAAGCAACAAAGTTTAATAGTGCAAATCAAAGACCAGCTGGCATCAAAATGCTGCAGAAAAACAAACAAGCATCAGAGCAAAAAAGTGATCTATTTTGGTCCTCACTGAAGGGAAGAAAATATGCTTGTTGCTTGCACAGAAATGAGGAAGTTTAAAAAAAAAAATAAAAAAGACTCCTGCATGTCTGGCTACACATTTGACTAAAGCAAAGAACTATTCAGCATGAATACTGGCACAGCTGTAATGAATGCAGACAATTAACCAACTTCTGAGAACTAATCCTAATAAACAGAGACCAAGTCACTTGTATGACAAAAGATATCGAACCTACAGTTATTTCTGATGACTACTCATCAATAATTAGAACATTAATATCCAGCTGTCATTTATGATGTTTTATTTCTTAGTCTGTGTCTTTCAGTACACTTCCCTCTAAATGGCATAAATTCCTATTTATTCATGCTACTTGGATACTCAAACACTATTGAGAAGTTTCTGAACATCATACCACATTGTCACTCAAATCCCTACTCTCTTGCAAATTTAGAGGGTAATTTTTAACTAGAATTGCTATCCTTCAACTGTGTAACAGATTCATTGATTATTACATTCCAATTCTGGCCTTGTGATATGAAATAAAAATAGTAAAATAAAAACTTGTTCAGAATGAAAACAAGTTTATTATCCGTTCTGAAACTATACACGAGTCTAAAGAACAAAAAAATCTGCAAAGTTCAGCTTGAAAAACTGTCTTTTTATACTCATGTGTGCTTATATGTGTGTTCAGAGGGTGTGAAGGAAGTATCGATGAACTTTTCTGGTTGTAGTATTTTAGTTAGCAGCATAAAAAGAAACCAAACTAAGTATATTAAGTAGAATAAGAAGCTAAACTTTAGTAACTACAGCACTTTAAAAGCTTGCAGTTTACAGCTACTCTTTATTGTTCTCAAAGGCAAAATAGTACAGTCTTGTTATTACAACACAGTTGAGAATATCTAAAGGAAATATAAATTTTAGTGTTAAGCTTAGTACTAGTTTCTCACTGAAGAATCAACTTTAATTCAACATTTTTAACTAGACAAAAAAACCCATTATAACCAGATTAGAAAAGAAATCAGACTCACTCTTTTAGTTTCTCTGCAAATATATACTGGGTGAAGTCCTCCACTGATGGAGCAAAATACATGCTGTCTTGCACATTAATACCTTTCTCTTTGATATGCTCAGGGCTGTTAAATCTTATCACATAAAAAGGATGTGAAACAGGACCAAATATCTCAAATATCTGAAAAAAAAAATTAAAATGTTTAAATGTATTTTCAAAATGCAGCATCAAAGTTCCTTTCACACTTCTATTACTGAATTTTGTTTGACAGTGTATTTCCCCAACTACTGTTTGTTATAATGTGGAAAAGTAAGTTCTCACATCCTTAGTAATCCTTCCTTTCGTCAACCTCTAATTTTCTGTGTCTGTTATGCTTTCGAGTCTCGTAACACTTGGAACAATCTCCTGCCTTTACATCAGTTACCGCTAGTTCCCCAATTCCACTGAGAGCAGAGAATTTTGCCATATTTAACAGAACATCTCCAATTCAGGCTAAGCTTGTTCCACTCACATCCAGCATTCAAAGATATTTCAATAGTAACCATCATGGCTGATGGCTTTCCTTCTACAGAACACAGAAAATTCAATGCTACAATCTTCTCAGCAAACATTCTTCTCTGACCTTAAAGCAGAACAGCACAGTATAAAAGAAGACATTTCCCATTTTTCATAAAATTTCACTCTACCCTCTGCCTCTATCTGGCAGTAAAAGAGCACACGGCCTGTTCTTCCAAGATATCTGAAAGCAATCTCCTCCTCTCCACAAGCACTCTTATCAAACACTGGAAACTCACCAGATATTGTAATTCTGTAAGGATGCAGCTAATTCCAGTTTAGGAATTCTTGAGATTAAAAAAAACAGACAAATACAGCAAGACTCAAAGGCACAAAGAAAAACTATGTATCAAGGAAATATTATCTTTCATTTAGTCAACTTCAACTCTACTTTCTGGAGTGCTGAAGAATACTCCCAATTTTATGTCAGAATAACAAGCTTTTATTTTACGCACACCTTTCCTGCTGCTTGCCGATCTTCTTTAAAAATTATGCTTTCCTCATTTACTGCAGGTAGACCACTCAGTGATTCAATTATTACTAAAATGGAAAGAAAAAAAAAATCAATTAGAACTTTATGTTTCAACAGTATGTAGTTAATTGCAGTAAAACTTAACAAACCACACCACTAACTTGTCTACTTACGTTTGTAGAGCTGCAACCAAATGTTCTTACAAACATACGAAAGTACTTAGAATCGCAAACCCCTTCTCAAATGATACACGAGTGAGAATACCTACATAGCTTACAGAATTACTGTTCTCTGGGGTAAAGAAAGAGGGTCCTAAGAATAAGACCAGAACACAAAAGCTGTCTGGCAGTTCAGTCACAGTACCAAGTGATGGTGTTGTTTATGTATGCACAAACACAACCTGATATATATCCAGCAATTTAATGCCATAGAAGTCTCATAGTACATTTGGTCCTAATGGTGATTAAACTTCTCTATCTGTAAAACAACAGAATGCTCAATTAAGCATTCTCAATGCCTGTCCATCAGCAAATAAAGCCACTCAAGTAAGGAGCGTCACTCAGATTACAACAAAAGCTCAAGATCATCACTGCTAAAACAACTTTCAGCAATCAACATGTCACAAAACTAAAAGTTACTGCTACTACTGCAATCTGCAAAACCCTTAACATGCCAAACAAGTATGTGACAATTCTACAGGCCTTATAGCTCACAGAATTTCAAAAGAACTTGTGAAATCAATTTTTTTTGTGCCTAACTCTAAGATAAAACATATAGTGAAAGTACCCAATGTGCTGTTTAAACCTCATGAAAAATATACCCTAGCAAAAGAAAAAAAAACAGACAAAAAACCTCAAGCATCCAAACAAAAAGCCCTACAAAAAAACTACACCAAAAACTCTCAGATAATGTTCCCAACTAGATTCACCACACACAGCCCCCAGCATTCAGTGGGCTACGGAAAATATGTTCTGAAAATATGATGCACCAGTCCCATGAAACTTAGGAGAAACATTACCACCTCCAGCCTATCTGACTTACAACTTCCCCTACCCCAATCCAGCTTAAATTATCAGCTTCTACTCTTCAGGGGCCCAAAGTACAGCCCCAGGGAAACTTTCTCATGTACACCAAAGTTGTTTACTTCCCAGGCTCCAACCCACACAGTGAGTTTTTCTCTTCTCTGTAAGTACCTCAAAGCAAAATACAGAAAAAGTTTTGTTAAATTCTAATACACTGAGCAGAATTTCAGAGAAAGTACTGTCATTTTGCTTTTAGCTACTGCACAGCAAGCATGAACCTTCACTGCTCTAGCCTCAAATTTACCTCACAGGATGAAATATCCAACTTACAAGAATCACACACTGCAGACTGATGAACTTGCAAGCTTGTTACAGAGAACAGCAGAGATTCTGAGGGACATCAAAGGGGCAGAAAATGAACACTGATTGTTGTTGTGTCAGAATAGTATTTGTGGCTCCCAAATGAGAAATCAATTCCCCTCAGACTAGATACAAACCTGGTACACAGAGGTATCAATTTAGTTCAAAAATCAAAAAACAACCCCCAATTAGCTGGCATCCTTAACATGGCCACAAGACAAATGAAATTGAGGCCTGTTTTCAGAAGAACTGAAAAGAAAGTGAAAATGTGGAGAAAGAGAAGTTATAAAGGAAGGTAGTAAAAGCAAGAAAATAATCACAGATGTCCTAGGGGTTTATGCCATCCATACAGTTTTATTTCATTATGATTATTAGCTTGTTTACTAACTTTCAGCAACAAATATAATTCAACACTTCAAACATTTACAGTACATGAAGTAGGATGTGGCCTGAAGAACTCATCTACCAGTAAATTGATATTTGAAAAGATTATACTCACCAGAGAAATTCAGAATTAAGGATGGTTTCCAAAACTGCAGTCTTTAAAACAGCTTCTTTTATACATTCACGTTTTAGACCAAAAGTAAGAATAATAGCAAGCATGGCACAACTTTTTTTTAAAACTTGTTTTCACACTACCATTTTAGCTGAAGACAGCCTTCTTGAAGTCCCCATTATTATCATTAAGCAAGAAAGGGCAAAGTAGAAAAGAACCAGATCACCACCTTCCACACCCTCCACCCAGCTTCCTGCAAACAAATGAAATCAAATCTCACTCCAATAAAAAAATGTAGCAGAATTGCCTGTATTACCTGAAGCCTTTTAAAAGAAAAATTATTAGCAAAAGTTATTTGCTTTCTTCTGTACTACATTCAGCATAAATACTTTTAACTTCAAAATTGAACTTAATTTCTAATTTTTCTTAAGCAAATTGCTTCGAAAGCAGTTCAAGCAGAATGGAACACCTGAAATAGCTTAAATACAAACATACTGTGGATGTTCTAGTAATATGAGCTTCAGCAAAACTTTGATTTTTGTATTTATCAAATACTGAGGTCCCACACAGATCAGAAAAGATCCCTAAATCTCTATGCCTGCAGTTAAGCTTACATCCATTCTATATCTCAATCCCATTAAGCCTACCCTCCACCTATAAATCATGTTAGCCACACCATCCTCTGACTGCTGACATGGGCAGCTTTCATTTGCTCAAGGTGCCAGAAGTGGGATGAATAAAGATCTAAATAAATAAATAGATGAATGAACTTGCACTGCTGAAGAAACAAGTCTTTTTCCTGTCCTCATCTATTAACAAGCCAGCACTTGGGACTGCATTGTACTACATCTGCGCTTTCAGTTACACAGCTCCTATACATACAGGGATAATTAAAAAACAGCACCTACAACTGGGAGATTTTCTTAAAGTACTTCATATACAATAATAGTTGCCAGTATCAATATAAAAGCCACAATATACTGTAGAAAAAAGGGGATTTAATTAAAATATTAAACATGAAAATCACACAGAAACACATGCATAGTAGTCCTAGTATTATATAAGCCAAAAAAAAGGTAATTCAACACAAATGTCATTTTATAGCTCAAATTCCAATTCAGTAACCTGCTACCCCCAGAAATACGATGCTGCAGGACTAACACTTTGAAGGAACAGC
Source organism: Eopsaltria australis (assembly GCA_034509425.1). Classification (NCBI taxonomy): domain Eukaryota; kingdom Metazoa; phylum Chordata; class Aves; order Passeriformes; family Petroicidae; genus Eopsaltria; species Eopsaltria australis. The sequence goes on from JAVTVJ010000049.1 coordinate 2,972,206, forward strand.
TAGGAACACAATTCATGCAGAAATATACAGTAATTATATTAATTAAAAACAAAGCAAACATATCTTGCCTACCTAGCTGCTCAATTATGCCGGAAACTGTCCCAAAGAGCTTCAGTTCAACATTATCTGGCAGAATTATTGATAAGTCTTCAACAGGAGGCAGTTCCTGCAAACATCAAGGCCATGTTTAGAATACAGTATCACACAAAGACACCACTTTGTCACTGCAGAAATTTGAGTTTGGAAAAATCTCCTACCATTTTGAAGACTTTATTTTTAAAAAAATCTAGTTTGATTTGCCTTTTTCAGAATCATCCTAAATGAACTCATCTTGGGGGACCACCACTTTTGGTGATACCTCTCCTACAGAGACACTATTCTACATATTTCCATCACAACTACAGCAGAAGCTGATTTTATTCAACTGGAGAAAGCCAACAACTGACAGGCACTTCATCCAAGCTCAAAGTACAACACGATAACTAAACAATCAGAAATCAAAAAATTAGACCACTTTCAAAAACATTCAATGTGTGCTAGAAGAAAAATGTATACAGCAAGAGGTAATATCGCTGTAAAATACACCCGATGTGTACCATCTGATTTAACAAAATTGTGTCTGTCCATTTATATAATGACTTGGATCATTATAGAGGATGTAAACATCACAACAACCTATACAAAGAAAATTGTTTTTAGCTGAAAGCTGAATTTAGTACAAGAGGACAACTAGAGATCAGAGAAAACACAAAAAGCTAAACTTCAGATACAAAAATGAGCACTACACAATATTCAAATTAAGCTTTTCCCTCAAATATAAGGATTAAAATGTACTATCAAAGACTGATTAACACCGAGCTCGTAATCTACCTCAAATTTACCCATAAACTAAGATGTCTATGTATATACCACGCAGCTGTGAATTCAGTCAGGACATCATGAAACTTTCCAGTAAGGAAACTAGAGTAAGCATTATCTTCAACACCTTGTGAATTCCCAGAGTTCAAATCTTAGCATTGAACTGCACTTTTAAAGACCACAACTAGAAATAAAATCCCACACAAACAGAAGAATCTTATCCTGGTTTATCAACACTTGACCTGATAATCTTCACTCTAACAAAAGCGTTTGGCCAAGGCTAATAGAGCACACCTGCCTGTCCATGGAAAGTGGTTAATTAATTTCTGGATTTGCTTTGCTTGTGTGTGTGGCTTTTGCTTTACCTACTAAACTGTGTCTAGCTCAGCTTTGGAGTTTCTCTTTTACTGTTCTGATTCTATCCCCATCTTGACATAGGAGGAGTGACCTGAAATACAAACTTTTAGCTGGGTTAGCAGGAAAGGCTTTAAAAAACACATCATACTTACATCAATAGGCAGCTCATCCTTTGCTCTAATACAGTAGGATTTGTTATCCTTCTCGTTTTGATGATCATCTTCATCAGATACTGGTGAAGATAAAGACGAGAGTGTACTTGATGAACTATCTGAATCTGTATCACTGAATAAAAAAACAAACATGGGAGTTACAATACTGCCTTCTCACAGTCACTGTTCTTGTAAAATTCCAATATTAGCATAATGCTGAGTGAAAGTTAAGAAAATACTTATTCCAAGCAATGCATCTTGCACAATGAAGGGAAAAAAATGCTAATTTTTGTAAATAAAATGGATTAGTTTCATAATTCATGTCCTGTCCAAATCCCCCAGTACATATTCACACAGAGTTAATTCAATATTTCTCACTGTCACATGTGTAAGAAATGTTTTTTCTCTTAGACTCTTTATATTTCAAGTAAAGAGTGGAGTAAGAAACCAGTCCTTACTCATGTCAACACATTCGTTTTAGCAAAAGTCAAAGTTCTTCAAGGACTGGTGGAAGAAACAAACATGGAGCAACTGATCCTGGTAACTGAAGAAATATAATATGAACCTTACACAAAAAAAATACACTAAGACAAGTAAACTTATGCAAAATAGCCTTTCTTACCTGAAGACAGAAACCCACTCCCCTCTAGATTCTTGTAATACCACAGTCTCCCTCCCAAGTAAACAGATGGCTTTCTATTGTTGCTTTCCTTATGCCAACAAATGCTCATAGTAATGACCAGAAACAAAAGCACCTCTACAAATAAACTTTTTGAAAAAGACAAATATCGACTTTTTGGAACAACAGCAATACAGCAGAAAGAAAAAAAAAAAAAAAAAAAGACTGATCAGTGGAGGGGGTTAAAAAAAAAAAAAAAGATGGCGATAGTTGCAGACAGATAACTAAGCTGAAGTTGTCAAAATTTCATACTTAGTGTTCATCAGCAGAACAAATTTTGGAAGTAAAAAAACACTAAACACAGGTGAAGCCCCTGGCAGCGAGGAATTTCACCCTCCATCACTTCATGATATTCAAGGAAAACTTTGAACCAACGAAAGTATTTCTGAAGTCAAACTTTAATCAATTTACTGTTAATGAAGCTTTGTATCTTTAAGAGGAGATTCTTAGACTTTATTTCAGTCTCCTCTAGTCAAAAGAACATGCCCATCTTGCTGCGCCGGTCCAGTAAGAAAACACAGAACTTATCACAACAACCAAAGTGTGCAAACTTCTAACACTGCAACAGAACTCACATTTAACCAGTTATCTTTCACCAACTACACTGAACATCAAAGCACAGATGTATCAACTAGAACACGGAACCTCTTATGAAAAAAAAAAAAAAAGTAACAGATTGAGAATGAGCTCTTCCACTGAGATGCCAACATCAGAGCACGCGGTACAGCGTGCAGACTCTCCACCTTGAGTCCCACATGCATGTTTTTCAGCAGCAACATAGCGGGTGTCCTGCCCCAAGGGCCGCAGGTGCGCTCTCCGAGGAGCACGTCCAGCAGGTGGGGTGGCCCAAGGAGCACGGCGGGGTGACCCAACACGCTTTCCAGGCCGCAACCACCGCCCTCATGTTATCATTAAATCCTACACCCTTACAGGCACTGTTTCGGAAGCCTAATTTAACACACTCCTAGTGAAATATGACTGGAAATTCCATCTTTGAGGGGAAGCAGAAAGCTCCAGGGGCTGAAATAGCGGGGCGGGAGAGGTGGCGGGCAGGCACACAGGGCTCCCCGGCGCTCAGCCCCAGGGCCAGCGGCCCCCGCCGCCGCCCAAGGCCGCGGCGAGCAAGGGGCGACCCGCGGGGCGCGCCGCGGCTGAACGCACCTGTCTGAGTCCGACGAGAGCACGACTGTAGCGGGCCCGCCGGGCCACGCGGGCGGCGGCGAGCGGCGCGGCCCCGCGGCTGGGGGCGGCGGGGCCTGGGCTTCCCCAGCGCTCTCGGCAGGACCCGGCGCCGTCTCCTCCTCGGCCGGCCCCACGGCCGGGCTTTCGCGGGCCCCGTCCGGCCCCACGGCCGGGCTGTCGCTGGCCCCGTCCGGCCCCACGGCCGGGCTGTCGCTGGCCCCGTCCGGCCCCACGGCCGGGCTGTCGCTGGCCCCGTCCGGCCCCACGGCCGGGCTGTCGCGGGCCCCGTCCGGCCCCACGGCCGGGCTGTCGCGGGCCCCCTCCGGCCCCACCGCCGGGCTGTCGCGGGCCCCGTCCGGCCCCACGGCCGGGCTGTCGCGGGCCCCCTCCGGCCCCACGGCCGGGCTGTCGCGGGCCCCCTCCGGCCCCACGGCCGGGCTGTCGCGGGCCCCCTCCGGCCCCACGGTCAGGCTCTCCAGCCTCTCCACCACCTCTTGCTGCGCCTCCATTCCCGCGCCACGCGCCCGCGGCACCGCCTCCCCACGCGCCACTTCCGGCCGCCGCCGGCCAGCCCCGGGCGCGTGCGCCTGAACGCGGCGGCCCCGGAGAGCGGCGGGAGCAGCGCCTGGGGGGGGAGAGGGCTCGGCCCGGCGCCCGGGCAGTGCCTGTAGGGCAAACCCCGCACCCGGGGGTGGGGCCTGTGGGAGGGACTGATTTTGGTGTTTTCTAAATCTGCGGACAGCACACAGAATCATGTAATGAAAGCCAAACAAAAAATAATTAAAAGCTGTATAATACCAAATTACTGTACTAATAGTAATTTGTAGTATTCTGACGTGGTGACGCCGTAATGACAGTGATTGTATAATAATGCCAGGCTCTCTAAAACTGAACCACATCCTTCACCAAAACATAAATGTCTGATTGTGTTCTGAGTTCACCATAAATACTTGAGGTTTTGGAGCGTGAAGGGTTTTTTGGTGTCCGTCTCGCACAACTCGATGGGGCTGGGGGAACACTCCTGGCATCCCGGGATCTGGCACAGGTGCTGTTCCTGACCCACAGGAGAGAAGAGACTCAAGTTCCTCCTGACCTCCCTCTGTGTCACACAGATAAAGCCCTTCCTCACGAGGGGAACATAGCAGAAAAAGCACCATGTTTTCTCTTTAACACAATTTATCCGTGGGAGATCCCAAAAGATGTGCCAAAGACACACCGCACCAGGAGGTCACTGTTATAGTGACGAGTCTCTTTAAGCCAGCCTCCAAAGTGCAGTCTGACATCTGTGCTTCTGGGCCAGCACTGTGTGCTCCTGACCACATCACACTGTCCTTTGGACAGGATTCCAAATGCGCTTCATTACCAGGAACAGAGTACAGTATAGGCCTGAGGATAGACAGATAAAAATAGATAAATAGTTGAAAAAGTTACATGTGATAATGCTGGAAGTGCCAAAGAGGACTGGAACTTGAATATCTGATGAGAGCAGAGAATGATATGTTTTCCATGTAATAACCTTCCCCATCCAGCTCTGAGAGAAGTGTGTGCCCCACAGCTCAAATGGCACACAAAACATTTAATTCTTGTCCAGAATGTCCAGGCTACATTGAACACACCATCACAAGAGTGCTTCACTAGTACCCCACATAGGCTGAAGGGAGCATCTGAAGGCAGAAGATTCATTCTCTGGTAGTTCCACTCTTCATTATGACACAGCAGATGCAACAAGCAGAATTTTATTTAGTAGGAAAATCATACTTATCCAAATTTGTATATAATTTAATCCATCAGTACTTTTTTTCATTTGTCTACAATTGTGTATAGGTCAAGCAGAACAGGTACATTTTGGGCATTTGTTAGTTTTTGCACTGTCATAAGTGAGGAGCTGAATGTGTAAGCAGCAGCAGTAAACTCTCACTGCACAATTACTCAGAACACCTAGGGTAGGAATCATCTACACCTTCAATGGCAGCATTAGGATCCTGAAATGAGTGTATGTGGGAAGCATGTTCTGAATATCACTGACCTGTACGGCAAGCTCTTTAACAAAAGAGATCTTTAGAAAATCATGAAATTTAAAGTCAACAACAATTAGTTGTCAATTGCTTGGAGATTAAATATTGAACAATTATAAAAATGGTTTCTATTGAATCTCACTGGCAAATATATTTTAATCCCTAAGGAAGTGACAGAAATGAAATATATTCCAATTAAACAGTGAATAGAGGCAGAGTCCTGCTAAAATCCAATTCTGCAAAAACAGATTCTGCAAAATCAGGTTTCATTTTAAAACTAAGCAAGGACAGTAAAATATTAGTCTGAGGGTTTTATAAAATTTGTGAATTTGTTTTGTCAGATTTATCTGAAATGGGCTATAATACAAGGTCTGTGAGTTCATGCAAAAAAGTTGATCAGTGTGACTGGAAGGGAAGATTTTCCCCAAAGCAGACAATGTCCTTGTATCAGCCAAATGCTTTTCTAACAAAAGGTAATATAATTGCTGCCATAATGTAGGATGGAATTAGCTGAATGAAAATTAATTTCATTTGCTAAACACACATCTCTTATAAATGTAAAAAGACATTCAGGTCTCTATGTTACATTTATGTAAGTAAAATTCTTCAACTGTCTTATGAACCATGTCTTTACTGCTTTTTAAAGTATTTTAGTAAGTGTTTTATAGCTTTACTCTGGCACATAGATTGTGTTATGACAGTTTCCTCTGTGTTTGTGCAGAACTGGCAGCATTTTTCAAATAAAAAAGGTACTTTATTTCATCTGAATGCTGCAGCTCAGCCCATAACATGTAAAATAGCACTGCTCTTAGAATGAGGATATTGAAAGGCTTGATGCAGAATAAACATCGTCATCCACTCAGCCAGGGCATGCAGTAAATAATCTGCAACGTAACAGCATGAGCAAAGAGATGTTCTAGGAAAAGAAACATTTCAGAGATGAACACTTGAATCACAGCAGTTCGAACGCATGTTTTCAAGGTCTGAGCAGTTAAGAAATGTCACTGCTGGGACTGGAATCTGACGTCATCTGTCAAGGCTGGGATAAAAGGTATTGTAAGGCCTGTTTTCTGCCTCCAAGTCTTTGACGAAGCTCTCTGGAGGTGTTGTTTCCTACATTTATTTCTTCATCCTTGCTGGTAAGACAGGTGTGCATAATTGTTCCCATCACACTTTTAAAGCTAAAGTGATGGCACTCAAACTATTATTACAGTGTTTTATTGAATTTCTTTGGATACAATAAAGGAGTCTGTTGAAAAACATTGTTTCATCATGATAGCTCTCTTGGACTTGAATGGGAAAAATAGGTTGGAGATTTCAGTGTGCTGCTTATAATCTTTGGAGGAAAAGGCACAAGTAAGAGAGGAAGTCATGTTTACATATTTTAAATAGGAAAGCAAACACTATTCACAGTGACATTTATCATTTATATATTTTATGCTTCCATATTCTATTGACTATAGACAGGGATACCACTATATCACTGTACTATAGGCAGTGTAAGCAGTTGGTGTGGCAGTTGATATAATATTTTTTGATATCAGTAAAGCTTTCAATGCTGTCTCTCATAGGATCCCTCTGGACAAAATGGCCAGCACACACCTGGATAAACATGTCATACAAAGGGTGAGCAACTGGCTCTTTAGTTGGGTGCAAAGGTTCATAGTGAATGGGGTGACATCAGACTGGTGATCTGTCACTGAAGGGGTTCTGCAGGGTCAGTGGTCTTCAATGTCTGCATAAACAACTTGGGCACAGGCCTCTAAGGTATAGTAGGCTTGCCCATAATACTAAAATGAGAGAAACCATTGACTTCCTCAAAGTCAGAGAGGTCCTGCAGAGAGACACAGACAAATCAGAGGGCTGGGCAATCACTGGCTCTATGAAGTCTAAGAAACACAAGTGTTGGATTCTGCACCTGGGATGGGGAAACCCTCTATGTATGTATGAACTGGGGAACAAGAGGCTGGAGAGCAGTACCATGGAAGGGGATCAGGTGGTCTGAGTCAATGGCAAGTTGAACACAAGTCAGCAGTGCCCTGGCAGCCAGGAGGGCCAAGCATGTCCTTGGGGGCATCAGGCACAGCAGTGCCAGCCAGGCAAGGAAGGGGATTGTCCCGCTCTGCTCTGCACTGGGGCAGCCTCACCATGAGTGTTGGGGGAAGCTTTGGGCACCGCAATATAAGAAGGATATGAAGTGACTGGAGAGCATCCAAAGGAGGGCAGCAAAGATGGTGAAGGATCTAGAGGTGAAGCTGTGTGAGGAGCAGCTGAGGTCACTTGGTCTGTTCATCCTAGAGGAGATTGAGGGAACACCTCATCATGGTCTACAGCTTCCTCACAAGCAGAAGGCAGAGGGGCAGGTACTGATCTCTCCTCTCTGGTGACCAGTGACAGGGCCCAAAGGAATGCCATGAAGCTGTGTCAGGAAAGGTTTAGGTTGGATATTAGGAAGAGGTTCCTCACCCAGCAGGTGGTTGGGCACTGGAATAGCCTCCCCAGGGAAGTGGTCACAGCACCAGCCTGGCAGAGTTCAAGAAGCATTTAGACAATGGTCTTGGGCACATGTGTGACTCTTGGTGCTGCCCTGTGCACGGCCAGGAGTTGGATTCAATGATCTTTGTGGGTTCCTTCCAACTCAAGTTGTTTTGTGATTCTGCGATATTCAAGTGGCATTGAGGAGGAAAGAGAGTTGTACCACCACAACAGGGAAACCATGAGCTTAAATTTGCAACAGTTTTGAAGCTACTGCTCCTATCCCAGAGTCTTTTTTTTTTCATTCTTTGACTGAACTACTGGAAGCTAAGATATTCCTGGTCAGGAGCAGTGGCAGGGAAAGGAAATCAGATCAACAGAATTTTCTGTATCCCTATTGCTAGTCATATTTCATTCCACCCAGATGAATAAATATTGTAGCTTGCACAGCTGAGATATCTAGAACAGAAACGAGATTAAAATAGCTACAGTACAGAATGTTTTACTCACTTCAAAGCTTAAAATTATTGAACAGGGTTAAATTACACTAATTTCTTAGTTCTTTCTTCATATAAAGAGTTGGGCAGTTTATAACTAGACGAAAAGAAAAAATGTTACTTCTAAGGATTTTTTTCCAAAAATACATTCTTATATATGAAAAAAATGTACAATTTTGTTTACCATATTCTTATTTTAGTTTATTTTTCCAAATATAGCCAGTAATCTTCTCATGACTGAGCTGCCCACAGCCAATTTCAACAGTAGCATTCCAAATCCCTTCACAGAACAATGGACTAGTTCACCTCCAGTTATTCTAAGAGTTCGTACAGTTCATTTATCAATGAAGTCTGTTTATCTTTGGAATCTGTTGCATTCTTTTTCTAGCTGATTTCAGTCAATATTTTGAATTATACTAATTTAACCATAAATTAATTAGTTACAAAACCAGCTGGATCTGAGCTGCATCTATAAATGTGATTTATTCTAGTATGTATAAACAGCTCAGAAATTTCAACTGTCTGCACAGCTGAAGTCAGTGTATTGGAGTTTGTAGGAACTCACATTTGGAGAGAGTAACTCAAGTAAAATTGAGTGTGGCTTCCCTGTAATGATCTCTATATAAGAAATAGAAGAAGTTTTAGTGAACTGGGTTTTTATCTGATTATCATGGTTCAGGCATGTTGTCCACAACCCCGGCTGAAGTTTTTGTACCTCTCAGAGGACTTCCCCAACTGTCGGGAGCCAGGAAGACCTCTCTTTCTGTCCTGACATATGCTCTCAACCAATCCACCTCATCTTGTCTGCACAGCCTGGCATTCTTTCCATGCTTGCAATAATGTTTTGGGTTATTTCTCGCTTTATTCAGACATTTTGCTGTAGATTTCTGCACACTTCACATCTCAGACTGCATTTCTGTAGTGGTTTCTGTTTGCACACTTGAGTTTCTGGCCAAATGCCAGCACAATTACCAGAATTTACTCTGTTTTTGTTACGAGACAAGGATTAGGAGTAGGCAAAGCAGGCTCAAGCTTTGTAGAATATAAAGAAAGTTTATTAATAAACCTAAAACAAAAGGGAGAAAAACAAGAAAAACCAGAACAAAACCTTCAGACCACCCCTCCTCCCCTCACCCCTCCATTTCTTTCTCCCTGACAACACACAAAAAGACAGCACTTCAACTTTCAGTCAGTTTACCACCTCTGAAATAGTCTTGTCTTAGTTCATTTAGGGAGAGAAGTCTCTTTTGCTTACACCATGGATTCTCTGTAAGAAAACACAGGGTTTTTTTATGGGTCTTCAGCCTCATCACCAGCAGCCGCCCGGGAGGAAAGATCTGCTTGTGGTGGATTCGTCCCCCCACACCAGTAGCCTTCCCTTAGCTACTATAAGGGGTCGTGAATAGTTCACGGGGTACCTTTTTAAGGATGAACAGTTCATTTGCAGCAATAAAGAAAGTCCCTTTCCTCTGTGTTGAGCAACACAGGTTCTCCTGACAACACAAGTTCTCTGGCATTCCCCGGGACCAGGGCTCTGGGTCACAGCCTCTCCTCTCTCTTGCTTCAAGTTTCTCATCAGGCTGCACTTACGTCAACACCTACTTGTCTTTACCCAAGTGTTTTGGCTCACTGGTTGCAATTAGAACATCACGTCCCCCCCTTGGACTATTTCTTCATGTATTACAGGGAATTTATTAGCTCAGTCCCAACCATGGTTCTACAAAAGAATTTTCAGCTTCACTCTCGAAGCACTTCTCATGCACCTCCCTCTAGATGTCGGCTCTGCTTCCTTCACTGACTTAAAGTCTCTATGCTGCATTTATGTAGCTGTTCTCACTTGTTCCTCTCTCTGTGCAGGGAAAGATGGGTGTTTGCAAGTTTAGTCCAGGCATGGTTAGAGTTAATCTCTGTCTCTCTCTGGCAGTGTGACGATCCCATGCTTCCTGCCGGGCTGTTTGAACAGGTCCGAGCTGGATGGCAGAAGCTCTCAGAGTCTCTGTGCCTGGCTCTGCGGAGCTGGCTCGGCCTGCTGGGGCCATCTGGGCCCGGGGTGACTTCATCCGGCCCAAATTGGATGGAGTCCGGCCCAGTCCTTGCCTGGCCCAGTCCTTGCTTGGCCCGGAGCAGGGGCCTGGCCCTGTCTAATGTAGCTGACACACCGGCTGAGCTGGATCTGCCGAGAGCTCTGGCCGGTTCCTCCCCCACACCCAACTGCAGCTGCACAGCCGCCCTAAACCTCCCTTCCCCCCCTCTCTCTGGGGGAAGGGGGATGGGGAAAAGGCCCATTCTTACCAGAGGGAGAGCAGGGAGCTGCTTCTCTCTGAAGAGCAGCAGGGCCAAAGAGGCAGAGGCTCAGAGGTCCTCTGCTTATATATGATTTTCTTCCTCGAAGGTGGATCAACTTTTAATTCGTTGGCCCGTATATCAATGCTTAAAACTACCTGGTTATTGGCTCTCTCTCCCAGGAAGGAAGTTGTATTACTGCCTGCAGCATTGGTCACTTCCAAGATTGACACCCCTTGGGCCAACCTATGACAGTTTCTTACATTGTGTTTGGATAACTTCAATGCAGCATGAAATCCATCTGATTAAATATTATCTTATTCTTGAGATAAATTACAGAGCCTATGAGCTCAGTGTCTTCAGACAAAACAGAAAATCTTGTAGATGGAATCTTCTCATAATGTCACCAATAAGGCACAAACACAGTTGAGATCACTTAGTGATTATTCTGAAAGTAGTCATCAGAAAAAGTAAGAACATTTCACATCACATACACAAGTTGTACCCAAAGTGCCAGAATGGTCTAAAGAAAGTGGAAAGAGAACTGAAATAAATATATAGTGCACGGGGCTTTCCTAAATTCTTTGCCTCTGCTTTTCCTTGTACATTCCAGTTTCCCATTCAGGGAATTAGTGTTTCGTACTGCCCGTCCATCTGTCCAAGGAGCTCTTATCATGCCATGTTCCTTTTCCTTTTCCTTTTCCTTTTCCTTTTCCCTTTCCCTTTCCCTTTCCCTTTCCCTTTCCCTTTCCCTTTCCCTTTCCTTTTCCCTTTCCCTTTTCCTTAATCCTTCCTTTTTTGTAGTAATTTGTTGTTGATAGGCTCTTTGAGAACCAAGGGACACAATCATGGAAGAGATGTGGCTCATTATATTCAGTCTCCTGCAATCTCAGACAATCATGTGAATCATGGTTGGTCCAAAGGACTAGAAAAACACCCACTCTCCACATCACAAAATGGAAAAATATTTCTTTTTGTTTGATGAACTGTGCAATGAGATGAAAAGCAATGCTACTACAGTGCCTCAGAAAAAAAGTAAAACAGACCTTGTGAAATGATCAAAACCTTTCTCCCTGTAGCACTGAGTGGCCATTTGTTACAGAAATTACCTCGGTTTTGACCAGGCAATGGGAGAGGTACCGTGCAAATGGGATCAACAGTGCCAGTATTGAGTCCCCAATTCTTTAAGCTGGTGAAAAGTAATCCATATTGGTATTGGAATTATTATTTTCATCCTGAACTATGATTCCAGAAACTTTACGAGAGCTTCTGAATTCAGATCTCTGGTTTATTTGCTGATTAATTTTTAAAAGTGAATTTTGAATATGTAGAAGAGCTGATGTGCTTAATCTGCTTGTGATACTTCTCCGCTCGACTGAGAGTGGACATATATGGACACAGACAAACTTTACATAAAAACTTTGTTTTATCTATTGTCACAAAAGATCTGGAAAGCAATAAGGTGGCAAAATTTGCTCACCTTTACACAAATAACAGCAGTAAACATAGGTGTGAGTGTGAAGAATTGCAGATGAACATTGGAAGATTGAGTGGTTGGGTGATAGAAGGCAGGAAAAGTTCAGAAACAGAATTTGTAAAATCAAACATATGAGACAAAACAGTCCTAACTTTACAGACACTAAAATAGATTCTTAGACGTTACTACAAATCTTGAAAAACATCTTAAAATTTAAATAAATAAGTCTATGGAAACATTAGCTGAGCACTCTGTAAGAACCTAAAAAAAAAAAAAGGAAAAAGGGAAAGAAAAAGACAGGAGGAGAAAGAAAAAGAGAAAAAATAAACAGAGAACAAAACAGAAAAAATATTGTGCTGCAGAATGAATTGACTGTACTTCTGTATCTTGAATACCGTACACAATTTCTTATGTCAGAAAGGATACAGTAGAACTTTTAACAAACGTAGGGAAGATGCTGTACTAAACAGCCAGCCTTCTTTAGTCTGCGAAAAGATCCAGATGTACTGTCAGAGAGATTTATGAGGAATATGAAAGAGGAATAAGAAACAACACTTGGCAATAACAAGAGTCTTAAAACAATGACATTAAAACCTTCATCTGGCAGGTCAAAATAAAATAAGAAACAAAAGAAGAAAGATGATCCTTCACACAACATGTAAGATTGAGCTGTGGAACTTCTCCCCACAGAATGTTTTGGATACCAGAAGTTTTAATAATTATAAAGATAACATGGCTGCCTGCAGAAAATATCTGGCCCACAGATTTCTGCAGATTGGGAGCACCTACACTAGCTTTTTTAATTATGCTTTTCTTTCAGATGTCATCTTTTGCTGCAGACAGGACATTCACCTGGATGCATCTTTGGTCTAAACAGAGATGGTTTTGTGTTGTCTCAGAGCAGTAGTTCCTGATTCCTGTGAGACATCCTAACATACAGGACTCCTGAAGCAATGGCTACTGCACAGGAACTCTCTTCCTGATCTGCTTGGGTTCACTAAGTCACATGCAGAAGGGGTGCTCTGAGTTACTGCACACACTGAGACTTCTCAGTCAGCTTTTCAATATGTGCACAATTGGCTTGACATTGCCTAAGAGACAGATGTGGCTGCGCTCTTTTATATGTGCAGACTTTTCCTGAGAGACCTACAGGAGTCTTATCCAACAATAAAAATAAATTAATCCTTTTAAGAAATGGTTTACTTTTCCTAATCAAAAGGCTAATTTCAATGACACTTAAAGCACAAAACAATTTTATTGAAAAAAGGAATATAGCATTTGCATTCCCTGCTGTATTTTAATAATGTAATTAGTGGATGATTCTGACAAAAAAATAAATAGTGTGCTACAAGACACATCATCCTGTACAATCAGATTGAATTTCAGTTTATTTCAAGAATTATTGCATCTCCTTTAATAAATAATATTTTTTTGTTATTATTGCTTGGATTAAATTATCTCAAAATTTGACTTGTCAGTCGATATCTGAGGTTTGCTTTCTGAATTTTGGAGATATGCCATAGAAAAATTGGTTTTGCTGTTAAAAATTGATTCAGAGAAAACTGGAGTATTGGTTGCTTTATTGATTAAGCTAAGAGAAAAGGTCATATGCTGCAAAAGTAGCAACTGAATAGATTTATCCTCATTTATCATGCAATAAGTCTACAGCTGGAAGGTTAGGACATCACTTTTTTCTTCAGATTCTGTTTTTGATCAAGCTGCCATTCTGAATGTAGAGGTTTTAGGACTTCATCTTCCACATGGATGTCAGTACTATCATTACCTTATTTTATGGATAAAACCCTCAGTGTGAGCTGGCATACCTCCATCAGAAACATAGTTCTGGGGGAGTGTGGAAAAGGAAGCAAAGCTTCACTAGAAGTTCAGCACCTCCCACTCAAAGCAATGTGTTCACTGCAAAAAAATGTGTACTGCCCCTGAGATCATCCTTTGACAGATGTTAGAAACTAGCCCACTTTGCTTTGCCCTGTTTTCTTTGGGGGCAAGAAGAAAAAGAAGTGAGGGAAAAGGTGATCCAGAAGTTGGAGTAGAGGAAGAAAATATTAGTAAAAAAAACATTAGAGAGACAGGACATGTGATTTCAAACCCTGTGATTAACTTCTTGATAAATCGTAAGAACTTAGTTGCACCAGGGAGAAAGACTTATTTCAGCTTGTGGCCAGAAAGTGACACTTTAGAACTTTCAACAATCCTGGCTGTTTCTGGTAGATGAAAAGACTGTATTTGCCTACCTGGATAGCACAATTGATATTAATATCAATTATATCTCATATGTAGAGATAATAAATATACCATATTATACATATTATATATAGTCATAAGTATAATATCAAGGAAATATATTCTACAGATGCTCAGTTGTTTTCCAGTCATCTGGGTCTGCCTCTGTATTGCAAATTATTTCGCTGCTTGTTCCTACAAAGCTGAATACACCAAATACACGGACATACACAAAGGAAAGGCAGCTGTGTGTCCCTGCTCTTTAGCCTTTTTAAGTAACCTTCCTGTTTGCTCAGTGTCAGAGTAGAGAAAGGATTTTCAGTTGCAGATGAAAAGGAAGAGAAACTGCAGAATACGAAGTTGATAAATGAAGCCATATCCTCACTTGCTTCCTTGTATCTTCTACCTGAAATGATTGTGATAAAGGAAAGAGTGAAAGGGCAGTTATTTCCATAGAGAAAAACATTGAACTTGGGATGCTAGAACATAGAACAGCAGAACAAGACAGTGCCCATGGTAACGAGGGGAAACCTTGCTACTGGTAAAGGCTGAAAGAGAAGCAGAAATTGTGAAAGAGAAGGGAATTTAGACTGTGACATTATGATGTATGTCACAATGACATATGAAACCCCAATTTGTGGACAAACTAACTTTAAGCTACCTAATAAACTGTTTGGGAAAAGATAATATACAACAGCAGAATGGAGAAATATTAGAGTATTTAGGGAGGTAATGATAAAGTAGCAGAATATTTTTTAGGGGTTCATATAGCCATAGTAGTGACAATTTTTAAAAATCAAAGCTACCCACAAGACTGAGTAAATTTAACTAAGAAGATAAAGCAGAAATTTCACAACTAGACTGTTTGAGTGCTTATTTATTCTTTTTTAAATCTTTTAAAATTCTATTTCTATATTTCATATATATTATTGATTTTTATTTTATTCATAGCAACTTGTACATAAACAAGAAAATCAAACACAAAGGTGCTTAGAAGGACAATTGCTAAACCAAAAAGCATGCTTTTTTTTTGCTTTACTACTTTATTTTACATTCATGTAATCTTCCCTCAATTCCTTCTTTGTCATCTGTTGTTACACAACATAGTAAAATTACTCTGTGATTTGAACTTGCTTGTATATTTGAATTATGTGTTTACTAAACAATGTACCTGGGGCCCAGTGTCCTTTGTCATGCTGACCAGGATCATTCATAATATTAACAAAATACCATGTTGCAAAAGAGTTTTTTTTTAGATAATGCAGTGATTACTCTGCTAGATATTCCTAGATGCTTCATAATTATAAGAATGCCAAAAATAGAAATAGCTAGGTGTTTTTGTTAGGCAGTTTTTGTTCTGCAAAAAGCACATTGTGATGTTAGTCATGAATCCAAAATAAAGACTATATC
Organism: Eopsaltria australis; assembly: GCA_034509425.1. Classification (NCBI taxonomy): domain Eukaryota; kingdom Metazoa; phylum Chordata; class Aves; order Passeriformes; family Petroicidae; genus Eopsaltria; species Eopsaltria australis. Next base: position 2,987,832 of record JAVTVJ010000049.1, read on the forward strand.
AAATAGTTTAGTGAATTCAAAACCAGAAATTTGGCATTTCATCAAATTGCTGGTAACTCCAGATGGTACAGTCCTCTCTGAAGCATGTTCAGAAGACAGGTCTACCAATTACAGTTATTTGTTCTCGTTAAAATATTTTCACATAAAAAGTGTTTAATTTTATGATCTCCATTTAGTTTAAATATATCCTAGATTAATTTTTACCAGCTATTCACCTTTTGAAGATTTATTTATATATTAATATCCTTTTCAGATTTTTGTAATACTGTGTTTCCTGTTTGAGAGATGCAAAAGCTTGCTGAGAAATCTTCTCAGTGTCCATTGAATCAAAAAGTATACTTCAGTCACATATTCACTGATGTTCAGCTGAAAATAAAAGGTGAAATAGTAAGGAAGTTAGCAAGAAATTCCTAGTCTGCTTACAGCCCAGCATGGAGTTTTCAATCAGTTGTGGACTGGAGATTCAGTTATCTCCTGACCACTTACCTGAACAGGAGATCCAAATCCTTCTAGATGTGCTACACTGGCATGGGGGGATTCACTGGTCCTAATAGTTGATCTGTTTTTCAACAGAAAACTCATACTTAGGGTAAGCATAAATACTAGGAATTGCCACAGAAACAGATCAGTGAAATGTTATATTCACTGACGTCTGTGGCAGTTTTTCTGTGTGTTACAGTAAGAAAACTCACCTGTTTTGCTTCTGTCTGTGTAAGTTCAATATTCCTCGATGTTATGTCACAGAAAATGGGTTAGACCAAGAACATTAATATCTACTTCTAATATTTTACATTCTGAGCTCTCAAAGAATGCAGTCAGCATCTTGACATCCATAAATAAGATTCTTGATTTGCCATCAGAAGTGTTGATATGCATCAAAGGCACTTACTTAATCCCATAACTCTTTTTTTATCTTTCAGGAGTGTGAGAGACTGAAATGCAGTCTTAATGTCTTAAATGGCTCAAACACTGTTAAAATCACCAAAGGGCTTTGCCCACTGTAGGAAACTGCAAAAAAACAAGTGCTCTTCTGTGACCACTGAAGCCACCTCCCTCCCCCTGAATATGCCTCCTGACACGGGAACTTGAGATAAGATATTGTCCAATTATCTCAGGTCTAAGGAGGAGTAAATAAAGCTAAGGGAGAAGAGTGTAGCCACAAGGAAAGCCAAACCTAGCAACTGTGCTAAAAATCATTTCTGGCTGAGTCCAGCTGGGGCTGGCCATAGCCCAGAGACTCATTTGCTGGGGCTAGGTTTGCATGCTCATCCCCCCAAATGAGGAGGAGGAGGAGAGTTTTTGGGTGTGTGGTGGTGAAACCTCTGGTCTGCATAAGACAGAAGGGGGGAACACATCACTGGAGGCTACAGGCCAGGTAAGGAACAGACCCTGCAGAGAATCTTCCCTTTCACAAACTCAGTTGGCGCAGTTGTAAAACTCCTGGGCCTTAGGAAGGTCACGGTCACACAGGACAGTCACATAAGAGGAAGCTGTCTTTTCTTAGAAAGAGTCATAAAGGCTCATAAACTATCAAAGACCCCCCAAGTTCCCCCCCAGACTCATTTCTGAGGCCTTCCAGAAGAGGACTGCACATGATCCACTGAGTCTGTTGCAAAAGACAGCGTAAAACTCCCCTTGCATTGGAGGTTCATCAGGGTTCCCACATATACCTGAACCTATGTTAATCCACTGAACTCTGTGGTTTGAGGGACGCCGCCCCCCCCCCTCCGAGGAGACCAGAAGAAGAGGACCAACTGGATCTCAGGGGTGATGACTGTCTCTCATTCTCTTTATCTCCACCCCTCTCTCTTTTCTATTTCTTTCTATCTCTCTACCTCGTATTTACTGTTGACTTCGACATATGGAGTCATTTGCACCTTAATTCTGGCAGAGGCATCTCTCTAATAATCATAATAATCAGGTCATAACAAGCAGTTTGCTATTTCATAATAGAAGGTGGGTTTTGTTCCTTTGGATTTTTGTTCATCTACAGGCCTATTTTCTTGCAGAGTATGGGTCAAGTTTCTTCAGTGGAACATTTTCCTCCAGCACTTCTCAGAATTTGTTACAGTTCTCCACATATAATTGACTTCAGGTGAACCATGACCACTCAGTGGGTGAGCTGGCAGTTTGGAACAACTGTCCTGAGGCTTTTTTACAGAGGATGCAGACAAGTTTTAGAGTTAAACTTACTGGTCACTGTAGACTCTTGGCTGTATTTTATACAGATGTTCCAACATGCCTCTGAGGTACAACAGTGCAGGGTGTGCAGAGGTACCTCAACAGGCATCCATTTTGCAGTACCACAGACAGAATTGCTTAATATTCTAGTATTCAAAATTCAGTAAGTCCACAATACCCCTTTGTGTGAGGTTTCTAAGTGGGACAGAAGAGATATTTGGGTAAAATGTGCTGGATTGTTGGACAAAATGCCAAGTCACCTCAGAGGCAGAGCCCTCAGGTACCTTGGGAGCACTTAGATACTTCAGGTGGGTGGGATGGGCTGCACTTTCTCTGGGGAGACCAGGGGCTGTTCTTTGGGAAACACTGAGGCCCTTAAGAGAGCCTGGGAGAGAGGTGTGATCCTCCAGTGAAGAATTTATGTGGAAAAAGCAAGTAGTCTTGAGTGAGGTTTGTCACAGGTTTCCTGCAGAAGGAGTGGTGCATGGAGGGGACAAGACACAACTCAATCCAATACGAGCTGGATGATGGAGATTTTCAGCAGGAAACACTGAGGTACATCAGGGTGACAGATCATTTCTTAGGAGAAAAACTGAGGTGTCTCAGAGGGAACACTGTAGGTTCTTCAGAGTAGAGGACACCCAGATGTTTTAAGGAGACATGGGTAGGAAATGCTGAGGTGCCTCAAGGTGGTAGTGAAATTTAGGAGTGGGGTAAGCATCCCCAAATAACCGAAGGAACAGTGTAGGATCGGGTTAGAAGTGCTAATATGATTCAGAAAGAAGAATTAATAGTTTTGGCTAGTAAAACCTGAGTTGATTCATGGGAGAGGTTATGAAGTCTCAGATTGGATGCGTCAAAGTACATCTGAGGGACAGCAGAATATTCTGTTGGGAAATGCTGAGGTATCCCAGATGTGATATTTTGGGGATTTCAGAAGCAAAAAGAGAGTTACCCTCATATGGGCATTGAAGGGTTTCAGTTAGGTGGGTGGAAGTATTTTAGAAGTGGTAACAGTGGGGTTTGGGTTTACAAGGACAGGGTTCCTAAATAGCAGGAGGCTTGAGGAGGGGAAGACTAAGGAAAACTGGCTTTGGCTTTGTGGAAAAATGTTGAGCTGCCTGAGATTACATATACAGTAGCAGCCAGCAAGAAAGAAGTCTGATTTGAGAAGCAGTAAGCTAGCTCTTAAAAAAAAAGATGCAGCTGAGTTCCCAGAATGGCCACTGTGGCAGGAAGAGTGAGAATTTACTGGGAAATTGAATGTGTTCTGAAAAAAACGCAAAAGGGCCTTCAGAAAGACTCATTTCATCCTCAGGGGTTCCACAGGGAAAGCAGACTGACTCACTACAGGAGGACCAGAGAAAGGTACAACTGAGAATGAGTTAGAGATTAGGTGGGAAAAGCTGAGATAAGAACAAGCTGGAGAGTGGAGTGAGTCTTTCCACACAATAGTAAGTGAGGAAACAATCTTGTGCAACAATATGCTGAAGTAGAAGCAAAGAATAACTATTTTAGCAGGAAATACTTGAAAACCCTCTTTGCTTTAGGAATTATTTTTGCTGTACATGAAAAGCTGCCATACAAGTCAATGGAGAGTCATGAATGCAGGTTTGGAGCAGGTTATAAAAAATTTCAATGACAGTCACACAGCCTTTGCGACACAAAGTTTTACATTTTAAACAATTTTTAAACAGGAAAAGTTACTGGAATAAGGCATATAATGCATGTGATAACTAAATAATCTATATGTTGAGGGAACTATAAAAAAAACCAACAATGCAAAATCCTTGGGTGGGGGAAAATTATATAGAGAAACACCCTGAGAGCAAAGTTCTGCACAGAGGTGCTTCTTCTGCCTGTCCCTGCTTACATGTCCCTTTCATACCCTAAAACATATGTCTACAGTCTCAGTCAAGTTAAAAGACTGCTAACCTGTGCCGTATCTCTTCCTCCAGCAGCAGGAGCCACTGCCAAGAAAAGGGGTGCAGGAAGCAGGGGAGGAAAGGTGCAGGCTGTGGAGAAGCACAAAGAAGGAAGAATGACTGGGAAGACAGAGGGAAGAAGGGTGGATAAGAAAGAGCGGAGAAGGGCAGACGAAGAGAGGTGCTCTGGGCACAGGGCTTGTCCCGTATGAGCATCCCCATGGAGGGGCCTATTGGTCATCTCTCTTGCTCAGAGCTGGGTGATCTCCTGTAAACAAGGTGAGGTTTGAGGTTCGGGGCCATTTTCCACATTGCTCCTCTGGCTAAGTGGGGAGAGTGATGGCTCTGTAAGGAGGGTGAGGATCCCTGTCCTCTCACTTGAGGGGGAACCTGAGCTCACCCCAAGCCCTTGCTCCTGTAGAGAAGAGCACTGTTCACCCATCAGCTCTCTGCCAGCAGGTCCCATACCCAGTATGACAAGCCCATAATCAGGACTTACCCCAGCAATGGCCTCTTGAGGCAACACATTGAGAACTCTGGCCTCCATCAGCCTGTCTGGGACGCTTAGACCTATGTCTCTGGCTGCCCAGGTTGTCTCTTCTGGAATTCCCTTTCTTGTTTGTACTTGTGAGTGTAGTGAGCCTGTTGTGTGGCTGTGGATCTTTTGTTTGGTTTTTTAAAATAAAATCACTGCAGTATAGATTATTTGGGTTTCCCAGGCCTGGAATGCAAACCTCACGCGTGCCTGCAGGTCAGTCCTGAAATTAAAACTGAAATTCCTTGTTCGTCTGGTCTCATTCTTTCTACGCTGGAAGTTAAAAGAACCTATAGATATTTCCCATTCAATACAAATACCAGAGATTGCCATTAATATTAAAGTACAGAAAAATGGCCTATGTGCCTGCCTTTTTCCAAGAATAACACTCATTCCTCTGCAAATGGCAATTTCCAACTCTCCTTTAACTCATGCCATCAAAACTACACTTCATATTTGCATTTAATTTCCCCCCAACTATTAGCTTTCTTTGACTGCTGTAGGTTTAAGGTTTCTTTGTCTTCTCAGGATTCATTTGGAAGTTGCCAGTTAACAGTTTGTTTCTAGAACAGCATGCTACTCGTTTATTTCACAAACTGTCAAAAGGTTTAATTTCACTAGAAGGTACTGTGAATTAGCAAATAAAATTATTTCAGTTTTGTTATGTTATTTGAAGTTGGTCCAAATTCAGAGAGAAAATGGTTTTTTAAAGTTTTACAGGTGTATTGCATTTTTTCTTGTAGAACTAGAGTGAAAATGGAATAAACACCTTCTTTTCATGACCTGAGAAAACCTAATTGTAATCCCTTAAATCCAAATGTACTTTATGTAACAAAGGCTTTAAATTCAGAAAGTTTCTTTCATGCCTTTGCATAAGTTGTTAAAAAATCAAATGTGTGTGTTTTTTCTTTATTTTAATGTTAAAATTTATTTAATAGGGAGACAGAAGGTGGTTTGAAGGTGGTAGAAGGGAGGAGGTGCACAAAGGTGGTGTCCTGTTTGAAACAGGTATGGTGAGTTTGCATGTCAAGTCTAGTCTAATCTGAAACAGTTGTAGATGCTTGTCCCCTAAGGTTTCCATTTTTCACTGGCTCAGCTGTGCATTTGCAAAGAGAGATGTATACAATGGCCTAAAGAAATATGGAAAGTGGAAAGCTGGAAACATTTAAGAAAGATAGAGCTCTGCTCCTCTTTTTTGAGTATGAAAAGGGAGTAATGTCTTGGTTCCTATAATACTCATGAAAAGAGACTTAGAATTCAGTCTTCTATGTCAGCTTGTATTCAAGAAGTTAAGCCTCACCATTTACGTGTTTTCACATCCTAGTTTTCCATTAGTGTGAGAGAAAGTACGGTCCTGTGAATTCTGAGAGAGTTCTGAGCTAATCATCCATTGCTGTTGGCACAATTTTGACATATCATCCCCTATCCTTCCTCTCATTCCTGGAAACAGTAAAACCTGATGGTTTCCATGCACTTGCCACAACATATGACTGAGCCTTGCCCTTTGCCTCTCATTGTGAGATTTCGAACACTCAGGGCTATAAACAGACCTTGCTGATGGAGCTGCGTCCTGAGAGAATCACGTTGTTCACGATGAAAAATGTTTTGATAACATTTTTAATGCTGTACTGTGCACAGACAATCTAGTTATTTACTCATGGTCAAATCAGAGATAAGAAGAAATGAGTGACATTTTAGATACCAGAGAAATTATTCCTGAGTGGAGTGACTCGTGAAAAGCCCTTGAGAAAAGAACTGATCTTTGGCCTTGTGAAAGGTTTTCTAATGAAACAAAAGAGTAAACAAAGCCTTGAAAACATAAATATATGTGTTATTCTAAGAATTGATGACACTGATATTTCATGTCAGCAGAAGACACTGGACATAACAAGTTGTTAAATTACACATAGATATGAAGCCATACTTCAAACTCTTAGGTGAAGCCTGACACTTATGGGAAATATTATATCCAATAATATGATATTATACAGACTGGTTGTAGTACCAGTTTGTAATATAGTGTGACACAGTATCATATTATAACCTATAAGCTAAATCAGACCCTAATGATAACGGGAAATGTTGATTCAGCAGCCCCTCCCAGAATGCTTTAATTAGCTTGATTTTTTAGATTTTCAGGTTTCTTTCAAAATGGGGTTGAACTGGTGATACCTAGGTAGCCACTGCAGTGGACCTGCCTCCTCCTTTCATGATATTAGAATGTGCTGGGTTACCCAAATGTGAAATTCTGCTTGCTGTTCCAGCAGTGTGTCAGAGAGAAGCACAGAGCACTTTTGTCTGTTCTTATACTCTGTCTGCCTTGTCTCCATTATGGAGCTCAGTCAGGAGTAAGGACAGGCTTGAAGTTTCTTCTCCTAATGTTCCCCTCAAAATCATGGCATACTTACTACCTCCCTTTACCTTTTTCTATCATCAAGAAGAGAAATGTGGTACTTGAGTGAAAATACCTGCAAAAAGATGAGGACCCGGTCCTTCTCATCTGCATGCTCCTGGAGGGTGGCTGTTGCCTCCACTGGAGTGACAGGATTTCTATTATTCAGCTGGTCCTATTTCTGGTTAAAAAAACAAAATTCAGGTAAGCTAGTAGGATGCTACCAGTGATACTGGGAAAAGGCAAATTACTGTGGAATGCCATGGATGTCAGGATTAAGCATTTTGGGATGGGGCTCTTTTTTTACAGAAGAAACACTGCATACACTTCAGCTAAGGTAAAACCCTTTTTAGAGAAATGTTTTGTTATATTTTAGCAACTATTTAGTATATGCAGTCATCCATTGTCCTTTTTTGTTTCTGTAGCCTTGGAAACTCTTGAAGGCAACATTTGTTTTTTCCGTTACATATATTTTATAAATAATCAGTTTTAATTGTTTGCAATAAATGTAGGTGGGTAAAAGATTTTGAAGCTACGTGACGTTGTGTCCAATGGTAATAATGACATGAACTGCCACAGAAAGCTGTGTTCCACTACGGCCTAAATTGAGAGAATACTGTTTCGAAATTTTATTTCTTCATAAGGGTAAGGAAAGTAACAGCAGACAAAAGCTATTCTTCCTCAAAAGTCAGATCTTTAGATTCTTAAATAGGTCTATTTTCGTCAGTTTTTCCTACAGTGTCCACATAAGGCTATTAGAAGACTGTGCACGGATCAGTCAGCAGTGCTTTACAAATAGCAGTGAGCTGTGCGTCTCATTATCCCTGGGTGATCAGCAGCATCCCGTAGAGATCTTTATGCTACTTCGACGTGGCAGTCGTCAAACTTGAAAAGCATTTTGAAGGATTAGTGGAGAGAAATGTTCCCCTTCCCAGACAGACATAAGCTGCATAACTTTTCGGAATAGTTTTTATTATTCAGATGATAGACCTCCTTTAAAGTGGTATCTATTAAATAAGCAGGATTTGAAGCCTGTTGATTATCTTTTAATACAAAGGAATAAGGCTTCTAAATTTCTAGGCTTGGGGAGCTCACAAGACAGACACAAGGGTATTTTTTAATTGCTGAAGATGACTGCTGCACTGCAGGTGCTGTAAGGACTAGCATGACATGTTGTAAGAACAAGCAAAACTTGAAACATTAGCATTCACAGCCAAGCTCCTTGACAGGATTCAGTATTGCTGAGATGTGAGATCTCAAAGCTTGGAAGAGTCTCCCCAGAGAGATGTTTGGAGAAAACAGTCTACATGCAACATTTCTGCTTTGTTTAGAGAAAAAGCTTTGCATTGCTTGACACTTGTGATTTATATGACCACGGTCCCATGGGTACATTATCAGCTCTTCTAGAGGAATCCTTGCTGTAAAATTATGAACATATATTAAAAAAACTCCAAAAAACCCAACCCAAGCAAACAAACAAACCTCCCCCCAACCCAAATAAACCCTACCCAGTCAGGATCAATCAATCATTAAAATCTGTCAGTCATTTAAAGTAATACAAAGAGATTAATGCTTTCAAATGTTACACTGACACCCAACATGGAAAAAATCTACAACATGGATAAAGGCAGGAAGGGGAAAGAGGAACTTTTCTGCATGATAAATTTTGTTGCCTGCTACAACCAGCTGTGTCTATGGGGTACTTTGTAACTCTCAGAAAGATCTTATTGCATATTTTCTGTCAATGACACTATGATTTGTTGTTCTATGGTACATGCATTGTTTTTCTACTGCACTTATCACTTATCATAATGATGACAACTACAGAGGGGACTTTCTAGGGGCACATGATGACAGGTATCAGTTTCAATAGGCAACAGTTAATTCCAGATCTGGAATTTAGACTTTGGCAGAAATACAGATGGAGATATCTTAATCTCTGTGTAACACTAAAGAACAGCAAGAAATGAGACAATTGCAGCTCATAAAGTTCTTCTCTGTATGAAGATTACTATTTTTATGGTACTTTGGCTGTATATACTTGCCTAGACTATTCCACATGACTTTAGACAAATTTTCTGAGACCAGATCTCAAAGGTGGGTTCTTGCAGAGTAAGGCATAAGATTCCATAGTCTTGAAAAATTCTTGTTTGCTATGGCCACACATCAGAACACCAACAACTTTTAGGAATGACAGATATTTTAAAAACCTAACTGAAATAAAATCAATGATCAGTACAGTCCAGCTAAAAGTTTTGTACAGATATACATCACACATAATATTAAAAGCTCTTCTGCTTTCTACCAGTTAGATCCTGTGTTAAAATAATTTTGCAAAACTAACTAGATACATAGTCACATTAAATGTGAACTCCAGACTTCCACAAACTATGAGGCTAAACTTTATTAAAGTTGCTATCAGAGATTTAAAAAAAACTTGGGTGCTTTTATATTCTTCTGTCTGTGCTGGTTGCATCAGAGAAGTGCAGACCTTAGCAACTATGGAAGAATGAGAAGTAATCTCAAATTTAGTTGTATTTTTTATCAATTTGTCATTATTAAAATAACATAAAACAAAACTAAATTAATGGCCTGCCTCAATTCCTATCTGGGCATTGTTAATCAAAGTACTCAGGGACATATTTTTTACATGAAATAAGATTTCTTTGTGCAACTTAAGCCCCTGAAAAACAATTTATTTCACTCTCAATTAGTTTCTTAATAAAATAATCAGTACATTTGAGACATATCTATATCAAAATATCAATTTTCGACCCTTTTAAGAAAAACATTACCTACTTGTAGAAAAGTCTTGACATAAAATACAGTCTGAAATCAGAGGAGATTTCCAAATGCTATGTTTTTAATAGAATTACAGTCCTCCAAGCTTTCTTTGAAAAAGGAGTTGAGTGAAGAAGGCAGAAGTTTGTAGAATAAGAGAATTCAAGTAAAATTTTAGAATAATTAAAAATTATTTTTCTTTTTTTTCTCCAAAAAAGAAATATATTATTCTAATCTATTAGAATTATTTAAGAAGGTGAAAGTAGATAAAAATGGAGATGTGTTCAATGTGATAAGTATTCTACAAAATAAGAATCGCTATTAAAATGATTTTTACCATTTTGTCATTTCTTCTGAAAAAGTAGGGTCTCCAAACTCATTCCCTGTCCTTTTCCGATCTGAGCAAACAAATATTGTTTCAATACTTATCTCCCACAGAAAAATGTTTTTACAATAATGGATTGTCATAGTTTAGGATTTAAAACATTCCTGTTTCTGCTTATAAATTCCAGCAGCTACAGCAGTCAAACTCAGAGGTAAAAAACAACAGAAGTTTAGCAGTGATGAAAACAGCTGGATTCTGGGAATTTATAGAAGTTATAGTCGGTAGCATCTCTTAAATGTCACATTAAATATTCATATTAAGCAATAAAATATATGACTGATAAATGGAAATATTTCCAATAAAATACTTATAAATTAAATCTAAATCTCTAAATGAGTATTATTCAAAACATCATAGCCAGAGGCTTGCATTTATAAAAGCATATCAAGAGGAAGCTTTGAAGAGTTAGAGTTCAACAGAGAAGTTCAATTCTGGCAAGTTAATGGAATTTTAGCATGTTTTTTCCTGAAAACTGCTGCAATCTTTTTGCCTAATGCAACCTATCTCATTTCAGTTAATGGCACTGAAGCATCCTAAAGCTAAATGGCTGAGGCAGGATTGAGATCAAAAGTAGCTCTTAGACAGGAAAATGCTAAGTGCTGTATTACAGACTTCCCTCATTTATTTGCACTTATAAAAATTGAGATGAAATCATTGAAAGTCCCTCTGCTACATGTTGCATGTTGCCTAGAATTATAATTTCTGACTTATTTTATCACCTGGTGTAGAGCACAGCTCATGGTGTCAAAAAGGTGCAAGTGATGACGTGGCCCTAATCCATGCCAAGCTTCACAACTGCAACCTCTGTCCCTGAGAAATGTCTACCTGCACGTAGATGGGTATTGTGCATGAAGGGCTTACTTCAACACACTAACTGTGCCAGCTTTTGGATGTATCTAATGATACATTTTACACCTATAAGTAGAATAAGGATCATTTTTAATGCGTGGTTATCAACACAATCACTGATGAAAGAGAGTCAAACTCATGCTGTGGTGGGTTTGGCTTGAAGCCCTGGGTATCTTATGAAGATTTAGATGTCATTAAGAAAAATCCATTGTTTTCAGAATAATTCTGTCCCTGCTGAGAAAACATCCCCCAGTCTGAAAAACCAGTATATTAACTTAGCATAAGAAAGCAATCTTATTACATCTTTTTCCACTAGGATGGTAGAAACACTAATAAGAAATCAAATGTGCAAAAATGTTTATTGATGGGAAGTCAGACGTGCTTAGAGAACAAACCCTTTTTTTTTAAAGCAAGTTATCAGGAGTTTCATATGACTCCACAAACACATACTGTTTAATAATATATTTAGGTCCCACTGGAGTTAAAGATAAACTGGAATTTTCCCAGCAGTTATCACTGAGAATTTTTCGTGGTCTTACACAACACTGAGTTTGGAACTACTGACACTTTGCAAGAGAATACAAGAATCTTATGCATCTATCAAGGCTGCCTTCTCCTTTCCTGAGATACACTGACTTAGCCAGGGCAAATACATACTGCTCTAGACTCGTTCTCCTCTGAGATCTTTTGATCCCTCCACATGTGGAAACAAGAAAAATGTTGCCTCAGAGGCATAAATTTCCTAAACTCCTCTTCTGGGCTGATTTATGTTGCACCTTAACCCTCTCTGATATTAGCCTAGGGGTGTGACAGACAAGGCTGCATGTGCTGCATATTTTAATTTTGCTATGCTATGGTTATACCAATTATTCTGAACAGCAAAGACAGTGAGTAGTAGTGAGATTTACTGTAGCATTTAGTTTGAATAGAAAGTGGTTTTCAGCAACAGGGGGAAGAGTGAAAGTAGCTAAATGAACTAAATGTTTGAAAAATAGTTTAACCCTGGACCAAAAGTCTTGTTTTCATTCACAGAACAGGAACGTGCAAAGGGTAATACTTCCCATGCAGCCCCCATTCAGACTTCCTTGGATTGTTGTCCAGTGGGCTCTTCAGCTGCATTG